>BTHU01000001.1:156531354-157142511 GCA_036184795.1 Tokudaia tokunoshimensis | reverse complement strand
GGGGGAGGTCACGTTGTATACTCAGGATGGAGTTTGTGTTTGTAGGGGGGTGTCACGTTAAACACTCAGGGTGGAGTGTGTGTGTGGGGGGGGTCACGTTGTACACTCAGGGTGGAGTGTGTGTGTGTGTGTGTGGGGTCACGTTGTACACTCAGGGTGGAGTGTGTGTGTGTGTGGGGTCACGTTGGATACTCAGGGTGTGGTGTGTGTGTGTGTGTGGCGTCACGTTGTATACTCAGGATGGAGTGTGAGTGTGTGTGTGGGGTCACGTTGTATACTCAGGGTGGAGTGTGTGTGTGCATGGGGGGGTCACGTTGTGCACTCAGGGTGGAGTGTGTGTGTGCATGGGGGGGGTCACGTTGTACACTCACGGTGGAGTGTATGTGTGTGTGGGGGGTCACGTTGTATACTCAGGGTGGAGTGTGTGTGTGTGCGGGGGGTCACGTTGTACACTCAGGGTGGAGTGTGTGTGTGTGTGTGTGGGTCACGTTGTACACTCAGGGTGGAGTGTGTGTATGTGTGTGGGGGGAGGTCACGTTGCACACTCAGGGTGGAGTGTGTGTGTGTGGGGGGGGGTCACGTTGTTCACTCAGGGTGGAGTGTGTGTGTGTTTGTGGGTTCAAGTTGTACACTCAGGGTGGAGTGTGTGTGTGTGTGGGGAGGGTCACGTTTTATACTCAGGGTGGAGTGTGTGTGTGTGGGGGGGTGGTCACGTTGTACACTCAGGGTGGAGTGTGTGTGTGTGTGTGGGGTCACGATGCACAATCAGGGTGAAGTGTGTGTGTGTGGGGGGGTCACGTTGTACACTCAGGGTGGAGTGTGTGTGTGTGGGGGGGGTCACGTTGTACACTCAGGGTGGAGTGTGTGTGTGTGGCGGGGGGGTCACGTTGTACACTCAGGGTGGAGTGTGTGTGTGTGTGGGGTCACGTTGGATACTCAGGGTGTGGTGTGTGTGTGTGTGTGGCGTCACGTTGTATACTCAGGATGGAGTTTGTGTTTGTAGGGGGGGTCACGTTATACATTCATGGTGGAGTGTGTGTGTGCATGGGGGGGTCACGTTGTACACTCAGGGTGGAGTGTGTGTGTGTGGGGGGTCACGTTGCACACTCAGGTTGGAGTGTGTGTGTGGGGGGGGTCACGTTGTACACTCAGGGTGGAGTGTGTGTGTGTGGGGGGGTCACGTTGTACACTCAGGGTGGAGTGTGAGTGTGTGTGTGGGTGGGGTCACGTTGCACACTCAGGGTGGAGTGTGTGTGTGTGGGGGGGGGTCACGTTGTACACTCAGGGTGGAGTGTGTGTGTTTGTGTTGGGTCACGTTGTATACTCAGGGTGTGGTGTGTGTGTGGGGGGGGTCACGTTGTATACTCAGGATGGAGTGTGAGTGTGTGTGTGGGGTCACGTTGTATACTCAGGGTGGAGTGTGTGTGTGCATGGGGGGGTCACGTTGTGCACTCAGGGTGGAGTGTGTGTGTGCATGGGGGGGGTCACGTTGTACACTCAGGGTGGAATGTATGTGTGTGTGGGGGGTCACGTTGTATACTCAGGGTGGAGTGTGTGTGTGTGCGGGGGGTCACGTTGTACACTCAGGGTGGAGTGGTGTGTGTGGGTCACGTTGTACACTCAGGGTGGAGTGTGTGTATGTGTGTGGGGGGAGGTCACGTTGCACACTCAGGGTGGAGTGTGTGTGTGTTGGGGGGGTCACGTTGTTCAGTCAGGGTGGAGTGTGTGTGTGTGGGGGGGGTCACGTTGTACACTCAGGGTGGAGTATGTGTGTGTGTGGTCACGTTGTACACTAAGGGTGGAGTGTGTGTGTGTGGGGGGGTCACGTTGTACACTCAGGGTGGAGTGTGTGTGTGTGTGTGGGGGTCACGTTTTATACTCTGGGTGGAGTGTGTGTGTGTGGGGGGGGTGGTCACGTTGTACACTCAGGGTGGAGTGTGTGTGTGTGTGTGGGGTCACGTTGTACACTCAGGGTTGAGTGTGTGTGTGGGGGGGGTCACGTTGTACACTCAGGGTGGAGTGTGTGTGTGTGGGGGGGGTGGTCACGTTGTATACTCAGGGTGGAGTGTGTGTGTGTTGGGGGGGTCACGTTGTACACTCAGGGTGGAGTGTGTGTATGTGTGTGGGGGGAATTCACGTTGTATACTCAGGGTGGAGTGTAAGTGTGGGGGGGGTCACGTTGTACACTCAGGGTGGAGTGTGTGTGTGTGGGGGGGGTCACGTTGTACACTCAGGGTGGAGTGTGTGTGGGTGGGGTTACGATGCACAATCAGGGTGAAGTGTGTGTGTGTGGGGGGGGTCACGTTGTACACTCAGGGTGGAGTGTGTGTGTGGGGGGGGTCACGTTGTACACTCAGGGTGGAGTGTGTGTGTGTGGCGGGGGGGTCACGTTGTACACTCAGGGTGGAGTGTGTGTGTGTGTGGGGTCACGATGTATACTCAGGGTGTGGTGTGTGTGTGTGTGTGGCGTCACGTTGTATACTCAGGATGGAGTTTGTGTTTGTAGGGGGGGGTCACGTTATACATTCACGGTGAAGTGTGTGTGTGCATGGGGGGGTCACGTTGTACACTCAGGGTGGAGTGTGTGGGGGGGGGTCACGTTGTACACTCAGGGTGGAGTGTGTGTGTGTGTGTGTGTCATGTCGTATACTCAGGGTGGAGTGTGTGTGTGGGGTGGGGGTCACGTTGTACACTCAGGGTGGAGTGTGTGTGTAGGGGGGTCCCATTGTATACTCAGGGTGGAGTGTGTGTGGGGGGGGTCACATTTTACACTCAGGGTGGAGTGTGTGTGTGGGGCGGGTCACGTTGTATACTCAGGATGGAGTGTGTGTGTGTAGGGGGGTCACGTTGTACACTCAGAGTGGAGTGTGTGTGGGGGGGGGTCACGTTGTACACTCAGGGTGGAGTGTGTGTGTGTGGGGGGGGAGTCACGTTGTATACTCAAGATGGAGTGTGTGTGGTGGGGGGTCACGTTGTACACTCAGGGTGGAGTGTGTGTGTGTGGGGGGGGTCACGTTGTACACTCAGGGTGGAGTGTGGGGGTGGGGTCACGTTGTATACTCAGAATGGAGTGTGTGTGTGTAGGGGGGTCACGTTGTACACTCAGGGTGGAGTGTGTGTGTGGGGGATCACGTTGTACACTCAGGGTGGAGTGTGTGTGTGTGGGGGTGGGAGTCACGTTGTATACTCAGGATGGAGTGTGTGTTGGGGGGGTCACGTTGTACACTCAGGGTGCAGTGTGTGTGTGTTTGGGGGGGTCACGTTGTACACTCAGGGTGGAGTGTGTGTGTGGGGGGGATCATGTTGTATACTCAGGGTGGAGTGTGTGTGTGGGGGGGTCACGTTGTATACTCGTGGTGGAGTGTGTGTGTGGGGGGGGTCACGTTGTATACTCAGGGTGAAGTGTGTATGTGTGTGGGGAGTCACGTTGTACACTCAGGGTGGAGTGTGTGTATGTGTGTCGGGGGAGGTCACGTTGTATACTCAGGGTGGAGTGTGTGTGTGTGGGGGGTTACGTTGTACAATCAGGGTGGAGTGTGTATGTGTGGGGGGGGTCACGTTGTACACTCAGGGTGGAGTGTGTGTGTGTGTGTGGGGTCACGTTGTATACTCAGGGTGGAGTGTGTGTGTGGGGGGGGTCACGTTGTACACTCAGGGTGGAGTGTGTGTGTGTGGGGGGGGTCACGTTGTACACTCAGGGTGGAGTGTGAGTGTGTGTGTGGGTGGGGTCACGTTGCACACTCAGGGTGGAGTGTGTGTGTGTGTGGGGGGGGTCACGTTGTACACTCAGGGTGGAGTGTGTGTGTTTGTGTTGGGTCACGTTGTATACTCAGGGTGTGGTGTGTGTGTGGGGGGGGTCACGTTGTATACTCAGGATGGAGTGTGAGTGTGTGTGTGGGGTCACGTTGTATACTCAGGGTGGAGTGTGTGTGTGCATGGGGGGGTCACGTTGTGCACTCAGGGTGGAGTGTGTGTGTGCATGGGGGGGGTCACGTTGTACACTCAGGGTGGAATGTATGTGTGTGTGTGGGGTCACGTTGTATACTCAGGGTGGAGTGTGTGTGTGTGCGGGGGGTCACGTTGTACACTCAGGGTGGAGTGTGTGTGTGTGGGTCACGTTGTACACTCAGGGTGGAGTGTGTGTATGTGTGTGGGGGGAGGTCACGTTGCACACTCAGGGTGGAGTGTGTGTGTGTTGGGGGGGTCACGTTGTTCAGTCAGGGTGGAGTGTGTGTGTGTGGGGGGGGTCACGTTGTACACTCAGGGTGGAGTATGTGTGTGTGTGGTCACGTTGTACACTAAGGGTGGAGTGTGTGTGTGTGGGGGGGGTCACGTTGTACACTCAGGGTGGAGTGTGTGTGTGTGTGTGGGGGTCACGTTTTATACTCTGGGTGGAGTGTGTGTGTGTGGGGGGGGTGGTCACGTTGTACACTCAGGGTGGAGTGTGTGTGTGTGTGTGGGGTCACGTTGTACACTCAGGGTTGAGTGTGTGTGTGTGGGGGGGTCACGTTGTACACTCAGGGTGGAGTGTGTGTGTGTGGGGGGGGTCACGTTGTATACTCAGGGTGGAGTGTGTGTGTGTGGGGGGGGTCACGTTGTACACTCAGGGTGGAGTGTGTGTATGTGTGTGGGGGGAAGTCACGTTGTATACTCAGGGTGGAGTGTATGTGTGGGGGGGTCACGTTGTACACTCAGGGTGGAGTGTGTGTGTGTGTGGGGGGTCACGTTGTACACTCAGGGTGGAGTGTGTGTGTGGGTGGGGTTACGATGCACAATCAGGGTGAAGTGTGTGTGTGTGGGGGGGGTCACGTTGTACACTCAGGGTGGAGTGTGTGTGTGGGGGGGTCACGTTGTACACTCAGGGTGGAGTGTGTGTGTGTGGCGGGGGGGTCATGTTGTACACTCAGGGTGGAGTGTGTGTGTGTGTGGGGTCACGATGTATACTCAGGGTGTGGTGTGTGTGTGTGTGTGGCGTCACGTTGTATACTCAGGATGGAGTTTGTGTTTGTAGGGGGGGGTCACGTTATACATTCACGGTGAAGTGTGTGTGTGCATGGGGGGGTCACGTTGTACACTCAGGGTGGAGTGTGTGTGGGGGGGGTCACGTTGTACACTCAGGGTGGAGTGTGTGTGTGTGTGTGTGTCATGTCGTATACTCAGGGTGGAGTGTGTGTGTGGGGTGGGGGTCACGTTGTACACTCAGGGTGGAGTGTGTGTGTAGGGGGGTCCCATTGTATACTCAGGGTGGAGTGTGTGTGTGGGGGGGTCACGTTGTACACTCAGGGTGGAGTGTGTGTGTGGGGCGGGTCACGTTGTATACTCAGGATGGAGTGTGTGTGTGTAGGGGGGTCACGTTGTACACTCAGAGTGTAGTGTGTGTTGGGGGGTCACGTTGTACACTCAGGGTGGAGTGTGTGGGGGGGGGGAGTCACGTTGTATACTCAGTATGTAGTGTGTGTGGGGGGGGGTCACGTTGTACACTCAGGGTGGAGTGTGTGTGTGTGGGGGGGTCACGTTGTACACTCAGGGTGGAGTGTGGGGGTGGGGTCACGTTGTATACTCAGAATGGAGTGTGTGTGTGTAGGGGGGTCACGTTGTACACTCAGGGTGGAGTGTGTGTGTGGGGGATCACGTTGTACACTCAGGGTGGAGTGTGTGTGTGTGGGGGTGGGAGTCACGTTGTATACTCAGGATGGAGTGTGTGTTGGGGGGGTCACGTTGTACACTCAGGGTGGAGTGTGTGTGTGTTTGGGGGGGTCACGTTGTACACTCAGGGTGGAGTGTGTGTGTGGGGGGGATCACGTTGTATACTCAGGGTGGAGTGTGTGTGTGGGGGGGTCACGTTGTATACTCAGGATGGAGTGTGTGTGTGTAGGGGGGTCACGTTGTATACTCAGGGTGAAGTGTGTATGTGTGTGGGGAGTCACGTTGTACACTCAGGGTGGAGTGTGTGTATTTGTGTGGGGGGAGGTCACGTTGTATACTCAGGGTGGAGTGTGTGTGTGTGGGTGGGTAACGTTGTACAATCAGGGTGGAGTGTGTGTGTGTGGGGGGGTCACGTTGTACACTCAGGGTGGAATGTGTTTGTGTGTTTGGGGGGGTCACGTTGTATACTCAGGGTGGAGTGTGTGTGTGGGGGGGGCACGTTGTACACTCAGGGTGGAGTGTGTGGGGGGGTCACGTTGTAAACTCAGGGTGGAGTGGGTGTATGTGGGGGGTCACGTTGTACACACAGGGTGGAGTGTGTGTGTGTGGGGGGTCATGTTGTACACTCAGGGTGGAGTGTGTGTGTGGGGGGGGTGGTCACGTTGTACACTCAGGGTGGAGTGTTTGTGTGGGGGGGGGTCACGTTGTACAATCAGGGTGGAGTGTGTGTGTATGTGGGTGGTCACGTTGTACACTCAGGGTGGAGTGTGTGTGTGTGGGGTCACGTTGTATACTCAGGATGCAGTGTGTGTGTGCGGGGGGTCACGTTTTACACTCAGGGTGGAGTGTGTGTGTGTGTGTGGGGTCACGTTGTATACTCAGGGTGGAGTGTGTGTGTGTGGGGGGGGTCACGTTGTAAACTCAGGGTGGAGTGTGTGTGTGTGGCGGGGGGGTCAAGTCGTATACTCAGGGTGGAGTGTGTGTGTGGGGTGGGGGTCACGTTGTACACTCAGGGTGGAGTGTTTGTGTGGGGGGGTCACATTGTATACTCAGGGTGGAGTGTGTGTGGGGGGGTCACATTTTACACTCAGGGTGGAGTGTGGGGGGGGTCACATTGTATACTCAGGATGGAGTGTGTGTGTGTAGGGGGGTCATGTTGTACACTCAGGGTGGAGTGTTTGTGTGGGGGGGGTCACGTTACACACTCAGGGTGGAGTGTGTGTGTGTGTGTGTTGGGTCACGTTGTACACTCAGGGTGGAGTGTGTGTGTGTGGGGTCACGTTGTATACTCAGGGTGTGGTGTGTGTGTGTGGGGGCGTCACGTTGTATACTCAGGATGGAGTGTGAGTGTGTGTGTGGGGTCACATTGTATACTCAGGGTGGAGTGTGTGTGTGCATGGGGGGGTCACGTTGTGCACTCAGGGTGGAGTGTGTGTGCATGGGGGGGGTCACGTTGTACACTCACGGTGGAGTGTATGTGTGTGGGGGGGTCACGTTGTATACTCAGGGTGGAGTGTGTGTGTTTGCGGGGGGTCACGTTGTACACTCAGGGTGGAGTGTGTGTGTGTGTGTGTGGGTCACGTTGTACACTCAGGGTGGAGTGTGTGTATGTGTGTGGGGGGAGGTCACGTTGCACACTCAGGGTGGAGTGTGTGTGTGTGGGGGGGTCACGTTGTACACTCAGGGTGGAGTGTGTGTGTGTGTGGGTGGGGTCACGTTGTACACTCAGGGTGGAGTGTGTGTGTGGGGGGGGTCACGTTGTACACTCAGGGTGGAGTGTGTGTGTGTGGCGGGGGGGTCACGTTGTACACTCAGGGTGGAGTGTGTGTGTGTGTTGGGTCACGTTGGATACTCAGGGTGTGGTGTGTGTGTGTGTGTGGCGTCACGTTGTATACTCAGGATGGAGTTTGTGTTTGTAGGGGGGGTCACGTTATACATTCATGGTGGAGTGTGTGTGTGCATGGGGGGGGTCACGTTGTACACTCAGGGTGGAGTGTGTGTGTGTGGGGGGTCACGTTGTACACTCAGGTTGGAGTGTGTGTGTGGGGGGGGGTCACGTTGTACACTCAGGGTGGAGTGTGTGTGGGGGGGGTCACGTTGTACACTCAGGGTGGAGTGTGAGTGTGTGTGTGGGTGGGGTCACGTTGCACACTCAGGGTGGAGTGTGTATGTGTGTGGGGAGTCACGTTGTACACTCAGGGTGGAGTGTGTGTATTTGTGTGGGGGGAGGTCACGTTGTATACTCAGGGTGGAGTGTGTGTGTGTGGGGGGTAACGTTGTACACTCAGGGTGGAGTGTGTGTGTGGGGGGGTCACGTTGTACACTCAGGGTGGAATGTGTTTGTGTGTTTGGGGGGGTCACGTTGTATACTCAGGGTGGAGTGTGTGTGTGGGGGGGGGTCACGTTGTACACTCAGGGTGGAGTGTGTGTGTATGTGGGTGGTCACGTTGTACACTCAGGGTGGAGTGTGTGTGTGTGGGGTCACGTTGTATACTCAGGGTGCAGTTTGTGTGTGCGGGGGGTCACGTTTTACACTCAGGGTGGAGTGTGTGTGTGTGGGGGGGTCACGTTGTACACTCAGGGTGGAGTGTGTGTGTGTGTGGGTGGGGTCACGTTGCACACTCAGGGTGGAGTGTGTGTGGGGGGAGGTCACGTCGTATACTCAGGGTGGAGTGTGTGTGTGTGGGGGGTAACGTTGTACACTCAGGGTGGAGTGTGTGTGTGGGGGGGTCACGTTGTACACTCAGGGTGGAATGTGTTTGTGTGTTTGGGGGGGTCACGTTGTATACTCAGGGTGGAGTGTGTGTGTGGGGGGGGCACGTTGTAAACTCAGGGTGGAGTGGGTGTATGTGGGGGGTCACGTTGTACACACAGGGTGGAGTGTGTGTGTGTGGGGGGTCATGTTGTACACTCAGGGTGGAGTGTGTGTGTGGGGGGGGTGGTCACGTTGTACACTCAGGGTGGAGTGTGTGTGTGGGGGGGGTCACGTTGTACACTCAGGGTGGAGTGTGTGTGTATGTGGGTGGTCACGTTGTACACTCAGGGTGGAGTGTGTGTGTGTGGGGTCACGTTGTATACTCAGGGTGCAGTGTGTGTGTGCGGGGGGTCACGTTTTACACTCAGGGTGGAGTGTGTGTGTGTGTGGGGGGTCACGTTGTATACTCAGGGTGGAGTGTGTGTGTGTGGGGGGGGTCACGTTGTACACTCAGGGTGGAGTGTGTGTGTGTGGGGGGGTCACGTCGTATACTCAGGGTGGAGTGTGTGTGTGGGGTGGGGGTCACGTTGTACACTCAGGGTGGAGTGTTTGTGTGGGGGGGTCACATTGTATACTCAGGGTGGAGTGTGTGTGGGGGGGTCACATTTTACACTCAGGGTGGAGTGTGGGGGGGGGGTCACATTGTATACTCAGGATGGAGTGTGTGTGTGTAGGGGGGTCATGTTGTACACTCAGGGTGGAGTGTGTGTGTGGGGGGGGTCACGTT
Organism: Tokudaia tokunoshimensis; assembly: GCA_036184795.1. NCBI lineage: Eukaryota > Metazoa > Chordata > Mammalia > Rodentia > Muridae > Tokudaia > Tokudaia tokunoshimensis. The sequence goes on along the minus strand of BTHU01000001.1, from coordinate 157,133,383 downwards.
GCACACTCAGGGTGGAGTGTGTGTGTGTGTGTGTGGGGTCACGTTGTACACTCAGGGTGGAGTGTGTGTGTGTGGCGTCACGTTGTATACTCAGGGTGTGGTGTGTGTGTGTGGGGGCGTCACGTTGTATACTCAGGATGGAGTGTGAGTGTGTGTGTGGGGTCACGTTGTATACTCAGGGTGGAGTGTGTGTGTGCATGGGGGGGTCACGTTGTGCACTCAGGGTGGAGTGTGTGTGTGCATGGGGGGGGGTCACGTTGTACACTCAGGGTGGAGTGTATGTGTGTGTGGGGGGTCACGTTGTATACTCAGGGTGGAGTGTGTGTGTGTGCGGGGGGTCACGTTGTACACTCAGGGTGGAGTGTGTGTGTGTGTGTGTGGGTCACGTTGTACACTCAGGGTGGAGTGTGTGTATGTGTGTGGGGGGAGGTCACGTTGCACACTCAGGGTGGAGTGTGTGTGTGTGGGGGGTCACGTTGTTCACTCAGGGTGGAGTGTGTGTGTGTGTGTGGGGTCACGTTGTACACTCAGGGTGGAGTGTGTGTGTGTGTGGGGAGGGTCACGTTTTATACTCAGGGTGGAGTGTGTGTGTGGGGGGGGTGGTCACGTTGTACACTCAGGGTGGAGTGTGTGTGTGTGTGTGGGGTCACGATGCACAATCAGGGTGAAGTGTGTGTGTTGGTGGGGTCACGTTGTACACTCAGGGTGGAGTGTGTGTGTGGGGGGTCACGTTGTACACTCAGGGTGGAGTGTGTGTGTGTGGGGGGGGTCACGTTGTACACTCAGGGTGGAGTGTGTGTGTGTGTGGGGTCACGTTGGATACTCAGGGTGTGGTGTGTGTGTGTGTGTGGCGTCACGTTGTATACTCAGGATGGAGTTTGTGTTTGTAGGGGGGGTCACGTTATACATTCATGGTGGAGTGTGTGTGTGCATGGGGGGGGTCACGTTGTACACTCAGGGTGGAGTGTGTGTGTGTGGGGGGTCACGTTGTACACTCAGGTTGGAGTGTGTGTGTGGGGGGGGGTCACGTTGTACACTCAGGGTGGAGTGTGTGTGTGGGGGGGGTCACGTTGTACACTCAGGGTGGAGTGTGAGTGTGTGTGTGTGTGGGGTCACGTTGCACACTCAGGGTGGAGTGTGTGTGTGTGTGGGGGGGGTCACGTTGTACACTCAGGGTGGAGTGTGTGTGTGTGTGTTGGGTCACGTTGTATACTCAGGGTGTGGTGTGTGTGTGGGGGGGGTCACGTTGTATACTCAGGATGGAGTGTGAGTGTGTGTGTGGGGTCACGTTGTATACTCAGGGTGGAGTGTGTGTGTGCATGGGGGGGGTCACGTTGTACACTCAGGGTGGAGTGTGTGTGTGCATGGAGGGGGTCACGTTGTACACTCAGGGTGGAATGTATGTGTGTGTGGGGGGTCACGTTGTATACTCAGGGTGGAGTGTGTGTGTGTGCGGGGGGTCACGTTGTACACTCAGGGTGGAGTGTGTGTGTGTGGGTCACGTTGTACACTCAGGGTGGAGTGTGTGTATGTGTGTGGGGGGAGGTCACGTTGCACACTCAGGGTGGAGTGTGTGTGTGTGTGTGGGGTCACGATGCACAATCAGGGTGAAGTGTGTGTGTGGGGGGGGTCACGTTGTACACTCAGGGTGGAGTGTGTGTGTGGGGGGGGGTCACGTTGTACACTCAGGGTGGAGTGTGTGTGTGTGGCGGGGGGGGTCACGTTGTATACTCAGGGTTGAGTGTGTGTGGGGGGGTCACATTTTACACTCAGGGTGGAGTGTGGGGGTGGGTCACATTGTATACTCAGGATGGAGTGTGTGTGTGTAGGGGGGTCATGTTGTACACTCAGGGTGGAGTGTGTGTGTGGGGGGGGTCACGTTGCACACTCAGGGTGGAGTGTGTGTGTGTGGGGTCACGTTGTACACTCAGGGTGGAGTGTGTGTGTGTGGCGTCACGTTGTATACTCAGGGTGTGGTGTGTGTGTGTGGGGGCGTCACGTTGTATACTCAGGATGGAGTGTGAGTGTGTGTGTGGGGTCACGTTGTATACTCAGGGTGGAGTGTGTGTGTGCATGGGGGGGTGGTCACGTTGTACACTCAGGGTGGAGTGTGTGTGTGTGTGGGGGGTCACGTTGTACACTCAGGGTGGAGTGTGTGTGTGTGTGTGGGGTCACGTTGTACACTCTGGGTGGAGTGTGTGTGTGTGGGGGGGGTCACGTTGTACACTCAGGGTGGTGTGTGTGTGTGTGTGTGTGTGGGGTCACGTTGTACACTCAGGGTGGCGTGTGTGTGTGGGGGTCACGTTGTACACTCAGGGTGGAGTGTGTGTTAGTGTGGGGGGTCACGTTCTACAATCAGGGTGGCGTGTGTGTGTGTGGGGTGGGTCATGTTGTACACTCAGGGTGGAGTGTGTGTGTGTGCGGGGTGGTCACGTTGTACACTCAGGGTGGAGTGTGTGTGTGTGGGGGGGGGGTCACGTTGTATACTCAGGGTGGAGTGTGTGTGTGTGTGTGGGGTCACGTTGTACTCTCAGGGTGGAGTGTGTGTGTGGTGGGGGGTCACGTTGTATACTCAGTGTGGAGTGTGTGTGTGTTGGGGGGTCACGTTGTACACTCAGGGTGGAGTGTGTGTGTGGGGGTCACGTTGTACACTCAGGGTGGAGTGTGTGTGTGTGGGGGGGGTCACGTTGTACACTCAGGGTGGAGTGTGTGTATGTGTGTCGGGGGAGGTCACGTTGTATACTCAGGGTGGAGTGTGTGTGTGGGGGGGGTCACGTTGTACACTCAGGGTGGAGTGTGTGTGTGTGTGCGGGGTGGTCACGTTGTACACTCAGGGTTGAGTGTCTGTGTGGGTGGGGTCACGATGCACAATCAGGGTGAAGTGTGTGTGTGGGGGGGGTCACGTTGTACACTCAGGGTGGAGTGTGTGTGTGGGGGGGGTCACGTTGTATACTCAGGGTGGAGTGTGTGTGTTTGGGGGGGTCACGTTGTACTCTCAGGGTGGAGTGTGTGTGTGGTGGGGGGTCACGTTGTATACTCAGTGTGGAGTGTGTGTGTGTTGGGGGGTCACGTTGTACACTCAGGGTGGAGTGTGTGTGTGGGGGTCACGTTGTACACTCAGGGTGGAGTGTGTGTGTGTGGGGGGGGTCACGTTGTACACTCAGGGTGGAGTGTGTGTATGTGTGTCGGGGGAGGTCACGTTGTATACTCAGGGTGGAGTGTGTGTGTGTGGGGGGTCACGTTGTACACTCAGGGTGGAGTGTGTGTGTGTGTGCGGGGTGGTCACGTTGTACACTCAGGGTTGAGTGTCTGTGTGGGTGGGGTCACGATGCACAATCAGGGTGAAGTGTGTGTGTGTGGGGGGTCACGTTGTACACTCAGGGTGGAGTGTGTGTGTGTGTGGGGTCACGTTGTACACTCTGGGTGGAGTGTGTGTGTGTGGGGGGGGTCACGTTGTACACTCAGGGTGGTGTGTGTGTGTGTGTGTGTGTGGGGTCACGTTGTACACTCAGGGTGGCGTGTGTGTGTGGGGGTCACGTTGTACACTCAGGGTGGAGTGTGTGTTAGTGTGGGGGGTCACGTTCTACAATCAGGGTGGCGTGTGTGTGTGTGGGGTGGGTCATGTTGTACACTCAGGGTGGAGTGTGTGTGTGTGGGGGGGGTCAAGTTGTACACTCAGGGTGGAGTGTGTGTGTGTGGGGGGGTCACGTTGTATACTCAGGGTGGAGTGTGTGTGTTTGGGGGGTCACGTTGTACTCTCAGGGTGGAGTGTGTGTGTGGTGGGGGGTCACGTTGTATACTCAGTGTGGAGTGTGTGTGTGTTGGGGGTCACGTTGTACACTCAGGGTGGAGTGTGTGTGTGGGGGTCACGTTGTACACTCAGGGTGGAGTGTGTGTGTGTGGGGGGGTCACGTTGTACACTCAGGGTGGAGTGTGTGTATGTGTGTGGGGGGACGTCACGTTGTATACTCAGGGTCGGGTGTGTGTGTGGGGGGGGTCACGTTGTACACTCAGGGTGGAGTGTGTGTGTGTGTGCGGGGTGGTCACGTTGTACACTCAGGGTTGAGTGTCTGTGTGGGTGGGGTCACGATGCACAATCAGGGTGAAGTGTGTGTGTGTGGGGGGTCACGTTGTACACTCAGGGTGGAGTGTGTGTGTGTGGGGGGGGTCACGTTGTATACTCAGGGTGGAGTGTGTGTGTTTGGGGGGGTCACGTTGTACTCTCAGGGTGGAGTGTGTGTGTGGTGGGGGGTCACGTTGTATACTCAGTGTGGAGTGTGTGTGTGTTGGGGGTCACGTTGTACACTCAGGGTGGAGTGTGTGTGTGGGGGTCACGTTGTACACTCAGGGTGGAGTGTGTGTGTGTGGGGGGGTCACGTTGTACACTCAGGGTGGAGTGTGTGTATGTGTGTGGGGGGACGTCACGTTGTATACTCAGGGTCGGGTGTGTGTGTGGGGGGGGTCACGTTGTACACTCAGGGTGGAGTGTGTGTGTGTGTGCGGGGTGGTCACGTTGTACACTCAGGGTTGAGTGTCTGTGTGGGTGGGGTCACGATGCACAATCAGGGTGAAGTGTGTGTGTGGGGGGGGTCACGTTGTACACTCAGGGTGGAGTGTGTGTGTGTGGGGGGTCACGTTGTACACTCAGGGTGGAGTGTGTGTGTGTGGCGGGGGGGTCACGTTGTACACTCAGGGTGGAGTGTGTGTGTGTGTGGGGTCACGTTGGATACTCAGGGTGTGGTGTGTGTGTGTGTGTGGCGTCACGTTGTATACTCAGGATGGAGTTTGTGTTTGTAGGGGGGGTCACGTTATACATTCACGGTGGAGTGTGTGTGTGCATGGGGGGGGTCACGTTGTACAATCAGGGTGGAGTGTGTGTGTGGGGGGGGTCACGTTGTACACTCAGGTTGGAGTGTGTGTGTGTGGGGGGGTCACGTTGTACACTCAGGTTGGAGTGTGTGTGTGGGGGGGTCACGTTGTACACTCAGGGTGGAGTGTGAGTGTGTGTGTGTGTGGGGTCACGTTGCACACTCAGGGTGGAGTGTGTGTGTGTGTGGGGGGGTCACGTTGTACACTCAGGGTGGAGTGTGTGTGTGTGTGTTGGGTCACGTTGTATATTCAGGGTGTGGTGTGTGGGGGGGGGTCACGTTGTATACTCAGGATGGAGTGTGAGTGTGTGTGTGGGGTCACGTTGTATACTCAGGGTGGAGTGTGTGTGTGCATGGGGGGGTCACGTTGTGCACTCAGGGTGGAGTGTGTGTGTGCATGGGGGGGTCACGTTGTACACTCAGGGTGGAGTGTATGTGTGTGTGTGGGGTCACGTTGTATACTCAGGGTGGAGTGTGTGTGTGTGCGGGGGGTCACGTTGTACACTCAGGGTGGAGTGTGTGTGTGTGTGTGGGTCACGTTGTACACTCAGGGTGGAGTGTGTGTATGTATGTGGGGGGAGGTCACGTTGCACACTCAGGGTGGAGTGTGTGTGTGTGTGGGGGGTCACGTTGTTCACTCAGGGTGGAGTGTGTGGGGGGGGGTCACGTTGTACACTTAGGGTGGAGTATGTGTGTGTGGGGTCACGTTGTACACTCAGGGTGGAGTGTGAGTGTGGGCGTGGGTGTGGTCACGTTGCACACTCAGGGTGGAGTGTGTGTGTGTGTGGGGGGTCACGTTGTACACTCAGGGTGGAGTGTGTGTGTGTGGCGGGGGGGTCACGTTGTACACTCAGGGTGGAGTGTGTGTGTGTGTGGGGGGGGTCACGTTGTATACTCAGGATGGAGTGTGAGTGTGTGTGTGGGGTCACGTTGTATACTCAGGGTGGAGTGTGTGTGTGCATGGGGGGGTCACGTTGTGCACTCAGGGTGGAGTGTGTGTGTGCATGGGGGGGGTCACGTTGTACACTCAGGGTGGAGTGTATGTGTGTGTGGGGGGTCACGTTGTATACTCAGGGTGGAGTGTGTGTGTGTGCGGGGGGTCACGTTGTACACTCAGGGTGGAGTGTGTGTGTGTGTGTGTGTGGGTCACGTTGTACACTCAGGGTGGAGTGTGTGTGTGTGGGGAGGGTCACGTTTTATACTCAGGGTGGAGTGTGTGTGTGTGGGGGGGTGGTCACGTTGTACACTCAGGGTGGAGTGTGTGTGTGTGTGTGGGGTCACGATGCACAATCAGGGTGAAGTGTGTGTGTGTGGGGGGGTCACGTTGTACACTCAGGGTGGAGTGTGTGTGTGTGGGGGGTCACGTTGTACACTCAGGGTGGAGTGTGTGTGTGTGGCGGGGGGGTCACGTTGTACACTCAGGGTGGAGTGTGTGTGTGTGTGGGGTCATGTTGGATACTCAGGGTGTGGTGTGTGTGTGTGTCTGGCGTCACGTTGTATACTCAGGATGGAGTTTGTGTTTGTAGGGGGGGGTCACGTTATACATTCATGGTGGAGTGTGTGTGTGCATGGGGGGGTCACGTTGTACACTCAGGGTGGAGTGTATGTGTGTGGGGGGTCACGTTGTACACTCAGGTTGGAGTGTGTGTGTGTGGGCGGGTCACGTTGTACACTCAGGGTGGAGTGTGTGTGTGGGGGGGGTCACGTTGTACACTCAGGGTGGAGTGTGAGTGTGTGTGTGGGTGGGGTCACGTTGCACACTCAGGGTGGAGTGTGTGTGTGTGTGGGGGGGTCACGTTGTACACTCAGGGTGGAGTGTGTGTGTGTGTGTTGGGTCACGTTGTATACTCAGGGTGTGGTGTGTGTGTGGGGGGGGTCACGTTGTATACTCAGGACGGAGTGTGAGTGTGTGTGTGGGGTCACGTTGTATACTCAGGGTGGAGTGTGTGTGTGCATGGGGGGGTCACGTTGTGCACTCAGGGTGGAGTGTGTGTGTGTGGCGGGGGGGTCACGTTGTACACTCAGGGTGGAGTGTATGTGTGTGGGGGGGGTCACGTTGTATACTCAGGGTGGAGTGTGTGTGTGTGCGGGGGGTCACGTTGTACACTCAGGGTGGAGTGTGTGTGTGTGTGTGGGTCACGTTGTACACTCAGGGTGGAGTGTGTGTATGTGTGTGGGGGGAGGTCACGTTGCACACTCAGGGTGGAGTGTGTGTGTGTGTGGGGGGGTCACGTTGTTCACTCAGGGTGGAGTGTGTGTGTGGGGGGGGGGTCACGTTGTACACTCAGGGTGGAGTATGTGTGTGTGTGGTCACGTTGTACACTAAGGGTGGAGTGTGTGTGTGTGGTGGGGTCACGTTGTACACTCAGGGTGGAGTGTGTGTGTGTGGGGGGGGTCACGTTGTATACTCAGGGTGGAGTGTGTGTGTGTGGGGGGGGGTGGTCACGTTGTACACTCAGGGTGGAGTGTGTGTGTGTGTGTGGGGTCACGTTGTACACTCAGGGTGGAGTGTGTGTGTGTGTGTGGGTCACGTTGTACACTCAGGGTGGAGTGTGTGTGTGTGTGGGGGGTGGTCACGTTGTACACTCAGGGTTGAGTGTCTGTGTGGGTGGGGTCACGATGCACAATCAGGGTGAAGTGTGTGTGTGGGGGGGGTCACGTTGTACACTCAGGGTGGAGTGTGTGTGTGTGGCGGGGGGGTCACGTTGTACACTCAGGGTGGAGTGTGTGTGTGTGTGGGGTCACGTTGGATACTCAGGGTGTGGTGTGTGTGTGTGTGTGGCGTCACGTTGTATACTCAGGATGGAGTTTGTGTTTGTAGGGGGGGTCACGTTATACATTCACGGTGGAGTGTGTGTGTGCATGGGGGGGGGTCACGTTGTACAATCAGGGTGGAGTGTGTGTGTGGGGGGGGTCACGTTGTACACTCAGGTTGGAGTGTGTGTGTGTGGGGGGTCACGTTGTACACTCAGGGTGGAGTGTGTGTGGGGGGGGGTGGTCACGTTGTACACTCAGGGTGGAGTGTGAGTGTGTGTGTGTGTGGGGTCACGTTGTACACTCAGGGTGGAGTGTGTGTGTGGGGGGGGTCACGTTGTACACTCAGGGTGGAGTGTGTGTGTGTGTGTTGGGTCACGTTGTATATTCAGGGTGTGGTGTGTGGGGGGGGGGTCACGTTGTATACTCAGGATGGAGTGTGAGTGTGTGTGTGGGGTCACGTTGTATACTCAGGGTGGAGTGTGTGTGTGCATGGGGGGGTCACGTTGTGCACTCAGGGTGGAGTGTGTGTGTGCATGGGGGGGGTCACGTTGTACACTCAGGGTGGAGTGTATGTGTGTGTGGGGGGTCACGTTGTATACTCAGGGTGGAGTGTGTGTATGTGTGTGGGGGGAGGTCACGTTGCACACTCAGGGTGGAGTGTGTGTGTGTGGGGGGGTCACGTTGTTCACTCAGGGTGGAGTGTGTGTGTGGGGGGGGGTCACGTTGTACACTCAGGGTGGAGTATGTGTGTGTGTGGTCACGTTGTACACTAAGGGTGGAGTGTGTGTGTGTGGGGGGGTCACGTTGTACACTCAGGGTGGAGTGTGTGTGTGGGGGGGGGGTCACGTTTTATACTCAGGGTGGAGTGTGTGTGTGTGTGGGGGGGTGGTCACGTTGTACACTCAGGGTGGAGTGTGTGTGTGTGTGTGGGGTCACGTTGTACACTCAGGGTGGAGTGTGTGTGTGTGGGGGGGGTCACGTTGTACACTCAGGGTGGAGTGTGTGTGTGTGTGGGGGGTGGTCACGTTGTACACTCAAGGTTGAGTGTCTGTGTGGGTGGGGTCACGATGCACAATCAGGGTGAAGTGTGTGTGTGGGGGGGGTCACGTTGTACACTCAGGGTGGAGTGTGTGTGTGTGGGGGGGTCACGTTGTATACTCAGGGTGGAGTGTGTGTGTTTGGGGGGGTCACGTTGTACTCTCAGGGTGGAGTGTGTGTGTGGTGGGGGGTCACGTTGTATACTCAGTGTGGAGTGTGTGTGTGTTGGGGGGTCACGTTGTACACTCAGGGTGGAGTGTGTGCGGATGCTGTTCATTTGACAGTGACTCTTGAAATCAAGTGATGAAAATCTTCCATTGTTCTTCAAAATGCTCTCAGTTCCTCTAGTGCTCAGCTGGGGTCTCATATCAGATATTCTGTACAGCAGATATTTACATTACAATTCATAACAGTAGCAAAATTACAGTTATGAAGTAGCGATGAAATATTCTGGTTGGGGATCACTGCAACATGACGAATTGTTTGATTTTTTTAAATTTTTTATTTTATTTTATTTTTATTTTTGTTTTTTTCGAGACAGGGTTTTCTCTGTGAAGCCCTGGCTGTCCTGGAACTCACTCTGTAGACCAGGCTCGTCTTGAACTCAGAAATCCGCCTGCCTCTGCCTCCTGAGTGCTGGGATTAAAGGCGTGCGCCACCATTGCCAGGGGACAAATTGTATTAAAGGATCACAGTATTAGGAAGGCTGAGAGCCACTGGTCTAGTTCCTTATATTTCTATGAACATTTTGGCAGTAGATCACTAACTACTGTAGTAAGCCTTACTGATTTTTGAAGGGAAATGAGTCAAATCTCAATAGTTTAATTTGGGGAGAATTGTCATCTCAACAGTACTGAGTCCTTCGTTGCTTGAAGGTGGTGCCTCTCTGCTTTAGACGACAGGTTTCACTGCTCCAGGGGAACAATCCAGAGAACCCACTGTGCCTGGGGAGCGTTTCAGCCGCTGAGCCCCCTTCACGCTCACCTTTTCCCTTGACAGAACGTTGCATAGATTCAGATTGTTTGGTTTCACTGACCTTCATGGGTGGAGGATAGCTTACCATTCCCAGCTCAAGGCCACCCTCTTCTGTCAGTGTAGTGAAGTATAGCTCCCAGGAGATGGCTTTTCCCCTTTCCTTTATATTTAAGGGGAGATCACTTTAATGTTGTGGGCATGCCGCTCGCTTCCCACGACCAACTCATGTCATGACACTTGTTGGCAGGGCAGAAGACAGCCGGTTGGAGTGGATTCTCTCTTTCCACCGTGTGGATCCTGGGTAGAACTCAAGTTGGTCAGGCTTGGCATCAAATCCTCTGAGCCATCTTGCTGGCCTTTCTGTGTTTTTTTTTTAATTTATTTTATCTATCCTAGTCTCAAATTCTCCTACCCATGTTTTTACAGATGATATCTTATAGGGTTTTTTCCCCCTCTTTTGTTTTGTTTTCTTGAAGATTTTAGACAGATTAATCTCAGAGACCATTCTAGGTTCTTCCAGATGTAGAATAGCTTTTGTATGTATAAGAGGAAAGAGCGACCTCCCACACACAAGTAGATGTATTGAGATGTGCTACTTATTAATTACAATTAAATTTTGGTTTTCAAAACTGGGTCTTCGTTATGTAACCCGGGTTGACCTTGAACTCTCTTGCAGAGTGGAGTGGCCTCCCAAGTACTAGGGTTACAGACCACCATACCTGCTTGTGTTTTTTAACCTTCCGAGGAGACTTCTGCGATGGCTAAAGTTACATTTTAAGTTTAAATTGCTTTGCTTAAGATATCTATAAACAAAAAATGCTTTTAACTAGTAAGTTTCACTTGTCCAAGGGCAGATAACTTCCTGGAATACTGAGATAACAAGCCAGGCGTAGCTTCCGTAAACAAGCTTGGTTGCACCAATGCGCAGGATGTGCTTGGTCACATGTAGGTGAAAGGAGCATCAGTATGTATGCTTGCCCCTGATTGGATGAAGGTGGGAAGTACACAGCCTTGTGGGGTTTGCCTTTATAAGCCTCTGACTAACTTGGAACCATGCTCTGGGAATCCCAGATATGGAACTCAAATTTTGTGGTAATGTTCTATTCTCTCCCGGTGGGATTAACACTTCCCCCTGCCCCCACTTATCCGCAGAATGTAAAGTACTTTCAGGCTGGGGCTGCCTTGGTCTCTGTCTCACCCTGGCTCAGTCTCATGAGCTCACTAGGCTCAACCTTTGCCTAAATTCTCATCTCATCACTGAGGTCCTTGTTTCCAGAGGGACAACTTTCCAAAACTCACATGGTATAGGCCGTGTGGGGACTCACTTGGAATCCCAGAGTTGGTATAAGACATCCAAGAGTCAATGATATGTCACCTTACAGGAGCTTCTTCCTCCACACCCCGGAGTAAAAGCAACTTTTGAAGAACAACGTGGCCATTAATCCCCTCTGCCTTGGAAGAGTCATGGTCTTGGGAAGAGAGAAAGACCCCTGACACCTATGTATATTCAGGCACTAGCACATACTTCAGTGTATCCGATGGATTCTCAAGCTACTTGTTGCTTAACATGGTCTTTCCACTTCTTCTTTCTTTTCCACACTGAATGAATAATTCCACCCTCCCTTCTAATCCCTCCAAGGAAGCACCTCTGAGCATGCTCAAAGAAAACCTCCTCCTGATGTCTTTTGTCCGTTTCAGCTCCCCCTAATCTCTGAAACAAGTTTTCCTTCTAGCAGACTGAGCTCGATATTGGCCCTGAGAAGGGGGCGTGCCCTGCATTGTGGAGCTTTTTGGTCCGTCTACTGTGTTGGGGAGGCGGGTTCATAGTGCCAGGAGGCGTGGCCAATCTTCCTCCAGAGGGCTTGCAGGACTCTAACCCCACCATTCGTCCCAGTGGCTTTACATGGTGAATGTTAAGTTTTACGGTCTTGAGCCACTGAAACGTTCCTTGTATGCTTTGTGAGAAGCATGTAAATATATAAACATCCTGTTTCTCATCCTGAAGAACTTAGAGGACAGAGGAAGAGGAGTGTGGATTCATGTGCTCTGAGGGTCATGCTCTTTGAAAAATATAAGAATGACAATATTTATCTGAACTGGAAAACATGCCCTGGGGGCCAGACACTGTTTCCAGAAGTCTTACTTGAGGAAACCAGGTATTGGAAATAGAAGGTTCATGACAAAGGTGTTTATGGGAGTTTTACATTTTGTTATAAAGATCTGGATAGAATATATTTTCTAACAGCTGAAAAATACTTAGCAACTGTAAAACAGTGATTTCCCAAGAGAGCATAATGAAAGAAAGAAAACTATTGTTAACTATTTTTTTTGTTTGTTTTGTTTTTGTTTTTCTCTTTAATTCTTGGAAATTAAACTAGTACATTATACATGCTAGGTGTGGTGGTTTGAATGAAAATGGCTCCCCTCAGTTCATATATTTGAAGGTTTAGTTCCCAGGTGGTGGTGTAACCGACCAGTGGCTTTGGAGAACCGGGTCTACCTGAAAGGGGGACTGGAATGATAAAGGAACAGGGTGCGAGAGAAGGATGAAACCAAGACAAACATTTCTGGTCAAGGCTCCAAGTTTAATATGTAGCACTGTGTTTATATAGAGAGAGCCCGCAGACCCATCCTTTGTTTCAGCTGGATTATGTCACAAAGCAAGCTCAGCGGGCAGTCTACTCCTGTAGGAAATTGCAAGTGCAGCAAGGCGGAAGACTCTACCTGAGTCATTAAGACCAACTGTGGCAAACACTTAAGGTCTATTTAGTCTGCTCAAGGCTGGGGGAAGGGCACATGGTGGAACTGTTCTGGAAGGATAAGGAGGTGTGGCTTTGTTGGAAAAGTGTGTCATTAGGAGTGCACCTTTAGGTTTCAAAAGCCCACACCATTCCCAGTGTGCCCTCACTGCCTTGTGCCTGTTGATCAGATGTGAGGTCTCAGCTCCTGCTCTAGTACCATGCCTGTCTGCCTGCCTCTATGCTCCCCATGATGGCCATGGACTTACTCTCTGACCCATCCAGCAGGTCTAGTTATTCAGGGTCCCGAAGAGGTGCTACCTGAGGGTCATGGGGGGGGAGAGAAGAACGAGGCCAAGCAAGATTCCATTGTCAAGGCCCCGTTTATTGTCACACAGGCAGCACGTTTTAAGCAGTAGGGATGAGGAAGTTGGGAGGGGAAACTATGGGGAAGTGACCTATGGGCCAAGCCCTGAATGAGGAAGTTGGGAGGGAAACCTAGGGGAAAGTGAGCTATGGGCCAAGCCCTGGGCCGGGTGCCTGGGACATTCTGTGGTTTTTCCCGGGAAGGTCACAGATTTTTATCTTGGTCTTGATGTTCCATCAGGAAGGTCAGGAATTTCACTCGAGGGGAGAGGCGGCCTGTCTATGTAGCCGGCAGTTGGCCTGTCGGCCCCCAACATATCCCCCTTCTTTGTATAATTGATGGAGAGTCTGTCTTAGGCTACATGATGTGCACCCACAGCCAGCACCTAGAAGAGAGGGGTAGAGCCTCTGTCTTAGGCTACGTGAGGTGCCTCCATGCCCAGAACCTCCAATAGGAGTTTGCTCCCTGGGCAATGGCCTCACGCTACTCCCGTCATGGAGTTACTCTACAGCCCTGGGATCATGCTCTACCGACTGAGTTAGCCAGGCTCTCAGGTGTGCATCTGGCATGTGGCATCATGATACTCCCGTCATGGACATCTCCATAGCTTTTTATACCAAGGGTTTCGGTAGTCTGCGGCCAGGATCGAGAAATTGAGGCCAGCAGAGGGGGTGCCCAAGGGCTCCTCGTAGGCACCCGGGTCATTATCTCTGACCTCTAGACGATGGTAATGCAGTGAAACCGGCTTGTTGGTGAGAGCGGCATCCACCTGTGACTTGACAAAAAGAGTTAATTTTTGGAAGGCCCACGGCCCAAAAGAAATGAGCATGAGAAGGCCCACCAAAGGTCCCAAAAGACTAGGTAACAGAGTAGAGAGCCAAGAGGATGTAGAGAACCAGTTTTGATACCATGATTCTTTTTTCTCTCTTTCTGTCTTGCGGTTTTCTAGACTTTCCCTGACCTTTTTTAGGCTATCTTCAACCAATCCTGTCTTGTCTGCATAAAAGCAGCATTCTTCTTTAAGGGCAGTGCATAACCCACCTTGTTGTAAAAAGAGCAAATCTAAACCTCTTCTGTTTTGTAACACTACCTCAGAGAGGGATGTAACAGAATCTTTAAGATTCTTTAGTCCTAACTGTAGCTCTTGTAGGTCTCTATCGACCACAGAGCTGAGCTGCGCATACTGCTGACTGGAAGTGACCAAGGAGGCAATTCCTGTTCCGGCCCCTGTGGCTCCCAAACCAAGGAGTATAGCCAGGGTGACTGCTGCTATAGGTTCTCTTTTGTCTGGACAAATGAGTTCCCCTTTCCCAAAAATTAAGGAGCTCATCAGAATCATGAATGGTCAATCGAGGGAGGAGCTTGATAAACACACAATATTCTCTATTCTCTAAAAAGGCAGCTGAAACTATAAAAGTGGTCAATCCCGAGGAGCAAGCAAGATAGGAATCATTAGAAACAACAACGTATTGAAAGGAAGCATTAATTACAATAGTTTGATTGCAAACCTCAATCAGGGCCTTGGGGTGCAGCATATCAGGCCCCAGAAGGCACATGCCTAGGCCAGAAATTTGGCCAAGGGTGAGTCCTTGCTTCTCTGGAGGACTCCGCCGCAGAAGCGAGGTATCATTAGTAGGTAATAATTCTCCAAAGCTTGCAATCCCTTCGTAAAAGGGCGGGGAGGGTGAATAACAGACCCAACATTCCTCTAAAATAGCTTCATGTATGGCTTGTATCGAAGCATTAGCTAATGATAGCACAAGCTCAGTAGACGAGGGAGGACCCATAGGTAGAGTAGGCTGAAACAAAGGATTGGGTGTTCGGGTATCTGGGATAGTGGGTGTTGCAGGGACCTGGTTTCCAGATACTCACATGCTCGGGCAATGGAGAAGTCGTGATGACCTCCCAGGCAGACATAAAGTCCCCAGGGAAGGAGCGTTAAGTGTTTTTGCCTGCCTTCAGTGGAGCACCCGGGGGACCAGTTAGAATCCGAAAGCTCGGGCGTGCTTTCTTGAGGGACAAAGGTGTCAGGGGTACCCCAATCCGCACTAGCTCCCTGAGCGAGCTGGTGAGCAACTACCTCATTGGGGCTACACATCATCATCCCCATTTGAGAGACAATGTCTCTCCCCCAAAGACTGACAGGGAGGCCCTCAACAATAAAAGGCTGCACAGTGCCCGAATTCCCCTCTGAATCTTTCCATGTCAACAACTTTGAACTTTGTAAGGTATTTTTAGACTGGCCAGTGCCTTGTAAATGAGTCATCGAGGGCTGGAGAGGCCAGGCAGAAGGCCAGGAACTCAAACTAAGAACTGTGGTGTCAGCTCCCGTATCTATAACGCCATCAAACTTTCGCCCGTCCAACATAAGGCACAAGGAGGGGCGCTCCTTAGAGAGTTGCTGGACCCAGTAGACATCAGAGGAACCAGGTTGGCTATCTCCTCTGAGCCCTCCCATGTGAGCACCAGAGGAATCAAGCAGGAGAGGGAGCGCCTGGGCTACTCTCTGACCAGGGAGAATGGTGACCGGGCCCTTTTCTGCCTTAAAACTTTTATCTCTCCAGTACAGTCTGTGTCCACAAGCGACGGGTGGACACCGAGACCCTGAATGGTAGCTGAGGCATGCCCTATAATGAGAAAAAATGTGCCAGATGGCGGGGGTCCAAAAATTCCTGTGGAGAGAACCTAAACACCATCTTGGGGGTTCAAAATTGTGTAGGAGGAGGCACACAGGTCCAGTCCTGCGCTCCCTGCTGTTGCCCTAGATAAGCTGGTGCCGCAGGAGCTTGGTGCTGTACTTAGGGGTGTGTGGGGCCCCGGTGCGGGGCCCCTTGGCCGTTTTCCTGGACCGCAGGGAGGGCTTGCCCATTAGCATCAGTTCTAGACCGACATTCCTTGGCCCAATGGCGGCCTCTCCTACAGCGAGGACAAACTCCCAGCGCGGTAGGCTTAGGGGCCCCTTGGCCAATGGCGGGATTAAATGGCTGGCTAGGGTTGAGAGCGCTACATTCTCTAGCAAAGTGACCAGGCTGCCCACATCTAAAGCATGTTTTGCCTCTAGGGCGGCCAGAATCTCCAGTTTTTTTGGAACACAGCCCTGATAGCTAAACTGATAGACTTGGACACTTGATGTGAGAAGAAGTCAATATCATTGCAAAGTTTAACCATTCCCGTAATATCAAGATCTTTGGTCTTGCCTCATAACGCGGCTCTGCACGCCGAGTTAGCATTTTCAAGAGCAAGCTGCTTAACGAGGAGCCCCTCACTTTCACTTTGACCTAGGATTCTTTCTGCTGCTTCCTGTAACCTCCCCACAAATTGAGCGTAGGGTTCCTGGGCCCCCTGGACTATTTTAGTTAAGGGGGTGGTGAGGGCTCCTGTAGCAGGAACCGCTCTCCAGGCAGATAAGGCGGCCTGTGCTGTTTGAGCGAGTACGCCTGGGGACAATCCTAATTGTTTTTCCTCGGAGGCAAATGGGCCCTTCCCACACAACTTGTCCGCCCGCCGTCCAAGAGGCGGTCCTGCCTAGAGGGTTTTTTCTGTTCCTAGCGGCCAGACTTTCGGCCCTATCTATGAATTCAGATTTCCAAGTTAAGTATTGCCCTCTGGTGAGGACAGACTGCACCACCTTAGTCCATTCACTAGGAGTCAGATATCCGGACCCCGCGAGTCCTTCTAAAATGGACAAGGTAAAGGGTGCAGTTAAACCGTAATTTTTAACAGCTGAGTGTTAATTCTTTGATATGTTTAAGTTTAGGTTTTTTGTATACGGGACGCGAGGTCACCAGCTTTTAAAAGCTTATTAATATCTTTACCCACCTTTTTTTATGTAAGTAGGTGTATATCATGGCTGCTTAAACCCGCCAAGACAATTTTCATCAACAAAACAAAAGAACTTAATTAAATCTTTTTCTTAACTCTTATTCCTCTCTCCCTGAGCAAACTCTTGATTTCTCCTATAAAACAAGCTTCCTTAGACAATTGTTTCCCCATGACAATCGGACGACAATTATTTGGCCAAACTCACCTCCCTTTCCAGCGACGCACGAGCGATGTGGCGTGAAAGGTCCTCGATTCCTTTTTCCGGGGTTCCTCCGTCGTCCAGTAGTTGGCCGTGCTTCGGGTTCCTGTTCAGGCGCCACTTGACCCGTCCAGCAGGTCTAGTTATTCAGGGTCCCGAAGAGGCACTACCTGAGGGTCATGGGGGGGGGGAGAGAAGAACGAGGCCAAGCAAGATTCCATTGTCAAGGCCCCGTTTATTGTCACACAGGCAGCACGTTTTAAGCAGTAGGGATGAGGAAGTTGGGAGGGGAAACTATGGGGAAGTGACCTATGGGCCAAGCCCTGAATGAGGAAGTTGGGAGAGAAAGCTAGGGGAAAGTGAGCTATGGGCCAAGCCCTGGGCCGGGTGCCTGGGACATTCTGTGGTTTTTCCCGGGAAGGTCACAGATTTTTATCTTGGTCTTGATGTTCCATCAGGAAGGTCAGGAATTTCACTCGAGGGGAGAGGCGGCCTGTCTATGTAGCCGGCAGTTGGCCTGTCGGCCCCCAACACACTGTTAAGCTGTTCACTGCCATGTGGGTGCTGGGACTTGAACCCTGGTCCTCTGTAAGAGCACTGGAGTCATCTCTTCAGCCCCTCTAGGAATCGTTTTTATAACAGGAAGAAATATGAATGTGTTGACAAAAAGCAGAATGATAGAGAATGAAATTTTAAGACGGGTATCTCAGTGATTAGAGAAATGTAGGCGTGCCTCAGAGTGACTGATTCTAAGTCATAACTGTGATGGCACACAGGTGACAAGGACAGCACTCATGTCGTGCAATTGAACGGATTCTCAGCATCGGGTCTTACTTCTACAGTGCTGTTTGGAGCGCAGAGAGGCAGAGCTAGAGAGAAATGGCAGATGGCAGGAACCTATGGACTAGCGACCAGGAGCCAGGATGAGATCCAGGAAGGAAGGAAGGAAGGAAGGAAAGAAGGAAGGAAGGGAGAAGAGCTGGGAGACCACAATGGGGGTCTATTGACAGGGGCCTGACAGGAACTAGCAGGTTTTGTCCGCCTGCTGAGCTGTGCCAGACACTCTCGGAGATCCTGAAATACAGATAGGGAAGATCACCACAGGCCTTGCCTCGATGACTCTCTGTCTAGAGCAGAGTTCGACCTCCTTTTTATTTTATCTTTTAAGGGATTTGTTCTGATTTTATTTCATTTTAAAGGCATATTGTTGTAGGGAATAACTAAAATTTAAAAAAGCAAGAAGGTGGGTGTTAGGATTCTGTCTAAGCTCCACTCCACAGTTACCTGGCAACAGCCAGGTAGGCCTGGCCCACTCTAAGAGGGGCTGCTTGCCCCCTCCTCTCTCTTACTCTCTTACTCTTGTCTCTCTCTTGCCCCTTGCCCTCTTGCTCCCCCTCCCTCCCCATTCCCTCCCCTGACTTTTCACATGGCCATGGCCTCTACTTCTCCACTCTCCCCTTCTCTCTGCCTCTACTACTCTCTTAACTCCCCTCCCCATGCCCTTAATAAACCCTATTCTATGCTATACTGCCGTGTGACTGGTCCCTCAGGGGGAAGGGATGCCTTGGCTTGGACCTGCCGAGGCACCCCCTTCTCTCACACCTCACCACACCCCCATAGAACATATCTTAATAGCTCTTTATCTTTATATAATCACAACAGTGGGGGAGGAGGGTGAGAGGAAAGGAGGTATTTTAGTTAGGGTTTCTATTGCTGTGAAGAGACACCATGACTACTACAACTCTTATAAAGGACGACATTTAATTGGGGCTGGATTACAGCTTCAAAGGTTTAGTCCATGATCATAACGGCAAGAAGCATGGCGGCACGCGGTCAGACATGGTGCTGGAGAAGGAGCTGAGAGTTCTACATCTTGATCCTCAGGCAGCAGATGCTACACTGGGAGTAGCTTGAGCATATTAAACCTCAAGGCCCGCCTCCACAGTGACGCACTTCCTCCAACATGGCCACGCCTCCTAATAGTACTACTCTTTATGGCCAAGCATTCAAATACGTGAGTCTATGGGGGCCATTCCTATTCAAACCACCACAGGAGGGGAGGAAAGGAGGGAAAGAGTGAGGGAGAAGGAGAAGGTGATGGAAATGGACAGACACCTTTTGGACCTCAGGTCCGATCCTCCTCGCCCCCTTTCTTTTTTTTCTTTTCTTTTTTAATCACACAGAGAATGAGACAAGGAATGAGAGAAGAAATCTTGCTAGCGTGTGCCACTCTATTAGGTTGTGGGAGAAGCACAGACTAATCCATTACTCGTCGTGTACTTACTATTTACGTTTAACAGATCACCCTGGGGTTTTTAATCTGTCCAACTCGCTATTTAGAGTTTGGTTTGGCCACTTCAGCTGCAGAGAGAAATCGTTTCCTGGTATTTGGAGACACCCACCACCAGGGGGCAGCCCTGTGCTATGGTCGCCAGGATAAGCAATTCTAGGGCTCTCTGGCCACCTTCCTGCAACCCCAAGGATGCTTCCTGGTCCCCCTCTCTAACTGCAGCTTCTACAGTTGCCCCCTGATCCTGCTGCTTCAGCACTCTAAACGAGGATATAATCCTCCTTTCTAATGTAAAGGAACCCCGCAGCTATCTGAGCAGCCTGCCTTCCAAGGTAACTGCAGTTACTAATTCTTTCTTTAAAACCCTGAATTTAGCTTTAGCTATTCACAGTCCCTGCCCCTTAACCCATGACCCGATCACCCCTTTCTCTCTTTCTCTTTTGTCCTCAGCCTGTGATGCTCTTTGCCTACTCTTTTCCACACCTCCTACCTTCCTGCTGCTCTGTCACCATGGTTACGGTGGGGACCAATTTCTGTACTGTCCCATTCCATAGCTTCTGAAGAGATTTCCCCAGTGAATTCCAGCCCAGTTATCTTTGTTCTAGTCCTTTAACATCCATCCATCCATCCATCAATCAGTCAACAAGTGAGGAGAGACAGAGACACAGACAGAGACAGACAGAGATGAGCAGGCCATATATCACGATTCTCCTTTCTGATACCAGACTTTGTCCAGCTGCTTCCTGTCCTTTTTATATGAAAGCCCTGGACTCCTACTTTTACTGTAAACCCAAATCCACATACTACTTATTAAGTACTTCTTGGTTTTTGTGGTTTAGTGTGAAAACACTAAAATCTGTGTTCTTTAAGTACTTTCAATCTGGGGACTTAAACGAGTCTCTTAGAGAACAATGAATTGAAGTGGAAACCCGGGCTGTCACATGGGGGAGACATCAATACAAGCCAAGCCAGTCCAAGCTACAGTGAGCCAACCCTCTTAGGGAACAGTCTACCGCCTGTAATGAGGTTAAAAGCCAAGGCTGGAGCTTAGAACTCTTCCCAGAAAGATAGAGAGGAAATGTTTCCATCGATTTTCTGAGCAGTGAAGACGAGTCCGGAAGAACTTGATACATGGGTAAGAAGGGCAGGGATAGCAGCATGTTGACAAGTGTTTGGAATTCTGTCTGTTGGATTTTGGGTTCCTTAGGATCTTGTGGGTAATTTTCCAGGTTTCTCTTGAGGTACAAGATAACCTGCTCGTCATGCAAACACTCATGCAAAGGAAGCAGAATTATGTTAGTCATTTCTGTAATCCTGTTGAAACTGTAATTCATGGAGTGTATTCTCAGAGAAGATACATCTGATGAACATGGTCCAGAGATGTGTTTTTAAGTGGCTTAAGGGCTGTAACTCACAGACACACTTCTCAAAATTTACCCCCTGTTCTCTCCCACCCACTCTCCTTCCTTACACAGTTCATGTCTGGATTTCTCTAAACACCTAAAGACAGAACAGACATCTCAAGTGGCTGTGGGTGCTGTATCCCTCACTCCCAACAAATGAGGCTTGGTCTTGCTGCAAATTCAACCACGTTCAGTCCCCATACACTTAATCACCAAAAAAGAGGCAATTTGTGCTGGTCTATGAAGCTAGCTCTCTCATTGTGTGACCCATCATAGGTCAGAATATTGCCCCTCTTGATGATTGAAAGGGAGTCTGTGACCTATGGGAAAAGGAAAGCCAAGGATTTCCATCATCTGTCTTTGTTGAGGGCAACTGGGCACTGGTAATCCTGATGGTGCCTCCATTTTGGTGCACAGGAAATGCTCTGTGATTGTTTCAGGATGACTGAATTAATGGTTCATATTTTAGTTGAGTCCTTATGAGTTATGGTTTGACTCTGAAATGTTCCCCCCCACAGGCTCATGTTTTGAAAGCTTGGTCACCAGATGGTCAGGCTTTAGGATTCAGGTCCTAGCTGATGGAAGGTCACCAGAGGTGGGTCTTTGAAGTTGCTAATCACCGTCTCCTATCTGCCCTGACCTTTACCACAGGCTTGCATTGCATAAACTGAGATTCATTACCATGTCTTTCCTACTCTTCCTCTGTCTCCTACAACCATCCTTATCATTCGACAGAGGCAGGACCTTGGCAAATGTTTGGCAAAGCTAATCATCCTTTTAGGAAGCCTGGGACTCTGTTTTTGGACTCACCAGAATAGATCCTCTAATTACTCTCTGGGAAGACATTGTCTTTCCAAAACTCCCTTGCCCAAATCTTCTCTAGTCTCTGTCTCCTGGAGTGTAGATGTCCACAATTGCCACATATAGTCATTGAAGATACACAAACATGGTGGGTCTGCTGGCAGCTCTCTGGGAGACATGTAGACCTATTCTTCTTGAGCCATGTCCCCCCCCCCCAGCACCCGAAAGCTATGAGTCATGCTGCTCAACTCCCCTTCTTAAGAACCCTTTAACAGGTACCAGACTCCCCCTACAGTGAAGATCCACGGCACAAAGCCACATTGCAGCTTCCAGGTAGACGTTGTCTTTCCTGCCTGGATTGATGATTCTGGCATTTATCATAACAGCTAATGGTTTGTTTCTGGGAAGGACCCAAAAGTAGAGTCAGAAAGATGTCTGAGATCATCAACTATGTTCTGGTTCTTATTCGATTTGTTGTCAGGCAGTGGTATCTTTTCATCTTGTACCACATATTGAGGTAGTTCCAACTCAAGAGCCTTTTAAGGACAAAGCTGCTTGCTCCGGTGGGGTAATAATTGTTACTGTTATGACTCACTAGCCTTAGCATTCCTGACAAAGTAACTGACAATGTAGATGTCTCCAGCATCAGCATTAGGTCACTGCCCCCTTACAAATTCTTATTTTTATGTGTATGTATGTGAGTTTATGTGCGCCATGTGTGTGCAGGGCCTGTGGAGGCCAGAAAAAGGCATCAGTTCCACTGATGGAACTAGAGTTATAGGCAAACACCTGCTGTGGGTGCTGGGAACTGACCCCAGATGCCCTTAACTGCTGAGCCATCTATCTACTCCTAGGTTGCCCTTTAATCTGAGAGTTAAACTCTCTCCCAGGGAGGGGTGAAGATTCAGAAGATGCTAAGCGAGTGAAATATGAAATGCTGAAAATAAAGGGGACTGAATTTAGTTCAAAGTGCTGGGTTATTTGGGATCAATAATACACACCACATTTCATTTCATAATATCCAAGGGTCTGGTGCAGGATGTAGGTGCAACTAGGAGTATACTTCTAGGTAGATGCCATAACTCTTTTAGTCAACAGATCTGTTATAAGTGGTCTGCATACTGCCCCCAAGTATAGCATAGCAGTGCACATCTGACCCAGTCACCAGTGACTGCCAGGATACTGACCTCAGCATAGGTGTATGAGGCAACAAAACCACCATCAAGCCAACAATGGTCTCCACAAGACAGCTGAGCTGGAAGGGAAGGGGACTTAGTGCCTTTCCTTTGTGAGGAAAACTTTCCACTTAAAAAGCTATTCAAGTGTTATGTGAAAGTCATATTAGGGCTGGCAAGATGATTCAGTGGGTAAAGGTATTTGCTGCCAAGCCTGCTGACTGGAGTTCAATCGTAAGGACCTACATGGTAGGAGAGAATGGACTCCTGACAGGTGTTCACATGTGCGTGCATGCATGCGCGCACGTGCGCACACACAAACACACACACACACACACACATGAACAGGATAAATAAATGTAAAAACATTATTTTAAAAAAAAAGTCCCTTTAAATATTAAACAAAGTGCTAGGGGTGGCGCATGCCTTTAATCCCAGAACTTGGGAGGCAGAGACAGGAGGATTTCTGAGTTCGAGACCAGCCTGGACTACAGAGTTCTCTGTGTTAGCCCTACATAGAGAAAAGCTGTCTCGAAAAACAATAAAAAAAAAAAGACAAAGAAATTCCAGTAATAGCACGAGCCCTTCCCCACCCCTCTCTAGTCTCCTCCTCCAGAGACAGATACTTTCAGCTGTTTTGTGTTTCTAATGATACCTACTTCTGTATTCTAATTGGGGTAGGGTGCATGGACTGAATTCCTTACATTATCTGTCCTGGATCCACATCTGTTGACTTATTATTAGAATGGATGGAGATTTGCCGTTCTCAGCACTATCTCCCAGGGCCCTCCCCGTTTCCCTCCCTGGCCCAGAACCAGTGAGAGAGGCCATGACGGCATGAACGGCAGTCCTCCGTGTACAGGCTGCTTAAGTTTGCATTCAGGCTCTGTGACTTCAGGAAAGGACTGTAAGTCTTCCAGCCTAAGAGAAATGTTGACAACAACAAGGGAAACATAGGTAAATGAAATAACAGATTGGGTTAAACTACAGGAGCAGTTACATTAGCTGGGGGTAAATGTTTCACAATGCTGGCTTCTGGTTAAATTTTGTTATTGTTAAATTTAGAGAATTACATTTAGGGGCTGGGGCAATGGTTCAATTGGTAAGGCAAGAAGAAAACCCAGTGTTGACAGCCCTGCCCAGGGACCCAGTGCTGAAGAGGCAGAGACAGGAGAATCCCCTGGGTTCACTGACTGGGTCAGTCAGTGAGAGACTCTGTCTCCAGCAGTAACAGAGAATAGAGGACATCTGGCATTGCCCTCTGATGCCCCCCCCCCAAACACACAAGAGCAGGCATGCACACAGGTACACTTATACACACATACATACATGTAAACGTATGCTCACACTCACATATGTAAACACGAACACACACATAGATTCTGTATTCAGATCACTGCGAATATATAAATATCAGTCCCTGCTAACCATGACTCAGTTTTTCTGCTTTCTTGACTTGTTCCCGTGAAGCTAGTAATTGCCTCGTTGTGTGACTTATTTAGTTTTCTGTGAATCTGATGGCTGATTCTCAAATCCTCCTAAAGCTCAACAACAACAATAAGTCATCAATAACTTCTCAACAATAAGTCATCAATAACTTCTCACTTTATTTTAACCCTGGGGACGCCCCCTCCCATCGTCCCAGGAAGCCTCCATTCACCTTTACTTTCTGGTCATTTTGTTGCCGTCTGCATAGACATTTCAGAATGAGGGTCAACAAGCTGGCTCAGTAAGTAAAGGTGCTTGCTGTCAAACCTAACAACCTGACTTTAATCCTGGGATCTGCACAGTGGAAGGAGCCAACCAATTCCTACAAGTTGTCCTCTAACCTCTACACATGTACACGTGCATAGACACAAACAAACAGAAACTTTAAAAAGGAAATCTTAGAACTGCCTTCTACGTCCTCTTCACGATTTCCCTGCTTCTCATCTGCCTTAAATTCTGTTTCCAAATCCTGATTCTACATCCCTTTCTTTCATGGTCTATTCTCTCATTTTGGTGGAGAACACCCTGCAGGAAAGACTCAAAGGAAGTAAAAGTTACATAATGCTTTCATGACTTGCTCCCCTGAAGTTAATAACTGCGTCATTTTGCTACTTGCTTAGTTTTGTGTGAATCTGCTAACTGACTCTCACTGTGAGAGCCCAATACTTTTCGTTTTCTACCAAGCAGCAAGGTCGGGACAGCAGACTGGGTTGGGGGAGTCCTCTCTGCAGGTATGCAGGCTTTTAGGCATTTCACTTGTTCAAAGGCACTGACTTCGAGTTGGTCTCTGCTGTGTTTTCTGTCCCTAGGTCTGGAATCTTCATTTCTTTCTTTGGACAGTAGGGGCAATAATCACATCACTGCAATAATTAAGTGGTTAAATGTGTGAAAACTATTTAGCACATTTCCTACATACGGTAAACACCCAGGCAAAAGCAATTCTCAGAATTTCTCTCCATCAACATTTTCAGTCTGTTCTCCACAGGTGCTTAGACCATTTAAATGTGCATGAGGCAGAAGTCACTTCGTTAAATGGGAAACTGCCTTTTAGGAAATACAGAGGAGAGTGATGCCAGCGTTCTTACGTCACGTTCTTTTCTGCGGGCTGAGCTCCTGTTGCAGATGACTCTTTCCTTGGCAAGGGCTGCGTGGCTGCCTTCTCTCCTTGCCTTGAGATGAAAACTTCAGGGCTTCCCCAGAGCCCAGACTTGCTCCTTCTGAACTTAGCTTTCCTGAGGATTATCTAGTCTTTCTTTCTTTCTTTTTTTAAAAAATTATCTTAAACCAAGCTGCAGGAAGGAAGAGTGGAGCTTTTCTTTCAGTCCCTGCCTTCAGTTACCATTGGTTTCTCAATCCGGGCATGCACAGAATCACATAAGCCTTGTGTCATCAGAGCTAACAGAACATGGGCCAAAGAGATGGTTCAGTGGGTACAGACACTTGCTGCCAAACCTGATGGCCTGAGTTCAATCCCCAGGACCCACACGGTGGAAGGAGAGAATTGATTCCGCAAGTCGTCCTCTCCCCTCTACACACATATGTACCTCCTTTTAGGAAATACTCCAAATCTCAGGCTTTGTGGTACAAAGGAAGGCAAACATTAGCATTTTGTGAGAGAGCTTTTTCTATTCGGCCTTTTAATATAGTGTTATCTGTTTGTTCATGCTCTGTTACAAATACTAGTCATTTTTTTCCCTCTAAACTTTGATGATTCTGTGCTAAAATTACTTCCCATTTGGTGAGTTAAATGTCACACCTGTCAAACACCAACATACCAAATGCTGTCTGCAGATCCTTATCCAGGCAAAGCCAAGTGAGTAGGAACTAGGCAAAGCCAATCGAGCAGGAAACTGGCATGCTCCTTAGCCTTACCTCGAACATCTCAACAGGTTATTCTGCGGAATCTGTCCAAGTCTTCACCGTCTCCCAAACGTCTAAGTTTCTTTTATCCTCCCCTGACCCCACCCCAAACCCTCTACAACAGAGAGCTACAGACTTACTATTTTTTTCAAATTGGAAAAGACATTAGAACAGTCTGATCAAGTTCAAATGTTTTATTTAAAAAAAAAAAAGAAGCCCAAAGCAACTTAAACATCATACTCTGGATGACATTTCAGTGTGCCCAGAACTTTGGGGAGCCTTTCCCAATCATAGGCTTGCCACTGTTGGCACACTGCTGTTCCCTGAGATGTGACCAGTTATTCTAGGGGTTCCCAACCCAGACTGTCAACTTCAGAATCCACTAGAGAACATTTCAAAAGAAAAATGAAAGACAGGAGCATGGTATGACTGTCCTCTGAGAGGTTCTGCTAGTACCTAAGACAGATGCAGGTACTCACAGCCAACCATTGGACTGAGCCCCAGTGGAAGAGTTAGGGGAAGGACTGAATGAGCTGAAGGGAATTGCAACCCCATAGGAAGAACAACAATATCAACTAAATGGACCCCCGCAGAGCTCCTGGGGACTAAACCACCAACCAAAGAGTATATACACGAGTGAGTCCATGGCTCCCGATACATATATAGCAAAGGACTGCTTTATCTGGCATTAATGGGAGGGGAAGTGCTTGGTCCTGTACATACTTGTTGTCCCAGTAAGGGGGATAAGGCAGAAGTTGGTGGTTGGGTGGGTGGGTGAGCACTCTCTTAGGAGCAAAGGGGAAGAGGGATAGGGAGGGGGGGTTTGCTGAGGGGAGACCAGGAAGGGAGACAACATTTGAAATGTAAATAGATAAAATAATTAATTAAAAGGAAGAAGAAGAAAGTGAGAATGATTCCCAAACCAAAAGAGAAAGAAAGAAAGAAAATAAAGAAAATGAAAATCCCTTTGTCTCATTTTTTGAAGTTACAGGTCCAGTGTGTACAGGTTGGACCCTAAGAATGTACATACTTCGTTAGCTTTTGGTACCCTTTTAAGGAACTTTATAAAAATTACATTTATTTATGTGCATATGGGAGGAGGTACATATGTGTGTAGAGGTGAGAGGACCACTTGCGGAATCAATTCTCTCCTTCCACTGTACAGGTTCTGGGGATCGAACTCAGGCCATCAGGCTTGGCAGCAAGTGTCTGTACACACTGAACCATCTCTTTGGCCCATGTTCTGTTAGCTCTGATGACGTAAGGCTTATGTGATTCTGTGCATGCCCAGATTGGGAAGCAGAAATTAACTGAAGGCAGCAATTGATGCTCTACTCTCCTTTCCTGAGCTTGGCTTGAGATAATTCCAAAAAAAAAATGACTAGGTGTCCTCAGAAAAACTAAGAAGGAGGAAGTCTGGGCTCCGAGGGAGCCCTGAAGATTTGAGCCTCAGTGTAAGGGGAGAAGGCAGCTGTGCGGCCCGGAAGGGGAAAGTCACCTGAAACCGGAGCCCGGCCAGAAGAGGAACAGAACGGGCTCCTCTCCCAGAGCTGGATGGCCTGTTTTTTTTTTTTTTTTTTTTTTTTGGTTCTTCGAGACAGGGTTTCTCTGTGTAGCCCTGGCTGTCCTGGAACTCACTTTGTAGACCAGGCTGGCCTCGAACTCAGAAATCCTCCTGCCTCTGCCTCCCAAGTGCTGGGATTAAAGGCATGCGCCACCACCGCCTGGCTGCTGGATGGCCTGTTAAGCACAGGTTTTGAAACCTCCCAGGGAAGAGATTTTACACACATCAGAGGACATGGCTTGGGCACTCAGCTCTGGCATCTGGGCTCAGACTTCCTACCAGTGACGTCATCTGGTCTTGCTTGTCCCAGCATTCCCTTTCTATTTATAACAACTTCTTAGTTTTACTCCTGAAAATCTTTTAACTTACTTTTTGTCTGTGGGTCTGTGTACCGGTGGCTTCCCACAGAGATCTCTAGTCCAGCGGGGGCTAGAGTTCTGGTGGGAGAGGGTGCGAGCCGGGAGGGGAAGTCGCTTCTGCTGCGGCAGGCTCCACCTCTCTCTCCACCAAGTCACTGTCTTGGTTACTCTGCATCACTCTGCTCTGAGTCGGGCCAGGTCAGGGTGGGCCAAAGGGAGGTTATCTAGCCAGGGAGAAGTGCATTGGAGCTGCAGGTGGTGTTTGGGGAGAGCAGACCTCTTCCCAAGTGTTAACAGCTCTTCTCTGACAAAAGCTCTCAGAGGACGGAGTAGTTCTCGCACCCCTTTATAACAACCTCTATGGGATTCAGGATACAGTTTATATACAGTTTTAGGGTGGTTCAGGGTTTGACAGCAGGTACTTCTTATTGGCTTGGGCTGAGAGCTTGGGGAAACATTATGTGTGGGAAGGCTTGGTGCTGCTCCTACTTGACTGATGGCCACACACCTCTCTGCGGGGGGCGGGGGAGGGCTGTGGGAGGCTGTAGCTGGACAGGAGCCAGGGACCCAAGGAGCATGGCTGGACTCCTGCCATCCCATGCAGGCGACAAGCACCCACAGGGTGTCCGGGGTTCAAGGCCCGAACTCGACTGGGGACCAGGCTGTCTGTGCACACAGCTCGCTTCCCCACGTTGCCTAGTTGATTCTCATCCACGAGTTCTAGGAAAAAGCATTATGGCCCCAAGTGGCCAGTGGGAGAACTCTACCCTTTAACCACAATGAATATCAGATCTAGCTCTGGTCCAAAAAGTCTCAGCCCTGAGATTTTGCTTTAAATACAGAAAGTGTTTCCTAAGCTTTCTGCTGGGAGGACTGGAGCTGCTTGTGAATGTCTCTCCTCCATAGGAGAAAAAAGACTTAGGAAGAGGTTAACACAGAGGTAAGCAGACCCAAAGGGCAAGGAATGGCAGAGTTATGGAAATATCATATGGTTACATGGTTCAGGCATTTCTGAAACTAAATACATGTGATGGTTGAATGAGAATGGCCCCCATAGGCTTATAGGTTTGAATGCTTGCTCCTCAGCTGGTAGAACTGTTTGGGAAGGGTTAGGAGGTGTGGCCTTGCTGGAAGAGATATGCCACTTGGGCATAAGGTTGACTTTAAGGTTTCAAAAGCCAAAGTGTTCCCAGTTAGCTTCTCATTTTCTTCATTATGGTTGCTGTCTCAAGAGGCAAGGTTGCAGCTACTTCTCCAGCACCAAATCTTCCTGCCTATTGCTATGCTCCCAACCAGATGGTCACACACACACTTCTGAGACTATAACCCCAATAAACTGTTTCTTCTATAAGTTGTCTTGGTCACACCATGACCAAGACAACTTAAGTTTCTGTAATGTAGCCAAGAGAACTTTTTTTTACTGCCTTAGAGAGCAGAGATCTCTGTGTCCCAGAAATCAGAATCTAGGGTGGAGTCTTGGTCACGTGCATTTGGAAAAATCCTGATAATTTTGACATATCCACTGAGAGCATAGATAGGATTTGAGACTAAGACATGGGAATCTGCTTTTTCCTCTCTGAACACTTCTGCTGTAGACTAACATTGGCTCATTTAGGAAACTCAGCCATAGTCATAGAGCTAGAACGCAGTAAACCTCCCCTGAGTTCAAGTCTATACTGTTTTACATACAAATCACAAGATATCTTTTTAAGTAAAGCACATGTCACTTGTGAACATAGCTCTGCTCACAGAGACTGTGGTAGATTGCTTCATTTGTCATTCGGGCACATTTGACTTCTATTGGCACGAAAGGGAGACAGAAGTTTGAAAAGCTTATTTTTCACAAAGTGTTCCCTTCACTGAGACACCATTGGCTACATTGGAACAAAAGCAAGTTCTATTAAAATAGAAGTAGTGAGACCAAAGTCCCTCCATGTAAATCACAGTCCTTCTGTCTTCTGTGTTGGAACACAAGATTGCTGCGGGCTCAACCTTGCATGTCTGTCTTCTCCACTCAGTCACCCAGCACCAACCCTGAGAGCAAACTGAAAGGCTCCAATGCATGCCCAATCAGATCTGCCAGCTCTATGGGACATGGAGCTATTAAAGATGCCACTTCAGCCCAAGAGGAGGCTCAGTGTGTGCAAGTGCTTGCTGTGCAAGTCTGATGACCTGAGTTTGATTCCTGAAACTCTCTGTGGTAGAGAATCTACTCCTCAAAGTCGGTCCTCTGGCCTCTGCGCATGCTCAGTGGCATTCTCACACATGTACTCACATGCACATCATACATACACACATTCCAAAAAAGAAAAGAGGCAGAGAGATGGTTCAGTGGCTAAAGGTGCCTGCTGCCTCATGACCTGAGTTTCATCTCCAGGACCCATGTGGTTAAAGGAGACTAATTCCTGTAGGCTGTCTTCTGACCTCCACGTGTGCACCAAACACACACACACACACACACACACATGCACACACACACGCAAAGAGAGAAAGAGAGAGAGAGAGAGAAGTAAAATGTGAAAAATTAAAAAAAATACACTTAAGATGAGTAGGATAGTTAAGAAGCTTAGATTTAATCTACCAACATTCCCTATAATTATCATTATCCATATTTTATAGAACATTAATAAACTTGTCTATAATCATAAAACTAGTTAAAAAAAAAACCACATTGAGAGTACTTTTATTTTCCCAAGACACTACTCAAATTTCTGTTGTTGAATTTTCCATTTCTGACCTCTTGGCTTCAAGATCCACTTAGCATTGATGTAACACTTGATACATCTTGATACTGACTTGAGGCAATAGCAACAATAAAACATCAGCAGAATGTTGCTTGAGTGTCCCTCTTAGAATTCATAATCTGAGACTCCTACTCAGAGGTCCAGTCTAGAGGATGCTTCCCAAGCAATGACTGACTACGCTGGATGATGATATCCAACTCTAATGCCCTTTCTCTTTTGTTGGGGCTTTGACTTCCTTCCTTCCCCTGTCTGATCCCTTGCTTCAGAGGGCAGCTAAACTCCCAACCCCTTTGTCTTCATGTCCTTCCTTCTTTCTGAAGCACCTTCCCTTGTTTCTGGTTTTCCATCTGGGCACAAAGCTTTCTCCCTCATGTCCACCCATCCTCTTTAATTGTTCCCTTCTCCTGACTCTTACCCTGTCAGCACAGAATCATTTTCTTTCTCTTTCTAGTCGCTGCTCCGCAAATGACTAGAATGAGTCTGAAAATGGTTACCAACCAGAAAGTAGTTCTGATAGTAACAAGGTAAGAGATCTGTATGCACATTACAAAAAAATGAACATGAGTGATCAAGCTCTGGAGAGGCCACCACATGGAACGGTAATGGATTAGGTACGAATGAAGATTTTAAAATGTAGAAAAGTCAGGAGAAGAGTGTTACAGGTGGGCACAGAATCACGTAGTGCCCAGGTGATTGGAGATGGGAAAATTGTTACAGGAACTACAAATGTGGGCAACATGGAGAACATTGGGGTAGGAGGATAAGGGTCATTTTGAACTTCAAAACATGGCATCTCTAAAAGGCTGAATGTCGTAGGTACCAATCGTACTAAAATGCCTTCACCATAACCAGTAGGATTGACATATTATGATAATAGCAAGGTTGAGTGAGCCGAGCTGTCATTTGCTAGTGCAGTGTTCCTATAGATAGCTCGCAGGACCAATGCCAGGCAAGAGTTTAGTCTTAGTTTGAGGAGAGGTAACAAAATCTGAGGTAGTGCCACAGCTATAAGGATATGATCAATACCCCAGCAATTTAGATTAATTTTAACTGTAAAAATTACTGATTTACAACATAATCAGAAATCTATGGGTTCAAAATACATCATGAATCTTTTCATCTCCGTGATCCAAGAAGTTCTGATATATTGAAATTCTCTTTTAAACGTTAAGAAGTCCTGTTCTGGTTGGAAAAGTAATTTTTAAATTAATTTGACAAGAGGAGTCAGTGAACTCGAAGACAAAGTGAGAGAACTGATGTTATTTGAAGGGCAGAGAAATATTGAACTATGTAGTATTTCCCTTAGACCTCCAGCAGAGCAAATCTCACCTGCACATTCTTGGTTGGGTGTTGGAGTTCAGCTCCAGCAGGGTTCAGGTCCCAATGAGGAGGTGTGGAGTCTGCGAGGGAAGGAGACTCCCACAATCTGGTGGGTCAGGAGAGCTGGTTAATTGGAGAAAGGCTACACCTTTTATACTCTATGTTTGCACAGTAACTGAATCACAGGTGATGTTGAAAGCAGACTTATTGATTCCAAGAGATGAATGATCGTCTCACAGATTGTTTTAAACCCATTTTAGACCAATTTTTTGACATCTGGAATGAAAGAGGCAATCAACTTTATTACAATATTTTTCTTTGAAGCAAAAGCAGTAAGTTCAGCAAGCATCTAAGTATATTGTTTTCTAAGATTCCGCAACCCCACCGGGTGCCCCTTTACATTTCCTCCTGCAGGCTCCCAGCCTTTGTGGTCAGGAGGTCCCAGACATAGAGTCCTGAGAAACAAACCACAAGAAGAATTGTCATTCCTCAGGGGGCAGTGTTGGCACCATGGAGCATAATAAGCATTGGGCTGTTTCCTCCTTGTGTTCCTATGTGCCTCAGTCTTACAACGTGGGCCCATTCTCCTCATTTCTCTCTCCAAAGGGAAGTTCCTGGTATCTTACTCTTCTTTCATTATGCGTACCATCCTCCCCTTAAGTGGATGCTCCTGTATATGTTAGAGGGGGATCAGCAGTCTAACTTCTTAACAGAATCTGCTCCTCGTAGGGATGCAATTCATCCTGTAAATCACACACCCAGGGAGTCAGTTGTGGACACTGTCCTATACTCAGAAACTGAACTCTTGCCCTCAACGGCCAAGGCCTCAGCCTCTGGGTCTCAATTGTTTCTCTCAGTTGTATGCTTGGGAGTAGGTGTAAGTTCCTAAGAGTGCTGGAACCATCTTTCAGTTCAAAACTCTTTAACATCTCTGCTCTTGGTGCCGAGGGGCACAATGGGGGTTCTTGTGTGGGAGTGGGCAGAGGTAATTGTGCTGTGTGGTTCCACAGTGCAGAGTCTTTTCTCCAAAGAATTACTTTGTTTAGGGAGATTGCCATTGTATACATTTACACCTTCTACCAAAGCTCATACAAAATTTCCCAAAGGGGAAAAAAAAAGCATAAGGAGACTCCCACGTCACACAGTAAAAGGATGCTGCAGAACTGTGGTCCACAATCTTTATATGCTGGAACTTTGTCAAGCAGCGCCATGTGGCCCACGCCAGTTGAGGATAGTTTATAAAAATGTAGAAATACTTCAAAAAGTGTGTGTGTACATGCCATGTGTGTGTTCATGAGTGTGTGTGTGTGTGTTTATGGGAACTGAATGGTTATAGAAGAATCTCAGATAATTGGGCAGAAAGCAAAACCAGATCTCTCGAGATGTGGGGCAGGAAATAAACACGGACTAGGCACCTTCTCTCTCCTCCTACTCCTTTCTCTTCCTTCTCCCTCTCTCTCCCCTCTGAGGTGGACACAATGAACTGCCAAGATGCCCATTCGGGAATACAGGACTTATTGTCAGGAGTTCAGTGAGAAGATGGACTGATGGTTGGTGTCTTTGCAGATGGCTTTGGCTAAGCAACAGCCTCGCCTGAGCCCATGCTTCCTTCCAGGAATAGCTTTCTTCCTTATCTGAGGAGACTGCATATCTATAAAAGTGAGTTCTCTTGCTCCAGCTTGGAACACCTGAAAAGAGGCATTTCAGTTTCAGAGCTCGCTACAGAGCTATCAGAGACTTTCTAGTATCGTGTCCCTCCACCTAATCCTGCTTCCATTCCCTCCTTCCCAGATGTTGACTTCGAGAATACACCCCAACAAATGCTCCACCTACAGTCTTACACAGTCTGGTTATCAGGGAGCCCACCCTGGCTTGCCACACCTCCTCATGTCTCTGACACTGTCCCTCCCTGCCTGCCTTTCTTTCCTTTTTTGCCCTCCCCTCTGCCCCTCCTTCTTCTCCCCTTTCTCTGCTCTTTCCCACACACTGCGCAGCTTCTCACTTCTGCTTCTCTTCTAACTCTTTCAACCAGGATCCTGGTGCATGGGCCATGACAACCATTCAGAGATCGTGACTTTGGCTCCTTGGTCACTATCTTGGTAGCATAGGCTCCTGGCACCCCACCTAGACTCCCATTCCCAGTCCACACACTCATTCCACAGCAACTGGGATCAATGATCAGTGACAGTTTATGTGAACCATTCTCTAGAGGACTATCCTTAGTGGACTGAAACCTCTTTTAAAGTTGCCTGAAAGTGATACTCTGCACTCTTGGGCTAGTGGTACATACAATTCGTGCTCTTAAGTCTCCATGGGATGAGTCCCCACTGGGATGAGGCTGAGGCCAGACATCCATCTTTACCCAACATTCTCTCCTATTCTGATGTTCCTCACTTCCTCAGCAAACCTCTCTGCTTCTAGAAATCCCAATTTAAGATTATCACCTTGCAAATCTGGGGCCTGTGTTAAAAGCCCTAGCCTCTGTGGTCCTACTTCCAAATATTCAAGGGAGATAACAGACTTAGAGTGCACCCAGACCCAGTCATCTGTGGCCAGAGGGGGCTAGAGTTGAACCTCAGTAGGGTCTTAAATTATTTTCTCTGTCTCCCCACTCTTTTCTTGCCCTGTTGACAGTTCCACATACAAGCTGGAGAATGAAAAACTAAAAGATAACACCTTGTGACAGAAGGTAGACGGGCCTGGATGACAGTCTGAATCCAACCAGCTTACCTCCCAGCACCATGTTTCAGGCTTTAAGGTAAATTGTTAGCAACACATGGTCAGCAGACTGTGGATGCACAGTCTCAGTGTTCAGGAACAATGTTCAGTACAAGGAAAGAACACTGGAATGGCGCTGAGGAAAAGTAGCTGTCCTTTAAAAGGTAGAGTGTGATTCAAAAGTGCGTAACGTGCCAGGGGTGGAGCCTACTGGGTAACTGTTGTGTGGAGAGTGGTCACACAGGCCATTCTGCATCTGTGCTTCATTTACCTTCTGACGACTGCGGATGTATAACAAACCACCCCAAACATATCCATTTAAAACAACCTCTTTATTTATTCTCATAGAGTCCAGGTCACAAATCTGGGCAGGGATATTGTGGATGGCTTGCTGCTCTTTAATGGCTGCTGCCCTTTGGGTGGGAAGGTCTGATGTCTGGTAGTAACTGGACAGAAGGGTCTGGCGCTGTAGGCTTCACAGGACTGGTGGCTGATGGTGGCTGTTGGCTGTGACACCAGCTGGGCCTCTTAACCAGAGCACCAGGAGGTGGTTGCTCCTGTGGGATTTGGTTCTCAACAAAGAACAACGGCCTCTGGTTAGTAAGACTTGTGACGCAGGTGTTCGGGGCTCTGCAGGCAAGTGTCCCAATTTGCACGGCAAGAAAGAGTTCATGGTTTTTATGACTTAGCATGGAAGCCGAGCTATCACTTTCACCAACTTCAATGTATTAAAGGCAAGTCACCAACCACTCAGGTGAGTTCAATGTTACCTCTTAGTGAATTCGGTACGGGGTCTCACAGGCATAGGGGTTCAAGGCGTGGTAGGGCCTAGATTTGGGAAATACCATCTGCTGGTCACAGGTTTTTCTCATCTACTCCTCTCTTCTCAGAAGTAGATTTTATTATCCGTCTTTACAAATGAAGAAGTGGCCTCGAGTGGGTTACGACCTTGCCTGTTGCAAAGCCTGCGCATGGCAGAGCTGGATTTCAACCCAGGCTGTACAATGCAGGTGTCCTCCAGCAGCTTATGATGTCGCTTATTAGAACAAAAGACAAGGCATTCCAAGGCAGTGAGTGACCAGGAGTTAAGCTTTCCTCTCCCCTCTGACTCTGAAGCCAGATCTAATATCTTTTCTGTATGGGTAATAAAATTCTGTCTTTGTGCTTGATGACCTAGGGTGTTGCTTCTTTGGAGACTGTGTGATTATTATGGAGATCCCTGATGCTTCAGGCTACTGGACTTATCCTGGGCAAAGAGTACTGCTGTCTACCTATCTCTATCCAGTGGGAACATAGCAAGCTCAAAAGCCCTCCATAAAGGCAGCACACACAACCAGTTTGTGCCTGAAATGTCTTCCCTACCTACACACCTCCTTTTGCGTCTTCCCTTGAAGTCAAACAAAGAGCATGGCTTCCCCAAAGTTGCTCTGATTATTCCTAGGATACTCAAATCTAGAATTTCCAGATGATTCTTTGCACTCGTTGCTTAATCTATAGATGTTTTTGTATACTTAGTCCACTGCCATTCTTTTTCCAAGACTACAGAGAGTAAGCATTGTACCCTCCTCCTGTATTAATTATCCACAACCACATCATATTCTGAACAAGTAACCAGTAAGTACTCGGTAGGTCAGAGGGACCCATGGAGTTTATTATAAGAGAAGGAGTCACTCGTTCCCCTCCCCCCAAAAAAACTCTTTCATTTTATACTGGGGATTGAACTCCAGCTTTTACACACACCAAGTGAGTACTTTTCCATGAAACTACATCCTCAGCCTTTGAAAAGCAATTTTTGAGAGCCTACTATGTATGTAACAGACATTGTGCTAGCTACTAATGACTCAAGTGATCCAGAAGTAGGAATCTAGAAAAATCAAACATGAGCCTCGTAGGCACTGCGCGGCAGGTCAATTACAGCAAATCCAGTATCTAGAAGCAAAATGTCCTCTGCCAGATAGAGAGGCCTGCAGAGCCAGCATGTCTGGAGGCAAGGGCTCTACATAAGTTACAATCTACCAGCTGTCAGGCGACTCTAGAGTCAGATATTTAGAAAGTCCCAGATCAGGGGCTATGCAATCCTAAATCTGAAATTTCTTCTATAAAATGGCTGAGTGGTATTTAGCCCAGGCTATCTATCAGGTAGGGCAAGATGGTCTTTCTTCTCATTACAGGTTAGCCTTAACATAATAGGCAAGCTCTCTCCTTGTCATTGAAGGGTGTTACCCTTTCATCTTTAAGTGTCCCTAAAAGTCGTAACTTCTGAGTATTCAAAATCCACTGATAGAACCCAGATAAAGGTGTTTATAAATTATGGGAAATTATTTTCATTTGTTATCTTTACTCAATATTCATACCATAAATCCTTGTTCCAAATATAATCCTAGTGTATAAAACTATTTCCTCAACATACAATCAACAAGAATCAAACAGCTCTTGTAAATAATTACCTTTGGGATATGAAAGAAAATGTAAACATTTTATTTGGCAGTTGTTTCTGAACACGTGAATAAATAAATGGTACATATGAATATTTCTTTTCGGAGTAACAGATACCATTAAACGCTTATTTACACATCTTCACTGCAAAGAACAGTTACATAATGAAACTTTGTCTTATAAAAGGTAACTTCCCACACCACTGGACTGGACAGTTAAGGATGGTGATACTGGTAGTATTGGCTTTAGCAGTCTCAATGTTGAAAGGTATTCATCTGCAAGTGTGATAAGAAGAGTCATCATGCATTGAGTTCATCCAGGTCACGCACTGTAGAAAGTTTCCGATGGCAGCCATGGAATTTGGTGTCTCATGCGCTTAAGTCAACTATGACATGTTTGTAAATCTGTGTGTTTCCCTTAAAACTGGAAGCAAAGAGAAAATTACGCTTGTTAATGGACACGTGTGTGAATGATCTGGGTGCCTGAACATTTAATTCCTGAAACTTCACAAATTTGGCTTTCTCTGCATCCCAGTTATACACTTGAGTAAAGGAGTAATCGCTTCCAAGAATGGCATATTGGTAATTATTTATCTGAAGAGGTTGGAACACCATGGATCCTCGAGATGGCATCCTCTGGATGTCCTGGAAGGAGGAGCCACCCCACTTCATGACTTTGGAGTCGCCAATGAATCTGGTCAAGCAAATGTACACATCACCTTTCACAGAGAAGTGCTTCACTGCGTACACATCCTCCATGTTGGGAATGTCAGTTTGGTTAGTGAATAACTGTGTCGCTTTGCTCCACTGGTAAATAACAGGGCGCTGAGAACTACTGGACAGGATTAAATGAGGTGTTCTGAGGGTCAGTGGGGGTCTGGCTATTTCAAGGTATTCCACATCAGTATCCCTGTACCAGGCATGTAAGGATTGGTGGGAGTAGAATCCGTTTCCGTTCCATTTGTAAATGGTAGTAAACCCAGCTTTGGAACTGTCAGCAACAACAAAGTACCAATTGTCTTCAATCTTGAATGTTTCGATGTCATTGGGTTTTCGGATTTTGAGAACTTCAATATCTTGGATTTTTATGAATTTGTTTGCAAAGCCATCTCGCTTGTAGATATGAGAGCCACCAAACAGCTGGGCCACAATGACATAGAGCTGAGTGTCAATGACTATGGGCTTGCACACCACAGTGGACGTGCCTGAGGAAAAACAAATGAGAGGTTAGATGTGTGGCCACCCTCTTTGGAACATGTAAACCAGTGGTTCTCAACCTACGGATTATGAAAGGGAGGCCAAACAAACCTTTCACAGGGGTCTCCTAAGACCATTGGAAAACGCAGATATTTATGTTACGATTCATAACAATAGCAAAATTGCAGTTATGACGTAGCAAAGAAAATAATTTTATGTCTGGGGGTCACACAACGTGAGGAACTATATTAAAGGAGCACAGCATTAGGAAGGTTGAGAATCACTGATGTAAATGCACAGGCTGGAGCTGGAAACTTCCTCAGAAATCAGCCTAGACTGAGAGATCCCCTTGGTTTGTTAGGCAGGAGCAATCTTCAAGGCTAAAGCAGCAGTGCCCTCAGGCTCTGGCCCTTTACAGCCATGGGGCCTTGTTATGAACAATGGCAGTGTCATGTTACGTCCAGCCTGCTCTAGACAGTTAGGATGTACTTAAATGACCAGAATTCTTTCCTCTCACTCCTTGCAGAAAGTCTTGCTTTCCTTGACATACCTGATTTAATTTCTCCCATTGTAATTAAAAACTGCCATTTCTGAACATACCCTTTATCAAGACATTACATTATTCCAATAACCTTGAGATAAATGCTATCTTCCCTTTTCTTATCTTTGGGTATTCATGCACGGGTACTCACGTGCACACATGGGTGTGTGTATCCCTTTGTTTTTTGAGACTGAGTTTTGCAATGTTGGGTCCAGGCTGGGATATCTCAGACTCATATATCTCCGACTTCCTCCTCCCAAATACTAAGAGTAAATGTGTGCACCGCCATACCTGCTCATCTTTCTTTTTCTGGACAATCAAACACATCTGAACTCAGAGGGTCTAAGTTCTGTTACCAAAAGACAGAGCTGTGATTCAAACATGGGCCTATCAGAGTCTTTGGTTTATTTATTTATTTAGACAAGGTCTCGCTATGTAGCCCAGGTTGGCCTGGAAGTATTTACTGTAAGGACCAAGTTGACCTGGAGCTTTAGGACACTGGTTGTAGGATAAAAATAAAAAGGCAGTGGAACCCTTGTGAAAAGGGAAAGAGGAAGAGGGCACTGCTCCTTACAGTTATTTAGGGGAAACCTCAATTAACAATAAAAGGTTTGCCAGTGGTCTACACTGGTGTCTGTTAGCTAAGAGTATGACATTTATGAATACATTGTTAACTCTTAGAAGGAGTCTCAGCGAGAGACCCTACTTCCAAAACCAAGATGGCAGCACTTGAGGAATGACATCTGAGGTTGACCTCTGAGCTCTATGTGCACTCACTCATACACACATATATCTGTGCACACATATGGATGCATGCACACACAGGGTCTCTCACTGAGACATAGAACTCCTTGATTAGGATGACTGGCTCATAGTCACAGGGATTCTCTGTCTCTGCCTTTTCAATGCTGGGATTACAGGTGCATATCACCGTACCCAGCTTTTTTAATGTGTTCCGGGGATAAGACTCAGATTCTCATACTGAAATAACAAACATATTACCAACTAGCCTATCTCTCCAGCCCCTACTTGCGATGACTTCTTTCAGAACTAAAGTTACTGTGTAACCTACAGAGGATGACAACTTCTCTGGGGTCACTTTTCTCTTCTACACAATAAGGGTTAGAATGTGTTAGGGAGGCCATCAGATTTCATCTCAGGTGGCCATATTGACTGACTAAGTGATTAT
The DNA here is from genome assembly GCA_036184795.1 of Tokudaia tokunoshimensis. Classification (NCBI taxonomy): domain Eukaryota; kingdom Metazoa; phylum Chordata; class Mammalia; order Rodentia; family Muridae; genus Tokudaia; species Tokudaia tokunoshimensis. The sequence continues at coordinate 157,093,535 of BTHU01000001.1, read as the reverse complement.
GACTGCTTGGTGAGTTTGTGTTGAGAAGAATTCTGCAGCTACATATGTATTCTGCAAGAAATAATGTCTCGGGCAGGAGTAATGCCTGTTCATGGCAAAGAGACCAGCAACCATTATCATGTTTTATTTGTGATCTACATGGTTTGAATATGTGCGAATCTCCAAACTCGCATTGAAATGTAATCCTCACTGGAACAATATGAAGACCTCTAGGAAGTGATCAAATCACAGCAATGGGGTCCTCATAAAAGGGCTTGAGTGGGTTGTTTTAATGTTTTAGTCTCTCCTGTGACCCTGTGCATCCATAGAAAAGAGGCTGTCTTTGAAGTAGAAAGCAAGTTCTCACAAGAGACTGCATCTGATGCCCTTCCCAGCTTCCAGATCTGTGAGAAATACATTTCTGATGTTTATAAATAACCCAGCCTGGGGCATTTCATTGCAGTATCAGGAACAGACTAAACTATCATCTAAAGCGAGCCTTCTGAAAATCTACAAGCAGACAACTCATTCCTTCCACGTTCTAGTCTAGTGTCATCCAGAGCAAGTTGAGCACGGTGACACATGCATGTAATCCTAATGCTTGGGCCGAAGGAGGAACTTTGTGGGTTCAAGGCCAGCCTTGATGACACGGCAAGATCTGGAAACAAACAGTGTCATGTGCACACACCACAAGACCTCAGACAGCACAGAGCCTAGCTGCCGCACATTGGACAATCCAGAAAGAAAGAGAAACATGACCTTCCTTGAATAAAGGACAATTTGGATATCTGAAAATGGATGGGTTTGATGACCACTGGCAAAATCTAATTAATAATTATAACCTTATAATTGTACCTTGTCTAGTGCGCTAAGTCTTTTGCCCTCCTTTGCTGGAGACAGTTTCACTATGCATCCCAAGCTGGCCTTAAATTCACAATCTTTTTGCTTCAGCCTCTGGAGTTCTAGGATTACAAAGGTGTGACACTCTGCCCAGCTACTGGCGGCCTTTTATGAGGAGGTTGAGGTGTTCTTAGGAGCAGGTTACAAGATGTTACAAAACAACTGCTTTCAGAAGTGTTTTGATTGATATTTTATAATTTAAAAAACTGTTGAAATGAGAACAAAATGGGATCTCCCACATGGGAACAAGTAGAATCTATGAACAAATTAAGAAAAAACGTTGACCACAGGTTTACACACTGCAGGATTCCTCATAATCTCTGGTATATTTATAATTAATCTCCAAGAGGGAGATTTTTGTTTCAAGGGATACATTAACATCTTATTTAACATGTTAAATCAACAGAGTTTGAGAGTTGATCTAAAATAGTCTTCGTTGATCTAAAATAGTCTTCATATTTAAATCATTTGCTTTCAATTCAAGCAGATTTAATTATAATGATAACCATATTTTTGTACCATGTATTCTCATTTGTGTTTGTGTCCTTTCTTAGGGCTAGAAAGAGGAAACGATTTATTTCCACTTTCCTCTCTTTCCTTTTATTTTTTTAAAAGCTTCTACCCCCTCCCATGTGTGTGTGTGTGTGTGTGTGTGTGTGTGTGTGTGTGTGTGTGTGTGTGATGTTATTTGAATATATGTGCATCGAGGATGCACTCATCTATGTGTGCATGTATGAAGGTCAGAGGTCAGTGTTGGGCATCTTCTTCAAATGCTGCTCCACTGATTTGAGACAGTCTCTCACTCAACCAGGAGCCCACTGATTTGGCCAGATTGGCTAGCTAGTGAGCCCTCAGGCTCTACCTGTCTGAGTCCTCCAGTGCAGAACTTACAGAGAGATGCCTGCCACTGTGGCTTTTTACAAGGGTGCTAGTTTTCCGTGTTTGCGCAGTGACCTTCTCCCTAGCCATACTCCCTTTGCTTTGGGAAAATACACAAAACAGTTTCTCTTTTGTTTGAAATAGGGTCTTATTATGTAGTGGAGCTCAGCCTCCTGATCCCATCTGCCTTGCTCAGGCTTCCAAGAGATGGACTCTAACATGAGTACCACCAGGCTCAGTTTATTTTATCTCCTTATTTCAGAGTTAAGAACAATGAGGATACAGTAAAGGTGATGGGTTTGTCTAGCCAAATAGTAGTAGAATGTAGATTAAAATTAATCGTTGCGATCCAGCGCTTTGCTCTGAAGAAAAATAATCCTCCTCCTAGAGAATATTTTGTATAACCAAGTTTCTTTTCTTTTATATTTTTAATATATATATATTTTTTATGTATATCTGCATGTATACCTGCATGCCAGAAGAGGACATCAGAACTCCTTATAGATGGTTGCAAGTCACCATGTGGTTGCTGGGAATTGAACTCAGGACCCTTGGAAGAGCAGTCAGTGCTCTTAACCACTAAGGCATCTCTCTAGCCCCTATGCTAAGTTTCTTAAATATATGATCACATTTCCTTACTAAGAACCCTGTGAGTTAGATACTATTCTTATTTATAAGGAGAAGAATTAAAGATTTGTTAAAGTTTAGCAGGCAATCTTAAGTCACTTAGTAAAAAGTTGGGGTTAACACCAATAAGACTAGTCAAAGCATTTCTTCATAAACTCCTCAGTTTCTGCCATCATTGGTCAAAAACAGTGTTATGTTCTAGTCAATATTGTTAGGTTTTTCATACCTGTAATGTTGTCATAATTTCGGAAGGTCTTCTCTACATGATCCCATTCCAGGAAAATGCATTTTCCAGTAAAAGGCTGAGCAATGACTACATATTCATCATTCAAATAAGAAAAAGTATCTATGGACAGTGACTGATAAGGTAGGTCTTGGGACTTTGCAAATTCTGCAAAAATAGGAAAAGAAGATGAATAAATGTAAGCTAATACTAATACCTTGCTTCTTGGCTAGATCCCAAATACCCATAAGTCATATATTTATTTCAGAGAAATAATAAAATGACAATTCTGCAATTTTTAAGCATATAGAGCTTTAAAGGTTCATAATATTTCACACATTAAATTGCTCAAATGGTTCTTAACAAATTAAAAAAAATCAATTTTTATACATGCAAAGAAGCAGACTTTTAAATAATTTTCTGCTGTAAAATGGTTTTCAATACATTACCTGTAATGATACAGTCAAAATCCTTGGGGGAGAGGCTATTGATTTTACGTTTCTTATATTCCGGTGGGCCTTCACAGTAGATGTCTTCCACGGTCGCATTGGTGTGGCCGAGCCATTCCACTAGCCACTTCAACTTACAGTCACAATTAAATGAGTTCCCTCTTAGGTCCCTGAAACAGAAACCTCTGCTGCATTTGCAGTACATGGGTCCTGTCATGACCCACGCGTGACCTCGATTCCAGCATTAACCTGCATGTGCTCTTTTATCTGTGTCAAACTTGACTGCTTATTCAATTGGGCTCAGAAGGTGGATCACAGAGCACCCGTAAAGGCCACCCAGAGCCTAGCAACCTATTTTTGTCCGGATTCAGTGGTATCTTAGCCTAGAAGAGTTGAGTCAATGGGAATAGCGTATGAGTCATATATATAAGTTGTATTTTTTTTGACAGGGGCACTAAAGAAATGTAAAAAGAAACAGGTAGCATTAATCTTAAAGTTTTATTTACTCTAATACATTCAAATTTTCATCCTCTAGATGTGTAATCAATATAAACATTATTGAGATAGCCTATTGATTAATCAATACTCTGTTCTCTCTCTCTCTCTCTCTCTCTCTCTCTCTCTCTCTCTCTCTCTCTCTCCCTCTCTCTCTGTATTAGCTTTGAGATCCTCTGAAGAGCTTATGCTTACATTTCAATTTTGATGCTAAATTCTCATCAGATATATATGATCTATGTTTAGAGTTCATCAAGTTTATAGTTCAAAAATAGGTTCATATACCTTAAGTTGTTCCAAATGTAATTATTTTCTAATACAATAAAATGAGAAAAAAATGCAATCTAAATCTTAAAAAAAAATTAAGGATCTTGAGTGTAGCCATCATGCTTAGCCTATTCAAAGGTCATGGCTCAATCCCTTGGACATAAATTAATAAATAGATAAATAAGTGTAAATTGTAAAATGCAGTGCCTTGTTTGTACTAGCAGCACACCATTGGGGCCCCATGGCTATGAGTGTCCAGCAGCTACCTTATTGGGTCTAGAGGACAGAGGGTGGTGATTGTTGTATGATATTTAATTAAATCCAGTGAGCCACTGGCTTTTCTTCTTCAGAGATACAGTTAATCCTGACCCTATTCTGTGGTCTACAAATTCCACTTTAATAAGAAATGACTTCACCATAGCAGAGTTAATGCAGACATAATACCTACATCAGCCTGTGCCTGTAATAAGCTATATGGCAGAGTTTAAGTTTCCACTCATGGCCTTGGCTCACCAAGGTCTCTGTTTACTCTGCTTTTCCACTTCTTTCCTGGATGCGCAGAGTTCATAAGATCGGTGCTGCCCATTCTTTATGGAGCACATAAATAATTTTAAGCCCAAGAGTGTTTATTTCTTAAAGTATGTTCATTTAAAAAATATCAACAGAAAATCCTCTAAAAGACAAGTTATCATGAATCCTTGTACTTCTAAAATGATTCTTGACTTGGCTTAAACTCAGTCTGGGATTCTCTGGGGGAGTCTTAGCCAAATTTTAAGTGTTACATTGACACAGGATGGGAAAGAAGCCCCACCATGAACTATATTCCAAGTAAGCCACGGGGCATCATCTGACTTTCACAACATTCTCAGAAGTGACCTCATCCCAAGACCGTCAGCCCTTTTGGGCTATGGTGAACCAGAGCAGATAACTGATCTGTCAGCTCTCTCAAGGAGGTTTCTTGATTCTGGCACTTGCTTGGACAAAAACCAGTTTTTGGGAACTGGGAAAACGGGCATGATAGAGGCTGGGGACGACTGCAAAGAACAAAGAAAGGTTTTCATTAGCTTCTTGATTTGAAGCTAAGTTCTGGGCTTAGAAGGAAATTCTTTTTTCTTTTTTTTTGTTATTAGAAAAAGCTGTTTTAGAGATATGGATATAGATATAAGTATAGATTTATATCCTCTCTCTGTGTATTATTATATTTACTTTCTCTATTGGTTTCATCATGGTACTTTTATATTTATTTTAATTTCCTCTCTCTCTAGTCTATTGCAAAGTAAACGATAGTAAAAAGTGTTCTCACACATCTTCCCATTTGCTCCTATATTCTACTTTATTTATATTCTATTTTATGACATTTAAATGCCCTGCTAATGCTCTGGAAGACATTTAGGGAGACTAAATTGCTTTTGGGAGGATTGAGCATATAGAAGTTGCTTTGCTTACAGCAAAATATACAAATTCCTTGCGAAGATCTTTCACTCTGAGGCTTAAAAGTCGAAGTTTGAAAGCTCTTTTGTTTGAAAAGGGGTCAAAAGTAATTAAGTTCATTCGCTTCCCGGGGCTTAAGCCAAATTCCTAGGGATTAAGCCTAGAGTTGTTGTTCAGGCTAATGAGAGAAAAGGCAAACTCCCCTCCCTTCCCCCACTTCCTGCTCCATTTCTGCTGCCTGACCAACCCCTGGGTATAACCTTTCATCTTACTCTGTCAGTTTCTCAGACTCCTTTATGTTTTTTCTTTGCAACCCTACTTCCTGGACTTCATGAGAACAAAAAAAAAAAAAAAAAAAAAAAGAGATTCTGAAGTTGTTGTGGAGATCTCTCCTCTAGGCTCCCCCAGTGACTCTTTTGACCGCCCCTAAAGATAGGCACACACATTGTCAGAGTATTGGCTGGTTACTGTGCATTCGGAGTTTCCCATGCTAAACCACAAAGGAGTCTGATGTAGTCTGTGTAGATTCAAGAGTGATGTCAATGAAAACATTCTAACTTTAAAGCCAATTAGAAATACTAATCATCAATATCAGCTCTCATTAGTTATTTTAAATTAATTAGTCATTGATTTCTTAGGTCCTCTTACACATTTGTTAAAGAATCCAGGCCTTTGAAAATGTCTTTTGGGAGTGTCTGGAGATTGTTGTTTGCGAGACTCCTAGGAAAAGAAAAAGAAATGTGATACAAAAATGTAGTGAAGAGTTCAATAACTGTATTTATGAAAAAGATTACTTATAAATTCTCTTTTAAAATCACTTAAAAATCTGTTAAATTGTTGGAATTCAAACCCAGGACAAGCGGCTGAGGTTCATATTTAACATACCAAAGTGTCCCTGGCCTCCAAGTTCTCCCAGAATCCCTCAGTCCCTTCTTGGCATACCCCACCCTCTATTTCCTAGCCCAGGGGCTGGGCTTCCCCTCTCCAAGAAGCTCTTTCCTATATACTGGTCCCACTTCTCTCTCTGGTACCCTTTCTCTCATCCTTCTCCCCTTCCTCATGGTGTCTTCTCTGTTCCTAGGGACCAATCAACTGGCCTGAGAGCAGTTTCCCAATAGACCTGCTTTTATACACACTCTAATCTGGCTTGAATTGGCTCATTTCACACAAGGAGAAATAACTTATCAATTATATAGGTAGTGCTTTTATTTTCCTAAGACACTACTCAAATTTCTGTTGTTGAATTTTCCATTTCTGACCTCTTGGCTTCAAGATCCACTTAGCATTGATGTAACACTTGATACATCTTGATACCAACTTGAGGCAATAGCAACAATAAAACATCAGCAGAATGTTGCTTGAGTGTCCCTCTTAGAATTCATAATCTGAGACTCCTACTCAGAGGTCCAGTCTAGAGGATGCTTCCCAAGCAATGACTGACTACGCTGGATGATGATATCCAACTCTAATGCCCTTTCTCTTTTGTTGGGGCTTTGACTTCCTTCCTTCCCCTGTCTGATCCCTTGCTTCAGAGGGCAGCTAAACTCCCAACCCCTTTGTCTTCATGTCCCTCCTTCTTTCCGAAGCACTTTCCCTTGTTTCTGGGTTTCCATCTGGGCACAAAGCTTTCTCCCTCATGTCCACCCATCCTCTTTAATTGTTCCCTTCTCCTGACTCTTACCCTGTCAGCACAGAATCATTTTCTTTCTCTTTCTAGTCGCTGCTCCGCAAATGACTAGAATGAGTCTGAAAATGGTTACCAACCAGAAAGTAGTTCTGATAGTAACAAGGTAAGAGAACTGTATGCACATTACAGAAAAATGAACATGAGTGATCAAGCTCTGGAGAGGCCACAAGGTACTGACACTTTTGGGGTTTTGCCATCAAGTTTGATTTATTTCTCACAATAACATTTAAGTCTAGAAGAGCTTCTTGTTGACCTCAAAAGTCCTTGAAAAATTCCCTCAACTTTCTTTTAAGATATTCTTTAAGATTCTATCTCTCTTTTACTTTCTTTATTTAAATATAGGATTTTTCACATTCTAGCAGTCCTGATTTTTTTTTAGAATATATTTTAAAGTTCATTATGCTGTTTGTTGGTTTTAGAAATCACTACTAGATGTCAACACCTTTTTTCAGTGAACCATGGAATGTAAGAATGGGAAAGAATGTAAAGAATTAGAAGGTTTAGGTCTACATGACAATGGCTTTGGTGATGAAGGGAATGGCTTTGCAGTCAGTCTGAGCTGGGTGGAAATCATGACTCCACCACTTTGTAGCTGGATGACTTCTTCTCTGCATCCTCTCTAACACTCATGCTACCATTGGTGTAGAACATCTGCTACAGGCCCATATGTTAGAAGCTTGGTCCTCAGCCTCTGTTGTGTTATTGGGAACTGGTAGAAATTTTAAGAAGTGGAGCCTAGTGGGAGATCACCTGGGCTATGTTCTTGAAAGAAGACTGTGACTCTGATCTTGTTCTATGCTGGTTAGGTTTTGTTAACTTGACCCGAGCCAGAGTGATAAGAGAGGAAGGAACCTCAATTGAGAAAATGCTTCCATCCGATTGGATGATTGATGTAGAGAGGCCCAGCCCACTGTGAGCAGGGCCGTACCTGAGCAGGTGGTCCTGGGTGTGTGAGAAAGCTGAGGAACAAGCCAAGAAGCAGCATGACTGGCTTCTGCTTCAGCTCTGGCCTTCAGGTTCCGGCTTTGGCTTCCCTCAAGAGACTACGATTCAGGATATGTAGGCCAAGTAAACCCTTTCCTCCCTGGTAGTGGTGTTTATCACAACAATAGAAAAGTATCCAACATACTTCCTGTTTCTCATGTTTTTTTGATAAGACTTTAACTCCTCCACACATTCCCACCATGCTATGCTACCATGGGCTCAAACCAAGCATGAACTTAAACTTCTATAGGTGGAAGCAACAGTATCTCATCTCAAATATTGTTAGAAAAAGAAAAATGAATAAGAAAGAAAGCACAAGATAGCCTAGGATAATATTTAGTATTGAGATTGCTCTTTAAAACGGAGGTGGGGGAGGGGAGATGAGAAGATGGAGGAGAAGGGCAAGGGAAAGGGTAAAGGCTCTTGTATGTATATTTTCCTGGAAGTAACATTGGGAAAATGGACTGCATGAATGTTCCGTCATGGCAGTCCACAAATAGCAGCAATAATGGATAATGTAAAGCTAGTTACAGAAGATAGGATGGTACTTCCTAAGTTTTGAAAGGGTTAGCTCAGGAACTTTGGAAAGGTCATGGAACACTTGCCCCTCCCAGGAAGGAGAGGCTAAATTACATTTCTCAAACCACAAGGAGGTCCCTGCGGCTAGGGAAGGCCCAGAGACGGTTGACCACCTACCTCATTCCCTAACAACCAATTAGTTTAAAAGTAACATTGTTCTGCCGATCACTTTGTGCCTAATGGCGGCTGTCCTGAGGACTGTATAAAGGCCCACGCAGCCTGCTGCAGGTGGTCGTTCTCTCCCCACGTGCAGGGCGACCCCAGCATGCTGGATTAAATAAAAAATCCTCTTGCTTTTTGCATTGATTCCTGTCTCCACATTGTTCATTCAGGGGGTCTCTCCAGTAAGTCAAGGCTCCCCAAGTCTTACAGTTTGATGAACAGTAAGACTGAGAAAGGTGGACTAAAAGGAAATAAGACTGGCTCATGACAAAGGCTTTCCTGCCCACTCAGTCTTGGACTGGATTTCAGAAAGCTTCTCTGGGTCTCTGGGAAACCCCAGAGCCATCAGGTCTATTTAGATGAACAGAACACAGGCAGAGGGGTGTGAGCAGAGGCTCACCAAGGTACCGAAACTGGCAGAGTCTGGGAATAACTCTACGGAAACCGAATGGATTCTGAGAAAGAACACACTTCTAGTGCAGCTTGAATGGTCAGTGGAGAAAACTATATCATGGGCTCAGGAGGGGATTAACAGACCTGTAAACTCTAGGTGGGTTAGACAACTGCTCAAGGGCCAATTAAGCGTGTTTAACAATTCCCAAGTGAGGAGAAAGTGGATGCATAAGCAAGGGAAGATCTTTCCATCTGCCTTTGTCTGTAGCTATGAAGAATTGGAAACAACTGGCATCTCTATTAATAAGAGATTATGTAAATAAACAATAGTTCACGAGTAACACAGACCATTTCACAGATTTAAAAAAAGGGGCCTGATTCGGATGCATTATAAAATTCCTGAGTGAAAATAAACGTGGAGAACAGTATGTAGAGGGTAGTCTCCAGGCAGAGAGGATAGAGGTCTGTAGATATACAAAGGAAGGTCTATTGGAGAGATCTACAAACTGTTGATTGAGAGAGTCCTGTGCCCTGATAGAGTCAGCAGGGAAGACGGCTCAGACTCAGGGCCTCCTGGATCCACCACAGGCACCTGAGGGCTTCAGAGAGACTCCACAGAGTAGAGACACCTAGGGCATCAGGCCAGGGCTACCAAGGGGAAAAAGCTCTTTGCAGTTTGCTCAACATTTGTTTTTTCACCCAAAAAGAATGAGATCTGGGGCCTGTTAGGTAGCTGGGACAGCTGTAGAGCCTGAGAGAGCACTGTTTGCTTTAAGATTAGGAAGAACAACATTGACCAACCAGTACCCCCTAGAGCTCGCAGGGACTAAACCACCATCCAAGGAGTACACATGGAGGGACCCATGGCTCCAGCTGCATATGTAGCAGAGGATGGCCTTGTTGGGCATCAGTGGGACAAGAGTCCCTTGGTCCTGTGAAGGCTGGATGCCCCAGTATAGGGGGATGCCAGGACAGGAGGTGGGAGGGAGGGAGTGGGTGGGTGGAGGAACACGCTCATAGAAGCAGGGGGAGGGGATAAGGGGTTGGGGGGGGACAAGGAATGGGGATTACATTTGAAATGTAAATAAAGAAAATATCCAATAATAAAAAAAGAAAAGCATAAAAGAGAAAAAAAAAGATTAGGCTTCCACTAGGATTGTTAGGATTATCTGACCCTTCATATTCCACTTCAGCATCAAGTTCTCCAGCCTGCATTACATTTTCTCGGTGCTCCCTGCCTTCCCCCTCCCCCAAGCCTTCCTCACAGTTAGCTTCACAGAGAATCAATTTCATATTACTCTCTTTCTTGGTCTCTTCACTGGGACATTCTGGTAAGAGCAACGGTTAAATCGGAGCCAGGCTTTAATACAAATCATGCGAATTCTTAGGAATGAGAGTAAGAAAATTTTGGAGTGTAAAAGAGAGAGGGGTCTGGGACAGAGGTGGCCTTCAGAGGTGTCAGTTGGCTTTCAGCCAGGATGAGCAGAGGAACAGTAGGTTCCTGCCTTGACCCAAGCCTGTCTCAATCAGATCCACTATAGGACTCTCCGAATCAGCTCCAGAGTGCAGTGCAAACTGGTGTGAGGAGGGAATGGGAGGCAGGCTTGAGTCTTGGCAGTTTCCTATGAAGCCAGTTCCTCTTGGGCCAGAATGGTCTCCAAGTCCTAATCTTGCTCCTAAATCACATCTCCATACCTTCCCATGTGAAAGGCCTGTGGCTTCATCCTTAGCAACAGTCAGATGACTCTGGAAGCAGAGCTGTAAGCCACATGCTTAAGAGTCATTGCCTCTAACAAGGCTTTTTCTAGGAAGTCCAGAGATACGGAATATTAGGTGGGGCTAATAAACAGCAGAAGACAGGACAGTGAGAGACTGAGGAAAGCACTTCTTCACTGCTAACTACGCCTTCGATTGTTCTGCTTTGAGAGCTTGAAGAATGTGTTAGTGTCATCCTCCAAAAGAATCAAGAGTGTGGAAAGGCAGGCAGAGAGGGAGAGTCAGGGAGCGATGGAGGGAGGGGGAGAGGAGCAGCGAGGGAGGCAGGCAGGGGAAGAGGGACAGAGTCATGGAGGAGGAAGAGGGACAGGGATGGAGGGGGAGGGCAAGCAGAGGAGGGGGGCACATTGGCAGAGAGGGAGAGAGGCATGGAGGGAGGGAGGGAGGGAGGGAGGGAGGGAGGGAGGGAGAGGAGCAGGGAGTCTGGAGTGGGTGAGAGGAAGCTCACTTATCTAGACATAGAAAAGAGCAGATGATACTTCTCCAGGATTCAGTCGTGTGGGCTTATCCCCAAAGACATTATTTAAATTAGACCATTTCCTAGAGGCCTTACTGCCACTAAATGCTAAATGCCAAACTCAGGCTAATTTCCCACCTTTAATACCATTAGCCTAGGATTTCAGGGAGATTACACTCCTTCATGAGCTTAAAGGTGCAAATCTTACTCAAACTATAGCAGCATATTTAACTTTTAAGGTCTGAATAATTGGTATAAATTTGAATTTTTCAAATGAGCAAGTATTTTTTATTTGGAATAAAAGAATAGGTCTGGGCAACGGCAAAAAATTTGCTAAATACTAATACTAAGTGACTCTTTCTCTTTTCAATGACACACAACTGTCACCATGGCTGTGGACCAGTGAAGCCAGGACTGATTGCACAGGTATAAGGAAGTATTAGAGAGTAGGTGTCTGCAGTCTGTGTGTTATGATAGCTGCTGGGTGCTGGGCATTGCCAGGGATAGGAAGGATGCCTACAATAGCTCAAAGCAAGGATACCCCTGTGTTCCAAATCAGTTAAGAAGTCGTCACCTTAGCCTCAGTGTTGACAGGTTTGTGAAGATGTAGGATGATATAGTGAATGAAGGGGAATTTCTGCTACCTGAGTACCCTGAGGTTCAAAACCTGGGGCAGGTCATTAGCCCTTCTGTTTCCAGATTACTCATAGGTAAAATGATGGTGTTGGTAATCTGTGAACTGATGGTGAAGACTGGGGATGCAAGTTGGAAAGCAGAGAGCTTGCCTAGGATGTAGATCAATTACTAGGCTGCCTAACTAGCATACGCAAAGTCCTGAGTTCAAGCCCCAGCCCTGCATTAACCAGGCATGGTGACCTATGCCTGTACTCCCCTAACCTGGGAGGTAAAAAAAAAACCAAGGTGGGAAAGTCCAAGGTCATTCTTGGCTGCATAGTGAATTTAAGCCCAGCCACGGGCACATAAGCCCCCTTGTCTTGAAAAGAAAGAAAAAAGCAAAAATAAAGAAAGGAAGGAAGGAAGGAAGGAAGAGAGAGAGAGAGAGAGAGAGAGAGAGAGAGAGAGAGAGAGAGAGAGAGAGAGAGAGAGAGAGAGAAAGAAAGAAAGAAAGAAAGAAAGAAAGAAAGAAAGACTCGGAACCCAGTTGATCTCAGAGCATCACTGGTGATCTTGGCCAGAGTTGTTCCAGTGGAAAAGACGGTGAGAAACACTACAGTGGGTACTAGTGGTCAGTTAGCACTTCTCGGGTACGAGTAATCAAGAAGAAAGGAGTTCCCAGTGTCCAGTGATGAGGGTTATTACATTCCAGCTAATTTAGCTACAACTGTTAAAAATGAGTTCATCTTCACTGACAGTGAGGCTAGGTGTACTTGGGAACACCTAGCTCTCAAGCTTGTTTGGAGATTAAATGAGTAGTGAGCATGTACGAACGGGGGTGGGGGTGGGGGTGGGGGTAATGTCTCAGTCCTGGATCAGGGCCGCAAATGCCACAGTGCCCTCGTGCCCTCTCCGCCTTTTGTATCAAACTAGAATATCAGCATGTGAGGCCGCCGGCCCCTAGAACACAAGCTCAGTTGAGGATGGTTGGGGGGTGGGGGGTGGGAGCACCCCAGATGGCTGTGGGTGTTGCTTTCTTAGCAGCAAAGCTCCGTGGCACTGAAACAAATGTGCTGTCTGATCCAGTTTAGTTTGCCATAGCTACGACTTTCCAGTAGGTTCCGTTGCTACAATCAAAGGTTTTCTCAGGCAAACCATGAGAACGCTAAGGCAGATGGAATGATGGGTTGTCTGCCTTCCAGAACGCCCGACTTTGGCCAGTTAGCCTCAAGGCAACTAGGCATTCAATGGGGGCAATATCCCAGGCGATCTGAGCACTGGGTTGTAGGTGCACTCTGAAGTGAAGAGAATCCCTATTGGCCCTGGAACGGTTGCTATGGAGAAATTGGGGGACGAGGAGGGCATTTGTGAAAACAGGTCCATAGGATGGGGAGGTGGTGGTCCCAGCCACGTGCATCCACAGTGCTGTGTGTTTTCCTAACTCTGTGTCTTGGTACACACAAACACACACTACAGATCCCTTGCCACAAGATGCCATAAGCTACCTTAGAATCCTGCCAATTAAAAAAGGCCATCACCAGAAGCGAGCCACTCCCAATGCCCTACCCTCGAACCTCCCCAAACTGTGAGCTGAATCCTCCGGTGTTTAATTAGCATTATAAAAGTATGTTTAGATAATATTAGGACACTCAGAATAAAGCAATTCAGAGAGGGTCTCAATGCTTTTTATTTTTAAGATTTATTTATTTTATGTATATGAGCACACTATAGCTATCTTCAGAACAGGGCATGGGATTCCATTACAGATGGTTGTGAGCCACCACATGATGGGATTTGAACTCAGGACCTCTGGAAGAGCTGCCAGTGCTCTTAACCACTGAGCCATCCCTCCAGCCCTCAATACTTTTATAGGGGCTGAATTACATGCTATTTTTCCTGGCTATTTTTTAAAATGTGCTTTCTGGGGGCTAGAACTCAGGATGCCAGGCACGTGAGGCAAGCGTCTTACTGACTGAGCCATCTATGGTGACTTTCAAATTGTCTGTAAATGCCCTTTAGGAAGTGAGCCTAGCAAGATGAACACATAAAGTGATAAAAGTTCATTGTTTATTTAGGAATGGACCCAGTCTTTGCAGCCAATTTAATATCAGGCCAGAGTGGAATGAGTTTGTTCATCCAACTCCACCTCTCTGAGTTTGGGAATAAGGGTGGGGCTCTTGTCTTCAGGGTCTCTTTCATTTTTTTCTTTTTAAATATTCATTACATTTATTTATTTGTGTGTATATATACAGGCAGGAGGGTACATACGTGTGTGTGTGTGTGTATGTGTGCATGTGTGAATGTGTGTATGTGTGTGTATATGTGTGTGTATGTGTGTGTATGTGTGTATGTGTGTGTGTGTGTGTGTGTGTGTGTGTGTTTGAAAAACACCACAGTATATGTGCGGAGGTTGGAGGACCATTTACAAAGAGTTGACTCTCTCCTTCCACCATGTGGTCCTAAGATCCAGCTCAGGTTATCTTGGCAGCATGCACCATCATCTACTGAGGCATCTTGCTGACCCCAAGATCCCTTTTGTCTAGTCATTTTCTGTAGTGAGTGCCAGGAGCCATCAAGGAGAAGATAAAAACTAGCAAGTGACCTTCCCGAGATGGTTCCACCATGAACTGTTAAAGTTAATGACGGAATTACTTCTTTAGGCAAGGCTGAGAAGAATTTCATTTTAGGAAAGATTCCTGCTATTAATATGCATTTCCTGTTATTATTAAAATATAATAGTCACTAGGTATTAGCCCACCCTTTTGAGCAGATCTCTGCAGAACAACAAAGATGTACTGTCTTGTAGTGATGCTATGTAGACAAATAGATGATTTCTTAATTCTTAATGATGATCTTATAAGAATTACTAAAATTATATTAGTAATTATTAAGCACTTTTATAATAGGACTGCTATCAAGTGACAAACTCCACCCCCCTACAGGGAGAACTCTGCCAGTCATGAGTTAATTGCTTATGAGATAGCAAACAGGCATCTACAACTTAGAGCACATTCCAAGAGGTTGTAAAGCAATTAACCAAAGGTCATAAAAAGGAAATTAAGGATTTACTATAAGTGCAAGGACAGAAGATAAAAAATATTGACTGGTGGCTCCCGGCAAGTGGCAGTTTTGGTTTCTTTTTTTTCCCCCCCCCCCCCCCCGAGACAGGGTTTCTCTGTGTAGCCCTGGCTGTCCTGGAACTCACTCTGTAGACCAGGCTGGCCTCGAACTCAGAAATCCTCCTGCCTCTGCCTCCCAAGTGCTGGGATTAAAGGCGTGCGCCACCACCGCCCGGCTGTTTTGGTTTCTTAAAAACAAACAAACAAAAACCAAGAAACAAAACAAAATTAAAAACCAGTTATGTTGTGTGGACATGTTTTTGTTTTAATCTTAGGTGTGGGATAAGAGGCTGTTTTACAGCAGGTGATTATGATTTGCCTCCTGCACTAGCAGAGGTGTGATCATTGCCAGCAGCACATAGTTTAGTTTGGAATTCTGGGGACTCTGGAGAGGGGATAAATGTCAGAGTCCTAAGAGGGGCAGGAGGTGTTCACTCTGCATTTAGCTTTCTCTTGTTGTTCACTCCATTTTTAAAGCTGCTTTTCTTCTTTGTATTTCTGGAGGAGCTGTTTGCGTTGGTCACTTAGAACCATGTTCACTGACCCATTAGCAGCTCTTGTGACTGGCTTTCTTATAGTAGAGACTGTTCGGGCAATCTGCTTTGTCCTCTAAGTAGCAGCTGTTCCAGTCACTTTCCTTGATGTGGACACCATGGGCCGCACAACATTTTCCTCTTTGTCCACTATTTTCTTTTCAGAAGTTTGTCATTGGCCAGATTGGGTTGCTTGAAGAATATTCCTGCTATCAATCTCAGTTTGTTCCATATGGTCTTTGGCCTTTGAGCTTGTAATCTGCCTATTGTATTGTATTGAAAGACTTTTCTGGCTCACCTTTCGCATCTCACCACAAATTATCTACTAATATTATTGTGTCGACTTGATGAGAGAGCTTTAATTGACATGGTGGAACCTTCACTAGATACCTTGCTGAGGACCTGGGTAACTTCTGGCTTTGTTGCTGGTGAGAAGGGGAGCAGAGTCCACTCAGGCATAATTCACACTTTTATTTTCACACATCCAGTAAAGCAAAACTATGTTACTCCCTCTGCCTCCCAAAAGGTCACCTGGAGACTACAATGAGATAAGATTATGAAACAGCTTTATAAATGTTTCCTGTGGTGTGCACAGGCTAGAGGGCTCACTGATAATTCCCCGCTGCTTGAATACTTTGCCTTTCTATTGGAAAGAATCCACCAAAGGTGGAGAAAGTGCTCTTTGTAGCCTCACACCTTAAAAAAAGGAACTAATGGTGCAAAGAAACTCCAGACTTACTTATAAGCAATAGGCAGTAGGAAATGAACTTAATGTATGGAGCAGGCAGAGGGACATTTGGTTTTCAAAGGATGCCACCTCCATCTCTGTCCTTAAAGGAAAGCAAGAGAAGCAGGAAACACGCCTTTAAGAACAGCAGAAGTAGAAAGGAGAAAAACCTGAAGACAAAGCCATGTAGTGAGAAAATATCCATCCACCCAATTGCTCTTCCTGTTACAGAAGGAGCTCCTCCAAGGTGGGACTGCATCTCACTCATTTTCATGAGTCCTACCTACTTAAACAGCACCTTATGCAGTTATGACACAGAATGACCCATATGGTGTTGCCACTTGTATAGATCAAAATAATAGCAGTATTATAGATTAAGTAAAGATGCAAAAGACCTACGGGGCCCGTTTGCCTGATCAGCCATAACCCCATTCTCTTCCCCACTCTTGCTCCCCACCACAGCACCACCATTGTAAGTTTGTGTAATATTTAAGATGCATGCCTTTCTCTTGAAAGATTCGCTTTGGGTTTTCTTTGACCTTGAATGGTTCTAGAGAGTTATCACAGGTTGTAGCAGTCTCCTGTCCTGATAGTCTCCCTTCCACTAAAGCTCTAAACGTAAATTCCCACTTTGTTTGACCGGCAACATGAGTTGCAGTCAAGCAAAGCGGGCATTCTTCAGCCTGATGCTCTACAAACCTTTTTTTCTTTCCTCCTTCCTGGTTTGTACTTCTTTCCCCCTTCTCCCTTCTTCTTTCCTTGCCTCCTTCTTTCTTCTATCCTTTTCTGGTGAGACAGAGAGAACATTTTCTCCTATTCTATTGAAGGAGTCTGAGAGAAACCACAAGCTTTTAAAGATTGGAGCACACTACCAAGGTGAGCACGGCGCACTTGTATTTCAGGTTCCTAGGGAGACCATGGATCAGACAGCCTCTGAGTAGCGTGCTGATACTCATGCTAATGCACTAGGCAGAGGCCCTGTTGGGTGGTCTGTATATACATCAAGGAAGTCTCAGACTAAGTCGTCTTAGTTATTCGTCAATGGCTGCAAAGAGATAACCATGACCAAGGTAACATAACAGAAAGAGTTTGTTGGAGGCTTACAGTTACAGAGGGTTAGAATTCATGACCATTGTGGTGTGGAAAAATGGCGGTAGGCAGGCAAGTGTGGCTTTAAAGCATAGATGAGAACTTCTATCTTGACCCACAAGCATGAGGAAGAAAGAGCTAACTGGGAATAAGGTGAGCTTCTTGAAACTTCAAAGCCTGTCCCCAGTAACACACCTTCTCCAATAAGGCCACATCTCCTAATCTTTCCCAAACAGGTCCACCAACTAGGGACCAAGTATTCAGACATATGAACCTACGGGCTTTATTCTCATTCAAACCACCACATGAGGTAATGAATATTCATTCCTACCTTTTGTGTGCTTTTTTATTTTATTCTATTTTATTTTATCTGATAAACATTCTGCAAAAGTAGACTCCATGATAAAAAAAATTACATAATGTTCACCCTGTTATACAGCCATCAGCACATCGTATTATACCACTGACAGGGAGGGCATTGCAAATTGTGTTTGTATTGTAATGACCGTATACAGGTCTTGGATGACAGAATTGGATGCTATAAAATACGCTTGACTATCATCTCTCTCTTGTTGCAATCCAAACACAAGAGACAGTGGGGCCTGGCAGGCATAGCAGGGTAACCACACGGACACCCTAGAAAATAGATTCAAAGAGCAAGCACTACTCTGTTTCAGCAGGGCTGAGGAACTGGGGATAGGTCAAGGTTGACAGAATGACTGTGGCACATGTATTCGTTACATCATCAGCAAAGATAGACTTATATTAGGTATTTAAGAAACTGCCATTGAATGATTTGAATTCATTGAATGAATGAGTGAGTGAATGAATGAATGATGAAGACAATAAAACTGTGATTCAGCAACTGAGTTGATGTTTTTATAATTCTATAAGGAATCAGTTCAATAATCATACCTCCCCTTCAAGATTCTGTCTCTGAGCTGGGCCTGGTTGTGAAGGTCTGTAATCCCAGCTACTAGGGTATTTGAGGCAAAAGGATCATAAAATCAAGACACATATAGTCTTCAGAACAAGTTCAAGGCTATCCTGGGCAACTTAGTAAGATGCTGTCTTGAAATAAATACTACTACTAATAAATGGGGGCTTGGGGGGTGCAACGCAGTGGTAGGACACTTGCTTCCAATGCATGAGGCTCCAGATTTAGTATCTAGTATCACAAACTGCTTCTTTGTCTCTAACATGGGTAGATGTTTTATCTCTAATGTGTATTTTCCTTAAAGATAACTTCCTGCCCCCTGTCTTAATGAGGTGGAAGAAACTAGAAGAAGAAATTCACATGGTTTCATGTGGTTGAGATGTTTCCCTTCCTCACTGTGCTATTCCAGGCGGGGTCATCCTTGGCTGCATAGATTGCCTTCCACATTAGAGATTAATTAGGGGCAACTCTTCCCTCCACCCACTAGGTGCTGGTAACATTCCCATATTGTGACAGCAAGCACAGCTTATATTTCTTCACATTTCCTGGGAAACAAAATAGTCCCTTGTTAAGAATGACTGCTGTATCTCTAACCACCCATTGAATAATTAAGTATTTCAGTTATAAAATAGACTGTTCCTGCCCTATACAGAGACTGTCTATGGCTACATCAGGTTTAAAGGCATATAGAGTCACAAGTTAAACAGTGAAAAAGAGCAGTGAATATCAAATTAAAGGATATTAGCCCATAATTCTCCATGAAGTGAGGGATGATAAAGATAATAAAAGTTATTTCAGTTATGTTATTTCCCTACATAGATTGCTTTTCTAATTATATTCCATCTTGGCTAAAAATAGCAACCGTAATTAATTTCCCGAGTTCATGCTGATATATGACAGGGAAGACGGCAAATGTGCATGAAGAGAAAGGATTGGAGCTCTTAAATTTTCATGGGCACTCATAAAATGGGTGCTGTAACCTTAGATACCAGACTGAATTCGTGAGCTCAAAAATAAAGTCTAGGACCATAACTCAGTGGTAGAGTACTCCCCTAGCTTGTACAAGGCCTCTAGGTTTGATCTCAGTACTGCAGAAACCTCAATAAACCCAAATCAACAGAACAAAGAAGCTTTAAAAAAAATAGCATCACCTATACTTACAAGTGAATCAAAGACTTGAGTCCCCGGAAAGTATGTCTTGAAATGGACTTGATATTGTTGTTTTCTATGAATCTGCAAGAAGCAACAACGTTCTCAATTGGTCAGACAACCATAGGCACTGAAGAGAACCTATCCTGAACCAAGGTTGGGGGACAGGGAGAGATTTTCTTTACTTACAAATATTCTAGATGTGGAAGACCAATAAAAGCATCATCACTGATCACATCAAAGGAGTTCGACGTGAATAACCTGCCCAGAGAGAGGTTCACACAATGAGAAGAGTTACACTGTCAGCTGCCGATCTCCCCCGCTTTGGTCTCTCAGAGAACCAGGTGGAGGCTGAGGCAGGTAAGGCTGCGTTTTCTACAGTGTGGTTTGTACAGAAAACCTTGACAGCTTTCCTCACTCCTGAATGTCTCCTCCTGAAGTGCTCACTGAAGGGGGTGCTTGCAAGCTCCCCTCTTCGGGTGAGGTGTCATATGTCCTGGGAAGCATTTTGAGACACAAGCAGGGGAGGTAGGCAGCAGATGTGACCAAATCGACATTTTCATAGTTCCATAACGATGACATTGGTGGCCATTTTCATGGGAAAACATGCACTAAAAACTTCTGGAATTTATTTTGACAAGCCAAAATAATGATCTTTAATCTCTATTTAATGATTAATACCAGGATTTTAATACTAAGAAATATAGGAAAAAATGGGCTTCCATGTTTATTGTGTAATAGCTCATAGCAGATGTAGTGGACAGTGGTCATAGACAGTGAACACCAACTTTTAGGCCGTTTGAAAACAATTCAATAATTTGAGAACAGCATAAGCTGAAGATAGGAATTGATGATTTTTGGGCATCTGAAGCCCTTTTATTACTAAATGATTAAAAGAAACACATTTACTTGGACAAATTTATTGACCTTTTCAAAATCCATGGGGACAAATCCCCAAGGAAAAAGGGCATGAGCCAATCTGTCACCACACCCCTTTGGAGAACTTGCCAGTTTTCAGGCTGAAACCTTAAAACCAGGTATTTTCCAGCTAAATAATAGGTTTGTGTGCTAGGCAATTTAATAATAATATAGTAATGTTGTTAGTAAATCTTGTGATGTTTTTACTTTGGGAGGGTAGTGGTTAAATACATTTGCTAGTAACCAGCCAAGTGACTTCCCCTTGAGCCTGTTAATGGAGGAGATTAAGCCTGGAGATTTTTACTTTCTGAAGTAGTTTGAAACGAGTAAATTTATTGGATACAATAATCAAGGGAGGGTTCGGCACGAACTGAATAGGAGCTGGTGATCGAAGCAGAAGGATGGGAACACAGGTGTGTGAATTTTACTATCAGCTCTATTTTTCCAGAGACTTGAGACTTTCCCATAAAAGAATGGAGGCAGACAAGGAGCCAGCCAAATGGGGCGAAGTGACCTCTTCTGTTTCTTCCCAAGCTATCAATCCTGGAATGGTGTTGAGTTCACTTCTAATCCCTCTTCCCTCTTACGTCATGGCTTTTCTTTTTTTTTTTTAACTCAAGTAATTCACTAGGCTCTGAAAAGCCAAGGGCAAGTAATCAAACACACATTACAGCCTGTGCTTATTAAAACGAAGTCCAGGATTCCTGACTTCCATCACAACTCTGGTAATTGCCTCTTCTCATTTTATGGTTTTTGGAAAGCAACATGATGCCTAGACTCACTCCTACATAAGCTGACACCCAAAGGCTTGAGCAATCTCCCGGGTTGTGCTTCTCTCCCTGAGGGCAGCAACAAGGGTGGAGAGAGCAGAACCCATGGCGACCACGACAGACGCAGAGAAGGGCCTCTCCGCTCGGTGGTTTGCAAACTGCCCTGTGGTGCACCTGGGAATTCAGCATCACACATTCCCACATTGCCTGAAGAAATAGATTTCATCCCTTATGTTAAATCAGAGGCAAAAGAGGATGGAAAGTGGGTACCAGTGAGCTATGTGCCAGTGCCTATGCACATCACAGAGATGAAAGATAGGATTTGTTCTAAAAATTTTGGTTGGCCTCTTCAGCACTTACCCCTAGAACTTGTGATAGTAACCATTCCATGTAAACATTAAACAAATATTTGTTGAACAAAGAGACATTCACTTTACATTACATTCTAGTGGCTGCTAGATTAGGATATTGAATGTAATCTTAAAGCAAGGACCTGCCTTTATTTGTTTTTGCATCCCCAACTCTATCCCAATTCCTGGTTTTGAAAAAAAAAATGTTTGCCGCACTACATTTCAAAGACTAAAATCTCTGGCGAAAACTATAACTACAAGTAACATTTTCTAAGGAAAGAAGTCAGAACTCAACAGAATGCATTCTACATGACTAACACAGAAAACAAAACAAAACAAAACAAAAAAAACAGCCGAACAAGTCTATGCAGGCAGACATCAACACAGTGGCTTTTCTTGGAGGGTACTTCTAATTGAAAATGAGAACAAGGACTGTCTCTGGTGGGGATAGCGGTTGGTTCTTAACCTGGGTGTCGGACACAGGGATGCTTATTTGTAAATGAACACCACTGAGACGTACTATACTTGTGATGGTGTCCTCTTTATGTACAATTACACTTCAATTAATTTTTTTTCTTATAGGGCTGGAGAGATGTTTCAACAGTTAAGGCTGTTATTCTAGAGGATCCCAGTTCAATTCCCAGCACCCCCATGGCAGCTCGCAACTGTCTGTAACTCCAGTTCACAGACATACATGCAGGCAAAACACCAAAGACATGAAATAAAAATAAATAAATTATTTAAAATTTTTGTTATAAAAGCTAAAAAGATTCCTCTAGGTGAGCTAATAATGAATATCATAGCCTTTTAATTCTAAATTTGATAGTGGTTTCTGTGAATAGGGGACTGTAAAATGATACATAAATATTCTAAATATACCTGAATAGCTTTTAGTATTTTAGCATTCAATATAACAATTTTAGCATTCAATATGAACTTGAAAAGACTCATGAATAAACCACATTTTATAAAAACAACAAACCTCAAATCTTTAATTTTTAGAGTCTTACCAATACATTTTATTTTAATATTATGATTTGTGATTAAATCGATATAGCAAGTATTCTAGTCTCTATCAAGGGAAGTAGTACCCACCCTAGCACATGTTTATACAGTTCTGTGGCAGAGCAGAGTGGTTCTTTTATTTTACATAACCTCTGTGGTCCTTTCCGTGGATTTTAAGGGCAAGAAAGACTTAGTTTTTCCCTCAATGTAGCCAATTCCTAGGTTGGATAGCAGTCAGTGATCCAAATGGCCTGGCTCAGTAAGGTTGTATTGGGTAGGCAATAATACTCTTCCTCGGTTTGTGGAACTGACAACTGAAGCACAAAGCCTGCCGAGGAGGGAAAGGAGAGCTCTTGGATCGATGACAATTAAGAGAGGTGTTGGAGGACCACATATGGATTGACCACATCTGGAGCCCTCACAAAGGGAAGAGTGTTGAAGGCGCGTGGGGAGATGCCTGGATCTGTGTCAGATCCTACTAGTGCTTTTCTATCTCGGATGCACTTGGAATCACCCAAGGAGCCTAAAAATACTGACAACTCCTTCCCACTCTCAAGGATTCTGGTTAAATTGTACACTTGGATTGTGGCCCAAGCTATTTTAAAGTTGCCCGGGTGGTTGCATGCAGTCCGGGTGCACAGGGAGAAACTTCCGGGTCAGTTGTGATACCCCCTGTACTAATGGTCACCAAGAGTCCTCTGATCCTTGCAGTGATTGCTATGAGGCATAGAAGGGCTATGGGTTTCCCTGTCCCCCAAAATACACATAATGAGAGTCTGCAATAATATGAGCCAGATGGGACAAACATCACAATAGCAGTGTCTTGTTGTGGTGGCATTTGTGGGGACCAGTGTGCCGTCTAGATGGCCGGGTCACCCTGAACAGAGATCAGAGGTCTGAGCAAACCGACTTGCCGGGAGATATCCCAGTTTGTAGAGGTCATGTATGGTTTGCCTCTGCCTAAGTCCCATAAGACCTCTAAAGTCTCTGCTACTTCCTCTCTTCCTGAGGAAGAAGAAACTAGGCATTTTCCCACTAGTTTCAGTGGACATACATCAGGGATATGCCTTGACCTCTCTAAGTCCCCTCAAGGGATAAGCATTTTTTAATATGTCATGAAACAAACTGTGGGAGGAGTGGGGAGGTTTTTTGTTTTTTGTTTTTGTTTTTGTTTTATGTTTTTAGAAACCAAGGGAGTGTATATTTCCTTACCAGGAGGAAGCTTTGGAAAGACTGCAGAGATGAACTATCAATTCCAGACAGGCACTGGCTCATTTTAAAATGGTAATTGTTGTCTTCAAAATACTCTATACTTCTTAGCCCCTGTCAGAGCATCTCATGTGGGTTTTAGAACAATGTTGTGAAGGCGGTAGGTTCAGTGTTGCTATCTATTTGACAGGAGGAAAGCAAGGTCCAAAGAACTACTCGTGGCTTTGGTAAAAATCATGAGGTTTAAGACCCCTTTGTCCAACCCCTTTCCCTCATACTAGGTGGCTTCTCAGCATAGGGCCTGTATGATGTAATCAAAACCCTAGTATTCTGATAGTCACCACACAGCTCAACTCACATAGGTTTACAAGATGTGATTAAGTGATTAATGTAAGTAGTTTCAAAGTTACATCAAGAGGTTAGGTCAATCTGTATTTTTTAAAGTAGAACATTTAAAATTTTTGAATGCAGTTTGCCTATTATATGAATGCCTTATAGAAGTCCAGGAAAATATAGAAAAACTTACATAGAGAACACTGTTATCATACTATCCAGAGATACAAACTGATATGCATACACATAACATCACATATGTGATCTCTACATGTGTATGTTTATCAAGTTGTCAGAAGTTATGTATTGTTCTATGTCTTTTTTTCTCCCTTTTCTGTTTCAGCATTTGGGGGCTTGTTGGGGTATCTCACCTTGCAGTTCACACTGGACTAGAATTTACTTTATACCCAGACTGACTTTGAACTTGTGATCCTTACATCGCAGCCTCCCAAGTGCTAGGATTACAGGTGTGCTAAGCACCCAACTTGATGTGTATACTTTCCATTTCTTCATTTAATCATGAACATTTTTTCTTGATGTTTTAATAACATAGTTTAGCGGATGACTACGTTTCATATTGTGGCATACTATACTGTAGCCATCTAATGAGAATTACGGTTTTTACTACCTACTACAAGCGCCTTTGGATGCAAACATCTTTCCTGCATCTATTTCCTAGGATGGACTTGCATATTTCTGTTATTGGATGTTTTTAAGTGTCTAGCTTTTATGGGAGCTTGGCGAATCACATGACTGACTCTGAGTGCGGAAAGACCTACTTCCTCACCTCTTCACCAACACTTAATCTATCACCTTATCCCCTATGAAGCCATGACTTCTTTGATTCCCTTGGGATTTGGCCCCATGATGAAAAGTAGGTCACTTTTTCAACTCTTCCCTAAACATTATTTTGCTTTTGGTCAATAATTAAAGGACTTCTACCTTTTGAGTGCTGTTCTTTACGAACGGCAACCATTTTATGACGGGCTTCTTCCCCTTCCAATAGTGAAATTTTGGACTCATTTGTCATACCTGCTGCTTCTTAATGCATTGTTTTATTTTTTCATTATTGCTTTCTTCTAATTTTCTTCTGTTACTTATTGAGCTTAAACTCATACTTTTATTCTTTCTGTATAAACAAAACCATATAGAAGAATGACTTCACCACTGTGTAAAATATCAATCAAATTTTTATTTGAATTAAGCTTTAAATTACATATTTTATTTAGGTATTACTTAGAATAACATTTTTCTTTCTCTTTCCATTTTCTCTTCTTTTCTTCCTTCCTTTTTTTCTTCCTTTCTTTGTCTCTCTCAAGACAAGGTCTTACTATATAACTCCAGGTGGACTAGAACTCACAAAGATCCATGTGGCCCTGCCTCCTTAATCACTGTGATTATAATTATATAATATAATGTGTGGCATATGGTACCACATCCAAGTTAGAATAGTTTTGAAACTTCATTTTTAATAGTAATCTTTCATAAGTTTATTGACAATATACACCATGGCCAGAGGATGCTGTAATTCTTTCTTCTACTTGCCTTTGTATGGTTGCCTATAGGTGTAAGGCGCTGCTCTTCATCAGCAAAACACTTTAATGCCATGGCCATAGGGTTATTGGGCGTGCGTGCGTGCGTGTGTGTGTGTGTGTGTGTGTGTGTGTGTAGGTGGTGTGTGTGTAGGCGGCGGCGGCGGGGAGGGTTGGTCTTGGTTGGATGAAAGCTAAGTTCAGCTTTCAAAAGCAGAACTGTAGGCAACATGGTTACTAGGGAACTTAGGTTAAAATAGAACCTGGACTTGCTTGGCAGCAGAGAAAGAGGGGGCAGAGGGTCTAAGAAGAAAGGTCTGGCTATGTGAATACAAGGCTAAGGCTGTCCTAGGTGGACAAGTCAGAGACAAGGTCCATTCAGAGAGATGACAGGTCAGGCACATGAGCCCAGAAATGGTTTCTTCCTCCAAAAGCCAAGAGACGGGTCACAAAGCTTAGATCTTGATTGTGTCTTGGCCATAAATCCCCTGTGTACACTAATGCACACTACTTCTCTCTATCTTATTAAAGGAAGGGGCCACTTTTAACTCCAAAGACATGAGTCTAGGCTTATGGTATTGTAGGGATGCAAACTAAGATGGAGGTCTGCCTGCAGATGGCAAAATATGGGGGCGTGCAATGTCTGCTAGGAAAATCTTACTGTCCCCAGTCACGCTGCTCACTTGGCCCTGTGCCAGGACCCCTGGCCCTAATCACAGTCACTCAGGCCCTCTGTGCCACCTGAACCTCTTGACTGCCATCAGGATTGTCATTGGTCCATGAAAGGCCCGCATCCATTCTTTCACCTAGAGCAGAGCAGGTTCTCCTGGCAACAGCAGAGGGATGATGGCTGAGGACCCAGCAGTGGCATTCGGCTGTCACCTGGAGACTGCATCGATGGGATATGGAATACGGGATCTGGCTTCAAAGCTTGTCCCTGCCACTTAGGATTGTATGTTAATACATTAAGTAGGTGAAGATGTTCATGCTCTGTTAAAACAGGAATTATAATAACAAAAAGGAGTCCCTGGGTGAGCCTCCAGAATCCCCTGTGAGAGAATGTAGACCAGCCTGTCTCCCGTGTTCCTGTCAGGAAGTATCCACACAGAAGAAAATGCTAGCAGTGGGAGAAACTGAGGTCCAGGGAAGTAATTTCTGTCAGATAAGACTAATGAGTCTGGTCCAGACTATTAGGCATCCAACAGCACTGTGTGAAAACGCACAGCACATGTCCAGGTTTCTATGGGTCTGGGTAGCTGTGTACCGTATCTACATTAAGGAGAGCAAACTGGACCCGTTACAGCTGCTGCAAGATGTGGCAGCCCCGAGCTGGAGGGAGTTGTCGATGTGTTTAGAACCTTACTTAACCATTTCAGGCCCTCCAGCTGTTCCAGAGACGAGGGCTGGCTGAAGAATAATTAACAATAAGCTGGTGATGTGCATCAGCCAAGCACGCATGTTCTGAGTGCGTGTGCCATGTGAATAATTTACATTTGAGTATTTTTAAATTTGCTCTCAAGACAGAGAAGCGCTAAAATAGGAAGCATTGCTGAAGAGCGAATTATTGGGCGGTTATTTTTGGCTCTCATCCTTGAGAATTATTTTCAATGTAATTCAGCTAATCCTTAAGGAGTCTGCCACCTTTTCAGTAAGGATTGGGTACAAAGAACCTTAATTTAGTTCTACATAACCAAGGGGGAGGCGCTCTAGGGACGTGAAATCTAATTCTGCTTCTCACAGATGAAGAAACTGAGTCTGGCAGAGGTTGAACAATGTGACTAAGGTGTCTTTTTCTTCTTCCTTTTTTTCTTTCTTCCTTCCTTTCTTCCTTCCTTCCTTTCTATTTTTTTTTGTCATAGGTGGGCCATAATTAGAATAGAGATTTCATATCTATAAGCATTCCCTGGGCATGGGTCCACCCTTTTATTATATAGTGTCATCTCAGGATTATCAAAATGCTTTCTTTCTAGAAACTGACGTAGCTAGCTGACAGCTTCCCCTCTGTGTTTATCTGAAGTCATCTGGTATCTCCCTGGAACACCAAGGAGTGATTTAAATTATGTCTTAGGCCTGGTCTGTACCCAGCCTCGTCTTCAGCCGCTTGACATCTCTTTCATCCTCAAAGGCATGCTGCACTGTGTGTTTTATAGTCTCCACTTAAAGCAGAAAGAAAACTGAGGTGAGAGGAGGTAAGATAATCTGAAACTTGTATGTGGTATATAGCTGGCATTCTGGACTCCGGCATGATTGTCCCACAGGGACTGGTTAACGCTCATGACCACAGCCAGCTTCCTCCCCTTGGTCCCACCAGCTCTGCCCAGTAGCCACAAACCAGAACAGCTGACCAGTATTTCCCAGACAGCATTTCCTTGTGTTCAGACCCAAGACCTTTCAGGGATGGAGAGAAGTACATGCGGAAGAAAAAGTAGCTAAGTTTAGGAGGAGTGGGTTGAAAAAATTAATCAGGCTTTTTAGCTCTGCATGTCCTTTCTTCCCTTAAATAGAGACTTTTCGAAGGGGAATTAAACCTGCAGGCTTCTCAATCTAATTGGTAGCAGGGCCCATCAATCACTGAGATCTACACATACTGAGTGTCTCATGGAATGATTCCAGGGCAGTGCTGGTTCAGCCACAAAGTAAACAACAATGAGAAAACTCACTTCAGTTAAAAAACTGAGAGTACATTCGAGCTCTGGAGACTTTTGCCTGATGACTGAGCTTCAGTAGTTTTTTTATCTACTTCCTGGGAGAGGAGCATCTACTTGGAGGTCCCTAAGGAAAAGACAGACTTATACCAAGCTGCTTGACCCGGAGGATAGCCTGGTGGTGAGGCACGACTCTTAACAAAACCATTTTGAGTCATTCCTTTATGGAGCAGATGGCTTCATTTCTCCTTTAGAATAGTAGATATGATGTGTCCACCGTGCCTTGATGGAGCAGATGGCTTCATTTCTCCTTTAGAATAGTAGATATGATGTGTCCACCGTGCCTTGCTATCGAGTCTCTTTAGAACAGTGGTTCTCAACCTGTGGGTCACTACCCCTTGAGAGGTTGAATGAGCCTTTCACAGGGGTCACCTAAGAGCACCAGAAAACACATGTTCACATTACGGTTCCTAACAGTAGTGGTTCCATAGAACCCACACTCTAGGGGAGGATGGCAGGAGTGGAACCACTTTAATGACAGTCTTTTCTATGCCGAGGTGTGCGTGAGCAGCCAAGCAGGGATGGGGCGTGTGTGCAGTTGTCCTCACTGGAGCACCCAACTCGATCCTTGCAGGATAACAGTGCCCGCGGACACAGGTTTGGAGAACCCCACGCTATGACATGACTCCGAAGGAAAGGAGACCCTTTTCTTTTACTGTTTTGCTCCCCCCCCATCCCCCCCATCAGCTTGTCTGTCTCTCTTTTCAAGTAAGGAGGCCAGGGCTTACACATACAAATGAGAGTTGAAACCTAGGGAGACTAGGAAGTCTTTGCCAGCGATGTTTTTTACTTTTTTCAGAGAGCCTTTGAAACTCCCTTTCAGTCATTGTCCCTAGAAATCAGGGCACATTTCCCCTGAATAACCTTGTTAATGGCAGAGGTTGACCCTGTGAGATGGGATTTGATTTGAGGAACAAAACTAGGCAAAGTCAAACTCGCCAAGATTATTCATGTCAGAAGGAAGTAAACAGAAGTGGTTAACAGTAAGGGCGAAGGCTTCAACGCCAGGCCACTTCTGCTGCTTAATAGACATTCAAGAGACACAGAGGGCGGAGGGCGCTACCTGGCCCTCGGAGGACTCAGCACTTCTTCTGTACTTAGTTCTTAGTACTTCCTCTCTGTACTCAGTACTTCCTCTGGAGAAAATTGTGTGTACCTCTGAAGGTCACAATGTATATATATGTGTGTGTATATATATATATATTTGGTTTTCCAAGACAAGGTTTCTCTGTACAGCCCTGGCCGTCCTGGAACTCACTCTGTAGACCAGGCTGGCCTCAAACTCAGAAATCCTCCTGCCTCTGCCTCCCAAGTGCTGGGATTAAAGGTGTGTGCCACCACTGCCTGGCAATTATTTATAGTGTGCAGCACCAGACACTATTAAAGTAACCAATGTCTCTAACCAAAGCTTGTCTGGTTTTCTTGTGTGGGCTGTAAACCTTCAGTAAGGGTTCTCAAAGGAGAGTAGAGATAGTTAGCTGCAGAAGCATGGAATGAATCCATGGCTGTTCCTGAGGAAATCTCTAAGATTCCCTTAATGGTTTTAAAGTATGTGTGTGTGCGTGTGTGTGTGTGTGTGTGTGTGTGTGTGTGTGTGTGTGGTGGTGGTGGTGGTATATGCATATGGAGGCCAGAAGTTGATACTGGGCGTCTTCCTCTATTTTCCCCCTTTATTTATTTTTTGAGACAGGGTCTCTCACTGAATCTGGGGCTCACAGATTATCTGGTCAGCAAATTCCAACGATCCTCCTGTCCCTTCCTTCCTAACATAGGTATGAGCTACTGTGCCTGGAAGTTTTATTGGGTGCTGGGGCTTGAACTCAGAGTCTCATGCTTGAGTGGCAAGTAGTTTATAGACTGAGCAATGTCCTCAGCCCCAGTTTATTGCTTTTTAATTACACTTTACGTAAGCAAACACCCACCATCTTGCTATGTAAGTGGATCCAACATTTCCTTTTGGTTTGTAGACCTATGAGACTGATATTAAATACTGTTTCTTTTCAGCCACCACACAGAGGACCTAGTTAGGCGCCATTACACTATTTAGGGGATTAGACACTACATTATTTGTTTTGATTTATTTTAATTTGGTTTATTTATTAAATTTAATTTATTTATTTAATTTATTTAATTTATTTAATAATTTAATAATTTATTTAATAATTTAATTTATTTAATTTATTTAATTTATTTAATAAATTTAATTTATTTTAATTTGGTTTATTTTTGATAGAGATGCTGGAGGTCAAACCCAGGGTGTCATAAAACTATTCATTTATTAGTATTTTTAACAACTACAGACCCAATTCTATATTGTAGGCTCTTTTGATTACCAAACTAATTTGCTGTCCTATGAGAATTGATATAATAACTTTTATCTGTTTCTTTAACAACGTGATTTTCTATCTTATAGTAAAGTTTTCACAGATTAGAATAGAATAGATTTTTAAAAATATATT
This sequence comes from Tokudaia tokunoshimensis, assembly GCA_036184795.1. NCBI lineage: Eukaryota > Metazoa > Chordata > Mammalia > Rodentia > Muridae > Tokudaia > Tokudaia tokunoshimensis. The sequence goes on along the minus strand of BTHU01000001.1, from coordinate 157,062,797 downwards.
TTTGCAATTTTATTTTTATTAGATGTATTTATTTTATGTGTATGAGTCTGTGGGTCCACCATGTGTGTGTGTATTTCCTATAGAGGACAGAAGAGGGTGTTGGATTCCCCGGAACTGGAGGTACAGACAGAAGTGAACAACTATGTGGGTGCTGGGAACTGAATGTAGGTCCCCTTAGCCACTGAGCCATCTCTCCAACTCCATAGAATATAGTAAAATTTTAAGATTGGAGGAAGCCTTAAGTATTAGTGTGAAGGTCCCCAAATGTCAACTCAATGCTTTGATTCATCTTTATCCTGCTGAAAATAAGTTCCTAGATTTCTGCTTCCCTGAAGGGTTGGGAGGGTAGTGACCACATGCTCACCCATCAGCAATAATCAGTAGGGGATGAGGATGCCACTCTTAGGTAAGTCATATCTTCTCCGGTTGCCCATCACTTCCGCTTCCTGTTGTCTCATGCCCAACTCTCTTCTTTATTTATCTCGCCACCCCAACTAGTCCTTGAGTTTCAAAGCCAGAACCTAGTCTTCCTTTGGTGTTTTATGCTTATAGGATCTGAGGCCCAGCACCATTTTGCACTCTGCCCAGTGTTACACAGTCCATTTATGGTCATACCGAGTTTAGACTCTTATGTCTAAATTCTAGTTGCATCCTGCCATAGGACTGCTTGTCCAAAGACTGGCCCAGGTTAATTATTTTAAGCAAAATATGACATGTTTTATAAATGGTGGTTGTGGTTATTTATTCATAAGGAAGAAGTGAGAGGGTGAAACATTTTTTTTAAGGATAAATAATGCATATTTCCTATAAAAAATACTTGAAAGCAAGATTTCTCAGCAGGTTCTGTTAGAGACCTGTGTGTAGGGCCACACAACCTTAAAGCTGGAGTCGTAGACAAGCTCAGATCATACAAGGAGACACTAGAGTAATGTTATGATAGGTTCAATGATAAAAACAACCACCACTGTCATAAATCCAGTGTTCACTGATTTAAAGGAACAGTGTCATCCATGAATTTTAATCCTTACTGCTATCCGATGCACTAGGCTCTATTGCATATTTCCCACTTCATACACATAGATGTCAAAGCTTGGCTCAATTTACCCCAGATCTCACAACTAATAAGCATCAGAGAGGAAACGGGTACTCAAGAGAATCTGACCACAAAGCTATTAACACTTGCCACATTGCCAGCTCTCCAGGAGGCAGAGGTGACTTCCCAGATCACACAGAAAAGCCCTTGCAATCATTCTGTTGCCCATGTTAACCACAACCTCACCTCCATCAGGCATCGCCATCATCACCTATCAGCCAAACACCAGTCCTTCTGACCGCAGGTTATCGGGGTCACCTGATACATTACAATGCATCCAGGAACAATTGAAATACAATGCACCTGTCATCAATCACCACCTGCCTGATGCTGCCCTACTGGGGTGAAGGGATAGTGGGCCATGAAGCTAGTGATTGTACCTGCTACACAGTAGGCTCTTTAAACTCATTTACTGCACTGAAAATATCTTGCTTTAGTTTTGTGAGTGCTCACAATTACACAATAAGTAGGCATCTGGCTTTTATTTTCTCCCTTGGTCCCCAACAAACACTGGTTTTAATTAAACAGATGCAAATAAGCAAGGAACTGATACGTTCATGATTTTCTCAGTGCTTCTCTACCGGGTGCCCCTCTGAACAAGGTAAGCAGACTGTTTACCCTTCACAGAAGGGAGTCAAACTAAGAACCCAGGAAGCTAAATGTGAAGCAAGGGTGTGGGAAAAGGGGGCTAAAGATAAAGGGGATGTCAGATAGGGTTAGCTGTGTCCCTTTTAAGTGCTGATGATCTTTTGCGGAGAAAGAACTTCGACTATCTCTTTGCATTTGTAGTGTGTGGTGACAGGGTGAGGGGGGAGGTTGGGGGGGTGGTAGGTCACTTTCTGGTGGCTTACCATTTTCCAATACTCTACCCTACTAATTTATGTGAAATTGGCGTGAAAGGCTGAAAATTTGACCAAGGTACTCTAACAAAATCCTTTACTAGAAGTCTGTGGCTATGGTGGTCAGCATCAACAAATACATAGGAAACCAAGTTTGACCTTTTACAGCCTCAAAGCTCTTCCCTAGGCCGCGTGGCTCACTTCTGACCCTGCATGTCAGACATGGACCAGATGTAAGCACAAATAAGTAACAAACGTCAGGCAGTCTGAGCAGCATCTAGACTACGACATACCAGGTTAAGATGGAGGCATCCCATTCTCGAATGGATGTCCCTGGTGTATACGGGCTGGGAGAGACTAGGGTCAGTGTTGTGGTTGATAGTCCAGGATAAACAGGAAAGAGCCAAGTGCTATTAGCATCAACTCTGGTCCTCTGACTTTCTCTCCCTTCCTAGGAACCATTAAAAGCTTCCAAGCACTTGGGTGGCACCGTGACAGCTATTGTTTCAAAGAAGGTAACACTAATGCTGAGAGTGCTAACTGAAAGCTGGGGGTGGGGTGGGGCGAGGTGTGAGGTGACCAGAGGGGAGCTGTAGAAGCCTGAAAGTCCCTCAGTCAGGCACAGGTCTGGGTGAAGAGGAAGAGTCAGAGTCTCAGGTTGCTGGGAAGAGGACTTCCCAGGTGAACGTGAATAATGGAAAGAGAGGCAGGTCACCATTGGGCTTCTGGCCCAAATAAGTGGAAGAATAAAACATGTTTTCAGAGAAAGGTAATTTACACAGATATAAGAGTCTGTGTAATTGGGTTGATGGTATAGTTTAGTTGGCAGCATGCTTTCAAAGTATGCGTGAAGCCCTAGGTTTGATCCCCAGAAGCACATAACAGGGTTTGGCGGTCACGTGTGGGGGTGCACCCCTTTAATCCCAGCACTTGGGACATAAAGACAGGAGTATTAGAAGTTCAAGACTTTCCTTGCTAGATTGAAGAGCCTGGAGTATGTAAGACACTGTCTCAAAAAAAAAATCAGACCTATAGATTTTAGGGGAAAAGGGAAATTTGGGGGAAGGGGCAAGGAGCCTCATAGAGCATCTGCTAGACTTGAACCAAAATATATATTCATCAACATATAACCAGTTAAGAAAGTGTCCTCACATCCTTGAAGTTGACTGGTCTAGCTTGAGTAGTTGTTCAATACTGCCACATTTCATTCCTATTACCTACAGTAGAGAACCCAGTGGTTTAAAAGGACAAGATCTGCTATCTGCTGTGGGTATTTCTCTGAACAAATAAGACAGCGAAGGTCCTGATGGAGTACCGTGGAAAGAATACGTTTATTTCTTACGCACGCCATTTGCTTTTCTATTTATTTTGGGTTTTGATTCCCTGTGGACTACATATTTGTGTGTCAACTGTGTCAATCTTGCTACATGCTATTTTCCCTATATCAAAGATAAATTCTATGTTTCACTGAAGACCAATCTTATTGAAAAATAAAGTGGATAAATTTTTTTTTCTGGCCTTACTGAATTTGTACAGTCTTTTTTTTTTTTGTTATGTATTTGAGAGTTACACTAAGAACTACTTCTGAGATTCACTGCCAGCAAATAGGAGTGTCTTAGGAGTTGAAGGGCCTTAATCATTAAAATGTCATAAACAAGTGGCAATGTGGCCACATTTTTTTTTCTCTTAAATCTGAGTCTCCCATCATGAGCCTGTATCACTGGGGATTCCAGTTGGGAAGGAACAGAGCTGCCATGTGAGAAAACACATTTCTCCAAATTGCATTCACTGAAAGAACCACTCCAGCACAGAGAACAAGCAGGAATACACAATCATGCTCGTTGGTTATGTTTCAAATTGGCCCTGTGAAAAACATGAAGAAAAACGGCATTTGCCCTGGAACTTCTCTTCTTTCCCCACAAAGGGAATGCTTTGTACAGCTGATCTGATCGATTTTTATTGGATCAGTTTAATTTTTCTCTCTTCTCTAGTAGAGTGTGGGTTTTATTTTTCTTGTTCTCCAACATAGCCTGCCACACAGCCAGTCACTGTCCTCCTCATCCCTCTGAGCTTACAGAAGGTCTGACCATAATATCAGCTTGTAACATCTGGTGAGAGGAAAGGAACACCCCATCACAGGCCCCTCCTTCTTTTCCTTCTTTTGAATCCAGAATGGCTTCAAACTCTAGATCCTCCTGTCTCAGTCCTCCCAAGTAACACTGTGATTGTAGGGACGCACCACCACACCTAACTGGAACCAGACATGTCTTATCCTATCCAAACAAAGAAACCAACTGCCTTCAACAAAGACTAAGTGGAATTGATCCTAAAGTTGTTCTCTTCACAGATACATAATGGGCCTATAGATCCACGGTCTAGAATTCGTTGCCAACCCCACACAATGCTAGTGATGGTCTTCCTGTTCCAACGGCAGGTTGGTAGCAGGAAGGGTTCTTGGGATACAGGGCAGTACTATCCACAGGAACTTTCTGTCTGCTGTCATCGTATGCCACAGCCATTTATTTTTCTAGTGAAAATGCTTTCATTTGACTGTTTCCTGAGCATATGAAGAAGCCGAGAACAATGGGCAGGTTGTATGGGAAACAAAGTCCTTAAAAACATGGTCCTGGAGCCTTTGCACAAACTTTGATTTTTTGATGGTTTTGCATAAAATCAGAATGTCCAAATCTACTCTGCTGAGGTCAGCTAATATGAGGTAATGAAGGACATACAGGACAGAACCACTGGTTCCTCTGTTACTTCTGAAACCTGAACTGCTTTTAGAAATAAGGGCTGGAATGTTCCATAGGAACTCAGAGCATGGGACAGAGGGGCATGGCACACACTCAGTGTGGGCTATTTAAAACCAGGCCCTTGGCTTCCCTCTGTGATTCTAAATACGTGAAATCACATTGCCCTGCAGCAGCCGGGAACTATTTCTATGACATTGCCCAGCATCTGTGCTCAGAGTGGCTAGGTCCACCCAGCAAAAAGAAAGTAGAGTACAGTCCAGGTTTCCAGTGTCCGGCCAACGTCCACCTCGTGTCAGATTGAGAGAGCGTTGGGAACCGAGAGGCCTTGACAGTTAAGGATCTATCGGACTATCCCAGGTGCTTTAGCACATTAAAAAAAAGTCCATTTTAAACAAGCCATTTACATGACCAATAAATAGCGTAAGCAAAACTGATTGTTATCTCAGGATCTGCACAGTCTATAGAAGTCCCAGACTTACAGACGTTGCCCCTCTCTGAATTATAAAACCTGTTTTAAATTTTTTTCTTTGACATGTTAACACTTTCCTTAATCGAACCAATAAATAAACCCTTAGGAACTCTGTACTTAATTGCAATCAGTCAAAGGCATTAGCCAGGAGCGACAATAGCAAGCCTTGTTATATAATGTCCATGCACCTGATCAAGTTTGTAACTGCCTTCAAACGGTCAAGCCAGTTTGAGGATTTCTGACAAGACCACAGAATATACTAAGTAACTTTTAGCATTTTATCTTGATGTAGAAAAATTAAAGCTGCAGCCTTTATAAAACATATAAGACTTTGCCACATCCCATAAGCCACATCTTGAGCTTGGTCTAAAGCTGCTTGTAGTGGTTCACACCTTTGATCCCGGCAGTGGGGAAGAAAAGGGAGGAACCTCAGAGGTCACCAGAGCTCTTGGCAAGGTCGGTCAACATGAACTATGTGAGACCCTTTCTTTAAAAAAATTTTTTTAATATATACTTAAATTTTCATTTCTCTCTGATCACAACACTTCAAAAATATGTCCTATCATTTTTTTGTAGATAAGGAAACTGAGGGGAGAGGAGAGAGAGCCAGTCTGAACAAGACCCCACGACAACATTTCAGTGATTAGTGAGATGAGATTGGTGGGGTGAGATTCGAACACAGGACTCTCCAATTCAAATGCAGAATGTTTGCCCATGTATAAATAATCTCAGCACAATGGCTACACATGGATGGCAAGGATATAAATATAAATCCAGAAAGCAAATAAGTTCAAATTTGGATCATAACTGCACAGTTAAATAAGATACCTCGAATTCAGTATATTGACAGTCGACTGTGTCTGTTTTGGAAGTGTCTATCTGCTAAGCTATGCTTGATGCTGGAGCACGGGAGACCCTGGACTCTCATGTGATACCCAAGAAGAACTAGACTCCAGTTGCCAAACATTACGCATCAGAACAAATTATACATATTTCATTATCCCCGTGAAGAGGTCTGCTTTCCTAGTCCAGTGCTATTTTTGAATATTTCTCAGGCAGGGACCGAATATGTGGTTCCCTTGTGGCCATCTCAAAACATAGAACAAGGAGTATTCGCTATATTAATATCATCTTTCCCTCACTGTGAGGGGACTAGTTATAAATTAGAGGAGATTAGAAAGCAGCCTCTTGAGAATTAGTATTTTAAGAAATTACCTAGAAAGAACCAAGGGTGTTTTTTTTCTCTCTCTCTTTCTCCCCACATGGTAAATCATACAGAGAGCCGTCTGTCCCAGATCCCCTCGAGACAACATCTTGAGCGCATATGTGACGCTGGGCTCTCTATTGACAAACCCAAGAAGTCCAGCGCAAAATACCCAAAGTTCCCCAAGTTAAAAATGAAAGTAAGATCATCAAAATTAGTATTCTTGTTGCATCGTCCCAACAACTTCACAAACAGCCATTAAACTAGACAGCATCACAGGTTAATGAATTTACCCACTGCAAGAAACAACCTGCATGGTGGGTGTGAAGTCACAGATAACCCATCTGTCTCCCGCTCTACCGATGCTCTCGCCCCTATTCCAGAAGCATCACCACATTCAACAGAAACAATGTTAAGCTCGTTTTACTAGAAGGCTTATCCAAATACATGCCATATTAAAAATAGTCATGATATAAATGTTTCTCACAAGAGCTGCAGCGATGGTGTGAATAAGAAACTCCCTTCTGAGATTTCAGTAAAACCAGATCTCACAAAGGATCTGAAAGAAAACAAAACATACACACACACACACACACACAAAAACAAACAAACAGACACACACACAAAGAGACACACACAGAGAACAGATCTTACGTTAATCCGATTTACCATAACAGTTCCTATATTTCCACACTATTTTATAAAGTACGATTCTGTTTCTTCCTAGATGAAGCAAGAGAGAGAGAGAGAGGAGCCTGCTCCAGGTGCCTCGGGATAATGCCCAGGGTGGGGGCTAGCTAAGCATGTTTGCTAGCAGCTTATCAAAATCACAATTTTTAAATGCAGCAAAATGTTAGTGCTGTCAGATGGTCAAGCATGCAAGAGGAATCTGTCTCTGGAGCTCCATGCCCCTCTCAGAATACATACAAACCCCCAAATCCACCAGCTGGATTTTTTTTTAATTGTAAATTAGATATCAAAATGCTTACGGGCCTTACAGTGAGATAACATCAGGAGGAACGGTGCGTGGAATAGATCTCGCATTCTCACATAAAGCGTTATCTTTGCTACAAGTACACACAGCAGGGCATTTTGGCTTCGCTGGTTTCTTCCCCTCAGTCAGCAAAACCACAGAAAAGAGGCATAGGAAATAGGCAATTCTTTTCAGGGGAATGCAGGCATTTCCCATCGTTCTGCTGCTTTCTGATTCCATGCAGTCGAGAAAATATCCCCACACATGAACAGGGCTTCTGGAATTCAGCTGCTGATGTCTTGCTCTAAGAACAGGTCACATAGGAGTCCACCCTTCTCTGCTTCTGCATCTGCTTTTTCAAACCAGGGACCTCCAGCTGATTCGTGAGCTGTTCCTCGCTCGGGCAGCGCACTGCTGGGGGACGAGACCTGTGAGGTGCTGTGAGATGGGAGCCAGCCAACTGCTGGAGGAAGAGAGCCGACTCACTTCACAGAAAACACCGAGCACAGACCAGTCTTCGAAGACAAGCGAAGTGATGTAACAGAAAATAAACAGCTTTCTGCTTTCACCGGGAGGCCCTTTAATTGTTACCAAAAATAGGACGGCATTATGTCTTATTAGTGGGTGGGTGGGCGGGCGGTGGAGCAGTCATCTTAGCATAGGATGTGGGCAATCTCGGGAACCTCTGGGAATTTGCTCTTCGTGTAGCAAACAGCCTAGTAAGAAAAAACTAGCTTGGGGGCCAGTCTTGGCTGGGAAGAGGAAGTTAAATGAAGCTGTCTGCTGTTAAATCCGTGCCTTCCCTAGCAGAGCCCACCTGGTTGATGCCACCGTTTGAATGATAAACCCGTGAACGCACGGAGACTGTCAATTTCAGGGGAATACGTGCGACTGAATACTTCCCTGAGACTTATCAACTATTAAGAATTATTGATTTTCCTAATCCCCCACCACCTTGCACAGCCCACTCCTCCCTCCGGGATGAGGGAGGCGACAGAAAAGTGAGCCGTCCCTATGCATAATCCAGTCTCCTCCCTTCTTGCTCTCCCTTCTTTGGCAGAGTTCCTTCTAAAAGGCTGGAACGCACTCCCTGCCAGCAGGAGGCGCCAACTCCAGCTTCCTGGGGCTTTGAAACTGGGCCTGGCTCACCTAGCACGCTGGGATAAAGTGGGGAAGTGCTAGAGTAAGCTAGAGAGCACCCCCCCACCTCTTTTGAGATCCTAGATCATCTGGAAACAGACAAGGGAGCTATCCTGCCTGTAGAATGGTGACAATAGGGACGATAGGACAGATGGTCTTGTCATGACTATGAGAACCGAATTAAAAAAAAAATCACAGGCTCTCTGGGCTATATAATAGGAAAGAAGAAGACACTCCCCTGGAAAGGGAAGTTTGTTTAAGGACAAAATCAAGAGAGCTCGGCCTTGGTGTGGAGTTGTCCAGCCCAAGAGGGTGAAAATATCCCTAGGATAGTAGAAGAGAATGTCCTTTGACCACGCTGATGGCAGCCATTCCTCATGGTGGCACGGCCACCCTGGTAAGTCAGGCATGGCCCTTCCTTCCCTCGCTTTTTAAAATTGAGCGTGTATAATGAGTCGTTCAAGTGCCTTTACGAAACAAAGCCACCCTTATCAGAGGTCTGTGTGTCGCCATTCTCTTCCCCCTCGTAGCTGACCCTAGGCCAACTTCAGGTAACTCCTTTTGTTTGTTGGCTTAAAAAAGAAACTTGCTGTCTGTCTACGTAGCCTGAGATGGTCTTGGATTTCTTTTGTTCTTTCTGCCTCAGTCTCCAAAGTTGTGGGATTACAGCTAGGTGTTATGACTCTGGGTTCAACTGCTCCTTTAACTCTAGTGGCTTTGTGAGAGGAAGGTGGTGACAGTCATGTTCACTCTCTTATTGGATTTCTGGGATGAGGATGACGGTGGTGGTGGTGATGGTGGTGGTTGTGGTGGTGATGATGATGATGATGATGATGATGTTGATTCCAGAGAATTAAAAGTTTCATGAAAGTAGAAACTGTTGGCAAAACCAGGGCCAGCACTCACTGTATACAAGGCGGGCATCCAGCGTGCCTGTAGGAGCACGTAGGACAATGCACGCTCTATTCGCAGTAATCACATATGCATCTAATAAACTTCACATTGCCCCACAGTGTTATAAAAAAGGGACTTGCCTTGGTCAGAGAGGTCAGGGCACACTTCCATGAAGGAACAGTAAATGAGGGAGGAGGGAAGAGCCCGCACAGAGCCTGGGGTAGGATGCTGATACGGCTTTAAGCAGAAAGTCTTTTCTGGTGCATGTTTCAAAAAGATGGACTTAGAGAAGTCCTGACTGTAAAATGGACTGTGATACAGCTTCACTGTGGACTGTGTGGAGAAGGGTGAAAAAGACTGTTCCCAGAAACCCAGACCTGTGGGCAAGCCTCAGCTAAACAGTAACATGTTACTTCAAAGTTGACCACATGTTGAATCTTTTAAAAACTGAATCCTTGCCGGGCAGTGGTGGCACACGCCTTTAATCCTAACACTTGGGAGGCAGAGGCAGGCGGATTTCTGAGTTCGAGGCCAGCCTGGTCTACAGAGCGGGTTCCAGGACAGCCAGGACTATGCAGAGAAACCCTGTCTCGAAAAATCAAAACAAAACAAAACAAAAAAACCCTGAATCCTTCTGCAAGTACAGGGTGGGGGTCTCTCTATACTTAAAGTGATTACCCTGCGAGTATTTTAATATGGTCATTTATGATCATTTTATTCAAATTGCCGCTCTCTTAATTCCCTGATCTCTAATAAATTTTGTAACCACAAAACAGTGGCCTTGAACATCTTCAGGGATCTGAGCTCTTGGATCCAATTCCTGCATGTTACATGTTGATGGGGAAACTGAGGTACTAAACCCCCACACAGACACCTATTGACAGAGCCTGTTTGACTCAAAACAATAGCAAATGTGTGGTTCAAACAACCAGTGTGGTCAACACAGGATATTCCCTCCCTAGGATTGGCTCACAGATACAACCCGCTATCACGATTGACTTGTCCTTGGCTCTGGGTTCCCAGACAGCCAAGCAGTCAGTCTTTCTTTTTTCTTTCTTTCCTTCTTTTCTTTCTTTCTTTCTTTCTTTCTTTCTTTCTTTCTTTCTTTCTTTCTTTCTTTCTTTCTTTCTTTCTTTCTTTCCTTTCTTCCTTTCCTTCTTTCTTTTCTTTCCTTTCCTTTCTTTCTTTTCTTTCCTTTCCTTTCTTTCTTTCTTTCTTTCTTTCTTTCTTTCTTTCTTTCTTTCTTTCTTTCTTTCTTTCCTTTCTTCCTTTCCTTCTTTCTTTTCTTTCTTTCTTTCTTTCTTTCTTTCTTTCTTTCTTTCTTTCTTTCTTTCTTTCCTTCTTTCTTCCTTTCTTTGGTGTAGTAAAGCCAGGAGAATGATACATGACAGTAAGAAACTATTTCCCCACCACCCGCTTACAGCTGCTCAGCTCAGTTTGACAGTTCAAACAGAGAAAGGACCACTTTTTGGGGGGGGGGGTACTAAGGACAAGTTACAATGGGCATTTTGAAAAGACAGTAACTTTTTCTTTCTCTATGGCATTTAAAGCCCAGACTTGAATTCCTTACTCAATTAAAACGCCCACCAAGATCAGGCACAGTTTAAACCCTGCCGTGCAGGATGCTGACAGCCTTTCTGGGAAGAAGCTCTAGAAATGAAACTGGGGAGGGGCTTGGAAAATCTTGAGAGACTTGAGGTCAGACAACAGGACATCCTGCCGCTGGTGCCTCCCACCCTGCTCTCCTGGGAAGCCCCCAGGGAGCAGATATAAGAAGAGCAGATGCAAGTTTCCACACCTCGGAGGTCCCTAGATAAAGTTGGCAACCTAGCTATGGACTCTGGTGTCCTTGGGGAGAAGGACCTAGAGAAGATGAAAGCAGAGTTGGCGGAGACCCAGGGGGACTGGAGGCCCAGTTGAAACAGGCTCCAAGCCTAGTCTGAGCTTCAGAGGAACAACTGAGAAGAATCCAAGGTTGGCTCTGTACCTTGCCAGCAGTGTGACCATGGACCTACTTAACTTCTTGAGTCACAGTTTTTTTTTTCCCTTGTTGAGGGGACATTGCACATAGAGTTGCTGAGAATACTAAAGAAGATCACATACCTAAATGCTTGGTGTGAATCTGATATTTGAGAAAGATTCTTCATCATCATCGTCATCATCATCATCATCACCATCACCATCGAAACAACACAGCTTTAGTCATGTGGCTCCCAGTCCTTGGGAAGCAATGTTTTCACATAAATACGAGGTCAGTTGATGTCTTATGGTCACTCTAGGAAGCTGCCACTTCTCATAAGATGACAGGTGCTGATGGTATTATGAGTTTAACGACATGAAGGAACCAAAAGGAAGCAAATCAACCAAAAAACAAAACAATCCCACCAGTCTGGTGAGAATGTCTACTCCTAGGGTTGACCTAGACATGGTCCAGAGTTTGAAAGAGAGGTTTCTGAGACAGAAAGAGCTGTGTGGGGGGTGCAAAGGTTCTTCTTAACCCACAGCTCTTGAGCATGTGTGAGCTGAAGAGGGTAAGAAGACTCTGTTTTGAAATCCTTGTACCAAGGTGGGGGCTCGTCTAGTTAGAGACACCGCTGTGGTGTATGTGGATGAACAGCCGCACGCAGAGGAGGTACCATGCAGATGCAGAGATGAAAGTCAACGGAGTCACACTGATGCTTTGCCCCCCGCAGCAGCAGCCGCTCAACCTTGGTGGCCCACGTTCCGCAGCCTTTGGAGGGACTGGCCATGCTCAGAGCTGCTGAAGTGAGTCCCAGGAGGGCGCTGGCGATCTAGAAGGGCGGATGAGAGCCGAGGAGAGAGGAACAGCCTGTGCTGTGGTACAAGCCCAATTTTCCCTTCAGCCTGGTGTGGCCTAGGAAACCCCACATTAACTGTGGTAAACAAATCATTAGGAACCCTAAAGGGTCAGGCCTGGCTCTGCCTCCTTCTGCAAATGCCCGAGAAGCAAACCAGTGTCATTTAAAACAGCTTTCTGAGTAGATCAGGGGTTTGGAAGCTGAGAGTCAGGTGACACAGTTGGCTGGGAAATCAATCTGGTGGGTGCGAGCAGATTTTGAAAGTACATGATTCTGAATTGCAATGAATTGGACCTAACTATGGCCATTGTGAACCTTTTGACTTCATTCAATGTGTGTGCATGCATGAGTCCATTGTGCTGACAGAAAGTGTGTCTCTTGAAAGTGACTTACAGCAGAAGCAAAGAAAGAATGAGGTGAAGAGGAAGGGAGAGGGAAGAAGATAAAACCCCAAACACCGTATCAGACTATGTTAAGGATCTTTGCCCTCCCAGGATCTGTGAAACAGCCGAGAAATGATCCAGTAAGCTTCACTTGCTGATGGAAGGCAGGAATCGGACCTGCTCGAATATTGTTTCTGCTATTTATTTGCTCTGTGGCCTAAGAAATGTTTCTTAGCTTCTCCGTGTCTCACTTTCTACATTGATAAGGTCAAAACAATACTATGTTTGCATTATTAACATTAGGATAAATTATGCTGTGCATGGACTCTCTCTCTGTGAGTGTGTGTGTGTGTGTGTGTGTGTGTGTGTGTGTGTGTGTGTGAGAGAGAGAGAGAGAGAGAGAGAGAGAGAGAGAGAGAGAGAGAGAGATTGATTCAGTGGCTGATGGTTCTACCAGAATGACACAGGAAGTGGTAAAGGCAGCCAGGGGAGGGCCAGCTGTCTATGGGGATTTAGGAGTAGTATCATTTAGGACTCTTTGGTTTCAAGTGAGAGACTCCGTTGCCAACTCTGCCAACCTAAGCATACAGGAACCTGTCTCCATGGCGATAGCCTCAGGAATCCAAGAAAGGGCTGGCCAAGCAGGTTTTAAGAGAGAGAAACTTGTGAGAGCTTGGGGGACCTTGGTGGCATTCTTTCATCCTATGTATCTCCTCAGAGGAGAGAGACTGAGGGCGGAGCTGCTGGTGGCAGGTGCCCATCATCCATTAGTTGTGAAATCACAAGAGTCTTGGCTGGCATTCCCACGGAGGTGTGTGATGGGAGAGGGGTGATTCCTGAAGGAAAGCTCGATGCTGCTTCTAGAGTCAGAGGAATGGGCACTGGGCAGTCGAAACCAAGGGGCATGGACCAGGACACCTGGATCTGCTGGCTAACTGTGGTCTTTTCTCTGGCCTGTCACACCACACCCAGCTGCACTGCTTTACAGAGAAATGGTGAAAAGACAGTTTGCACAAATGGCTGTAGATCATTTCTCAAAGGACAGCTAAACTTTGCTCCTCCAAGGAGAATCAGCGGGGTTTTACCTCTTCTGACCCAAGAGAATAAAGCTTTGGCTCAGAGCGGGGCTGAAAAGAATAAAAACAAAATCAGACGTTTATATAATACCTGTTCCATGCCAGCTGACATCCTAATGCACATTCCATGTACTAACTCACAGCAGTCCCATGCACTAGGTGCCATTATTATCCCCACCCCTACCGTTTCTAGAAAGGACTATTATTATTTATCCTATAGTCACAGAAAAGGAAGTACAGGCAGAAGAAGCTTGGCTCAGGGCCACCCTAGCAAGTGAGATTGGTTCTGGGCTCTAACCTGGGACTTCTGACTGGCATCCACAGCATTAGCTGCCTCCCTGATGAGCCATAGGGAATGGGATATATATATATATATTGTGTGTTGCTTTGGAGGCCAAAAGGACCAGAACCTCAAAGCATTGCTATTGAACTACAATTCCCAGCATGCATCTGAGCTAGCTATCATCTTAACCCCTTCTTCACCAAAAGTTCCTCACTGCCTTGTGAGGAATACAATCATTTGACAAATGACATCAAATGACAAAATTCAACCTCTCTATGGAATGACTGTGCAATTACATGAATGTAGATGTGGATTGGGTGAGTTTCTGGGTTAAAATAGCTTTTTTGTTTCCAGGGTCCAAAAGAAGATATGGGAGATTTTAGCACAATGAAGATCAGTAAGCTTAGAAATATGTGTTGTGGAAACTCGCTGTGGGTCTCAAAATTGGCTACACTTTGGAATCACACGAGAAAATCTGAAAGCTCATGATGCCTACATCACAGAGAAGCTGTAATTTAGTTGTTGTTTTGACAGGTCTCACTGTTTAGCTCTGGCTGTCCTGGAACTCACTATGTAGATCAAACTGACCTCAAGAACTCACAGATGTCTACTCTCGCCTCTGCCTCCCAAGTGCTGGGCTTATAGGTGTGTGATATCATGCCCAGCTATAATTTGGTTGTTTTTTTTTTTAAAGTCTACCCATGGGAACTGTTGAGGGAATTCTCCAATGAACTCTAGGGGATCATGCAGAAGCACAGAAATGGAGACCCAGCTAGATACCTAGGGAGTTGTCAGGGTTGGCCAAGAGCAAATGGAACAAGGAGAAACAGCTTCTGAAGAAATAGGTGAGGCAGAATAAAGCTATTCCTGGGTTTATGGTTCTTGGCAGGCGTGCTGAGGAGATGGGCCTGGAGTCTGGGAGCCTGTTAGAGTGCTTGGTAGGGAGGGGAATCTGCATTGATTCCTTTGTGTGAGGAATCACACACATAGGTATCCAAGGCATACCCACCTTGGTAAATCAGTTGCTATCTCTGGAAATTAGCTAGAGAAAGGCAGTCAGTCCCTCCAGCTTAGCCTGGCCCCAGATGCCAAAACATTAGAGTCCAGGAAAGAAGACATATTTAACTCCTATCTTCTACCTATTCTTTAATAGAAAGCTGATCAGGCCATAAAAGAACTATAAACAACACAGGGGCTTGAAGGCCACTCTGGTAGGAGTGATGGTCTCCAACAAAAGCACAAGAAGGAAGCCAAGTGGGAACTGCAATCCAGGATGCTTTGTTCACCAAGATTCCAGGCCCATCCCAGGCAACTGAGAAGAAAGGGAGCAAATCTGATGGCTTAAAAATGCTTCTATGGAGGGAGGACACACGACTCACTTCTCTGTTTCCTTAAGGGCGTGGTCACTAACCAGGGAAAGTAGGTAAGACTGTTTTGTAGAAAAGAAATGTTGGCTTAGAGGTATGAGCTTGAATTTTTATTTACTCTTAAAAAATTAAATCACGGGGCTGGAGAGATGGCTCAGTGGGTAAGAGCACCTGACTGCTCTTCCAAAGGTCCTGAGTTCAAATCCCAGCACCCACATGGTGGCTCACAACCATCTGTAAAGTGATATGACGCCCTCTTCTGGTGTGTCTGAAGACAGCTACAGTGTCCTTACATAAAATAAATAAATCTTAAAAAAAAAATTAAATCACATTTTGCTTAATTGTGCCACTGGTCTTTATTGCTGACTTTATACATTTTCACGTTTCTCTTCAAGGCTGAGTTGAAAATGAATGGTGGCTCTTGCTTAGGTCTTCAAGAACAGAGCCACTCCTGGCTCATGCTGGCAGCAGAAATTGAACCACCTTTGCTTTTTTACCCAATTCAATTACTTCCCAGAGAAGGAAAAACAATGTTGTTGATTGATCATGGTGATGATAAATAGTGTGATGATGATGATGATGATGGTGGTGGTGGTGGTGGTGGTGGCGGCGATGGTGATGATTAACCTATATCATTGCTTTATATTGTTCCAAGAACTGTTTTATATGCTTTAGAATAAAATATCCCACTTAGTCATTATAACATAGTTTGCTTATTGGCCTCCAGTTTCTAAGTTAGGAAACTCAGGTTCACCAAGGTTAGTTAGAGCTTGCTGAAGATAAGATGTCTATCTGGCTTTAAAATGAAACATTCAGACCTTAGATTCTATGAATTTAATAATCTCTCCATCTCCACAGATCTCTGTGCATCACAGTGGTTTTCTGTAATAAAGGAGAGTAAAGGTGATCTCACTCCATCCACACAGCGAAAACTATGCAAGTGTAGGGCTTCATGAGATGGTGAGTATTGGGCTGCTGTCCACTGCTCTAGCTGCATAGACAGGACTGGGTCTTGGGAGTTCTGGCACAGGGGAGGATTGTCTCTGAGGAGCAGTGGAAAGGTGAAGGACTTTCACCTTTGGTTGGTTTCTGCTGTAAATGTGTGACCTGTGCGACCTTGGGTATGACTCTTAGCTCCTTTACTCTGGTTTTTCAAGGAAACTCTTGGACTGAGTCATCTCTAATGATGCTCTCCTTATGAACTGCCCCTGCCAGCAACCCAATTAGGAAGTAATTATTGAAAAGGCAAGGGCAGTGTCGAACAGGTTTTTTTGTACATTGAAAAATAATGAGCAGAAAGTTGCTTGAGTGTTCTAGAGATCTAAAAACATTAGGTCTAGTTGCCTTCTGGGTTCCCCCCCCCCCACCAGCATTTTGTTTTGTTTTGCTTTGTGCTATGGACCTGAAGCTAGTGAAGAGACGAACATTATTTATGGGTATTCCTGGATGCTCAAGGAACATTCAGGACAGAGTGAGTCATTATTTAGCAAGGAGAGTGTTATAGAAGGCTGCGGAAGCAGAGGATATGGAGACACGTGAGGACTTCTCCTTGTTTTGGCTCTAGGATTCCCATCCTGTGTATGGATATTAATTCAGAGCACTCATGCCTTTCTAGGAAATCCTTGGAAATGTGTGTGGGGAGTTCTGCCATCAACCTGGCTAGAAAATTTCATTTGTATGTTTTGGATGGAGAATACTAAGACTACAAATCTTGGGTCCTTCATACACAATGAAGAATTATCCCACCCCAAATGTGCTTAGATCTCTGGCCAAGAAGGAACTGAAGAGGATTGCATGGTTGAAAACATAGCGAACCTTTTGGTGCAGTTTTCTGAACATTGGTCAATAATTTATACATTAACTCAGGGAACCTGCATACTGCCCATACAGAATCCAAAACAAATGGACAGTTCTGATAAGAGTGGAGGAATGGCCCTGCGTCGTTGATCAAGACATTCTTTTCTTAGCCTTCCCTGTTCCCTGTTCCCATCTTTATAGAGCTAATATCCTTGGACTCCCTAAGTTCTCTAGAAAAAAAAATACTGTGTTAAAAAAACCAAGGTCTAGAAATGTTTTCACTTTGTGAATGGTCAACACATGCACTTCCTTTAACAAAAATGCATAAGTTTAAACCAAAAACTAAACAGAATGGGCCATATGCATATATGGAAATGCCACAGCAAAACCGTTAACATACACAAGTTGTATGCAGCAATAATTATAATAACCTATACAAGGTACTCCACACCTGTAACCTATAATAACCTATAATTATAATAATAACCTATAGTTATAATAACCTATACAAGGTGCTCCATGTCTGTGGGAAGCAGGAGGGTTATAGGTGTGTAGCCAGCATGACCTACATAGCTATTCCTAGTTAGTTCAGCTCAGGCTACATGAAACGTCTGTCCAAAACAATGGCAACAGTAAACAGCAACAAGAAACAAACAGGACTAAGTGATCTCAGATAATAAAGTACGATCTTAACTTTTAGTGTTGTTTTTCGATGAATATTTGAATTTTATCAGATCTGTCCACAAAGCAAATTTGCTTAGGAATAAAGTCAGGATAATTCTAAACCATGGGCAGAGTAAAAATAATTTAGGTAAAATATATTTAGGGGTGGTGCTATAGGATAACTGTGGCTCTCAGAGCTGGTGCTGCAGATCGAGGCTAGGTCACTGAACTGTAGAAAGCATGTGGACTCTTCTTTCTTCCTTTTGATGCCCTCCCGATTCAGTCCGAAGACAGTTCCCAGCAATCAAGGGAACTGTTCTTTTAAATTTCCCTTTAATTAAAATGTCATGTTTGTACTTTGGTTTAAGACTTCGAGGTTAAGTGGAAAACCACACAGCTGGACTGTGAAAGCTTCAGAAACTCGGACTGTGTGTTGCTGGATGTTAGGCTTTTGTCTTTTGTCTTCCCCTTTGGAAGGCTTCTGTTTCCCTTTGTTTCCCTTTATGCTCTCATTCTGGAAGAACTAAGTGTGTTCTATTGCTGCTGTGACTCGGGGCCTCTATCACAACCCCTTAGTTTCAGTAGGAATGGTGACCCAAGAAGCAAAGAATCTGACCCCAGAAAATAGCAAAGAGATGAGAGAACCAGCCGGCTATGACCACAGGATTAATGCCTGTGGGTCCAGGGCAAGGGTGGGCTTTAACAGTTTCTGAGCCACGCGTTCGCTGGGCCTCGCAGGGCCCCATTCCTCTGAGCAATGGAGGTAGGAAGATGGAGAAAGACAGACTTCTGGCTCTCCTGCAGGCCTAGTGCTTCTCATGCGTAGTCTTGATTGCTGTTTCACCAGTCTTGGACACTAGGCACTAACGTCCTCATAGTACAGATGAGGAACCAGAACCCTAGGGAACCGCAGTGATCATCCGAAGAGCAGATATTGGGTATTTTGCCTTCTGTCTGTCTCCAAACTGTTTATTGTGTGGTTCCTATTTTCTGGGACCTATGAAATAAATCTTGGACAGTTCTTATCTATGGGAGAGCCTCCTGGCTCTGGAGGCTCTCGGGTGACACCTACTGGCTCTCAAGGCTCTGGGGACACCTGAGGGACTTCTTAGGACTTCTTAAGTCAATGTGATAAACGTCTGGTGTGAGGGTTATGCCTCAGGTCTCAGCTTTTCCATTTAACAGTTGGGCATCTGGTCAAGTTTTTATCATGTCTGCATTCTCAGTTTCTTCTTCATGGATGACATGGATATAATATGTGCTTTCCCAGAATTGCTACGACAAAGAAATGATATATACAAGACACTGCTCATGGTGAGTTGTGATTACTCTAACCTGCCTCCTGCTATCCAATATCTCCTCACCTAATATAAGCCTCCTCCTGAATCTGTCAGAAGGACCTTGAAAGGAGAGGGTAGGAGAAGAAAACAGGTCTTGGGAGCCAGAGAACAGATGTGAATGTCTATAGCCCAGATCAAGACCAGCTCCTCCACTTGTTCTCAGCTTTTTGGGTAAGATCAAGTGAAGACAGTACCCCCTGAGCCTCAAGCCTGTGTTCCAGGGACTCTTCTTACAGTACAGGGGTAAGTCTCAGAACAATCGAGAGGCATAGCTCAGATCTCTTTCCTAAAGTTGAGTGAGGTGTAAGAAGGATTATCTTAATGAAAGAGCCAAAACTCTAAGTACCTAAAATATCACAAAGAAAGTAGCTCATTCAGTTACTCTTCTTAGTTAGCATTAGTGATAGCACAGGCCTTGAGAGAATGGCTGACTTATACATTAAGATTCAGTGATACCTACACAACACCGAATCTGTTTAATATTTTTTTTAACTGTGAACACACTATTCCTCCATCAGTTCTTTCAACAAGTATATGTCCTCCATGTGGAACATAGCATGTCACTTGACGTTCATATAGAAAGAGACCTGCAGAGTTACTGCCTTCAAGCCTCACAGGGTCCTGATGTAGAGGCAAGCAGCTAAGCAAGAGGATGCAAAGTATAAGGAAGGGTCAGGCCGGTCTAGGGGGGCAGCAATGGCCCCACAAATTTCTGACTAACTTGTTGGGCAAGTTTATACTTAACTCAAGTCTCTATGACTGTCTTAGTTCCATGGGCTGTTCCAGGGGCTGTAGCTTTCCAAGGCCTATTAGCTGTAGCAACCATCCACTGATGTGGCAGTGGACAGCTCCCCTCTTGGCCACTTTGCTTCAGAAAGAGCAGGAACAATCCTCCTCGCTTCACCTTCCAGTCCTCACAAAGAAGCTGTGAAGGGTTTCAGGACACAAGAGAAGGGGAAGAATGACAAATAAGACTCTTCCGCTGAGCACTGTGCCGAGAGAGTTTTAGAACTGCATTAGTACTGCATTCCATCACTCACTTCCGCACCAGCTCGCCAGAGGTCTGCACTGAGCATGCGCACATCTCAGTAAAGAATCAACCATTCACAAACCTATCGATGGCAGAAATAAGATTTGAACCCAAGGAGATATAATTGGTCATTCTTTTTAACAGCATGTATTCATTCACTTGTCTGTGGATGTGTGTGCACATGTCACAGTATGTGGGAGGCGTCAGTTCTTTCTTTCTACCTGGGTCTCAGTGATTGAACTAAGGTCACCAGGTTTAACAGGGAGCAGTGCTACCACCTGAGCAATCTTGTCAGGCCTGGTTGTTGTGATGATAAAAAGAGAAAGAGCTATTAAGATATGTTCTATGGGTGTGTGGGGGAAGGAGGTACCTCAGCCCATGGTCTTTGTCAAGTCACAAGCCAGTGCCCACACCCTTCTTCCTTCCATCCTACAGCTCCAGGACTTTGAGTCAGCCTGCTCGGTGGTGCATTTTTGTCCCCCTCTCTGCTTCTTGCAACCAGCATTTTTATACTCCAGAAAGCCACAACGGACACAAGTAACATATGCTTGCACATAAAATTAACAAAAAATAAAGGAAAGAAAGAAAAAGGAAGGAAGGAAGGAAGGGAAGAAGGAAGGAAGGAAGGAAGGAGGGAGGGAGGGAAGGAAGGAGGAAGGGAAGGAAGGAAAGAAAGAGGGAGGGAGGGAAGGAAGGAAGGAGGGAGGGAAGGAAGGAAGGAGGGAAAAAAGGAAGGGAGGGAGGGAAGGAAGGAAGGAGGGAAGGAAGGAAGGAAGACCTTCTCTTTTGTCCCTTCTGGTTGCTCTTCCTTCTTTGGTGAAGCTTTGCATCAGCTCAATGACCCTGCTCTATCGTGCCCTTCAGAGTGAACACTGCCTTCCCACAGGCCCAGGTGCAACACAACCAGCCGCCACAGACTGAAAACTCTGAAGTCAGGAACCAAAGTAAATCTCTCTTCCTTTACGTTATTTACATCACATAATCAAAGGCTCAGGACAAGAGGCCATATCTCAGCGTACAGCCCTGAATTCAGCAAAGGTGTAAGTGAATCTGAAAGATTAAAAGATGATTGCCTGAGGCTTTGGTTTTGCTCAAATATGTATTAACCGGCCTGAAAGAGCTGCTGTTATAAAGTTTGTTCTCCAGTTCCTGCAAGATGCAGGCGCCATTAACTCTCCTCTGAGCCACCTTTATGGTCTTACACTAACAAACCAAATAAATCCCTGACACATACCCATTCATGTTTGCATAAATGTTAGACCACTGACCTTTTAAAAAGCATGCAGAGGACTCCGATATTTGTAGAGTTTAAACACACTCTAAGGGAAGACAAGGCCTCTTGGGTTGGGATTTATTTTTCTTGTGAATTCAAGATTTTCCCCATTTCTACATTAACAGTTTTAAAACATCAATGGTAAGAACCATGAACTCTGCTAGCTAGAGATCATAGATCCTTCCACAATAGACCAACCCATGAAGTCATGCATTATTCTTCCTTCCTTTCTTGTTCCCAGTTCATTATATTCTGAGGTGTTTATTCTGGGCCTGTTATTGAATTGTTTCCTCTCAGATGATGGGGGATCCCACAGGATACTAGAAGTGTCTGTAGTCATCCCAGGCTATTTGCCCTTGAACAGAGGACGGGTTCTTTAACCTCATTAGCTTCGGTACTTGATTTCTTGGGCTGGTCTCTATGTTCCTAAATTACTAATACCAGAAAATTTCTGGTTGTATATTAAGATTTGGATAAGATTTTTGTTTCAGTGATCAAATTCTTAGGAAATGTTTAATTCAAAAGAATGAAACCTTAACTGTAGCAAACTCAAGAACAGTAGAAACACTGTGATGCCTAGTGATGGGGATGAGTTTTTGCTTTGCCTGTTACTAGCTTCTACAGATTACTCAGTTTTATAGATTCTCCTCATCTGTGACTATATATTATGACTTGCAGGAGAATTGTGAGAGCTAAGAAACATCACGTATATAATCCTAGCACTTGGGAGGATGGGCACATGGAGGATCATGAGTTCAAGATCATCCTGGACCAAATAGCAAGACCATATCTCAAAAACAAACATTTAAAGTGGCATATAATTAGGGTTGCTGTGAAAAACTTCGGGCATTGCCACTTGCAGTGCAGGAGATGTCGGAGGTCCTCCAGAAAGCACACCCTGAAACTACTCTAATTATATCGATTAAATGCCACCAGCAATCACAGTTATTGATTTTAACCTCAGACCATGAGCACTTGCTCTCCAGTTACCTTAAATTCCTCTTGCCACCCATCTGGTTCCCCCCATTTCTAATTAAAAATTGGAAGTTGCATGTATATTTGTCAGGAACTGTTTCTATGAAATGTTTTCCCCAGAGGAGCAGATTGTGCTGCTCATGGAGACAGCTCCCAAACTAATTTAACTCTCAGCCCTAGCCTTCGTACAGAAATGTGGAGAGCAAAAAATGGAGCTGTGATGAACCCTGCCAGTTGGACTGCCTCGTGCTTCTGACTCATCTCAGAACTGTTATCATGTCAACAGAAACATCCCCTCTGCACCCTTACCAGATTTTTGCAAGGAGAGGGGTTAGAAAAATCAAGGTCTGGAGAGAGACTGCACACTAAAATTGTGATCAGGCTAAAAGACAAGGTAGCACTGCACACTCAGGCACCGTGGTCATGTGATCAAAGGGAAGAAATCACCATGGGAATAATCCATGTGCCTCAAGTGAGGTAAATACATAATAAATGGTACCCATTGCTTATCAAACATTTAATATGCACATTATCATTTAATGTGAGTGTAATAATTGGTTTATTGGTCAGGGTGGGTTAATTGCGCTCTAAAACAAAAGTCCCCAAATTTCAGTGGCTTTCTATGCTAGCAGCTTATTTCTTATACTATTGTATGGTCAAGAGAAAGAAGAGACACTCAAGTTGCTGCTTGAGAAACTCCAGCCGCTCTAGGACCCTGGAATCATTAACTGCACTGTTTGTATATTGCTGGACAAGTTTGCAAAGAAAGGAATGGAGAGGACAAGAACCCCACAGAAGGTTTTTAAGGTCCAGGCCTGAATGTGGCACATTTCATTCCCATCCACATTCTTAGGGTGAAAACTTAGCTGCAAGAGAAGCTGCGAATGCTCACAAAGAAATGCCTATTGGAAATAACCAGGGGTGAAAGAAACAGAGTTTGGAGAACGTATTGTTTATGCCATACTCACTCTTCCCCAAGACTGAAGGGGAAACTGAGCTTTAGGCAGGTAAAGTAACTCGCCCAATAGTACACAGCGAACAAGCGGCAGAAATAGGACAGATTCTTAGTGCTGGGGGGAGAGGGACCTAAGAACCCGACTACAGGTTAGGTGCATTGGAGCTAAAGAAGAAACTGTCATTCCCCCTGAGAACAATCTCCCATCGCGGGCATTTGTTGACATTTGCAAGTAACACATGATATTACAGTTTTCAAGACCACAACAGAAAGATCAATATGGCAATAGCGTGAGGACCAGGTGATCCAAACATGCACATCTCTAGCTATCTCATCTCCCTACAGGCATCAGCCTGGCCTCCCAAGATGATCTGAGCTAGAGCATCTCTAGGGATCTGATCTCTCCAAAGGCATCAGCCTGGCCTCCTAGCTCATTGCTTCCTTAGGTATTAGAGGTATGACTGAGCTCATCTTCACCACGGCTGTACCTTTAATTATTGTATCTTTCTTCCCAGACATCTTTGCTTCCCTTGTTTAATGCCATCTGATGTTCTAGAACTATGGGGATCCCTACCACATTCTAGACCTGGGGACACCTTTCTTTTTTTTTTTTTTATATTTTAAGTTGTTTTTCTTTTTAATTTTTTTTATTGAGGAAGGAAGTAAAAACATTTTATGATAAAATTAAAGATTTACATGGATAATGTTTCTGACAAAATTGAAGAAGCATATAGAAAAACACATTAAGATTTACAATTTTCATGGAAAATTAAAGAGTAAAATGGTAGACATAAAAACATTGCTAAATTAATTGAAAAAGGAATTAGAAACATTTTATGATAGAATTGAAGATTTACATTGGAAATATTTCTAATAAAATTGTAGAAAAATATAAAATAATATTAAAATTGAAGATTATCATAGAAAATTACAGATAAAATATTAGGCATAAAATATTTCTAAGTTGATTGAAAGTGGAATTATAAACATTTTCTGATAAAATTGAAGATCTATAAGGAAAATATTTCTGATAAAATTAAAGAAACTTACAGAAAAACATGTTAAAATTGACTATTTCATGGAAAATTGTACAGATAAAATGGTAGGAAAAAATATTCCTAAGTTGATTTAAAGTAGAATTATAAATATTTTCCGATAAAATTGAAGATTTGCATGGAAAATATTTCTGATAAAATTGAAAAAATATATAGAAAAACATTAAAATTGAGGATTATCATGGAAAATTATACAGATAAAATGGTAGGTATAAAAATATTTCTAAGGGGACACCTTTCTTGTAGCACAAATGCCCCACAGAGGAGCAGCAGCCACCCATGGGTCATCTGAGACCTAAGGTGAAGAGTTTGCTTCCTCATTTCCTCACAGTTCCAGCTATGTAGAACTGTGAATAGCCTCCTAAGCTTATCACGTTCTCTTACCACCACAACCCCCCTTCCCCCCACCCCCCAGTCTTCACACTCCTTGCTCCTTCTACATGGGAATCACCGCTGTGGATATGACCGTTAGGAACTTATCTTTAGCCTCCCAGGTAGTTCCATTTTATGGACACAGTTGAAGACCAGGGAAGAGGATCAGCTTAAGCCAATCAGTCACTCACATTCTTTTTGGTCAGATGGACAAATGAATATATTCTTTACTAACGAAGATAGACGAGATTTAAGAGGCCCCACTCTCCTGATCTGTCACCTCCCTGATTGTCCTAGATCCACTATAGTATGCTCCCCAGGGCTCCTAACATGTCTTTAGCGGGTTCCTGTCATAGAATCAATCCATGCTATACAGATTTGCCTCCAAGGTTCTCCTTGATGGATTTGAAACACCGTGCATTCCACGTCTCATTATAAGTCACTAGGCCCACTTTGGAGCCATCACTGATCTGAAGGACACTTAAACCATGACAGTAGCTTCTATTTCTTTCCCTGAGCTAAAACTTGATATAAATAATAGCGCACTCTAGGGCTCTTTTTGTCATTCGAGGGACAATAGAGACTGCTTTTAATTTTGGTCCCTCTTTTCTCCATTCAGTCCATGATGATGTTAGAACCTTCAGTGGCACTGCCTTCCTGTATCTTGGGTGTCCACACTACCCGTGTCCAGACAAATGGAGGTTGCTTGTGTTCATGGTTTCCTGTTCCTGTCTTAGGTCAGTTTCTCTTTCATCCATGTTCATTTCCCTTTCTGTTTCCAAGGTTCCACTTAAATGTTATCCATTGAACTTGAGCACAGGAGCCCCAGGTTTTATAGGAGGGAGAATATTAGGTCAGTATTCTGAGGATAGGGTAGGCTGGGTGCGGCATAGGGTAGGCTGGGTGCGGCATAGGGTAGGCTGGGTGCTGCATAGGATAGACTGGGTGCTGCATAGGGTAGGCTGGGTGCTGCATAGGGTAGACAGGGTGCTGCATCTGCTAATCTAGCTGCCTTAGCATCATAGGCTCTGAGGACAAAGAGGCTCTGCTCTGTGTTAGTTTGTGAGGGAGGTGTGTGTGTGTGTGTGTGTGTGTGTGTGTGTGTGTGTGTGTGTGTGTGAATGATGCAACCTGAAGCTCACATCTGTTTGGCTCAGGCTTTCCAAGGATGGTTAAGAGAAGGGAAAGGGAGAAGAAGGTGGGGAGAGAAATGGGAAGAAAGAAGAGTGAGATGGAGGGAGGGAGGAAGGGAGGGAGGGAGGGAGAGAGAGAAGAAGGGAGGGAGGAAGGGAGGGAGGGAGGGAGGGAGAGAGGAAAGAAGGGAGGGAAAAATGGAGGGAGGGAGGGAGGGAGGGAGGGAGGGAGGGAGGGAGGGAAGAAGGTAGGTAGGTAGGTAGGGAAGGAGGGAGGGAGGGAGGGAAGGAGAGGTTTTTAAACCCTTAAGACTATCAGGGCTCATCTTTCTGGTTTCTTCTGTGAACTGTTAACTAATTGACAATTAGTAAGTTAACCAATCTAGACTCCCTGTGCTTCTAGAACTCTGGGTCTCATTCACATGAAAAGCAAGATAAAGAGTCCCCACCCACCAACAAATTAAAATGTCTAAGTCACAATTTGAACAGCAAGACAAATGTGGGGCATGCCCATGAAGTCACCTTTAGTCAGCTCCTCCTCCTCGTGGTGGTGCACTGAAGCCTCGCTGTCATTGCACACTGAGTTCCACAGTGTGGGGACCATTCTGGAAGACGCTGGGAGATGGTGGTGGTGGTTGGGGGAGGGGAGGGGCAAGCAGGCAGTGGTTCCTGCCCTCAGGGAGCTTTGAGGCTGTAGCCAGAAGCTTTGATTGTGTTCTAAGAAGTTCTCTTTGCAGATTCCTGGCTGTGTTGGGAGGAACTCAAAAGCAGATTTAAAATAATTTCCTCCCAAGGGAATGGAGTAGGAATCCGGAAGGACAGAGAATTGTTAATTTGACATTTAAGATTGAGGGACAAGCGGGTATTTGTCTCATTCCCTCGGGTTTGTTTTCTCCGTGGGAGAAGCAGCCAGTATCACTGATTGTCAAGTGTTAATGGGAACCCTTCCATTTTCCCTATTGAAAACATGCAATTTAATGTGAAGCGTCTATTAGTGGACCGTGAGCAGGTAGAATTCTCAGGATAATGAACTTGATTTTCCACTTGAAATGCAATTCACATTCGCGCATTATCTTTTTATAAGGGAATCGCGGAGCAAAGTGGCTCACGTATACATCTCAGTTGACCTCACAAACACCTCTGAAGAGAGCATCATTAGCTAGCTTTTACTGACAACAAGAGGAAATGGCAGCTTGGGACTCTGGACTGTGTCAGATCACTTCTGGTAGATGAATAACTTATTATTTTATTCCCTTTGGTTGAACTTCTATAGACATTTTAATATGAACACCTGCATTACATTTGCACAACTCAGTGCCTCACAACCTGGTCATGTGTCTTCCATGGCTACCACGCTAACCATGTGCCTGTAATAGCCTCATCTGTAACAATTTGTAAGCCCAAATCTCCGCAGTCCAGCTTGCTTTTGTTCTAGACTAAATCAATAGCAATTCAGCCTCAGGAAGTCTAATCTATTTCTTCATTCACAGGGTCTCTCTGGGGTGACACTACTTGGTCCGTGAAGGGGACACTGGCACTCTCCTGCCAAAGTCTGAAAGCTCAAGCGTATAGGATGTAGATGCTGTTACCACAATGTCAGGGCGTCCCGCTATGAGGTTGTCCTGAGTCAACAAGGGGTAGAAGAAACACACAGAGAAAAGTCAGATCTGTATGTCTGCACAGTGAGTTGCAGATATTTTCAACCCCGCCCCCCAAAACCAGAAACCAGCCCAAATGAAGTAGGGAGGCGGCGGAAGGGGGCTTGGAGGGGGGCTGGAGGGGGGCTGGAGGGGGGCTGGAGGGGGGCACCAGATGAAGCTGGCAGCAGGTGCTTACTTAATTGCTCCAGCTGCTGCCAAGTGTTTGGCACAATTTCCCCTTCATTTTTCTGTTATTGGCCCAGGAGCTGGCTTCATTTTTCAGCTGTAACATGTAGGAACCCTTCCTTCTCTTCCTCCCATTTCAACAGGAAAGCAAGCAGGCAGTTTTTCTTTCAAAACTTGCCAATAAATCCAGTCCCTTAGATGCGCTATTATTATTTGCCTCAAAACAACACATTGACTATAGAAAGGGAAATTAGCTTAAATGTAATTTGAGGTTTGATTTGATCTCACCAAAGTTGCTACGGTCTGAAATTTTAATTTGCCTCAGAAGGTTTGATCCAACGCTTCGGACTCATCTTGTGATTTTTTTGATTTCTGAATTGTGTATCTGAGCCTGTCACTCCCCCCCCCCCCAGTTGTTCTCTCTTTAAAAGACAGTTTGTTAAATTCCCCCACCGATGTGGTACATTCGTTTTTGCTGTTTGGCTCCCTTTAAATCTGAAAGGTAACCATTGCAAAAACCCTGGCTCTGGGTTCCTTTATGAGTTATCATTCAGCAAATATTTGTGAAAACTAAAAGCCATGTCGAAACCTCAGTAGGAACAATGTGCTAAAGCCCGGCCAGGCAACCAGGAGGAATTCAGAAATACAAAAGGTGTGGTTCCCTCTCAGCAGGTTTGATCCCTAATGGAATGTACACTAAGCATGAGGCAAACACAGACACAGTTCAGAGAGAAGAACCACTGTGATGTGTTAGAGAAGCACCCATGAATATCAATTACTGCTGATGGTACATACAACATAAAGACTATGGAAATTCCTCATTCTCTCTCCTTTCTAAACTAATCCTGCTTACATAATACTGTTTGATTATTGAATTGATGGAGATGTTGAATTGTGACGCATTGTCGACACTTTTAACCTGGCCGGGGTCCAGGGTACTTCTGAGTTTAGAATATTTTAGTTTTGGACTCCTGTTTGTTATATTCCAAAATGAGGGAAAGGAGGGAGCTGGTATCATGAGACCTGGGTTTTGGGTTTGTTTTCACATCAGCCACTTAAGGCTTTGGTTCCCCATGCCTTAGCCTGGATTAGGTTCCCATCAGTATGAATGATTTGAGTATGTCTTAAACTTTGTCCTGGGTGGGTCTAGTGTCCTTCATAAAGAGCGAAGAAAACCCAAGACCTGAGGAACTGTACCAGGCACCAGAAAGAGAGAGGGAAGAAAGAGTCTTTGGGCTTCTGAGTTCTCAACTTTAAATTCCAAACTCTTTGTAGAAAGCCTGGAGGTCAGAGCCACTCAGGTTTGAATAAGTCTGATTCCTTCTAATTCCCAGTGGGTGTTGCATTGGCTTTTAAGAATATGGGAGCATGACCCGGACAAAAACCAAAAGACCCACCCAAATCCCACGTGTGTCGAAAAGATCAACAAGCTGGTTCAAGTTTGTGCTGAACCGTAGGCCTTGAAGATGAAGGTAAGTGAGTTATAATACTTCTATTCCTATAGAAAGAAGTATCACGGGGCATGGAGGGAGGAGGAGGGCTTGTTTCTCTCCATGGCTTTTTCTTGTTCTATATCATAGGCAGCAGTGACCCAAGCCCAGATTAAACACAAGCCCATATGTTGCAGCTGGCCTCCCAGTAATCCACATCCCTTCTGACTCTTCCTGTCCAGGTTACAGTCATGCTTCTCCCCATATCCTACTGTCATCTTGTTGGCTCCCCAGACAGACATTTATCATGTATCTTTGCCCCCTTCCTCGGTTCATCACGACTCTATTTTTATTGTGTGTGTATTTAAGATTACAGCATGATGCTCTGTTATAATTACCAAAATGAAGAAAAGTAACTCATTCACTACCTGCAGTTATATTTTTATGTGTGTGAGTCCACATGTACACGTAAGTAGAAAGCACCTAAAATCTTCATTCTTACCCAAATTTCAATATGAACGCAATATAATTCGTCATGATACTATAAGATCGTGAGACATAGAAGTCAAGGATTCCTGCTTTTACAAGTGTCATCCCCAACTCAGTAGTTCTTAGGTTTAAGGCATATAGGAATCACCTGAAGGATTTGTCTAAACGCAAACTGGGGGCTGGGGGCTGGGAGCACTGGACAAAGTGCTTGCTGCACAAGCATGTGGATGTGAGTTCAGACCCTTAGCATCCCTGTAAAAGCTAGGCGTGAGAGTGTACATCAGCATCCTTAGTGCGGAGGGAGGAGAAACAGGCCAGAAGCAGGCAGATTACCAGAGCTTGTTGGCCAGAATGTCTTGCCAGTGAGCTCTGGGTCCACTGAAGACCCCCATCTCAAAAAAAATGAGATGGACTTCTAGGCTCTACATGTGTGCATGTGTATGTGTTCACACATTAACATCTACATACACACAGAACCAAAACCATCCCCCCCCCACACACAAATTGCTAGACATGCCCTCCAGAATTTCCAATGCAGCAAGACTAGGGTGTTGGCTCCAATTTTGTATCTAACAAGCTGCAGGGCAGTGTTTGCTCTGGGGTCACACTGGTGGCTGTTGCAAGAACTCCTTCCTGGACTTTCAAGGACAGAGGAACTAGCTTCTCCTGAGTCCAGTGTGCTTCCTTCTGGTGTCTGCAGCATGGAAACTTTACTGGTACCTTCTTTCAATCACCCTCTAGTCGTTGCTATCTAATTAAACTCCCAGTGTGACCACTCTCTGTCATCTAATCACCGTTCCTTGTGATGCAAAATTTCCTGAACTTGAATTTATAATCTTCACATGCTCTGTTGAGTCTTTCTCCATGTTATTTCCATTTTAATTCCTAGGACATCTCCTTTTCTTCTCATACCCAATGGTATTTCTTTTTTAATTTAAGAAGCATGTGTGTGTATATGTGTGTGTGTGTGTGTGTGTGTGTGTATTAGAGAGGGTGAGGAGTCAGGCATAGTGCTACAGCATATGTGTGGATGTCAGAGGACAATTTTTTTCCTTTTAAGAAATTATTTTTACTAGTTAAATTTGTTGATGTTACGTATGCATAAATGTATCAAATGCATTCAAACTGCCCCGTCTTCTACTCTGTCAACATCCCCTCTTCCCTATAAATCCCTTTCCCACATTGACAGCCATTTTGAGATATCTTCTCAATGGAAAGAATGTTCATGTTTATAGGCCCCATGATTTTTATACTGACTCATTTCAATCCCTTTAGTCTATGTTTATGCAGTAGCTTGCTTAGCCCATTGATAGTCTTAATCGTTTCTTCTTCTTCTTGAAACATCTTATTTTATTAAGTCTTCTTTAACATACATGAAATTAATTGCTAAGGACATCTCATTATTGTTTACAAAGCAAGGAAATGTTCTATTTTTGGAGGAAAAGGCCATATGAGTTATATAGAGTTTCTGGTCTTCAGAAAAAATGTTAAGATGATTTTTAAATATTTCTACTGCCAACATTGAAGTCTTCCTTCTATCAGATTTATATATCCTGCATGTGGGTAGAGTAGAAAATAGCCAACCACTAATGTTTAGTAACATAAGCAGGCTAATGTTTAGGAAGCTAATTCTACTATATGTAGTTCTGTGACTTGGGGCAAAATACTTAATCTTCATCAGAGGACAATTTTATAGAGACAATTTTCTCCTGCTCCCTCCTTCTACCTCTACTCTTACCTGGGTTCCAGGGATCAAACTTAGGCTACAAAGCTTGCACAGTAAGCATCCTTACTCATCGAACCATCTCACTGGCCCCCAGTGAATTTCCTTATAACTGATAGTTCTCTGGCTTCCAATTGTTTGCAGGCATATGCTAAGCACTATATAGTGTACAGAAATATCTTCTGTGAAGGTTATCCTAAGCCAACCTTTTGTATGAATTAAGTATTGCTTTATGAATGAAAACAGACTCAGAGAAAATAAGTAATTTGCCTAATAGCCCCATGTTTTTAACACCTCAGTTGCAGTAATTTCCCATAACCATGGAAGACAGATGCCAAGCCCTGGCACCTGACTAAAACTGCATATGACATGCAACCTTATGTTTGCTGTGTTTTTGCCTCATACATACATATATACACACAAACATGGTAAAAGAGAATTTATAAATTAGCCAGTTAAGAGACTGACAGTAAATAATAAAATAGAACCACCATAACTATACTGTGGAAGAAGTGATTTGTTTATAAACTGATGATTTTGGCACTAGATGTATAAATTAAGGACTGAATTATGGTTAAGGAGAAGGTTTTTATTGTAGAAAGGAGGGAGTGTACAGCCAGAGGCATCTGGAAGAGTCCGGAGCAGAGAAATCAAGTAGTACACGGACCATGGCCAGCAGACTAGACTGAGAGATAGAGAGAGGAAGAGAGGAACAGGGAGAGTGAGAGAGGGAGACAGAGAAAGTGTGGAAAAAGAACAAAGCTGAAATATTAGGGTGATGAGGAGAGAAGAGGAGCTGAGGGAGGGACGCACATGAGCTGGAGAAGTTCAGGGCAGCAAGAGAAAAGCCAACATGCCGGCATGGACTTTGAAGTGTGTAACAGGTACTTGTGATTCTGAGGGCACCAGAGCCAGCATGTACTTTGGTATGCTAATAGGCGCCACAGAGAGCCATCCATCCCTTCTGCTAGTGGTAAGGGAAATCGTTCCTTTGGTAGAGGGGAACTGGCTTCACAAATTCCTAAGGAATATTGGCTTTGTTTAATGGCAAAAATTTGGACCTGACCATGTGAACATGGTCTCTCACTCTCAAAAGTTCTTCTGGATCTTTCTGACCTGAGGTCCTAGCTCTCCTCCTTTTCCTTAATCAGAATTTTTACCTTTTTACTTAAAGGAACCACTTCTCTGCTTCCCTTTGGCAGGCCTGGACTGTCAACATCAATGTTCTTGCACTTTGGAGACTTTTAAAGTAAAACAAAGGTTGCTTGAGCATAAACACTCTGGTACTGCATATTATCTGATAATGGGGGTCAGCACTCCACTCAGTGACTGACAGGCAAGTAACAGATATAGTGTGTATACACTGGATGGAGGGACAATTCGTACAATCAGATGAAGCCAGTGAATGATATGAGGTCGGCTTTGCCCTAAGGTATGGTTGAGGAGAAAGGTTTTATTACAGATATGAGGGAGAGTACAGCCAGAGGCATCCTGGAAGGGTTCAGATTGAACCAGGCCATGAGAGGAGAAAACGGGGAGGGCAGTGAGAGAGAAAATGAGGAGTGGAGACAATCAGACTAGAGAACCAAGCACGAGTCAAGAGAGATAGAATAACCAAGAAGGACTGAAATGCCAGGGTTATATAGGAAAGAGAAGCTTGCAGGGAAGGGAAGCCAAGCCCCTGGACTATAGGGGTTTAGGGTAGAGGTATGGTGAGAAGAGCTGAAAAGGGCCAGGACTCCTATAAGGGGCACTTGCAATACTGAGAGAGCCTAGAGGCCAGCATGGGCTTTGGTTTGCTAACCGGCACCTCAGCTAGCCATTTGTCCCCAAGTTTCTTTGGGACCTGACAGCCAGGTAGGCTGAGGTTTTATTACACTGCTCACCAAGATGAACAATTTAGAACTCATCAATTATTCATTTCTGGGATTTTTCCATTTAACGTTTTGCAAGTTGTGTAGGTAAGTAAATCACGGTCAACAGAACTCCAGAGGCTGCAGCGGGAGAACTCCTAAGTGCCTATTAAATGACTCGCTTCTGGTTATAATGGCGGAGGAGGTTCTGAAGTAGGCATTGCCGGCACCCACTGAATTCTTACCAGCTCCGTGCGACTCTAACGTGGGTGTTCTCAGAACCACATTTTGAGAAACAGTCCTCTGTATTGACATAATTGGCAGCATCCTTCGTTTAAACACTTCCCTTTGGTTGCTATGATACACCCCCTCCCCACGTTCTGTGGGCTCTCTAATTCTGTTCTCCATCTCCCTCTTCCTCTCCTGCCTGTACCACTGTCCCCAGACTCTCTGCTCCTTCCTCTGTTGTCTGTCCCCTGGGGCATGGCTCCAACTTGGGCAGATGGTTCCCAACCTTGCTACGGTGAGTGCCAGCCTCCTGGTGAGATCCGTGGATTTTGGAACAGACTTGCACTTTAGCCTGGGTCCAGGACTTAGCTGTGAGGCAGGTGATATTGGAGCTGCTGCTCGGTCACCCCCACGCTGCTCTGGGCCTTTCCTCTTCCATTAAGATCTCCTGCTTTGCAGTTTTCTAATCAAATTAGTTCCGAGGGAAGAGCTGATCTGTTTACACGGTCACACTAATGTGCCTACTCTCCCAGTTGCTTGCATTTGTAAAGCCTTTTATGTCTTTGTGATTTCAACCCTGTTATTTTAGGCTTCAGATAGGGTGATTCAGAAGAGCACTGGCCAACGGGTAGGAGGAGCTGATTTGAGAAAGGCTGACTCTTCTTTTTTTCCGCCTGGGAGGGCAGGAAGGACTTGGCCTTTCTAGGTCTTGGACAAAGATAAACACTAATTGGAGTCACAATAAGCTGGTCCCTATAGCCACATCCACCCATAACCACTCGTACCCATAGCCACTCCTACCTACGGCCACTCCTACCCATAACCACTTTACCCATAGCCACTCCCACACATGGCCACTCCTATCCATGGCCACTCCTACCCATAGCCACTCCCACCTATGGCCACTCCCACCCATGGCCCCTCCTACCCATGGCCACGCCCACCCATGGCCCCTCGTACCCATGGCCACTCCTACCCATAGCCACTCCTACCTATGGCCACGCCTACCCATGGCCACTCCTACTCAGCCACATCCACCCATAACCAATCCTACCCATAGCCACTCCTACCTATGGCCACTCCTACCAATAGCCACTAGTACCCATGGCCACTCCCACCCATAGCCACTCCTACCCATAGCTACTTGTACCCATAAACCCTCCTACCTTCTGAGAGCTCCTCTTCACTGGTCTCACCTTTAAAGTCCTCTCTTGGGAACAGCCTGACCTGGCAGCTAGGTTGAGGCTCCTTTTTGTGATCCTGTGTTAGCAACCGCTTGCTTTTGTTGTATTTATCACAGGTTGTAATTATTTGATTTCCTTCTTCCTGTCTCCATCTGGAGAGTAAGGTTCAAGGGGGTGAGACTAGGCTGCCTCACAACCCTTCTCTGCTGGTTCATAACAGAGATCAACTGTAGCTGGAAGGGCTGCATGAACAAGCCCTACCACCCCGGCAGTTCTGAGTTGAAGCAAACTGTCCCCAGTAGCTATGTGGTGCTGAAAGGCAGAAATGGTGCAGCAAACAGATAGAAATATCAATGATGCTTGTATGTAAAGCTGCCAGTAGATTTTTTGCCCGGTAGAGGGGCAATTGGCACTTTCCCTGTGGCT
Source organism: Tokudaia tokunoshimensis (assembly GCA_036184795.1). Lineage (NCBI taxonomy): Eukaryota > Metazoa > Chordata > Mammalia > Rodentia > Muridae > Tokudaia > Tokudaia tokunoshimensis. The sequence goes on along the minus strand of BTHU01000001.1, from coordinate 157,027,752 downwards.
ATCAACCAGTTTTGCTTCAAGGTCTGAGTGCACTACAGCTTTCCTGAGGGTCTGTGTGCTCTTAGAATTCTCCTTTGAGCCAGCCAAAGTACCGTACTGATAGCCTCATTAGCTGGTAAAATAAAATCTCTGACACCTTAGTTTCATATCTGTATACGAGTCAAATTTTTAGCTTCTTAAAAATATTTTTTATTTGAGCTTCATGAAAACCAAGTATTTCGTGCATCAAAAGATGCTATCAGGAAAATGAAAAGTCCACCTACAAATGGGGAAAAAACCAACCCATGCACAAATCATGTCTAGAATATGTGTCTAGAATACATAAAGAACTAAAACTTCGACAATACCAACAGGAACAGTGGCAGAAAAGCCAATCAAAAATGGTCAAAGGTTTCAACTAGATAGCTCGCCTAAGAAAATCCAAAAGCACATGAGAATGTTACCGGAGCTGTTAAGTCAAAGCTCGAGCTCTCCTAACACAGAGTAAGGACAACCGGGAAGAGGCAAGTTGGCAGAGGACAGACGGAAGACTTTCCCCATCTGGCTTCACATAACTAACATCAGGCTGGAGAAAAGCCCTTGACATGTGAACCAGAGAGATGGTTGCTGTGTAACCATAGAGGGCGCTCGCCTTGTGGTCCCTGTGCTTTGGTTTGCGCGCCCCCCAGCCCCCACTTCCGCCGCTCAATACTCTAGCCACTCCTATCTGCAGGAGTGCTTTCCCTCCAGTTTGATTCTATCTCTAACCCTGTGTCCCTGGTGGATTCCTTTGACAGAGAATACAAAAACCTGGAACTGGGTACCCTCTGAACTCAGAGCTATAGCCTGGCATGAAACCTCTCTCCTCTCCCCTCTTCCCTCTCCCTCTCTCTCCCCTCTACACCTCCCTTCTTCCCTTCCCCCTCTCCTCCTTTCTCCTGATTTATTTTAATTGGCTGTGAGCCTAAGCACGTGTTCTCTTACACTGTGGACATCCTCTTTCGCTGAAGCCCCGCCCTCTTCTGCCATATTGCTGCTCACTGATCGCCCTCGCTGACCAAGCTGGTTTTCTCCGTCCCTTCCTCCAGAAAGCGTGCCTTTTTCCTCTCCTCACTTTCCCTCTGGAGCTGCTGAGAGTTACAGATTACCTGCTTTGTTTTTCTCTTAAACACTAATAAAATTGTGCCTGAGCCTCCTTCTGTTTTTTAAATCATCTATTTCTTAGCAAGACTACGAAGCCAGAAGGGAGTACTGTACTCTCTGGTGACACCCAGGCAGTCCTAACAGGCTGGGCTCCGCCACCCATCTCCTACAGGCCAACTAGAAAGTCAGGTAGTGGTGAGAGGCCCAGACAACGATGTAGCTACATGGGAAACAAACAGCTAAAGAGGACCAGTGATCCGCTCCTTAAGGGCATCTTCAGGTTTAGACTTCAGGCTTCAGGGTTTAGACTTGTTTTAGGTTTAAGTAGACATGCAAGAGATATACATAGCTAAGCAGTTCTGACTGACTTCTGCTTCCTCTGTTCACTGGTCCACCAGTGTCTTAAATAACCTCTCTCACCAAAGTGGTCTGACAAGTTATCCTGACAAACCAAATTTCTCCTTTGGCCAGCAACAGACTTCAACATTGTCCTTGTCCCAGCATAAGATTCCCAGGGAAACTCCAATTCCTTTTTTTCTGTGTCATATAGTCAGAAGAAAGGGCGTGCATTTGCTTCTCTACAGCATCCTTTCTCCTCCTGGATGATTTCAATAACACGCAGTGTTACTGGTCACACAAAAATGCAAATCAAAACTACAATGAAACGTCTCTCACACCTGCTAGTGAAGAACCAGCCTGCCTCCATTTTAGACTTAAAAGCCGTCTTATATAGTAAAGATGAACTAGGTTCTTTACATCTGTTTTCAAGGATTGGGCTATGCCCCAACTGTAACCTTAACAAAAATGACTGTTCCAGGAATGTTCCAGGAATGGCAATTATGTCTTTGTCTCAAAAAGTTAGTATGACCATCTTGCAGCCCTACCTTTGTTTCAAAAGGGTTGTTACGGCTACCTTGCTATGACTACCTGTTGTTACGACTACTTTGCAATCATGTCTCTGCTTTAGGAGAATCTTGGGATCATCTCAGGATGTCCTGCTTCTGTAATCTTGCATATTTTGTCTGACAAAGCCCCGATTTGGAAACTCCCAACCCCTGAGCTATAAAAACCTTGTTTTCCTCACATCCAATGTTGTCAGCCCTTGTACATGAATGAAAAAGCTTGCTTTGTTTTGTTTTAATAAACTTGGCCATAATGATTTCAGTTGGTAGTCTTTCTCCTCCCATCTTTGGGGTTAATACCAGGATGGCTGTAATGACCATTTTAAAAAGAAGTAATAAACATTGGTGAGGATGTGGGAAATGTGGGGATGCAAAACAGCGCTGGTGCTTTTGTAAACAGATTGGTGGTTTCTCAGAATATTAAACCTAGAATCCTCACATGGCCTGACAATTCTACCCTTAGATGTAAATACAGGAGATCGAAAGCAGGGATTTGACCAGATGTTTGAACGAGCACGTTCATAGAAGCGTTAGTAACAGCAGCCAACGTTGAAGTAATCTGAAGCCTGGTGAGTCAGGTGGACACCTATGATCTTATTACTCAGGAAGCTGAGGTAGGAACATCAAGGGTCAAGGTCAGCCTAGAGATCCTTCACAAATGAGAATGCATGCGCACGTGCGCGCGCACACACACACACACACACACACACTCACACACATGCACACATGAGAGGGGGGGAAGAGAGAGGAGAGAGGAGAGAGGAGAGAATTTATCAGCAGATAATGAATGAATAAAATGTTGCATATACAGTGAAATGTTGTTCAGTCATTTAAAAGAATAAAATGCCAATATATGTTGCGACATAAATGGACTTTGTGTTATTTAGGGTTTCCATTCTGTGATGAAACATCATGACCAAAAACAACTTGAGGAAGAAAGAGTTTATTCTGTTTATACTTCCAGGTAACAGTCCATCAGTGATGGAAGTCAGGAAAGTACCTTAAAGGCGGGATACTGAAGGAGGCAGGAGCAAGATGCAGAGGCCATGGAGGAGTGCTTCTTACTGGCTTGCTCCTCATGGCTTCCTCAGACTGCTTTCTTATAGCACCTAAGTCCACAAACCCAGAGGTGGAACCACCCACAGTGGGCTTGGCCATCCTCCATCAATCACTAAATAAGAAAATGCCCTACAGACTCACCTACAACTAGATCTTATGGAGGCATTTTCTTAACTGGGGTTTCTCTTCTCTCAAATGACTATAGCTTGTGTCAAACAAAGCAAAAGTTTCACTTGAGTGGTTCCGATATCTTGTTAATCACAGTCAGTTCTTTAGCCCCAGTTAACCAGAACCACAAATTCTTGACTCAGATATGCACTGCAATGAGTATTTAAGTGACTCTCAGAGCAATATCCCATATTCCTGGGACCAGTTTCAGTCTTGACAGGAACGTTTTAACAGAGATGTTAAGTGTAGAGGTGAATATGTGGGTCTGGAGCTCATTTCTGGACTAGAGAGTCACACCAGTGTGCAGATGTTCTTTTTGGCCATAGAAGTGGTTGCTAAGAGTAAGATAGAAAGAATATCCACCCCCAGCCCCAAGGAACAGGGTCCTCAAGTGGCATAGACTCTAAGGAAGAAAGGAAACTTGGTGTGGTAGTTAATGGAAGCTTCCTCTATACAGGGGAGAGCAATGGTCACACTCTTGACTGCTAGAAACTCAAGTGGGGTCAATTCAGTGGCTGCTTAATTCCTACCTAGAGAGTAGACACCCATAGCTAAGATTTGTGTTCTTAAAGAGAACCTTTTCAACAACACACTATGTCAGAAACTTTGCAGAACAGGCTAGCATGCCTAAGGACACTGATAAGTGATAAGCCAATCTGACTTAACAGGGAGAGACTTAGTTCAAAACACAGCTAGGAGGAAAGGGACTGTTTCAAAGGGGAGGTGGGCTATTGCAATAGAGAGAGTGCTGGGATCATGGAATCTGTGGGGAGTTAGGAAAAAAGGGTGGGGCATGGAAAAATAAGACAAAAGGTGATTTAATGGGATGGTACATCAGAATGTCTCACTCAGAGACTAGCCTGTTCTCAGGAGAGGCTGTGTGCTGGCTAGCCTGAGGGAGGTCAGCATGTGGTATGTCTGAAGAAAGGAGAAATGCTAACCAGAGTTTGGATAACAAGCGGTCTGTCAGTGGAGTGGTGGTACAGTTCCACTCATCATTTATGAGACCAAGAGTGGGAATTTGCTGAGACTGGGTGGATTTGCTTTTGTATCACATTTTTCTTGCCGCTGTGACAAATGCCTGATAGAAATCAATTTAAGGAAGGAAGGCTTTGTTTTGGTTCAAAAGTTGGAGGGTGTAGCCCATCTCGGCAGGCAGAGCATAGGGCAGGCGTATGAAGAGGCTGGTCACATTGTGTCCACAATCAGGAAGCTGGGAAGGGCCGAGATGTAACCACCACCAGTTCACTTTCTCTGTTTTGCTTGGTCTGGTACTCCCAGCTCATGGAATGGTACCTTCCAGATTCAGGGTGGGTCTTCCCTCCACTGCAACTGAACGTCTCTGGAAAGCCCTGACAGATAAATGCCCAGATTTGTCTCCTAGGTCAAATTGCCAATTAAGGGTTTTTTTTTTTTGGATTTTAAAAAATTTTCTGTATTCTTTATTTACATTCCAAATGATTTCCCCTTTCCCAGTTCCCACCTCCCTGAAAGTCCCATAAGCTCTCTTCCCTCCCCCTGTTCCCCATTTGCCTAAGAATTCATTGTTTTTAATTGCTGAGTAGTATTCCACTGTGTAAATATACATGGAAAATATCTCTGATAAAATTGAAGAAATACATAGAAAAACACATTAAGATTGACTATTTCATGGAAAAATTATACAGATAAAATGGTAGGCATAAAAATATTCCTAAGTTGATTGAAAGTGGAATTATAAACATTTTCTGATAAAATTGAAAATCTACAAGGAAAATATTTCTGATAAAACTCAAGAAATATATAGAAAAATACATTAAAACTATTTCATGAAAAATTGTACAGATAAGATAGTAGGCATAAAAATATTCCTAAATTGATTGAAAGTAGAAGTAAGAACATTTTCTGATAAAATTGAAGATTTACATGGAAAATATCTCTGATAAATTGAAGAAATTTATACAGATAAATTGGTAGGAATTAAAATATTCCTAAGTTGATTGAAAGTAGAATTATAAACATTTTCTGATAAAATTGAAGATTTACATGGAAAATATTTCTGATAAAATTGAAAAAATATATGGAAAAATATTAAACTTGAAGATTATCATGGAAAATTATACAGATAAAATGGTAGGCATAAAAATATTTCTAAGTTGATTAAAAGTGAAATTATAAACATTTTCTGATAAAATTGAAGATTTACCTAGAAAATGTCTCTGATAAAATTGAAGAAATATATAAAAAAAGCGTTAAGTTTGAGTATTTCATGGAAAAATTATACAGATAAAATGGTAGGCATAAAAATATTCCTATGATTTTTGAAAGTGGAACTATAAACACTTTCTGATAAAACTGAAGATCTACAAGGAAAATATTCCTGAAAAAATTCAAGAAATATATAGAGAAACATGTTAAAACTGACTATTACATGGAAAATTATACAGATAAAATGGAAGGTATAAAAATGTTCCTAAGTTGATTGAAAGTAAAATTATAGACATTGTCTGATAAAACTGAAGATCCACATGGAAAATACTTCTGAAAAAAATTGAAGAAAAATACAGAGAAATATTAAAATTGAAGATTATCATAGACAATTATCCTGACAAAACAGTAGGCACAAAAACATTCCTAAACTGATTGAAAGTGGAACTACAAACACCCCACCCCCATGAAACCGAAGATCTACATGAAAAACACCTCCAACAAAATTGAAGAAATACACAGAAAAAAAATGCTAAAATTAAAGATTATCATGGAAAATAATACAGTGAAAATGGTAGACACAAAAAGCGTTACCGAATTGAAAGAGGAGTCACAAATATTTTCTGATAAAATCAAAGATCCACGTGAAAAACATCTCTGTTAGACTATGCTTTTTGTTGGGGAATTGAGTCTATTGACATTATAAGATATTAAGGAATAGTGATTGTTGCTTCCTGTTATTTTGATGTTCTTTTTATGTTTGTGTGGTTACTTTTTTGGGGTTTGTTGGAAAAAGATTACTTTCTTGCTTTTTCTAGGGTGTAGTTTCCCTCCTCGTGTTGGCATTTTCCATCTATTATCCTTTGTAGGGCTGGATTTGTGGAAAGATGTTATGTAAATTAGATTTTATCATGGAATACCTTGGTTTCTCCATCTATGGTAATTGAGAGTTTTGCTGGATATAGTATTTTGGGCTGGCATTTGTGTTCTCTTAGGGTCTGTATGAGAACTGCCTAGGATCTGCTGGCTTTCATCGTCTCAGGTGAGAAGTCTGGTGTAATTCTGATAGGCCTGCCTTTATAGGTTACTTGATCTTTTTCTCTTACTGCTTTTAATATTCTTTCTTTGTTTAATGCATTTGGTGTTTTGATTATTATGTGCGAGGAGGACTTTCTGGTCTGGTCCAGTCTGTTTGGAGTTCTGTAGGCTTCTTGTATGTTCATGGACATCTCTTTCTTTAGATTAGGGAAGTTTTCTTCTATAATTTTGTTGAAGATATTTACTGGCCCTTTAAGTTGGAAATCTTCACTCTCTTCTATACCTATAACCCTTAGGTTTGGTCTTCTCATTGTGTCCTGAATTTCCTGGATGTTTTGGCTCAGGAGCTTTTTGCATTTTGCATTTTCTTTGACTGTTGAGTCAGTGTTTTCTATGGTATCTTCAGCCCCTGAGATTCTTTCTTCTATCTCTTGTATTCTGTTGTTGATGCTTGCATCTATGACTCCTGAATTCTTTCCAAGATTTTCTATCTCCAGAGATGTTTCACTTTGTGATTTTTTTATTGTTTCTACTTCCATTTTTAGATCCTGGACGGTTTTGTTCAGTTCCTTCACTTGTTTGTTTGTGTTCTCCTGTAATTCTTTCAGGGATTTTTGTGTTTCCTCTTTAAGGGCCTCTACCTGTTCACCCATGCTCCCCTGTATTTCTTTAAGGGATTTTTGTGTTTCCTCTTTAAGGGCCTTTACCATTTGACCCATGTTCTCCTGTATTTCTTTAAGGGAGTTATTTATGTCCTTCTTGATGTCCTCTAACAGCATCGTGAGAAGAGACTTTAAATCCAACTCTTGCTTTTTCAGTGTGCTGGGGCATCCGGAACTTGCTGTGGTGGGAGAACTGGGCTCTGATGTTGCCAAGTAGCCTTGGTTTCTGTTGGTAGGGTTCTTGCACTTGCCTTTCGCCATCTGGTTATCTCTGGTGTTAGTTGATCTTGCTGTCTCTGGCTGGAGCTTGCCCCTGCTATGAGCCTGTAAACCTGTGTCTGTACTCCTGGGAGACCAACTCTCTTCTGGCAGAGTCTGTGCACAGAAGGCTATGGAGCTGTCTGATTCCCTGCTGCAAATGGCGGCCGGAAGGGTAGACTCCTGTCCCAGCTGCTCCACTGATCGTATGCCCAGTGTGCTCCTAGCTGTACTGCTCCAGAGAGAAGGTGGAGATCTCACCTCTGCACTCAGAAGTGAAATCGCTGCTGGGAGATCACTCTCTCCTGATGGGCTAAGCACAGAAGGTTTTGGAGCTGCCTGGTCCCCTGCTGCAGATGGTGGCTGGAAGGCTACCAATTAAGGTTAACCATCACTTGACCATCCATCCCTTGTTAAATTGACACCCAATACATCATTTTATTATTTATTTATTTTGTTGTTGTTGTTGTTGTTTTCGAGACAGAGTTTCTCTGTGTAGCCCTGGCTGACCTGGAACTCACTCTGTAGACCAGGCTGGTCTCAAACTCAGAAATTTGCCTGCCTCTGCCTCCCAAGTGTTGGGATTAAAGGCATGCACCACACTGCCTGGTCTCCAATACATTGTTTTTAATCCAGCCAAGTTGACAATCAAGATTAACTTTCGCAGTCTTTCTGTTGTCTTATTTAAGTCAAATGGGGAATAGAAGTTCTTTATAGAAAACTATTTTCCAGAACACAAGAAAAGGTGGGGTAAGGAAGAGAAGAGTTTTTTGTTTTTGTTTTTGTTTTTGTTTTTGTTTTTGTTTTTTTTTTTGAGACAGGGTTTCTCTGTGCATCTCTGGCTGTCCTGGAACTCACTCTGTAGACCACACTGTCCTGGAACTCAGAAATCCACCTGCCTCTGCCTCCCAAGTGCTGGGATTAAAGGCGTGTGCCACTACTGCCTGGCCAAGAATTTTTTTTTTAACCCTTACACCATTTTCCAGTGTCAAAAGATGCAGCTAAACCCTAGTATTGCCAGCATACTCTGAGATGTGAACTGTATCCCTCCAATCCAGGTGATAGCTTTGTCTTCTGAGGCAGCACAGGCTTTAGTCCAGGGCTTGAGGATCACGTTCTTTTCCTTGAATGCTTAAAACTTATTTTGATTTTATTTTATGTGTAAGGTGTTTGGCATACACACATACATATCTGTACCCACATCCATGTCTAAGAAAAAGAGACATCAGATCCCCTAGAACTAGGGTTACAGATGGTTGTGAGCTGCCACGTGGGTGCAGGAAATAGAACCTGGGTCCTCTGGAAGAGCAGTCAGTGCTCTTAAAGCCCAAGACTTTTAATTCTTCCCTTGAATGGGTTCTCATGTTTGACTTACCAAGATCCTGTCTTATACTCTGCTTTGACATCTACCCTAAAGGCTCAGTCTTGGACAATGGAGTCACTGTTTTGAGGAAGGGATATATCCTATGGATAGAACTCAATTCATATTAGTGTTTTTGTTCCCAGAGGGTTTGGCTTTAGTTTTTTCTTTTTTCTTTTCTTTTTTTTTTTTTTTTTTTTTTTGGTTTTTCGAGACAGGGTTTCTCTGTTTAGTTGGCTTTAGTTTTTAAACTTGTATTTAAAAGCCCTTATCAAGAATATTGATGTCAAGAATACTCAGTATCAAGGATATTGAATCTAAAAATCCAGATTTCTAACTTATCCTGAAAGGTGGGTTGCTCTAGCAATTCTGACTACGTATATGTACTTTTTGCCTTCTAAAACTTGCTTGCCATCCTGTATGCACCAGGAGAGGCTGTTGGGAATCATTGGTGGGCGTGGGAGTCCTGGGGAAACATTTCTTTTTCTTTTGGATACAAAGCTAACTTAACTTGGGGCATAGGCTTAATTCCTGTAGTTTAAGCATTTCAAACACAAAGCCTTTGATCCCTGAAGTCTTTGATGTCTGAAGTGTTTCTGCTTTCCCTTCTCTTGAGTTCGGGGCTTTTTCCTGGTGTTTCCATAGCTTCCTAGGTCTGCTCTTGTTCTTGCTCACCATAGGGTATTGTATAGCCTGTTACTGAGATCCGTGACCAGAGCCCCAAGTCTAGTCAGTCTTTGATCCAAGGACACCGTACACTACCCACCCCCCCCCTTATCCCCATATCAACCTTTCCCCATAGCAGTTCCTGGGTGCGGCTTGAAACCTTAATAGCCATGGATATCATATGACAAAACTCAGCACATCAATTTTCCAGTGACATTTAGTGCTCCTGAGCTCTGCCTTCTATCTCATCTGTACCACTAAGTAGCCCCCTATCTCTTGAGCACAAGGTTTCTTAACCACTACTGCCTTGCAGAGGGTTTTATAGACAGTGTGTCTCTACCGTCGTCTCTTGGGAACAGACGTAAAAAAAAAAAACCCGACTATCAATTCATTTAGCTAGTTGGTACACAGTTCTCTCCGTATCCTCTCCCAGTGCACATTCAAATTGCAGCATTTACTCACCCCAGTCCGTCTGGCAGCACCCTCCAGGCTTTTACACAGGTGAGTGCATGACCTTTGGCCAGCTGGCAATGAATGTGTCTACATCCTTTTTCTCTGTCTGAAGGCTGAGGTTTACTGTGGCGGTTCCCTAGATACCCTCACAGCATATTGCTTTGAGATATACACACATCATGGAAGGACTAGATGTAGTTAATGAAAATCTGCACTCTTTACATGAGCATCACATTTGTTTGCTTCTGCTCTTTGTCTTAAGATTTATCCACACTATGATGTCCAGTTGTAATTTGTTCAAGTGCTTTTGATGTAGTCTACTGTGCACTTAAACCAAACTTACTTAACTACTTTAAATTGGGTTGCTTCTAGCTTTCTTCCTTACGGATAGATTTGCTATAAATATTCTAGTTCAGGTCTTTCAGTGACTATGAGCATCTTGCTGTTAAAGAATCAAATAAATGAAACATTGACATCCTTATTTAAGATCAGTCAGTGTTATTCAACACCCTTTCCAAGTCTCAGCACCAGTGTGCCCAAGTTAAGGTCAGAGCACATCTTCACCATCACTAGATCAGCTGCCTTCTTCCCCTTTATCCACTCTGTGTGTGTTCTGTGTTTGCAATCTCTGTTTGTCCAAGAACAGTAAATGTAAGCACCTTGCTGCGCATACATTGACTTTCTGTGTCTTCGGTGGCCAGATCCTTCAAATCTTTTGCCATTTTTCCTACTGAGATCCTACTTTTAGTGTAATACATTTTTTTCAGCGCTTTTAAAAGTTTAAAATTCTTATCTGTGCAGAGTTTTTCTTGCATGTATGTCTGTAAATCACATATAAGAAGTGACCACAGAGACAAAAGATGGCACTGGATCTCCTAGAACTGGAGTAATAGATGTTTGTGAACTGACATGTGGGTGCTGGGAATCAAACCTGAATTCTGCAAGACCAGCAAGTGATTTTAGCCTCTGTGGCATCTTTATAAGCCCTAGTATAATAGTTTAAAATACAGTTCTTTAATTTATTGGCTATGTATACACACTCATGTATATGTATATGTATGTGTATGTGTATGTATATGTGAATGTATATGTGTATGTATGCATGCATTTATGTGACTATATTTCTTTTTTTTCCACCCTGTAACTTAACTTTTCATTTTCTTAATAAAATCTTTTAAATGAAACAGAAGTCTTAACTTATTTATGCTTCCTTGTGCACTCTATTTAAGTCTTTCTGGCTCTAAGAGAAAAATATTTAAAAATACCATAAAGATGTTTTTCTGTTTTATTTAAAACTGACTTGTGTATGGTGTAAGGTAGGAATCAAGTTTCACTTTTTAAACCATATGTTGTGCAGTAATCTCTTCCAAACTGAACAACTTTTTATTTTTAAAGATTAATTTTCTTCTTGATTATGTATATACACATGTGGGAGCAGATGTTGGAGGAGGCCAGAAGGGGGTACTGGAACCTTTGGAACTGTGGTTACAGGCAGATTACAGTAGCCTGATATGGGTACTGGGAACTGAACTCAGGTCTACTGTAAGAGCAGTATGTTTGCATTCTCAACCACTGAGTCATCTCTCAGACCTAATTTCCTCCAAATTAAAATACTACATCCTGGAAGGAAGTTCCTAAGTCTCTGTAAGTTCCAAAGGAAGACTTAAGATTCAGGCAGTAAACAACTCCCAAGTCTCAAGAAGTCCCTGAAAGTTACCAGGCTCATAGAGCCCCTCTTTCTCTCTCTCCTCAAGGTTATTACTGCTGAAGAGAGGGAACTATGACCTCCTGAGCTACCTGTAAGTTGTGCAGAAAGCTTCAGGGTGCTTGCTTTCATGAGTTATCACCCATACCGGGTGAGTTTTTGTAGATGCAGTTGCCTGTGGGTTGTCTGAATTCATGTAAGTAACCCTCACCATGCTCCTCTAAGTGACTCCAATGGTTCCCTGAGTTTGTCTTTGGTGTTGTTCCTTCGGTCTGTCATTGGTCCCCTATCTGGAATGAATAGCAAAGATGAGTATCATGTTTTCCCAGAAAAAGTCTCACACAATATTATTCTATTTTGTTTACCCAGAACTATTTATTAATCTCACCATATTTAATCTTATGCTGTTAACCACAGGACTGTGTGTGTATTGATCTTGGGCAGACTTGAGAAGCAGTTAATAGTTGGACTTATTCTGTTGGTATTTGATTCTTTTCTCAAGTAGCACTTATAGTCACTATGAACAAGGCATCATTTCATGGGAATCACCTTATTTTAAACTTCATCAGTCCCTGCAATATAGATACTTGTATCATCCTGTTTTACAGGTAAGGAAATAATTTCCCCAGAGTTCCCTAGCTTGTGAGTGGCAGGAATGTGGCTTCAGGGAAATTCTATTTGACTCTGACATCAGAGAAGCTTTTAATGGGTGAAGACAGTGATGATATTATGTTGTCAGGAGAGAGATAGAGAGAAGAGCTATAAAAAAAGACAAACTGAAGAGATGGCTCGGTGGTAAAGAGCATAGAGTGCTCTTGCAGTGGATCTGGGTTTGGTTCCCAGTACTCACATGGCAGATCTGAGCTGTCGGTAACACCAGTTCCTGGAGTTCTGATGCCCCCTTCTGGCCTCCATGGTCACTGCATGCATTTGACATATACACATACATGCAGGCAAAATAACTCTCATGCACATAAAATAAAAATGAATTAAAAATCTAAAGAGGTAGAGAATGTCTTAGCTGACGTACACAAATATTAAAGCTTTTTTTTTTACAGAAGAGGTATTTTAACCTTTTGGTGTTCTTTGCTAAAGTTTCAAATTCCCTCCAAAGCAAATTTATTTATTATTTTTCCAAGAAAGTGTTAATTTTTTTTTAAGTTATCCTCTTGGGTTCCACTGGGATGCTCACAATCCTTCAATCTTTTCAGCTTTAGAAGCACATTTCATTTCTCTATCTCTCATCTCTCAGTTCCCAATGCCTGCCATCTGTTCTGATGAACTCTCCACTGTTCCTTCTCCGTCCAGCCATTCTATTAAAGGGATAATATACTATTCTGCATTCTATTAAAGGGATAATATACTACTAAAGCACCACACATAGTGTCTCCTTTTCAAAGCTGAACCCTTTAAATGCAACATCTAAGATGATTTTCACACCCTTGTCCACCCAAAATGACACCTCTGTTTTAGAACTCTCTTTTATCACTGGCCAAATGCCAAAATTTAGTATTCAAGAACATTCTAAATCTGCCTCAAGTTCCCTCCGTGGCCTTACCTTCACTACTCCTTTAAATTCTGCTCTCAATGAAGTCACCACCTCATGTTCCCCTAAACAAGTCGTAAATATTTCTACCTCCAGTCTTTTCCTGAAAGTCCCCTGTCTTGACTATTATCTCCCTTTCCATATCCTTTAATTTTTAAGATCTACATTTAAATGATAGCTCTAGTCTTATTTCTTCTAAAGCCTTTCCCACATTTTACTAATCTCTTTCTCAAATTACTTGATAACTTTTCTCCCTAAAAAATAGCTCCTAATTTGCCCAAGTATCACAACTGCCATTGACATTATTGAAAGGCAGTAGATATGCTAAGCATTATCCCAGAACTCAGAGTCAATTGTATTTGGGTCCATTTACATCCTCATGTCTTTGGGAACTTCAGTCTACCTAAATTTGCTTCCTTGTCTGTAAAACAGGGAATATAGTAATTTGTCTTGTTTAACCATGTTTACTTATGTGTATTTTTGGGAATGTGAACCTGTGGGCATGACAGCATGTATGTGGCGGTCAGAAAACACCCCAGATGTTGGTCCTCAGAGGTCTTCCACCTTTTGTTTGAGACAGTGTATCTCTTTGCTCTGGACTCTGACAGGCAGTTAGTCTAATTGGTCCATGAACTTCCAGGAATCCACCTATTTAGCCTCTTTTTCACCGTCACTGAGATCACAGGAGTACAAGACCAGGTCCATCTTTTTACATGGGTTAAATTCAGGTTCTCATGCTTGCAAGGCAAGCACTTAAACCAATCAACTCATCTCCATCCCTTTAACAAATATTTAGGACAACTGCTTATCTGCCATTGTGCTGAGGACTGGGGGTTGCAATAGAGAGTCCTGGTCCCTATTATAGTGGAGCTAATATCTCAGTGATGGAGAATAGGATAAACTATTAGTATGTATATTTGTTGGTAGTTGTTATTGAAAGTGAGGCGTGGGTTATGGTAATCTCACCCAGTCTGTGAGCCAGTTTGGTTATGAAAAACTTTCCCCTTGTCTATGCCTAGGTCGGGAGGATAACAAGGGGTTATGCAGGTAAACAGGAAGTATATTCCAGATACAGGAAGAAGTGAGTCTCATCCAATGAAGTGGGGACCAAGAAAGCAGATAGTTCTGGCTTTCTGTTGGTGTTGCTGACATAAAAAAACATGACTCTGACCTCAAAGGGGCAACAGGTTATTCTAGAGCCAAATAAGGCCAACCATGGTCAGGGAAGACAGATTTAGCTCATCTCAAACACGGTGTTGCAATGTGGGCACAATTTCATGAAGTTTTATAGTAAAGAAAGTCATGAATCAAGGAGTGTTCTGACACATTGGTGATGTGATGGAGATTCTTGTTTGTCAACTTGGCCACGTCTGGAATTAATTAAAACCCAAGTGGCTGGCTACATCTGTGAGGGATATCTTTCTTAATTAAATAATTTAAAGTGGGAAAAATCCACTTTTAATCTAGATTTTTTTGTGGTGTGAATACCCACCTATAATCTGGACCACACCTTCTGCTGGCAGCCTATATAAAGCACATGGAAGAAGAAAGCTTGCTTTCTTTGCCTGGTTGCTTTTGCAAGTTCATTCCTTCACTGGCATTGGAGCCAACTTCTTTGGGATTCCATTATGTACTGAAAACCAGCTGACATCTAGTCTCATGAATTGATCAACTACTGGATTCTTGGATCTTGTAATCATGTGTATGTATACATATACATATATATGTATATATATATTGTGTGTGTGTGAGTGTGTGTGTGTGTGTGTGTGTGTGTGTGTGTGTGTGTTGTTCCTCTAGAGAACCCTGACTAATACAGATGATAATATCAGGTAGGTGGGTTATAGCCAAGTTTGGGAATCCCTGTTATAGGACTTAGATGCCATTGGATGACATTCTTAACCAAGGGTTGGGAAAGGTAAGAGATGTTTGTGCTTTCTAAAAGGATTTAGAAATCTTCACAAGGATCTTAGATCACACACAGGTGGGTAATATATAGTTATTTCAAGGGTTAAAGATAGCCCAAGATATCTGGCTCTGGATCTACAACATTGTGACTTTCCATAAATTGAAATTGCAATCCGTCAATTGACCTTGTAGAATACTTAACATGGGCAACTGCTTTTGTTTCTCTGGGAATCTCAATTCACAACATATAGTAAACCACCCCAAGAGTTGCTTTAGCAACATTTAATTTGCATGACTCTGCAGTGTGGCTCAGACTCAGTGAAGATGCCTTGGGTCTGTCTGTATGACTCCTTACCAGCAAGGAGATAGAAAGGCTCAGGCAGAAGCTGCATCATCTGTTACAATTCAGCTTCAGAAGCCTCTCAGCATTATTTCTGTAGAGCCTTGAGAGCTGGGGCAGAGACTGCAGATATCAGGTTACCCTGGAGAAATATCAATGCTGCATCAATCTTATGAAAAAAATATTCATGTGATCATCTTGGGAAAATAAAGTGTGTTCAAACATAAAATATAACAGAGCATGTATTAAAAGCATGGCTTGATATTTTATGGCCATCACCACCCATCTCTGACCATTATCTCATACCACCATAGTATTTTGTTGCTTTGAGACATATAGTATCAATATATTATTGTATTTTTATAATCATTGATAACATATCTTAAAGCCTGGGATCCATAGGTTTCCATATGCCATATACTTATGGTATATGATAGAATACATTGATTTTTTTTACTATTTTATATGCTCTGTCTTTTAAATTAGTTTGTCTTTGAGATAAAGAAGTGGTTTTTTTTTTACGTCTGTAATTCTAATGACCGCTCCACCCAAAGCATGCTCTTAATGGGTGTTTGTGTCTTTTAATATTGAATCGTAATTGCTTACTTGAGATTTTTCCATTGGGTAAATTTTCTGTCCTGTGTTGATTCAAATTCAGATTATGCAATCGATCTATAGCATGTATTTTGCATTTAATGTCTCCAGTAGCTGCTGACCTCAAAGCAAAAATGGAAACCTTTGATTGAATGGAAAATAGAAACATATGTCAAATCAGAAGTTACTCCCCATAGAATCATGAACTGATAGGAGAGATAGGAGCTGAATTGTGTAAAAAGAAAGTGCTGCCCAGATCCAAACCCTCATGAACCTGTGGGGTCAAGATCTGTGCCTATCTCTCTCATGTGTAAAACAAAGCATGTGTTGAAGAGATGGTGTGTTACAGTTCTATTGCTGTGAGCAGACACCATGAGCAAGGCAACTTATAAAAGAAAGCATTTAATTGGGGGCCTGGTTAGGTTTTGGAGGGTGAGTTCATGACCATCATGGTTAGCAAGCTTGCCAGCAGACAGGCATGGTGCTGGACCAGTAGCTGAGAGCACACGTCCTGACCCACAAGTAACAGGATAGGGGTATGGATGCATGTATACAATTGGACACACACACACACACACACACACACACACACACACACACATCATTATCTATCTATCTATCTATCTATCTATCTATCTATCTATCTATCTATCTACCTACCTATCTGTCATCTATCCATCCACTGGGCCTCTGGGCTTTCGAGTTTCAATAAATGAGGATCAAGCATTAAAGCATGTGAGTGTATGGGACCCATTCTCACTCAAACCACCATCGTTGGCAAAGCTGTTGAGAGGCTTGCTGCTTTTTCACAGGACCAGGGTTTGGCTCCCAGTACCCACACCATTCTGCAACTACTGTTCCAGGGCTTATACCACCATCCTCTGTCCTCCATGTGTAATGTCACATGGAGAAGCAGGCACACACATATTACACATAAGCAAACATTTTTTTAAAAAAACATTTAAATGAAGGTCTCACAACAGCAGCACAGGGTTGTTGGAAAATTAAAAAGAGGTTAATAGATAATAGATGCTAACAAAAAGGAGCAAAAAAGTGCTAATGCATGTCAAATATTGGTATAAAAGAGTTGCATATAGGCTACAGAAGTTCTTATTAGTGATAAAAGGACAAAGTATTTGGTTTTTAGTTATCAAAAATAACTGCTTGACAAAATAACTCAATGCTATAATATTAAGTTATGAGGCTTCCTGTTTACTTACATTTTTAAAGGAAACACTTTTATTGTAGTATAATTCAAATGCATCTTGAAATACATGAATTTATAATCATGTAATTAACAAGATCACAATCACTGCTCTGCATAAATCAGGGTGCATTTATGATTTGCTGCAGGAATAAAAAAGTCTTGAACTGATTGACAGGGATATTGTTATCTACTGTTTAGGATCAAAGATTTAAAACGAACGTGTATTAAGATTCAGAGTGTTTCCATGAAAATGGGCCTGCTGTAAGCGAGAAGCATGCCAGTTCTATTCAGCAAATGTTTTAGTAGCTCCTGTGATTTCAAAGGCACAGTGTTGGCTGCGGAGGGCGAGATGAATAACCGCTGGTATTGGAGGGAAGCAAGATCTGAACCCAGTGGAAAGAGGAATAGGACGTCACGGTGTAGGACAAGCACAATGCAGGAAGAACCCAGTGGAGCTTAAAATAATTTAACTTTGCTTGCCTGAGGTTTTTTTTTTCTTTTTTCTTTTTTTTTTAATTCTATATTGGATGCCCTTTGCGCGTGTGCTAGGTTGCTTATTGGCGTAGAATCTGAGACCCTGTGAAATCTTTTTCATTCCCCATTTCTTCTTTTCCTTGCCAATTCGATCTCTTCAGACGCCAGCACTGCATTTGGAACAGTATCTATTGTGTGGGTGGCGGAACGCGGAGAAGCTATTTCTGTTCTAATTATGAGCACTGTTTTCGTAGGGGAAAAGGAGGGGGTAATAAGGCAGATCTGAGGCTGAGCTGCTTGCTGGGCGAGGATGCTCCGTAGAGGCGTTACTAAGGTTACTAGAAAGAGGAACGCAGGTGACAGGCAGGGTTTTTCTCTATAGGAAAATACATTTTCCAATGAAGGACGTGGGCTGGGCATTGCCACATTGTACTACATGTTGGATTCCCTAGAGGAAAAAGTAGATGGCCCAAAGGAAAAATGAGGGACCAAAGCAGGGAGCCTCTGCTTTCCTCTTCCGGGCCTTTTCTTCCGCCGTCTTTGTTTACCCCGAGCCATTCTGGCTGCAGCACACGGTCGGCGCGCCGGGGAACGGTGTCTTATAGATGTGACACGCCTCCGAGGCGGCCCGGAAGCGGTTCCCAGTCGGTACCCGTAGGGACTGGCGCGCAGCGGGCGGTGGCTGTGGCGCGGGCGGCGGTGCTGCGTGGCTCTGGAGGACCGGCGCGGACCTGCAGCGGCTCGCTGAGGCCGTGGGACGTCGCTGCAGCTGTCAGGACTCTTGGGGCGAACTTGCCAGACAGAGAGGAGCGGAAGGGAAGGGGTGTGTAAGGAGGGCCGTGGGCGTCTTTGGTGTCAGAGAGGACTTTGAAACTGGTTCCTCTTAGTAGTTGATTCTAATTTTTATTTTTGATAGATTCCGGAGGCAGCAGATGTCCCAGTCTCGAGATTTTTCTTAACCCCAGTTAGTAGGTAGCATGATTTGAGTGAGAGCTTTTTAGTGAAGCTACTGAGTTAAGATAGCTCAAGGGATGGATGAAGCTGCCAGAGGAAAAAGAAATGGGGAGTCGGAGCAGGGAAGTGGTGTCGGGGATGAGGAGTCAAGATGATCTACAAGTTCGTATTTACAGGTTTTACTGTACTAGATACCGTTCCCAAACTCTTTAAGATTGATGTCTTATTCCTGCAAGGTCCGGACTTCTTTACATAACCTATATGTTAACCTTTATATAAGTGGGGAAGCCGAAAAAGCTTCTGTGCCAGCCAGACCTTAGATTCTGTAAAGTTCCAGGCTCCCACACTGCGGTTTTTCACCACCAAAATATGAAGCAAGTGAGGATATAGGATTAGGGGGTAGTATAATTTGTACAGTCATGATAAGATGTGCTAAAAGGTGTGAAGGCTAGGTGTATAAGGGCAATGATAGATGTCAGTCAGGGAAGGTGGGAACAGGGGCCTGCGAACCTGTGACTTCAAGCTTGGCTGTCGTCTTCTCTTCAGCATTTGATGGGATAGGGAAGAGAGGTATATACTCACACACCCAAGTTTGAAAATGGAGTTACAGAGACTCACAGAGCTTAATGATTTGCCATAGCTACCTTATTTAACAGATGGAACGGCATAAGGAAGGTTGTCAAGAATGGAAACCCTGGCTGTCCTAGCTGTACTTGCCAACACAAATGCTCAAGTTAATGTCTCTACCTGCACTGGTTCCTTTCAGCTGTAGAGATTGCAACCCACCCTTACCCCGTTAATGTGTGTTACAAATTCTGTGCACGTGCTGACACAAATGCCAAAGCTGAAAAATAGTCTCACTTGACCTGGACTGGCTCCTTTCAGCTGCAGGAGTTGAATATTGATGACATACAATGGTGAAATCATCTATACTCTGTGTAATGCTGTAATCAAATGCCTTTTCAGACACAGCTGAGTGTCAGCTGAAGCTTTTCAGCAATTCCAAGACTGTTTGTCTGAAAATAATAAAACTGACTAAGCCTAGGGGTAAGGAAACTTATGCTTAAAAATTAAGGGAAAAAAATTAATCCGTTGATAATGTACTGTATACAAACACTAATTCTAGCAAGGTGTACCTAATATTCCCAAGAGATTGTTGAAACTGGAGCCTTAAGAATCAAGTAGATCAGTTTAACTACAATTTCATTCCTAAAATGCAAGTACTTATTTTTAACTTGAAAAATCATAAGCATGGTTTATAAAGTGCTTATCACTGTGTCTATGATAAAGTAAAAATATAGTAATTTATTGCTTAATAAGAGAGACACAAATATATCTTGCAACTTCTTCATTGTTCAAACATCACAAAATATGCTGACACAGTGGTAGCCATCAAATACTTATACTACGGGCAGCTCCCAAACTAGTATCTTTCTAGACTACGAACCTATATAGCATGTCATTGTAATTATTACTGTAGATAAGTATAATGGTATTTGCGCAGTTAGGCATAGCTACACATGTAAAAGGTATAGTTGAAGTACTAGGCAGTAATTTATATTTTTCCCCAGTGGTCTGTCAATGGCTGAAACATCTCTGGGGGATATGGGGTGTGTCACAGAAATGAAAGTGATGCATTGCTGCACCTTGAATGGAGTCACTTTGCAGCATCCAGGCTGGATTCACTGGAAGGCCACTGATTAGTGAGCTTGTTCCCTTAACAGCAATGGAAGGTGGAAAACATTTGTGCATTTCTGAAGTATCTGTCCGATTATTTCAAAGGGAGTGAAAGTGTTAGGTGGCTGCGTAGCCCCTAGACGGCGATCTGCCTACCATGACTTGTAAAGCTTGTAACTGTTTAAGATCACTTAATCTTCACTCTTCTGTTTCCTGAGTATTTGGCAGCTCAGGTCCACACAGCTGACTTGTCGCTCCTTTGCAGATGCATGGGCATGGAGGCTATGACTCTGATTTTAGTGACGATGAGCAAGGTGGAGGATCCAGCAAAAAGAGGAAGAAGTAAGTCTTTATTCATCCATAGTTCACATTGTTTCTAGACGGACATGAAGTATAAATAAATAATATGAAAAGGCTTTGGATTGACTTTGCATATAGAAACAACTGCTGTAGCAAGTAAGGCTTTATTTATTACACTGTAATAAATGAATTTCAATTTGTAAAATGAAATTTTAATTGTGAAGGAGTATTGAAAGGGGTAGAGGGAAAAGGAGAGATTTCTCTATTGCATGGTTCTTTGTTTTTGTTTTGGGTTTTTGTTTGTTTATTTTCATTTGTTAAGATTGTGTATCTACAAATGTCACAGCTTAAAGGAGTCTTAGTTGCTAGTGCTTGTCTTCCCAGTGAGGTGCATGTAGAGAAGGAATTGTCATTCAGAACAGTTGTAATGTTTACTTGAATGAGCAGGTCAGAATTTGGAAGACAAAGATCCTCTAGCCTGGGCCTCACAAGGAGGACACGTTCTTTTGTTGTTATTTTTGTTTCCTGAGACAGCTTTATTATGTATTTCAGGCTGGCCTGGAATTCCCTATTTAGCCCAGGCTGTCCTAAGACACAATCTTCTTGGTTTAGCTTTGAAAGTGCTGGGATTCCAGGTATGAACTGCTATGTCCAGCTGGAGGCTACATCTTCACCAAGCTGCTGTGTTAAGGGTCATCGTTCTTAGCTTTCAGTGCTTAGAAATTTCATGTTATGTAGTAACATAGGAGTGCTTGACTCAAATTAGCAGAACTTAGAGAAATTGGTTTATTATTCCATAGTGCGACTAATGTGTTATCACTAGCTAGGACTGAACATTTTATAAGATCATCAGTCTTTATCAATAACAAAAGAATAGTAGTAATTATAAAATATTATAACAATGTATGCTTTTAAGATTTCTTTTTTTTTTTTTAAAGATTTACTTATTTATGAGTACACTGTAGCTGTCTTCAGACACACCAGAAGAGGGCATTGGATCCTATTACAGATTGTTATGATCCTCCATGCTGTTGCTGGGATTGAACTCAGGACCTCTGAAAGAGCAGTCAGTGCCTTTAACTGCTGAGCCATCTCTCCAGCCCTGTTTTTTGTTGTTGTTGTTGTTTTTTTGTTTTTTTAGATTTTCATTAAAAAATATTACTTTCTGGTCTAGGGATGTAACTAAGTTAGTAGAGTGCTTGCCTAGAATATATGAAGCCCCAGTTTTAGTCCCCAGTGCTGTGTAAAACAAAGTAGCACATGCCCTTTAGAGGTAGATTAAGGAGCATCAGGAATTCAGGTTTATCCTTGGTTACATAGTGATTTCTGGGCTATCCTGGGCTAGTAAGGATCCTCCCTCAAAAGAAATGGTTTACGAATAGAATTTGAGCAGACTTAGTTGGGTACTGTGGTCTAGAGTTCTATTTATATCAGTAAGGCTGATCATTTGTAGTCAGTGTCCTCTATAGTCAATCTTTCCTTTCCATATTTTTACCTGTTAAATTTTCATTATCCTTACTTTACAGATAAGTAACCTTATACTACGATTAGGATGGTAAATGATCGAGTCAGGAACTGAACTGGGAACCTGCTGGTTAGAACTAGCCATTTTATTTTATCTTTTCCATTTTATAAGTATTAAATAAAATTAAGAAGCAAAATGTTTCATTACAGACCAGAGACTCTTTTAAAGTTAAATCCTTATTTCATGTTAGTTACTTTCCTAGTTGTGAACATGTACCTGAGTAGAAGAAACTGAGAGATTTGTTTTGGGTCAGTATTTAACAAGGGGCACAGTGAGAAGGGGTAACGCATAGAGGCAGGAGCATGAAGGGGTTCAGTCAGTCAGGGGTAATGTGTGGAGGCAGGAGATGAATTAGCTGGACACATTATGTCTACCGTCAGGAAGCCAAGAGCAGATATAAAGTGAGGCCAGGTTATAAAACAGTCTATCTGCCGTGATCCACTTCCTCCAGCAAGGCTCTGCCTTCCTCACACAGCTAAGATGGCGTTCACTGGTAGAACTCCTGCCAAGCAGTCACAGACATGGGAAGGATTAGACAGCAACCTTCAAGAAAAATTAAATTTTAACACTTTTTCTTTTTACTACACTAGGACAGTTGAAGATGAGTTGCTGCTTACAAAACCATTTCAAAAAGAAAGGCATGGAAAGGTGGCCCATAAACAAGTGGCTGCAGACTTGCTGGACAGGTGTGGTGTTTTGGTGTTATGACGGTCTTTGCGTTAAGCTGTTTTATAATCTCAGAACCTGTGGATTTCTTATGTTAATAAAATATGGACATTTGAATTTACTTAAACTTTTCTTTTTTAAACAGGGAAGAAGCAAGAAATAGAAGGTTTCATCTCATAGCTATGGATGCTGTATCCTTTTTATAGTCCTATTTTTTATAACTAATAGAGTATTTTGCTTGTCAGCCATGTTTTCTAACTTTTAAAAATCAAAATCTTGTCAAGTTCAGTAGACTAGTTTTGTTTTTACAGGTTAGTAATTATTGATACAGAAATTTACCATTTGTATTTTCAGGTGTAATTCTATTTTGCTAATATATAGGAAAAATTAGAGGTAAAAATAATGGAATAAATACGAGCTGTGGTCTATTTATAGACTTAAAAAGTCCAGGAACTTACAAGTGTCCCAGCATGTTCTTGTCAGACTTCCAGCATTTCTCTTTTCTAGTCTTGTCTTCTTTAGTATCATTTTAATTTATTCCCTTCCTACCTGGTTCTTGGCTCTTTTAAATTTCCTGTAAAACTTGTGTTTTAAAGCTAAGTCTGTCTGAGTGCCATCTCTGTATCTGCTGCTGCTCTGTTCCTCGGGTATGACTGGACACTTCAGCTGTAAGTCAGACTGTCGTGCACTGCTGCCCTGACATCACACTACTGCAGGACGTTAGAGAACAGGAGAGGCCAGGCAAGACCTGAGTGTTCGCTCCCAGGTCAGGACCACACTAGGGTCATCTGGCGGATTTTATCTTATTCCTTTCTTTTAAGTTACTGTGTTCTAGATATTTTTTTTTAAGTCTCTCTTACCTCCTAACCCATTGGAAGCTTAGCTTAGTTTAATGGTCTTATCTCCCATAAACATCTATACATATGTTCTCCCTTCTCTGACACTTTCATTGAGGGTGTTAATGCACCTAGTGAGAATAAAAATATAGGTGCTATTTTTCTGGCATGGATGGTAGAGGACCCCAGGTTTTTGGGGAGGAGGGGTATGTCTAGCTACAGTGGAGTTGTCACTATGTTAAAAGTTAGCGATTTTGCTAGGTGTGGTGGTTCACGCCTTCAATCCCAGCATTCAGAAGACAGAGGCTAGCAAAGCTCTGAATCTGAGGCCAAACATGGTCTACATAGTGAGCTCCAAGCCAGCTGAGGCTGCATAGTGTGACCCTATCTCAAAAAAAACCCAAAAAACCAACCAAACAAAATCCAAAAACCAAAAAGTTAGTGGCTGTCTTAGTTAAGGTTTCATAGTGAAGGGACAACATGACCAAAGCAACTCTTATAAAGGAGACCATTTAATTGGGACTGGCTTACAGTTTCAGAGGTTCAGTCCATTATCACGCATGGCAGCATGCAGGCAGACATGGTGCTAGAGGAGCTGAGAGTTCAACATCTTGATCCACAGGCAGCAGAAGGGGATTGACCTCCCACAAGCAACCAGGAGGAGAATACCTTCCGGACTGAGCCTAACTTGAGCATAGGAGACTTCAAAGCCCACCTACATAGTAACACACCTTGTCCAACAAGGCCTCATCTCCTCCAGCAAGGCATACCTCCTAATGGTGCCACTCCTATGGTCAGGCATTCAAACACATGAATAGATGGAGGCCATACCTATTCAGTCCACCACAGCAGTCTTCCTAGAGTTACTCTTGGCGTTTTGGTAAAGAGAGCAGGCTGTTGTAATTGTTTCAGTCTTTGTGTCTATTGCTAGCCTCACTGCCAAGTCTGGGGTAGATGAGGCAAAAAAAGGAAAAAGAAAAGGCCTGGAGAATGAATGTAGTTCAATACAAGGGCAGTCCCTGGTGTGCCTTTTAGTCACCATCTTCACAGGCTTGTATTTGTTTTTATATATAATGCCCAAAGTTGGACTTGTTAGTTTAAGGAGTAGGGAGGAGGAATAGGTTTTTGTCTACTCTGTCTCCTGGAAGCCAAGCTTGAGGCAAAGTTGTGTGAACCCAGCCCTACCTGTTGCCTGTGACTGCCCCATGTTACACTAGCAGAGCTGAGCAGTGGCAGCAGAAGCCACTAGACTGCAAAGCCTGTAAGGTTGTCATTTCTCTCCTTACAGAAAATATAAACAGTATATATATATATATATATATAGCATGCCCGTGTAGTGATAGTCAGGGAATTTGAACCCAGGCCTTGAGGTGTTTGGGCCACCTCCCTCCTCAATTTGATGTCCTAATTAAGTACTCCATTAGAATACACTGTGATCAGTGAAATTATTATGTCTGTTAGGATGTAGTCACTGAGGTAGACAGCTGAGTTTGCATGTCCTTGAGGATAGTGTTGCCAAGGTTTTAAAACAAACATTAAATGTTCATATATCTTGTTATTTTGCATGAAAAATATACATAGTTGTCTGAATTCTCTGAATATTAAAAAGAAAAGAAAAAAATCTTACTGTGATTTATTTATTTC
The DNA here is from genome assembly GCA_036184795.1 of Tokudaia tokunoshimensis. Lineage (NCBI taxonomy): Eukaryota > Metazoa > Chordata > Mammalia > Rodentia > Muridae > Tokudaia > Tokudaia tokunoshimensis. The sequence continues at coordinate 157,002,501 of BTHU01000001.1, read as the reverse complement.
ATTTCTTTACTTTTTGAGACACTCTCTTACCCTGAGGCCCAGGCTGGCCAGGAACTCTTGTTGCTCCCGGTGCCTCTGCCTCTCGATTGCTGGTGTGCTAGGTGTGAGCCACCACACCTCCTCTCTGACTTCTTATGTGTGTGTTTTGTTTTTGAAACCTTAATGTTCATGGGATTTAATTTTATAGACATAACCTATTTTTATATACTTTATCATTAATTATTACATCGTATAACAATGGAAGATAAATTCTAATTTTTTACCTTTAATTTAGAAGCCACAATTTATTTGTAATATTATGATTATTAGACTGAATGAGAGAATAAAGCTGTGTACAGTCTAGAAGCAGAATAGAAAGCTCCCTCTTTCCCCTGGTGGTTATACATTTTTATCATAAGAGTAATGTATGCATGAAAAAGATTCCAAACATTACAAGTAACACATGCTTGAAATGTTTTCAGCAGAAAGTAAAAGTCTGCTGTGTAGTTGTCCTTCATGATTACACATTTAAAAATGCTAGATAGACTCATACCATGCTTTCTTTTTATTTAGTAATATGTTACAATGGAACAACTTCTGAACAGTTACAAAAATCCTTAATGTTTTACATTTCAGTATCAAAGGCACACTAAGTTTGTAAATGACTACATTTTGTACTATGGTGGCAAAAGAGAGGACTTTAAGCGGTTGGGGTAAGTATCGTGAAGTTTACATAGGAGGTAGGGCAAGTACAGCTGATTTCTAGGCCTCCTGTTGTAACTGTCTCATCGGGGGCATCCTCATGATTGAACCAGGTATGACGCTGGGAATAACAGTACATGTGAGAGATGCTCTTATGTCTTGTTGATAAGACCTTTGAGGCAATGGCACATTTAGACTGTGGGGTCCAGGATTGCTGTTGCCCTTGGTTGCTCCCTACAGGTTGAAGATAAGTCCCTACTGCTGAGGACACCAGACATGTAGACACCCAAGAGGACTCTGATCTGAAAGCCTCCTTCCTAAGGACTAGCTTTCATGGTACAATTGAAAGTGGCCATGGATCTGAGAGCGATGGAGAGGGTGTCTGAGGGGTTGGAGGAAGAAAAGATAGGATACAAATGATGTAATAACATTTATAATCTCAAAAAGTAAAAACATTATTTAAAAAAACAAGGCAAGCAGGAAACTTAACTTGGAATTTCACACACATGAAAATTATTCCTGTGTTGAGGCTGTTGGTCTTGCATGGATTCCCCTCTGACTTGACTTACTGAGTAGGTAGGGCCCTAGCGAATTTAACTATTATTTAATAGTTAAATTAGCTATCCCATTCTTATCTTCCCTATCCACTGTGCCCATACTGCTCAAATGTTTCCTGGCTGGGTATCTATTTTTCTTCCTTCTTTATTGTTCTTCCCAGGGAACTGGTAAATGATGTAATATTGCACATTATTGAGAGCTCGTTACTTAGATCTATTCTGAAACTTGTTTTCATTCACATTTTTTCACTCAGAGTCTATTGAGCTTTTGTGTCCTTGCTTTGGCCACAAAGCACCACTTGTATAATTAACCCACTGTAGAGTTGAATGGATTTGCTTCTCTATGGAACTCACTCCTTTCTTGCATTTTTTTCTTAAATAGCTTCTGAAAATATTGAAATATTTTCAATATTTCAACTGAAAATTGAAAAATTTCCAAATTGAAGTATACCTTTATTTATATTTTTATTCAAGTTTTCAAAAAATTTCAGCACCATTTAGTCTAAATCTGACTAATTTTATTTTTATACTAAATTATTTTATTTTCTAGGGAGAATGATAAGACAGATCTGGATGTCATACGAGAAAATCATAGGTTCCTATGGAATGAGGAGGATGAAGCAGATATGACTTGGTAATTTTACTCCATTATTTATTTATTTTGTGTGTGTATGTGTGTGGAGCACAGAGACAACTTGGAGGAGTGGTTCTATTCTCTCACCATGTGCTTCGCAGGGCTCAAACTCAGGCTATCAGGACTTGGTGGCAGGAGCCTTTACTGACCAGACTGTTTTGCCAGTCTGATGGATTGGTAATTTTAGCCATTAGCATCTAATGGAACAAGTGTTATAGTCTTGTCTTTCTTATTCTGTTTTCTCTTGTGTGTGTGTGTGTGTGAGTGAGTATATGTAGGAACCCTTAGAGGCCAGAGGAGGGCATCAGATTATACAGATCTGGAATTACAGGAGGTTGTGAGCCACCCACCATGGGTGCTGGGATCTGAACTAAGGTCTTTTTGAAAAGCCACACATGATCTTAACCCCTGAGCCATCTCTCCAGCCCCAATATGTATTGTCTTAATCATCATTTATCAAGGTATTCAGCTCTTTCATAGTCAGTTTCTGAAGGATAGAAACCTACATTTAGGACTCTTGACTCTGGTTTGCTTCCTTGGGTGATCTCTGGCAATTTAATTAACTTGTAATTGTTTGATCTACTCTTCAAAAGTAATTATGCTACTGTTTTTTGTCTTATAATGAGTATTGCATGTTCCTTATAAAATGCTTTGAATAATTTTGGAAAACAAAATACACAAAAGTGGTTTTCAAAGTCAGACATCACTGAGGGTAATAAATGAAGAGTAATTCTCCATCTCATTCTCTGAGAGCCGCCATTAACAGTTCATCTATAGACAGCCATCACATCTGTCTATAGCATGCTTCTTTTAGCATTAATGTTTATATCATATATGTATCACCTATTTGATATTTCTTCCAAGTAACAAACTGTGGTTGGATTTCTGAATATATAATACATACTTTTTATGGATTTAGGGAGAAGAGACTTGCAAAGAAATACTATGATAAATTATTCAAGGAATACTGCATAGCTGATCTCAGTAGATACAAAGAAAATAAGGTATGCCCTATGAATATTTATAGCTGGAGCTCTTGTTCAACTATAGCATCAGTTTTTATAACCACCATGACCCACATTACTTTTTCCTGGCACTGATTTGAATCTGTTATCTTGCACTTTGGAATATCATTTTGACCACTTACCCTCTGTGGGGTTTAAGAGGTCTATGGGATTTATGAAGGATGAATGCTTTGTGTTTGTGAGATTATCTACAAAAGTCTATAATTATACAATTGGCAACTAGATTCCACTGGGCTCTCATCTTGAGCCTCTAGTGATTAAACAATTCAGAATGATGTCTCATTTCATAGATCATCAGCAGGTTTTTGATTGATTGCCATTTATGGAGTGGCAGATGTACTTTTTCTACATAAATATTTCTACTTTGGTAAAATTAATTTTCAGTCAATGCTAATTAGTAGAGGCAGATTCCTGTTTCCACATTACATCTTTAGTTAATATTAAAGCAATTTTTATTCCTAGCTCAATTTCCATAGGAACTAGAGAAGGTAATCCAAGAATGGATAATCTCAGCTAGAAATATCAAAAGGATTGAGTGAATATTTGTATTCTACTAAGAAAAAAAAATCCATTTATAAACAACTATCTTAAAGAAAATCTAAGGATTTCTTTTTTATTTATTTTTATTTCTTTAGTGTCTTTAGTTTGTAAGTTGTTTTCTAGTTCTGTACAGACAGTAGCAATAATTACTTTGCATATTCCTGATACAAATCTATGTGGTTGCAGTAGACCAAAGACTTCTCAGTTCCTTACCAACTAGTTGTGAATAGCACTTGTCTGTACCAGCTAATTACCGTAGTAACTAGTCTGGAATCACCACAACAACCTGGAGTTGCTTGCAGTTACTAGGTTGTAAAACAAGTCTGAAATACCTTTCTAGGGTCATATGGCAGATTATGGATTTATTTGTAATGATACACTCCAGTATTTTTTGAAATTGGACTGAACATTCTATAGTGACTGTCCTTCAGAAAAAGCTGCAATCTCGATGAGTGTGATAGTGTACAACTGTAGACCCAGCACTCAAGAGGCAATGGCAGGATTGTGAGTTCAAGGCCAGCCTAGGCTGCATAGCAAGTTTTGAAGGAGAAACTTTCTCAAAAAAAAAAAAGTTGTAGTCTAGCTAAGGAGAACAGATAATACACAAAATGTTTAAAGTCTCCATTTAAAAAATATTACTAGAATCAGGGAGGTGGAAAGATGGCTCAGTGGTTAAGAGTGCTTGCTGAGAAGTCATAAGGACCTAAGGACCAGAGTTTGGATTTCAGCACCTATGTAGCAAGGCAGGCAACCACACATGTAAACACATACACACACACACCTGCATTAACAGCCTGGATATAGTCAGAGATAGGAGGACCTCTGGGGCTTGCTAGCTTCCATCCTAGTCCCCACTCCCAGCAAAATTGCAAGCCTGAAGGTCAGGGAGAGACCCTGATGCAAAGAATAGGTAAGGGTGAGTAAGGCACCTAAGACACTCTTCTGGCTCTCTTCTGGCCCCATACATGTATGTGCATGCACTCGTCTTAAGGAGAATAATTTTGATTGTATTTTGTATTGTATTGTTGTATTTTGTTAGAGCATGGTAACTGCATGTAAAAAGATGATAAGAGATATTAAGAAATCAAATATGTCTTGGATTTGAGTGTGGAAATGAGAAAACAGGAAGTTTGGATGGGATATACTTGGGACATGTAACAGCTCTGTATTCTAGCATATCATGTTCGCCATGTTGGAGAAAGTTTAGCTTGCATCATGATTCCAGAGTTAGGATGAATGTTTTCTTAACTTCGTTTACACAGATAGTACTTTATTTACTTTAATTAAGCAGTTCTTAATTAATCAGTGCCTACACTACATAGTAGATACTTAAGGCACATCTAGTGTCTAGTGACTTTTGCTCTGTGTTCCTGTTCCTTTTCTTTAAATATTTATTTATTTTATTTATATGAGTACACTGTAGCTGTCTTCAGACACACCAGAAGAGGGAATCAAATTCCATTACAGATGTTACAGATGATTGTGAGCCACCATGTGGGTGTTAGGAATTGAACTTGGGACCTCTGGAAGAGCCGTCAGTGCTCTTAACCACTGAGCTATCTCTCCAGTCCCTCCTGTTCCTTTCTTTGAAAACTTTTTGTATTTGAGTTCATCTTTCAACTAGAATTAGATTCAGTCACAAGGAGAGAAGGGTGGGGTAAGAAAAAAGGAAAAACACTGCCTTAAATAAGCTGAAAACTATTTTTCTTTTACAAAAAGTCCAAGTAGACAGGATCTGTGTTGCAGGAGGCAGGATTCAGGACCAAGCCCTGAGTAACTGCAGCTTGGGTCCTGTGAGAAGAGCTGGGGTTGGGACAGGATATAAGAAGACAGAGGTTACAGAGTGGGACGGTGTAGTCTCTCATTCCCCATAAGATTGTAACTTTCCTTGTGATGGATAGTGCCCTGTAAAGATTTATTTAGTTTTGTTTTATGTGTATGAATGTTTGCCTGCACGTGTATATGTGCACTGCATGGTTGTATTGTACCTGTGGAGACCAGAAGAGAGAGTGTCAGATGCCCTGGTCCTGGAGGAATAGATGGCTGTGATCCACTCTATGGATACTGGCAGCCAAACCGTGGTCTCCTGCAGCAGCACTAACTAATGGCTCTTTAACAGCTGAGCCATTTCTTCAGTCCTGAAATACAAGTCCAATAAATAGTTGCTTAACAAGTATATTTGTTAAATAGATTAACGAATGAAAGAAAAAGTTTGGGAAACCCTTGCTAGTAATACAGTTGACTTTGTGCTTCAGTAGACATTCCAAGACAGTATTGAATGTCATGTAGTCTCTAGACACAGATATAAACTTAAAATGAAAGGGAGTAATTTTAAAATTTTTAATTTTTTGATACTTATTCTACTTTTTTCCCCATAGAAATGGAGAATTTTATTTTATTTACATTTTAACTAGAATATTTTGACATTTTTAAATCTTTATATGAATTTAAGATATAAAATTGACAAATTAAGAAATAAGTGATTAAAAACTTAAACTTGAATGTTAATAAGAAATTGAATGTTTTTTCTGGATTATTTTATATTTTTCCCCTTTAAGGAAATGTGTATGGCTGTTTTGCCTGCATGTATATCTGTGTACCACATGTGTGCAGTACCTATGGAGGCAGGAAGATGTCAGCTCCTCCAAGCTGGAGTTGGAGGTAGTTATGAGCCACCATATGGGTGCTGGAAGTTGAGCCTGGTTGTCTGCAATAGCAGCCAGTGCTCTTACACTCTGAGCCATCTCTCCAGCCCTCTGAAGTCTTTCTTAGTACACTGGGTCTGAGGGTTAACATGGTTTTGTTGCTTGCTTTTGTTTTTTTCAAGATTTATTTATTTATTTAATATATATGAGTACACTGTAGCTGTCTTCAAACACACCAGAAGAGGCATCAGATCCCATTACAGATGGTTGTGAACCACCATGTGGTTGCTGGGAATTGAACTCAGGACCTCTGGAAGAGCAATCAGTGCTCTTAACCACTGAGCCATCTTTCCAGCCCTAGGGTTAACATGTTGAAGTAATACCCTTGGCCATAACCACAGTCCCCTGTTCTTGTTAGTACTGTATACTATGCATAGACTATAAATGTAGATGTTATCCTGGCTCAACTCCTATAGCTTTTAGGTATTTTAAAAGTCATTTTTAATAGAGATTAGTAATTGTTGGGAGATATCCTTAAGTTCCTATAAAAAGCCAGGCGGTGGTGGCGCATGCCTTTAATCCCAGCACTTGGGAGGCAGAGGCAGGTGAATTTCTGAGTTCAAGGCCAGCCTGGTCTACAGAGTGAGTTCCAGGATAGCCAAGGCTATACAGAGAAACCCTGTCTCGAAAAACCAAAAAAATTAAATAAATAAATAAAAAAGTTCCTGTAAAAAGAGAAAAAGTCATCACACTGATAATTAACTTTATTTTTCAGCTGAAAATGTCATCTTCTTTGGCTTTGTACATATATTAATTTTATATTTACATTTATTTTATGTAAATGAACTTTTTTTTTTTACTAGTTTGGATTTAGGTGGCGAATAGAAAAAGAAGTAATTTCAGGAAAAGGTAACTTTTAAAATTTTTACTTTCTAATAAAACACAGTTTATTTTGTTATATATAATTGAAATCATCGGGTGAGTTTTTTTTTTTTTATAAAAACAAAGTTTGGGAAAATGTATTTCTGATAAATATTAGTAAAGATCAGAATTTAATGCTTCCATGACTTCTTTAGAATTTGGTCCTTAGAATATTTGAGGATATGTGGACAATGTTATAACAAAGATTTAATAACAAGGAACAAGGGAGTACTTGATTAGCAATTATAATAAAATATTGATAGTACTATATTCCAACAACAATCAATATTTTGAAAGTAGAAGTTAAATATCATATATGAACCCAATAAAGGCTTTGTACAGATTAGTTCTAGGTTGAACTCAAATATTTAGTCTAATATCAAAATATCAAACATTCAGGGTGGTCAAGAGCACTCCAGTTCCAGGGATTGGAAGCCCTCTTCTGACCTCTCCCAGCACCATGCCTGACGTGCACATATATAGATGGCAGGGATATTTTCTGTGAATAATGAAAGCACTGTAGAGGAGAAGGAAAGAGAATGAATTTAAAGCAGTTCTCAGGTCAGTGAGGTGGTCAGGGAGATGGTCAGTGAGTGGTCAGTGAGTTGGTCTCACACACACACACACACATGCCATGCTCATACAATATTAAATACACTTTTTGAGTTTTGTTTTTCAAGACAGGGTTTTTCTGTGTAGCCCTGACTGTCCTGGAACTTGCTTTGTGAATGAGTCTGGGCAAGAACTTGAGATCCTCCTACCTGCCTCCTGAGTGTTGAGATTAAAGGTGGGAACCACTGCCACTACCATCCCCAGCTTCCCATCCCCCCTACTCTCCCAACCCCCAGCTAAGTAAATGTTTTTAAAAATAAGGCAATTCAAAAGTTTTCTTAAGGTCATGTTTTATTTTGTAGAGATCTGAAATAAAATATAATAAAAATATCTGTATTAATTTTGTCAAGTGAAATTTTTAGGAGAGTATATAAAACTGCCTTTGAAAAAATGACAGGCATTCTCTAAGTTCTTAAATAGGACTAGGGAACAGACAATAAAACAGAATGTTGTGGTTGCTGTTTCAGACATTGCTAAACATGTGCGTAATTAATAGCTCTTCATTTGGGATGACTTGTCCAGTCATTCTGTGACTTCTTTACATAGTTCATGGCATGCCATGTATGTATACACACATGTAGATAGATAGATAGATAGATAGATAGATAGATAGATAGGTAGGTAGGTAGGTAGGTAGGTAGATAGATAGATAGATAGATAGATAGATAGATAGATAGATAGATAGATAGGTAGGTAGATAGACAGATGCATAATACATACATACATACATACATGCAAAAAATGTGTTTTAAGTTGAAGTCATCCTCTGCTACATGGTAAATTTGAGGTTAGTCTGGGTGAATGTAATAGATCCTGTTTAAAAGACTGAGTTACACATCAGCCTTTGGATGCTGGTGTAGAATTTCATTGTGGCAGTCTTCTGCATTTTATGAAAAGGAATTCATGGTTTCTATTTACTACTCTTGGTGCAAATTATTGTGGTAGAAATTGTTTTTTGTATAAATCATTTTTACTTTCTCTTTTTTCGGCCAAAATAGAGAGTTTCAAGTTGTCCTTTCACATCCAAATCATTGTCCTTAGAAGTTAGAAGTTTTTAGCTAGAATTTTAAATAAATAATATACTTGAAGACTTCAATTTTAACATTTAGTTAAATACTGAAAGGACTCATGTCTAAGAGCACATATTTTGGGAAATGATCCCTTTCAGTGTTTTAGTTAGTACACTTAATATTTTCACTTTCTAAAGTATAAGATTCTCTAATAATGGACTTACTAAAATTCTACTTAAATAAGCAGTTTACCAACAGGAATTGTGTAACAGATTTTAAGAGTTCAGCTCCTTAGCCAGATCTGGTGGCACAGTCTCATGGTCCCAGCTACCCTGGAGATGTCTGCAAATTCAGTCCTGACCTTTAGAACAAGTTCTAGGCCAGCTTAGGCAATGTAGCAAGCAAGCAAGAAATAATAATAGGGGTTTTTGTTGTTGTTGTTGTTTGTTTGTTTGTTTGTTTTAAAAGAGCTGGGATGTGGCTTAATGGTAAAACAAATACTTTGCATGCATAAGACCTGGGTTTAGTTCCCACTGCAAAAGAAGAAAAAAAAAGCATATCTTTGGTTTCATATTTTGATACATGCATGCTATAATTATTTTTTTGTTTTTTTATTAGGTATTTTCTTTATTTACATTTCAAATGCTATCCCCTTTCCTCGTTTACTCTCTGAAAATTCCCTATCCCATCTCCCCTCCCCCTGCTCACCAACCCACCCACTCTTGTTTCCCTGTCCTGGCATTCCCTTACACTGGGGCATTGAGCCTTCACAAGACCAAGGGCCTCTCCTCTCATTGATATCTGACAAGGCCATCCTCTGCTACATATGCGACTAGAGACATGGGTCCCTCCATGTGTATTCTTTAGTTGGTGGTTTAGTCCCTGGGAGCTCTGGTTGGTTGGTTCATATTGTTGTTCCTTCTGTGGGGCTGCAAACCCCTTCAGCTTCTTGGGTTCTTTCTCTAGCTCCTCTATTGGGGACCCTGTGCTCAGTTCAGTCGTTGGCTGTGAGCATCCACCTCAGTATTTGTCAGGTACTGGCAGAACCTCTCAGGAGACAGCTATATCATTGCTGGTGGAATTGCAAATTGGTACAACCACTCTGGAAATCATTTGGTAGTTCCTCAGAAAATTGTACATAGTACTACCTGAGGACCCAGCTATCACTCATGGGCATATACCCAGAAGATGCTCCAACATGTAATAAGGACACATGTTCCACTATGTTCATAGCAGCCTTATTTATAATAGCCAGAAACTGGAAAGAACCCAGATGTCCCTCAACAAGGGAATGGACACAGAAAATGTGGCACATTTGTACATTGGAGTACTACTCAGCTATTAAAAACAATGAATTCGTGAAATTCTTAGGCAAATGGATGGGACTAGAAAATATCCTGAGTGAGGTAACCCAATCACAAAAGAACACACATGGTATGAACTCACTGATAAGTGGCTATTAGCCCAAAAACTCAGAATACCCAACATACAATTCACAGACCACATGGAGCTCAAGAAGGAAGACCAAAGTGTGGATACTTTGGTCCTTCTTAGAAGGGGGAACCAAATACCCATGGGAGGAAATATGGAGACAGTGTGGAGCAGAGACTGAAGGAAAGGCCATCCAGAGACCGCCCCACCTGGGGATCCATCCCATATACAGCCACCAAACACAGACACTATTGTGGATGCATGCTATAATTATTGTGGTCATTATTTTTCATGCTGAATTTATATTGAATTTAGTATATTAATTTTAAAAATTTTAAAAGAAAAATTTAGAGGTAATAGGTTTGTAGGCGAATCCTATCATGTACTGTGGGTGACAGTCCTTTTCTTTTGCAGGCCAGTTTTTTTGTGGAAATAAACGTTGTGATGAAAAGGAAGGCTTGAGGAGCTGGGAAGTCAACTTCGGTTACACTGAGCATGGTGAAAAGAGAAACGCACTTGTTAAATTAAGTAAGGCATGTTCAGTGGAGATACAGTTGATTACTTCCAAGTTTACCTTGAATTTAGAATTAAATAATGTATGTACTATTTAATTTTAAAAGACTTGGTGGTTACAGTGTTACACTGTTCTTTTTTAAAATTAGTTTTCATGTTTCAGTTTCTTGCTTCCTTTTATGACCATCAGCTTTTCTGGCTCCATAAATAAATCTTCAGTTTTCAGTCTACTCCTGATAGTACACACTGGTTTCTGTGAGTTCCTCCTAGAAGCACCCGTCTGGAAAAGTCAGCCAGTTTGGAATGAGACTAGGGAAAAGAAGAAGTATTTATAGTGGAAGTATTTGAAGATTCTCTTTCTGTTTACTTGAAAGTTTTGAACACTTCAGAGAAGATGGCTATACTCAAATAATAATAATAATAATCATTATCATTATTATATACATATTATTGCATCATGTTGTTATATTAAGAGAGATCTTTGATGTCAGATACTAATTTTGCCTATGAAACCCAATGGATAAAACTTTCTAAAGTACCTTTAAAACAGCATTTTCAGATATAACAGGACTGATACATATATGAACTCACAAAGACAGCATACACACGACCAGCACAAGTTCAAACCAGATACAGTCCCGGCACTGACAGGGGGAAGTGGGTTCAGAGTCCTCCCCCTAACCAGGAAGCAGTCTGTGATTGATCGCTGCTGGGAAAGGGAAACGTAGGTTTGCTTTAATGGAGTGATACTTTTTTTTCAAAAGAGAGAGAAAATATGAAGTGGGTGGGTAGGGAGGGGGGAATCTTGGAGGAACTGAGGAAGAGGAAAGAATATGATCAAGTATATTGTATGAAAAAAAATTTAAAACAAAGCATTGTTAAAATATTTTCAATCCTTAAACACTGTAATATAATTTTGAGATATAATATTATTAGATTATTTTCTTTATATTATTTCCTGTGTATAGTTCTTAGATTTGGGCAAAGCTGCCAGATTTATTTATTTATTTATTTATTTTTCGAGACAGGGTTTCTCTGCGTAGCCCTGGCTGTCCTGGAACTCACTCTGTAGACCAGGCTGGCCTCAAACTCAGAAATCTGCCTGCCTCTGCCTCCCAAGTGCTGGGATTAAAGGCGTGCACCACCACCGCCTGGCTATCCTGTGTATAGTAAGGGATAAAAGAACATGGGAAATTATAATTAAAATAGAGTAGCAGTATAATTACACGGATTCAGAAGCTCAGTGGTATATTTTTTCTCTTTTAGGACTATGCCAAGAATGTTCCTTTAAATTAAATTTTCATCACAGGTAATTTTTTTCTTATAAAATATCATTTCTAATGTTTAGTAACCTAGGCCATGCTCATTTTATCACACTTGAGTGTATAAATCTCAATTTGGAAAGTGGATTTGTTTAGAAAAAATAGAACATCATTGTATGATCTGTAGAATTGGAGATTCACTCTGCCCTGATCAAGCCAAGCAAGTTTATATGTGGTGGTCAATGTGGGGCAACAGATGCCTGTTGTTAATTTGGAGCCAATGGCCAGACACTGTAATAATCCTAGAAATGATGTTATAAAGCTGACCACATAAAATGGAGCATGCATGCATGCCTGTGTACCTGCGTGCCCGAGTGCCTGCGTGGCTGTGTGCCCACGTGTTTCTTGGGAAGCTACAGGAGGACACTGAGTGTTGTGCTCTCTGACTTTCTCCCCATTACTCACTTAAGACAAGGTCTCTGGTTAACCTGGAACTTGCCCTTTTTGACTCGTCTGACTGGTAAGCCACAGCAATGCTCCTGTCTCTCTGGTCTCTACCTTCCTGCCCCTAAGCACTGAGATTATTGGTGAACATGGTCACACCTGACATTTATGTGGAATCTTGGGATTCAGAGTCAATTCCTCGTGTGTTCATTGCAGACTCTTTTACCTACTGAACCATCTCTCCAATCCTTCTTGTGACTTTTAAATAGACTTTTGTTATTTTGTTTTTCAAGTCAGCGTTTCCCTGTGTAGCCCTGACTGTCCTGGAACTCACTCTGTAGGCGAGGCTGACCTTTAACTCACAGAGATCTGCCTGGCTCTGCCTCCCTAGTGCTGGGTTAAATAGACTTTTAGCTAAAGTTTCTCAATGACAAAAGTGACATTGGTAAAGTCAGGCTCCTGCTAAGTCTTCTGGAATGTGTCTGCTGTATTGAGTTAGGAGAACCACTGGCCTTGCCCCATGCCTTTCGTGTGAGATCATTGGCCTTGGTTTTATTTTACTATTTGCTTGTTTTTTGTTTTGTTATTTTGTTTCGTTTTTGAGGAAGACTGTCTTCAATTCATAATGCTTCTGAGGCTAGCCTCAAATTTGTGATTCTCTTGTCTCAGCTCTTAAGTGCCAGGGTTATAGGCATATGCCAGCATCTGGCTTATTAAGTTTTAGTGTAAGCATGTCTACATTATGTTTTAGCTACTACAAATAAACAATACATTTTCAAAACCAGCAGGAGTTTTTATGTTGTTAGAATGGCCATCCCAAACCTTAATTTCCTCTTTCTGTCAGTGATGCTGAGGGACTGAAGGTATTTGTGACTTTCCCTTTTGAGTGTCATTTCAAAATTGAAATAACTTTGATAAAAGAACAAATATGATTAACTACTGTGCCAACATGATAGCATCAGCATGGATATCTTAACCAGAAGTCTGTTGAGCAAATATTTGAGAGCAGTTTTCCCATGTTTCTTTTCTTAAGCAATTAAAATTAATTATTTTTCACCTGTTGTACTGACCAACAGATGTACTGTTGTAAATCTGGCCTAGAAGGGGTAAAGCCAGAGCAATAAGAAGGTAAATTAGAAGTTGTCTAATGTTGACATCTCAGTTAAGGGTAAGCACTTTCTATCTCCATTCCTGGATATGTTTACTGTAGTCTTTATTCCGAGAGGAGAGCATCCTCTCATGTGGATTAGATCAGTCACAGCACTTGCTTCTCAGTGCTCAGTGGATATGAGTTATGTGCTAGGAAAGGGAGTGGACATAAAAAGTGCACTGTTTGTGTAGAGAATTTACAAAATAGTTCTTCGTGTCTGTTTAGGCTTTATCATCTTACAGAATTATCTTAATTTATATATTGACCTAAAATATTTACATACTCTAGCCTGGCAGTGGTGGCATATACCTTTGCTCCCAGCACTCTAGAGACAGACACGGGTAGATCTCTGCGAGTTTGAATCCAGCCTGGTCTACAGAGTGAGTTTCAGTGCAACTAAGGTTACATGGAGATAACATACCTCAAAAGAATGAGAAAATTTACATACTCTCTCAAGGTTCCTTATTATATAAATTATAAGTACTTTAACTGTTTTCCTTAATTCAGATATTTTTTATAAAATCTGTTGAAAAATTTAACTTCAATATTATGTTGTTTAACATAAAGGAGAAAAGAAATCAAGTCAACAAAAAGAAAGTCAAAAACCAAGACTGACAAATCGCCTCTTAGGAAATCCAGGTCATCATCTTCAGAGGACGCTCCCAAGGGGAAGGATGAAGGTAAGGAGGATCCAGATCCTCACTCCGAGGATGACATGCAGTCGTTCGCAGCGCTAATCAGAGTCCATCTGGGGATGCGTTCAGAGCTCTGTTCTAGAGCAACTGAAAGGAAAGTGGCCAAGAATTCAGATGTGAATTTATAGTCACTTTTAGCAGTTTTAAGAACAGAATTGGTTTTGGTTCCTTTGGGGTATATACTATAGTATTATATAATACTGCAAACAGTGTTCACTTCCTGGCTGTATGCAAGCCTTGTTACTAGGATAAGACACTGACTCTCCTGAGCTTACCTTCTCCGTGTATGCTGGGGAAATGTGAACACCTGCCTGCATATTTGTCAAGAGTCAGATGAGAACTTGAGGGCTCGCTGAGAACTGTAGAGCAGTTTAACAGTCTGTCATTCAATCTAAAATCTTGATTACAGTAGCTGTCTTATAGGATTATGAGAAAAAATTGAGATAGTTTATTTAGCAATTTGACTAATGCCCACTGTGTAATTAACTATTAAGATTACTTTTAGTTGCTTTTTTGCACCAGGAGGTTATCAGGTAAAACTTCTACTGAATTTAACCCAATGTTAATATAAGATCTGGACAGGAGAGGTCCCCCTTGCTCTAGATAGGAAGATAGTTGGCTCAGGTGCATTCTTTTATGCATTTTTTTCTTCTTGTATATCACAATGACCATGAAGTTAAAGTATACAGTACAAAATATCCCTGAATCGGGATGGGCGGTTAGTAGACATGTTATTTTGTTGTTATTGAGAGATGGCATTTGAAGCTGAAAGCCTTTTCATGTCTATCTTTTCTTAACTCCAAAATAAGTCTCAATAAGTTTGAAAATCTCATCTGAGTTTAAAAATTGGTATTTATTCTAATATGCTGTAACAGTAATGTGGCATTTGAAAATTTGGTTATATCCATTATTGAATTAATAATATTGCTATCTTCTTACTTTAATCATACTATGTAATCATGGCTTATTATAAATTAAGGAAGAACTCATCTCTACCTAGACCTTTTTAATTTGGAATAATCTTTAATAATGACTAAACATCTGGACAGTTGGCACTCCTGGCTTTATCCCTAGATATCCCTTGCCCCATTATGTGAGACTATGTATTCTGTAGCTTCCTTGTTACCACCATAGTAAGTGCTAAGTAAGTGAGTAGCTGGGTGGACAGCTGAGTGCCACATGGCAGAGCGAATGTGAAGAGAGAAAACTAAGACAGATCAATAACTTGTGTTTGAAGAGCGATTTTGCTTTTGCATGAAAGGAAGAACTAAATACTTGGATACAGATACACTCTTGGACAAAGGTTCAGTATCCTCTCTTCCCCATTTCCCTTTGAGCAGCCTCACCCTTCATGTTTCACTTCAGCTCAGTTGGAAAGGCCCTTCTTAACAATCTCACTTCTCCAACCTAGCTTAGGTCCCTAGTATGCATTCTAAGAGTACCCTGTACTTGTTTAGAGATGCACAGGACCCTTGAAATAATTCATTTTCTGTGAGAGAAGGGATTACATAGCTGTTTAACTCACCCCCAATTCCTAAGACCATAGGCACTTATTTAGTAGATATTAGTGAGTGGAATCAGTAAATTCACTCATTTTTCTCACAGTTGAAGAAACTCCAGAATCATAATCAAAAAGATGTCTTGCATTTTGCTTTCAAACTATGGTGCTCTCTTGTGATCAGCTGTAAATTGGTCTGAAGTTACTATCTGCGGCCCCTGTGATTTGTGGGTCCTCACACAAACAAGTGTGCAAGAGCCTCTGCCCTGGGGCATGCAGTGGTTCTGATTGCTTCAGCATTTCAGGGAAGAGGAACTCCTACCACAGTAACCTTCACATGTCAGATGGTGCTAGCAGGTTTCCCTTGACAACCTACACCTTCCCACTTTGGTTCTACTTATGTCAATAGGTTTGAAAAGTAACCCTGACCTTTCCACCTACTTTTTTTTTAAAGATTTATTTATTTTATTTACCCGAGTACATTGTAGCTGCCTTCAGACAGACACACCAGAAGAGGAAGATGGTTCTGAGCCACCAAGTAGTTGGTGGGAATTGAACTCCGGACCTCTGGAAGAGCAGTCGGTGCTCTTAACCGCTGAGCCATCTCTCCAGCCCTCCACCCACTTTTTAAAAGCCCATTGAACAACCTGCACTTCTTGTATCCCCTTTGGCCTCTAAGAGACTAAAACTTAGGCTCCTCAGCCTCTCATCCAGTTTTGTTGGGGCCCTATTTTGTCACCTGTGCTTTTTATTTTATCACCCTCCAGAAATCTCTCTCCTGAGGGCTCTGTAGAGTGGTAATTTCTACACACACACACACACACACACACACACACACACACACACACACACGGGTAGTGGGGTCACAAGCCTTTAATCCCAGCACTTGGGAGGTACTGACAGTCAGATCTCTGTGAGTTTAAGCCCAGCCTGATCTATAGAGCAAGTTCCAGGACAGCTAGTACTACACAAAGAAACCCTGACTCTAAAACCCATATATGTGTGTGTGTGTGTATGTGTGTTTAGCTATAAAAATTTATAACATTTAATTATATAAATATAACTTAATGTAATATAATTAGATATAAACATGTTATCTAAGTATATAAATACATTATTATATAGAATATAAATATATTAACATAAATATATATAAAATATATAATATATTATTATTATATTATATATATACCAATAGATGTTCTGTACTTTTTTCTTTTTGTCTCCCTCAGTAACTATTGCAGAGATGAAATTTTTTATTTTTTTGACAAATGATGCCTTAATAGCTGCGTATGGTTGTGGACAAGGTTGGCTGGGAATGTGGCTCAGTGGCGGAGCACTTGTTTAGCATGCATATGGAAGGAAGACGCCCTAACTCCTCACTACCTCCATTTCTACTTGTATATGACCTTGACAAAAGTCTGGAAAATGAATTTTTATACACTATTCACTGACTGGAAGGGCTGAGCATCTCTACAACGTAAAGGAAGTTTATTATTGTTGCTCTTGTTATGGTCGTCATTATTATTTGCAACCTTTGAAGTGGTGTTCAAGCCATGTAAGATTTTTCATAGGCTTTCAGGTTTTAAGTTTTGTGTTAGCTTTCAGCTGTCCCAGTCTCTGTGAACAAATAAGATGATAACTATCTAAAAGGACCTAATATTTTAATTGAGGAAATAAAACTAAGGGACCTAAAAGAGTAGTAAAAGGCTTTTTTTTTTTTTGAGAGCGTAAGAAAATTTGTGAAGAATTTATAGCTTTAGCTGTAACTATCAACAGCACCTGAAGATGATGCTTGTTAAAACAATGTTGTTTTCTTTTCAGGACATTCATCCTCAAAAAAGTCAGAAGATTCTAGAAACAGTAAGTACCAAGCATTTCTTTATCAATAGATATATATAGATTCAAAGCACTTGTAATTTGGGTTTTTTTTATTTGTATCTTGCTGTGATGTGAATTATTATTTGTTTTTATATAACATGAGAAGAATCATAAAGGACAAAAAGTAAATATTTATTTACTTTTTATAATTTTATTGTAAACTATTTACTTTTTTACAATTAAAAGTTTTATTTTAAATATCAAAAGCATCAGAGCGTTTTTCAGTAAATGCGGTGAGTGTGTATTTCAGTTTTACACTGTACGGTATGCAGGAAGAGAAGTAAGGTTGGACTGGGGAGGGAAAGGCGGAATTTAACGAATCAGCTCCCTATGCAGGAGTCTGATGGCCTGCGCTGCTTTGGACTGGACACATGGAGTGTGATTCTTGTGTGGTTCCCATGTCAGAAGCTCTTGCTCTGACTAGTGCTTTTTAGTCTTGCATTCACTACTTCTTTGCAAACACTGATTTTACCCAAGGATTGCTGCAAACTCTATATTTCCCATGAAATGCTTCCCCGAGTTTTCACAGTGACATACAAAAGTACGCAGGTTGTTTTAAAATTAGTGATATAGGAATACTGGGAATCAAGGTGGAATCACAGTGTAAAGGTAGAAACAAGATGTATTCCTTTACCAAAGCACCTCCGTGACTGTTGCTGTTCTTCCCACAGCCAAAGCACAATGACTAATGCCCTTTTGAAATAGTAAAGAGACCATAGTGCCTATTTAGCTTTTTCCTGCCACCTTTGAGAGAAGAATCTCCTGTAGGATTAGAAAAGAGGGCGTGCTTCTCTTTTTCTTTTGTAATATCTGTCTGTGGCAGAAATAAGATACTTTTATGTTTTAAAATGTAAAGGTTTATTTTTATTATTTTAAAATTATGTATGTGAGTATATCTACTCTAGTGCAGGAGCCATTGAAGTGCAGACATGGGCCTTGGCTCCCTTGGAGCTGCGATTGTGGACTGACTGGTGAGCTTCTGCCCATGGCTGCTGGAAAGCAGCACAGGTTCTCGAGAGCAGGATTCACTCCTTACCACGGAGCCATCTCTCTACTGCTGCTCCCCCTCCGTATTGAAAAGATTCAGTTTTAATATACATATTTATTTTGAGACAAGTTCAAGCTATTCTTGACTTTAGAATACTTGTGTCTAACTCTCCGAAATTTCTAGAATTATAGGCAAATGCCATCAACGTTATTCAGTAGATGTCCTAAACCAGAGAGCTCAAGGAAATTATTTAAGGCTAAATAGTTAATGTCAGAGATAGGCTTAGATACAAGTTTATAATCCCCAGCTCGGTGCTCTTTTCCTCTTACTATCAATAACTGTTCACTATTGGTGAGTCAAATGGAAGCCTGTTGCTTATATTGTAATATAATAGGTAAGTAGGTGGATGGATGGATGGATGGATGGATCCATCTTAAATGATTGATTTGTCCATGTCTTGCTTCTTTTGTCGAATGGGTATAAACAGGCCAGGCCAGGCCAGCTTTATTGAATTATTGTCAAAAGAGAAGATATAAACAAAAAGACTGTCTTACACAAAGGAAGTCCTTGATAACCTGTAGCTCTGTTGCAGTGCCAGCAAAAAGAAAAATGTCAGACATTAAACAGTCTGTATTTGCTCTCTGAATTGATCAGATCAAAAGTTAATACTTGACCATTTTTTATGGTTATTCGAGACATTCACTATTCTTCAGTTGAGTGAGTTTTTAGTTATCATATAATATCCACAAAATGCAAGCATTTGGGAAAACCTAAAGTATTTAAGTACCATATGCTAAGGAGAACTTTGAAGGCTGAAGCAGATCAAACACAGAGCAGCCAGTATGTTGCGAGAACTGAAATTGTGCCGTGGGAGACATAAAGCTTGGAGGTGTTTAGAGGCCGTTACTCGATGGAGATGTATTTCTGGTGATTGGTTCATGGAGTCTGTACATAGAAAGAGCCTGAAACACAGTTTGTCCTCAATTTAAGGAAAACTGTCCCTTGGAATTCTCTGACAAATGGAAATGAACTGTCTCAGGAGACAGATTGGATGCTACTTGTTATTGGAAGTATCCTGGTGACTGGGTTCATGCTGCAGGCAGAGTTGGACGAGCAGACCACAGAGACCAGTAGAGCGACAGGCTGTGGCTCAGCAGATATAGGATGTTGCTGCCAGGCCTCATGACCTGATTCGATCCTTGGGACTCACATGTCCTCTGACCTGCACACATGCATTGTAGCATGTTCACATTACATCACACACATAAATGTAAAGAGAAGAAAAGAACTAATTCTTGCCCATAATTACTACAGACTTGACAGTGAGGCTATAAGAGAGTTGTGTATTGACTGTTCTACCTGTCATTCCTTAGTGGTACTGTTTCTCACCCCTGGCAGATGGTTCTAACTGTTTGTAGTGACTCTTGCCCTCAGGGAATCAGGAAGTTTTAAACTCATAGGGTGGAAGAAACTTTACAGATCATTTAGTCTATACCTATAGATTTGATTCTCTGAGGTAATTTGGCCACTTTTCCAATGGACACTCTGTCAAAGGGATTTATTTTAAGATGATTTAACTTTTTAAAAGTAAAATTGCATTATCTGGTATTAGAAAATTGATGTCCTGATGGGCTTGGCCAGTAGTCCGTTGGTACAGTGCTTCCATGAAAGCAAGAGATGCTGAATTCAGTCCTCAGAGCCCACTTTAAAAACTGGGCCAAGGTCAGCTCAGTGAGTGAAGGTGCTTGCCACCAAACTTGACAGTTTAGTCCCTGAACCCACGTGGGAGTGGCATAGAACTGACTTGCACAGTTTTTTCTCTAGCCTCCACACTGTGTCCTGCATGTGCACCCCTGCATGCACATATATAAAATAAGTGTACAATTAATGGTCCAGGGATGACAGCACACATTTTCAATCCTAGGGCAGGGGAGGCAGACAGGCAGATCTCTGCATCCGTGTCAGGCAGCCTCACCTGTTTACTGAGTTCAAGGCCAGTGAAAGACCCCTTCTGTGGACAGTACCCAGGAATAACATTAGAAGTCGGCCTTTGTCCTCCATGCATATACGCACACGGCACACACTATACTTATGCATACCACACACACAGACAAATACACTCATACAAAGGAAATTAGTGTAGGAAAGCTGACTGTGGAAAGTATTCTTAGGAGGGAACAGAGTGAACACCAGAGCCGTGTAAGACTTTACAATCAACTGCTTGTTTTTAAAGGCCATGTATGTTCTGTTCTCTGACATCTGGACAGAAATGTCATATAGAGAACTTCATTAGGCTAATTGGGTTTTCTGTTCTTTCTTATCTCAGCGAGTGGGAGATTTTATTCTTTCTTGTGTTGTCAGTTCAAGACACTGGGAACTGTGGTGATGGCTGTCATGGAGCAGGAATCTTCCTCCAAGACTTTATAGTTTCATCATCATGTGTACATTAGACAGCACGCTCCCCCTGCTATTTGTTAAAGTTGGTGCCACAACAGGTTAAGTTAGGACCAAAGTTCAGGCACACATTGATTCAAGGATCAGAGTCCATCAGGTAAAAGGCTAGAACCACCGTGGCAAATCAATGTGGCTTTATTTTTGTTCTGTGCTGAACTGAGGGACGTTCTGTACAGGCAAGCCAAATCCGAGTTAAGTCAGAACTCTAGAGGTAACTCTACAAGGGAATTATCTCTTATTACGTCATTCTTGATTTAGCATCTTTTCTTTTAATCATATGGATGTTGTGTAAGTTAAGGTTTGTAAAGAGCACATTGTGTTAGGGTGAGCACATCAAGAACTAAGCTTCTGTGTAAGACTGTGCATTACATTTGAAAAAAGTGTTTGTCAGACATTTTGTAAAAATAATGCTTATTACTTTAATTAGAAAAATTTATTGTGAGAAGAAGAGGCCTTCTCAGACATTGTTTGGAAGAATGGGACTCTATAACCTTTCTTCTGCAGGAAAACCTGACCCTGTAACTGGGTTTAGAACATGGGTGGTGACCAGTGACGCTGCTTTTGGAATTTGATATTTTATTTGGAATAGATAAGCACCTCAATAAACATGGACAGAAATGCACACTGTTCAACGAGAAAAACAGCTTGGCTGGACTCTGTGCCCACTGTGGAGCTCTTGCCAGCATGTTTAAGACCCTGAGTTTAATCACCAGACTGCTCCCCACCCTCTCCCCCAATGAAAATAAAAATGGGAAATACAACCTAAATCCCCACCAATCAGAAATTAACGATTGGTTAATCAAATTCCATATAACTGGTTTTGTTTGTTTGTTTGTTTAAAGTTTTCATGGGCCTAGATAGATGGCTCTGTCGTTAAAGCACATATTGGTCTTGGAGAGGATCCAAGTTCAGTTCCAAGCACCTTCATTGGGGGATCTGACACCTCAGCCCTGTGCACACACCTGTACATAATATGCATCATTAAAAATAAAAGTAAATTCTAGAAAAAAAATCTCATTATAAAAACATTGACGTATTTATATGTATTGTCAAGGAAAACTGTCTATGCTATCTCAAATCCTTTATAGTTACAAAATTATGCACAGTATAATCCAATTAATTTAAATAGGTATATGTTATACCTTTTTTTTTTTTTTTTGGTTTTTTGAGACAGGGTTTCTCTGTGTAGCCCAGGCTGTCCTGAATTCACTGTGTAGACCAGGCTGGCCTCGAACTCAGAAATCCTCCTGCCTCTGCCTCCCAAGTGCTGGGATTAAAGGCGTGCGCCACCACCGCCTGGCTATGTTATACCTTTTAAAGGCCAACTAAACTTAAAAAGTAATTGTATTACCTGTGGCTTGAGATAACTTTAGGACTTTAAACATATCCAAATAGCTTTTATTTTAGACAGTGACAGTATGGATTACCTCTAAAATCAGTAAAGATAATATATTCCTATTTTTAAAATATAACAAAATAGACCTTACATGATCATCTAATGCTCAACTAAAATTTATTCAATACTGGACAATGTAGTGTCAGGCAGACAAACTGTTCCATGATGCAATTACATTAGTAAGTGACTCCTCTCCAATGAAAACTCTTAGCCTACAGGAGCTATTCTTGAGTGTAGGTCCTAATACATATATGTTCTTTACAAAAATGTTCATTTCTGTTGTGTGATCAAGGAAATAACTAAATCAGTGGCTACTTTAGTGTAACATGGTAAAGTTGTTCATAAGATATTAGTTGCATACCCTTTTTGCTGAGGCTCTGGTATTTTTCATATTGTTTAATTTTTAAAACTTATTGTATCTGGAGGAATAAGTTAAACTTTGTGGAATCGTAGAAGTTGAAGTTAAATTACTGTTAAATTCATGGTTAATTTAATTGCACTGATAAATGATTCAAAATGTGTTATGCTTAAAACAATGACAACATTTCCTTCTAAATGAGCAGGCAGCGCTGACGAGGAAGACGGTGCTTCAGACTCCGAGCTCTGGAAGGGTCCACTGCCAGAGACAGATGAAAAGTCGCAGTAAGTGTTGATTCCGTCATCAACTTAGGAGGCTGTGGATACTGCCATTCTTGATAGAGTTAATGAAAATATTTAATGCCGGGAATGTTTACTTAGTGCCAAAGTCTCCCTATCCTGGTAAGGTGAAAGTTTATTACCAGTCATTGTTTGGGGATGCAAACAGCCAGTGTGTCCAGCGTCAGTTCACTTTAACAGACGGCCCTCTGTTCTTGCTTGGATTCTTTCCGAGACGACTGTTTGTTGCATCTAGGACAGCCTGTCCCGTGGTGTTATGATTCTCATAACCCACGCTGAGGAGCCCTCGAAGATTTACACAGGTGTAGGGATTTCTTGCCAGCAGCTGTCTCAGCCTCCCACCCACAGATAACCAGTGCACTTGTCTCTGCTGCCCTTGTTCCAAAGCCTGAGCTACTGGCTGCTTGAGGCTGGCTCAGGCACTAACGTTATCTCGCTCATTTCTTCTCACTGTGTTTCATAGTTAGACTGAAGAAGTGTCCCCTCAAAGCTCTGTTCTTTGAGACATAACCTCTAGTAACTGCAAATACATATCCACTGTTCTCGGACTAATAAAGCACTGTGGCCTGGACACATGTCTTCACATTCCTGGGAGTGAGGCGTGGTTTGTTTTTTTAGACATAGTTTCTGTTTCAGGCATTTCTTAAGCACATTGTAATTTGAAGTATTGAACAGAGAAGGTATAAAGTCGACCAGAAAAGCAAAGAGAAGCAATGATCTTTCACAAAATACTTCAAAGAAAACTGAGGGGTTTTGAGAGAGATACCAGCATGTGAAGTATTCAATTTTAACCATTTTGAGCATAGATATGATTGCTTAGAGACTAAGAATTATTTGAATTATGAAAGCACACTGGTGTACAGGGTGATAGCTAATATACTAGATGAAAATATTTTTATTATTTTCATATATCACTTAATTTTTACTCTTGATTTTTAATTTAATTTTTATTGAGTAGTCTTGATTATAATCAATATTTGTACTTT
The DNA here is from genome assembly GCA_036184795.1 of Tokudaia tokunoshimensis. Taxonomy (NCBI): domain Eukaryota; kingdom Metazoa; phylum Chordata; class Mammalia; order Rodentia; family Muridae; genus Tokudaia; species Tokudaia tokunoshimensis. The sequence goes on along the minus strand of BTHU01000001.1, from coordinate 156,978,521 downwards.
TTTTTAATAGGGAAGAAGAATTTGATGATTATTTTCAGGATTTGTTTCTGTGAGCTGGGAGAGAGAACCTTCTTCCTTGGTGAGGACATGTACAGAGACACTCAGTGAGTGTGTCCAGGCTGTTGAGTCTGGACAGCCCCTGGGACAGGTACTTCAGAAGCACAGGGCGTTCAGACATTTTCTCCTTCACTTGCATGGCTTCTCAGTTCTTATCCAAAACCTGTTTTGGCTCTAGCTCTCCAGTATATGATAAACTTGTTTCAGTGTCATTTGAACATAGAGTGATTGGCATTGAGCGGTAAATAAATCATTTAGTGTCTTATTCTAAGATGTCCGAGTTTGTCTTTTATTAACTCGCTCTGCAGGCGCCTACCAGGCTCCTGGTGGCATGGGTCACTCTGCTGAGCAGAGCTTTGAAGGAGCTACTTTGGAAGTCAGTTTACAGTCCTTCCTGAACTACCAGAGAGTAGCAAAATTAGTGCCAGTGTGCCAGTGTTAAACATAACGTCAGAGTCTCCTTATTGCTTGAAGGTGTTGTTTCTTTGTATTAGTACTTATTTTGAGCAAAAAGAAATCTTGATTTCTGAGGGAAATTATCTGAAACATCCAACATCAAAGTTGGAATTTGTGCAGTCGTGGAATTTCAATAGCTAAGCATTCTTTATTTATTTTTTATTTTTATTTTTTAATTGTATTTTTTTTAGCTAAGCATTCTTATGAAGTATATTGATCGTTCAATGGTCATCAGAAAATAGAGTTCTGCAAAATTAAATGGTAACTGGGAAGAGTACATACCATTTGCAATAGAACAATATATTTTGGAATGACAGTACAGTTTATACCAAGTTCATGTATGAATTTAAATAATTATGTAAAATCCCAGTGATTAGCACAGTGGCCAATAATAAGAGTCATTTTAAGGAGTCTTTGCAAGTCTGAGGTGATGGTAGACATCAGCTCTCCAGCTGCTTCATGCTGTGGTTCAGTTCAGTCAGTGATGGTCGCCAGGCCTGTGGTCAAGAGGCTGTGGGCTTCTGCTTTGAAATTACACAGACTCTGAAGCCAAGTGCTTATTAGAGACCTTCATCAGACATAACCCTAGCCTCAATTCAGTTGCTAATAACTAAGGGAGGAGAGGGTCCTTGAGCTGACTGATATTTTGGAGTTAAGAAAAAAGATCACATAAAACTAAAGGAATAGTTTCTTATTTGGTAGCTGAAATAGCAGTGACTCTAGGAGAGCCTTAAATGAAGTAATGGGACAAGGCAGTGTGCATGCATCGCTTCACCAGATGGCAGCTCAGTCGCTTCTCATAGCTGTTTCCCATTCGGCATTTGGAGAATCATTCATTCATATCGACTGAGTACCTACCCTGTGCCAGCACTGCTGTAGATGCCAAGATGGAGTTCGGAGCAAACCTGGCAAAAACTCCCTCATGACCTTTGTGTTCTAACATGAGAGACGAAGCACCTGACTTGTAAAAGCAAAGCAGGTGGCACTCATTTCTTGTCAGTTTAAAACTAAATCTTATTTGTTTGTTTGCTTTATAATAATTCATTTTCAAAGGCAGAACTCTCAGACAATTTAAGTTCAGTTCTGACAGTTACTGGCAGCCATGATGCCACGATGCATTCTCACTTCCAGATGCTTACCAGAGTTAGCCAAGGCCTCTCTCGGGGAGGAAGGGGCACTGGGGTGTTATCATCCTCTCACTTACATGGAACCTTCAATTTCTCATTAACTTTTCTGCATTGGTATCAGGTATTTCAAGCCCAAGTTCATATTCCATGACCATAGTAATCTCTACTTACCCAAAACTGCCTAAGCCCAGATCTTTGATAAACAGGAATTTACAGCAAACATTTCTAGATCAGCCTTGCCATAGAGCTTCAAGACAAAAAACTTGCTTCTTGATTACTTAGAACACCAGAGCGGGTGCATTACTACACTGGCTGTGCAGAGATGTGTGGCACCTGCACTGCCTCTGAGGCTGGCTGTGTAGACTTGGTCCAGGTTCCTGCAGAGCATAGCGTGCTGATGAACTGACTGACCTCCAAGAGTCAGCACAGGAACCCAGGCCTAGTGAGGGCAGGGAGGAGGTGGTGGACACAAAGGAAAGGACATCAGCCACATGGCTCCACCCAAAATGCTTTGCTTAAAACTGAATCTTAACAGGGCTGGAGAGAGGACTCAGCAGTTAAGAGCATTGGCTGCTCTTCTAGAAGACCTGGGTTCAATTCCCAGCATCCACTTGACAATTCACAACTGTCAGTAACTCCACTTCCAGGGGATCCAACACACTTACACAGACATACACATATAGGTAAAACGCCGATGCACGTAAAATAAAAAAATAAATAACATAAAACCTGGGAGTTGTCTGGAGGCCAACGGCGCGGGGCTGAGTTCCCTTGGGCAGAGCAGTCACGTCTCACAAACAAATCTATTTGACAAATACGACGACGACGACGACGATGACGACGACGACGACGATGACGACAACGATGACGTGAGGAGTTCGAGTACTGGCTTGTCATGTTGCCCAAGGACATAGCTGAGCTGGTCCCTAAGACCCATCTAATGTCGGAATCTGATGGAGAAATCTCGGCATTCAGCAGAGTCAGGAATGGGTCCACTATATGATCCGTGAACCAGAACCTCACATCTTACTGTCCCAGTGGCCACTGCCCAAGAAGCCAAAGCAATGAAGCCAGGGAACCGCCTTCCGGCCTCCAGCTTTACAGCTGTCCTCACTCCCAACCACCTTTCTGACAGCATGACCATGTTGTCTTCTTATTTCTCACTTTGATATGTAAAGGATACACTGTTTGAATGTGATGGTACCTGCTTTGCTTCTGGAGTTGAGCCCTGTCAGATGAGTGTGACTTCAAAGCCCTAGTGTGCTCAGTATCCAGCAGGCCATATTTGCCATCTGTCAGAAGCATGTAAAATCAGATCATGGCTGTTACAGGATGGTTGGAATTTGCTGTTGTGGTTTTTACTATTGGGTGTTGTATTCATGATGACTTATAGATTTATGTTTCAATGTCTTGGAAACTTTCCATTTTATCTGACACATCTCTTCCATGTTACAAGCCTTGATTAAAGAAAGTATTTTTATAATCTTAGAAAACCCGAGTCTTACTTTGTATATAATATACTAGAGGTGCATTAATTTTCAATGTAATATATCTTTTTTTCTTGCAAAAGCCTGGCCAAATATATGGTGTTTATTCTGTTTCTACTTGCATCTGTAACACCTAAATAAAAGAAGAAATCTTAAATTTTTCTGATGCCTAACCAGACACTTCATGTCCTGGAACTAGCTGATAGGCTTTAGTTTCTCTTGACAATCTAATACTTCTATTTTAAGTGTTTTTTGCCACTGTTCTTGTATGTGTGTTCTTGTATGTGGGTGTATGTGTGGATGCTTGTGCATGTGTGTGACATGCATTAGAGTCCAAGGTCGATACTGGAAATCACTCTCAATCAGTCTTCTGCCTTATTCACTGAGGCAAGGTCTCTCCATCAAATGGAGAGCTGACAAACCTACTTGCTCTAGTGATCCCCTGTCTCCACCTCCAGAGGCTATACTCACCTGACATTTACATAGGCTCTGCTCCTTATGATTGCGTAGCAAATGCCTCAGCGGGTTAAACAGCCTTCTAAAGACCAACCATAAACACAAACCCAAAAGTAATCTTTTTTTTTTGTTTGTTTAAATTGGGTATTTTGTTTATCTACATTTCAAATGTTATCCCCTTTCCTGGTTTCCCCTATGCAAACCCCCTACCCCATCCCCCCTTTCCCTACTTCGGTTAGGGTGTTCCTACCTCAGCGCCCTAGCATTCCTCTACACTGGGGCATCAAGCCTTCACAGGACCAAGGGCCTCCCCTCCCACTGATGACAGATAAGGCCCCTTCAGTCCTTCAGTCCTTCCGCTAAGTCCTCCAGTGGGGTCCTGTGCTCAGTCGATGGTTGGCTATGAGCATCCACATCTGTATTGGTCAGGCTCTGGCAGAGCCTCTCAGGAGACAGCTGTATCAGACTCTTGTCAGCAAGCACTTTTTGGCATCCCAATAGTGTCTGGGTTTGGTGTCTGCATGTGCAATGGATCCCCACATGGGGCTGTCTCTGGATGGCCTTTCCTTCAGTCTCTGCTTCACTCTTTGTCCCTGTATTTCCTTTAGACAGGAACAATTCTGGATTAAAATTTTAGAGATGGGTAGGTGGTCCCATCCCTCAACGGGGCGGGTGGGGGGGCATGCCTAACCTCTGAATATGGTCTTGACAGGTTCTTCCTCCCCTTTGTTGGGTATTTCAGCTAATGTCATCCCTGTGGGGTCCTGGGAGGCTCTTCCTTTCCTGGCATCTGGGTGTTTCTGGTTGCTATCCCCAATTCCCCATCCCTCATTGTTACACACCTTTGTTCAATTTTCTGACCCTCTGTACATCTCCTACATATCCTCCCATACCTGATACTTTCCCTCTTTTTCTCCTCCCCCTTTTCTCTTCCTCCCAAGTCCTTCCCACCCTCTATTTCCCTTGATTATTTTGTTCTCCCTTCTAAGTAGGACTGATGCATCTACTCTTTGGTCTTCCTTCCTCTTGAGCCTTCATGTGGTCCATGCATAGTATTGTGGGTATCCCACACTCTTTGCCTAATATCCACTTATCAGTGAGTACATACCTTGTGTGTTCTTTTGTGACTGAGTTACCTCACTCAGGATGATATTTTCTAGACCCATTTGCCTGCAAATTTCATGAAGTCATCATTGTTTTTAATAGCTGAGTAGTATTCCATTGTATAAATATACCACATTTTCTGTATCCATTCCTTTGTTGAGGGACATCTAGGTTGTTTCCAGCTTATGGCTATTATAAATATGGCACCTATCAACATAGTGGAGCATGTGTCCTTATTACATCTTGGAGCACCTTCTGGGTATATGCCCAGGAGTGGTATAGATGGGTCCTCAGGTAGTACTATATCCAATTTTCTGAGGAACCGCCAGATTCATTTCCAGAGTGGTTTTACCAGCTTGCAATCCCACCAGCAATGGAGGATTGTTCCTCTTTCTCCACATCCTCACTAGCATCTGTTGTCACCTGAGTTTTTGATCTTAGCCATTCTGACTGGTATGAGGTGGAATCTCAGGATCACTTTGATTTGCATTTCCCTAATGACTGAGGATGTTAAACATTTCTTTAGGTGCTTCTCAGTCATTTGAGTTTGCAGCAAAATGCTGGGTCCTGTTTACATATCCAGTCTGTCAATCTATGTCTTTTTATTAGTGAATTGAGTCCATTGATGTTAAGGGATATTAAGGAATAATGATGGTTGCTTCCTGTTATTTTTGTTGTTAGAGGTGGAATTATGTTTTTGTGGCTTTCTTCTTTTGGGTTTGTCGAAAATGATTACTTTCTTGCTTTTTCTAGGGTATAGTTTCCCTCCTTATGTTGGAGTTTTCCATCTATTATCCTTTGTGGGCTGGCTTTGTGGAAAGATATTGTATAAATTTGGTTTTGTCATGGAATATCTTGGTTTCTCCATCTATGGTAATTGAAGAGTTTTGCTGTGTATAGTAGCCTGGGCTGGCATTTGTGTTCTCTTAGGGTCTGTATGACATCTGCCCAGGATCCTCTAGCTTTCATAGTCTCTGTTGAGAAGTCTGGTGTAATTCTGATAGGTCTGCCTTAATATGTTACTTGACCTTTTTCCCTTACTGCTTTTAATATTCTTTCTTTGTTCTGAGCATTTGGTGTTTTGACTATTATGTGACATGAGGTATTTCTTTTCTGGTCCAATCTATTTGGAGTTCTGTAGGCTTCTTGTGTGTCCATGGGCATCTCTTTCTTTAGGTTAGGGAAGTTTTCTTCTATACTTTTGTTGAAGATTTACTGACCCTTTAAGTTGGAAATCTTCGCTTCCTTCTATACCTTTTATCCTTAGGTTTGGTCCTGTATTTCTTGGATGTTTGGGGTTAGGAGATTTTTGCATTTTGCATTTTCTTTGACTGTTGTGTCAATGTTTTCTATGGTATCTTCTGCACTTGAGATTCTCTCCTATCTTTTGTATTCTGTTGGTGATGCTTGCATCCATAACTCCTGATCTTTTTCCTAGGTTTTCTATCTCCAGGGTTGTCTTCTTTTGTGATTTCTTTATTGTTTCTATCTCCATTTTTAGATCCTGGATGATTTTGTTCAATTCCTTCACCTGTTTGGTTGTGTTTCCCTGTAATTCTATAAGGGATTTTTGTGTTTCCTCTTTAAGGGCTCCTACCTGTTTACATGTTTTCTCCTCTATTTTTTTTAAGGGAGTTATTTATGTCCTTCTTAAAAGTCCTCTATCATCATCATGAGATTTGATTTTTAAATCAGAATCTTGCTTTTCCAGTATGTTTGGGTATCCAGGGCTTGATGTGGTGGGAGAACTGGGTTCTGATGATGCCAAGTTGCCTTGGTTTCGGTTGCTTATATTCTTGTGCTTGTCTCTCTCCATCTGGTTATCTCTGGTGTTAGCTGGTCTTGCTGTCTCTGATTGTGGCTTGTTCCTCCTGCAAGCCTGTGTGTCAGTGCTCCTGGGAGATCAGTTTTCTCCAGGAGGAATTTGGATATGGAGAGCTGTGGCACAAGGTCAGTTCCGGGGGCGCAGATGGAAACTGGAAGGATCCTGTCCCAGGCTGCTCCTCGGTTCCTGTGTCCTGAGGGCTCCGGACTGGTCCCTCTTGGGTCAGGTATTTGAGCAGAAGTGCCCAAAAGTAATCTTAACTGGTCTTCTTTTGATAATAAGTTCTTGCTCAATTAAAAAATTCTGAATATTTATTAACTGATTTAACTATAAAATTATTCAGTGGTGTCTTACCAAAATTCTTTCAATAAGAGTAATCGTGTATGTTAAAAGTATTCTTAGTTGTACATAACAAAGTAATTTATTTTAGAGTTTGAAAGGGAGAAAGCATAGGGAAAAAAACAGTTTTTTATAAACTGCTAAAAATATTTTGGCCATCATGCCATTATCAAATGAGAAAAATAGGAGAGAGTATGTGGGCTTCTTCTGACATTGTTTTTTTCTTTGTTTCCCATACTGTATTTATATGCATGGCTCATTCTATCCTGTATCTTCTCTGAACATGCTGATGAATGATTTTTAGTTTAGAAAGTAGAGGTATGGATCACATGTATGTTACAGGCTGAGACCCTTCCCCTCGCCAATCATATTGTGGAATCCTAATCTACATGTTGACGATAAGGTCCTTGGTGAGGTAAGTATGGCTAAAATGAAGCCTCAGGAGTGAGTCAAACTAATCCAATAGAACTTATAAGAACTGGTATCCTTATAAGCAAGGGACAACCTGGGGTAAAGGTCTTCTAAAGAACAAGGCGGCCTCCCTTAAAACCAAGCCTGCTAGCACACTGCTCTCCAGTGAAACTTCCAGATTCCACCCCAGTAGTTATGAGGAAATAAATGGCTGTAGTCTAAGCCACCTGGCATGTGGTACTTACGTGGTTACGTGTGGTTATGGCAATTTTAGCAAGTGAATACAATTAGTGATCTACTTTATACTAGTCCCTCAGGCTGAGAGATGGCTCAGCAGTCACGAGCCCTTACTGTCCTCCCAGAGGACTTGGGATCCCAGAACCCACATCAGACTGCTCACAGTTACCTGTAACTCAAGTTCCTGGAGATCTGAAGCCCTCTTCTGGCCTTTAGCAGCACGGCACATATATCACATAGACTCAAACAGACACATACATATAAATCGATCTTAATACATAACATACAATATATAAAATTTGGGACTCATTTCAAGATAGCATTTTTTTAAATTTAAAACAAACTCATAAAGTCCATTTTTTTTTGTCACATTTTGTTTTGTGACTGAACTTTGTTTAGCTCTCAGGGTTTCCGGGTCAGCAACAGATAATCTGTGGGTAGTCACATGGCAGAGTCTCTGGAGCAATTTCTCTTCCGTCACTTCATGGTCACTGGACAGAACTCAATGAGGTTTTTTCGGTGGTTTTTTCGTGGAAACTAAGATGATACTTGAAATACAGACCGGTTAGGTTATAACATTAAGCACGTTTTGGATGTTTTGTCTCCGGTGCTGCCTCCTAAATCTGTGGCAGCTAGTGAGAGACCAGAGAAAGCGTCAGGAGCCAGTGTGGTACAGTGCTTGTATTCTTACCTTCCCATGGTATCTGCCAGATCTATAATAATAGGAGCTTAGAACAACTCCAAAGCTCTGACTGTTTAAAACCCATTATTTATTCTCAATGGCTCACTTAAAGATAAAATTCATGGGATTGGAGAGAGGGCCCAGCAGTCATGAGAACCAGCTCTTGCAGAGGACTCAGGCTTCATTCCCAGCACCGACATGATGGCTCACAGCCATCTGTCACTCCAGCTCCAAGGGATCTGATGCCCTCTCTGACCTCTGTGTGCACCAGGCACACACACGGTGCACAAATCCATGCAGGCAAGATACTCCTCATACACATGAATTGGGGAAAATTTGAAAAATAAAGTTCAAGAGCCAGGTGTGGCGACACACGTTTTTAATCCCAGCCCTCGGGATGCAGAGGTTGGTGGATCTTGGTGAGTTTGAGGCAATAGTGAATTCCAGGACAGTCAAGGCTACATGGTGAGACCTTGTCTCAAAACAAAACAAAACAAATCCTAAAAACAAAACAAAACAAACAAAAAACCAGGTGTGGACACATCTGTAATCCCAGCACTGGGAAGGCAGAGTCAGGCAGATCTCTGACTGAGTTCTGTCTGGCTAGCCAAGATTCATAGTGAGACTCTGTCTCAAAAACAAAACAGAGGTAAATTTGATTGACAGTTACCCAGTCACCATCTCAGGGTCTGTCTCCGTGAGATTAAACAAGCTAGAACCTGAGCCACAGGCACAAAACCTGAAGCCTACGGCGAGCACAATGGTCTTAATTCTCAATGAATTCTCCAATAGACCAACATTAGAGATAAATGTATACAAATGTGTACAATCTGGGCAACCCTAGGGCCGCCTTCGAGAGGGGTGCTAGTGCCCAGTTGTAGCCTCTGCTATACATGGACCACTCTGGACCAATTGACTCCACCCAGAATTCTGCATAAAATCTTGGCTGGGGGTGCAAAACAACCCTGAAAACCACAAACTTCTTACCTTCCCTGCCTGCTCCAGCAAGGCAGGTTCCTGTTAGCACCCAAGGCCTGCGGTTTTTGTCACGTGACGCCCGCCTGCCCACTCCACCCCCACACATAGCAAACGCTGAGTCCAACTAACCTTTTCCATCCGAGGCTCCATCTTCTTGCTTTCCGGCCTCCTCTTCAGTCGCCCTCACCTTAGCCTCGTACTCTTCCGCCAGGGATTTCCATTCCACCCTGTTGTTCTGAAGGCCGGTCAGCATCGGTGTGATCTCTCTGTGAAACCTAGAGAACTCCTGCAGAGAAGTTGAGGCGGGAGTCTGGTTAATCAGGTAGGTGACTTTCAGTAGGGTTCCGGGTAGAAGAGAAGCTGTGAGGTGCGCAGGGTTTGGAGCTGCTGGCTGCTTCTGAAGCTTGGGAAAGGTACTGCTCTTTGCTGTCTGTCAAGCAGGTCTGTGCATGGCTCATATGTAAGCTCTTGTACATTTTATTACACTCTGAATAAATAAACGTGAGTGCTCAGACTACTAGGGGTGGGGGGATGACCTAATAATAACTTTCTTCATAGGTAACTTTTTTACCTTGGTTAGTGTTAATTTACTTATTAGATAAGGTCTTGTTATATAGCCCAGACTGGCTTGAAACTTAGCATGTATTCCAAGGTGACTTTGAAATCTTGACACACACACACACACACACACACACACACACACTGCCTCCTGAGTGCCAGGACTACAGGTGTGTACCACCTCTGGCTCACTCTAATTATTGTTTGAAAGAAAACTTCTCAATGAAATGATTATTACAGTTCATTCAAATAATTTGTTTACATACCTTATATACGAAAGTACAAACAAAATCAATAAATCCCACTTGAAGTTTTGGGAGTTCGTCCTTTTTGCTTCTGTCCATCATAGGCTAGAAAGAGAAGTGAATCCTTTTAAGGTGTTTTCCAGGGGTTTGGGGGGTGGTTTCTAATAAGTAACACAGTAATGAAGGGGTCTTTACAATTGGTTGCTGCTGCAGCACTGTTCTTTCCAGATCTCCTTGTTCCCAAAATTCATTTGCAACCAGAAGTGCTACCTGCAAAAGACAGAGGCATGGTTTGTGATACCCACTGCTAGCCGAAAAGTCATGTTAGCATGAGTGATATCCGAGCATAGGATTTCCAGCCAATGCCTGAGCTGTCGTCAAGTCATCAGCTCTGTTATAAAAAGTTATAAAAAGACATCTACGGGAGGGTTCTGGACCAACTCTGAGGACAATGTTTTGAAGTTGTTTCCATCACTTCTCAGTGAAGAGGGGGATGGGAGGATGTTGAGTTTCTCAAACCAAACTGCCTTGGGTCCTCATGGTTTCCAATCCTGTTTTAATCCACTATGGTCATCTTGCATAGGAACGCATATGGTGAACACACACACACACACACACACACACACACACACACACACACACCCCACAGAAGAGAGGGTACACACATTTCTTGACAGCAGTGAGAGACTAATTCATATAATGAAAAACTAATGCACCCTGATGATGGACACTGGTTAGCTGACCAACATTGGCATAACCCAGGCTTGCCAAGAAGGATGCTCATGGTGTAGTGAGGACAGTTTGCCCTCAGTGCGGTATGTACTACAACACTAACAGGCTTTCTGTTACGGATGATGGAGGGGGAAGGAAGGAGACCCTTCATGTTCAGGAGTGGGGGGGGGGTGTTTGTTGTACCATCGAGAGTGAGTGGTAGATCTTTAGATTAAAAAGGTGGAGAAGGCCATGCCCTGGGAGAAACAGACTGCCTGAGGCTTATCCAAGAGTTTAGAGTGTGCAGTGACAGCTTGAGGTGATGGGGGATGACCCTAGGAGTGTGCGGTGGGGACAGGTAATGAATGACAGGCATGTACACTTTATTGGGGAGGACGAACTTAGCTCTCCAGGTCAAAACTTCCTTCACTATCAAATGGTTATTTCTGTACAAGTTTTATGAGAAGAAAGTAGACTTCCTGTTTGTTTTTTGAGCCCGGGTCTTGTTATGTTACCCAGTGTAGCCTTGAACTCATAATCATCCTATTTTAGTGTCTCAGATTCTGGTATTATAGGTGTGTATCATTATGCCTAGCTCAAAAAATGCATTCCTTAAAAACAAATGAATAGGTGCATCTGGAAACGTCTTCAGTGTATCATTGAGAAGCCTTTCCAGCCATGGAGCCGTCAGCAGAGCTCTCTAGATAATTCACGTCAGAGGACAGAAGGGGACAATGAGTCATGAAGGAAGATCAGCTGGGAGGCCAATGCTGGACTGCCCACCAAAGACTGGATACGTATTTTTTTTCTTTTTAAGGTATGGTTTCATGTAGTCCAGGTTGGCCTCAAATTGAGTAGGTAGCCAAGGATGTCCTTGAACATCTCTTTACCTCTAAAGTAAAGGCATATACCGATATGTCCAACTTATGTGGTGCTGGATTCTGAACTCAAGGCAAGTACTCTCCCAACTGAGGAGACATCCTCAGTCCTATATACAGTCTTAACAGAGACCATATTAGGTGTGACAGAGAGAAAGGATTTGGAAATGATGATGAGCTCAAGGGAGACCCTGGATGTCTGGTTTAAGCATGACATTATGTATGTATGTATGTATGTATGTATGTATGTATGTATGTATGTATATATGCATACATATACATACATACATACATACATATATACACATATATGTATGCTGGAGTAGCTCAGTGGGTAAAGTGCTTGCAACACAACCCTGATGAACTGAGTTCAAATCCCTAGCATCCATGTAAAAACCCAGGAAGATCTATAACCCCCACGCAATAGTTACATCAGGATTCAGGTGAATGAATCCCTGAAACTCACTGACCAGTGAGTCTACTCAAACAGCAAGTGCCATGTTCAGTAAAGAGACCTTAACTCAAAAATAAAATAAAATAAAATAAAATAAAAAGGTGGAGAGCTTTTGAGAAAGACATCCCAACTTTGGCCTCTGGCTTCCACAGGCCCATGCATGAGTGTGCACTCCTGCATACACACACACACACACTCACTCACCCTCACCAAGAATACAGAATGAAGAGCATAATTTAAATGCTTCATTTTTGACTTGACAGTGAAGCCCCAAATGAGTAACCTTAAAATATTTTGTGCTGATGGAATGGCACAACCTCAGCGGGTCACACTTGCCTTCCCCGACCCCGCCCCACTAAAGCAGGTTATGAAGCTTATGAAAGACAGCTTGACCTTGACCTTTCCCTGAAGCTGACCTGGTGATGTCATTCAAGAGGTTCCCCTCCCCAGTGGAGGAAGGAGCTGGGGGCAGAGAAGCTAAGACCCAGAGCAAATGGCCTTGCTAAGATCCCTGGGTTGTTACCATTGTCCAGTTGTGTTTCCCCATGAACTACATTTCCATCAATTCTTGCATTAAAATATGTGAGGATACAGGGCTGGAGAAGTGTCTCAGTGGTTAAGAGTGAACACTGCTCTTCTAGAGGACCTGAGCGCTGCTCCCAGCATTCACAGTCGGACACAACTCCCTGAGACTCTAGCCCTAGGAGGGCCTATGCCTTTTCCTGAGCTACACACGCTGTGTATGTGTGTCTGTGCAAATGTGTTTGCATGTGTGGGCATGGTCACATGTGCATGTGTTTGTACATGTGTGTGTGTGCTTGAGTGTGTGTGTGTCTGGCTGTATGTCTCTGTTCCCCCTTCCTCTCAATTTATATGTTTTATAAATACACAAAGGTAGCTTGCTTGAGTTTACTTATGAAGGCCCCTGGGCTATGGAAAATTTATATAAATGTATGTACTTTTCTCTTTGCAAACTATCCTTTACTCAGGACCCACAGCCATAAACCAGAGATGGCTGCAAACAAGATGTTTATCCTCTCCCACAGAGCAGTCTAATGATTTTTCTCTTTCTAAAGGTAATCACGATTGGCAGTTGAACCGAAGTAACACAGGCTCTACTGCGGAAGGTTTCACCTAGATGTCACTGAAAAGGGGCAGCCTCTTCTGTCCAGTTAATGAGAGAACAGGTAGCTAAGCACCCCCTCATCACCCTCACCCCAAAATAGATAAGGAACAGCCCTGAGTGTGGACCCCGAGTCAGTACCTTCCAGTAAGTGAGCGTACATTGTAGAAGAGACTGTGGGAGCAAGGGGAGCTAAGTAGACTGACCAATCCATTCCCGGGGCCTTTTTGACTTATCTCCCATACTGAGAAGATCACATGTTGAATTCAGTTAATAGATCTTATTATGTAGCCCAGGCTATCACTAAATCTTGTATCCTGCCTCAGCCTCCTTCCGAGTAGTCAGATTATAGGACTGAACCATTATTACGGGAGAATTCTACATAAAAACGTTATAGCTTGTCCAATAATAAGGAATTCTGCCCCTCACTTTCACCCTCACACTTTATTCCCAAAGTCTTCTGTGTCTTTCCTTGTTCTGGGACATGATCCAGTGACCTGCTGGCCTGCTGCTGTTAGTAAACATAAAATAGGACTCTGGAGTTGCCAGAGATCACTGTGTGGCCTTTCATAGGATTTAGACAGCTCCTGATGCATGACAGGAAAAGATATGTCACAGGACCCCCCAGGGCTTGGTGATGGCAGACAGGTCACAGGTGTGTGGTGGGTCATAGGTGTGTGAATGACAGGTCACAGGTGTGTGGTGGGTCATAGGTGTGTGAATGACAGGTCACAGGTGTGTGGTGGGTTATAGGTGTGTGAATGACAGGTCACAGGTGTGTGGCAGGTCACAAGTGTGTGACAGGGAAGAAAACGCTATGGGACTTGCCTGACTCTGCACCTCCCAGGGCTTGGTGATGGCAGACAGGTCACAGGCGGTCATCATCATGGCCCTTATGAAGAAAAGAAGAATTACTAAACTAATAAATACAAAATACTAAAATATGCAAAACATTCTGTTTTGCCCAAAAGGAGGAAACGTTCTGGCTGCTTACATGATGACCTCCTTTTTGGTCGGGTCGGCAGTTACGTATTTGATGGTTTCTTCTTCACTCTGCATCTGTTCACAGGTATCAACGATCTTTTGAAACATGGTTCTCTTCCTGGAAAAGATACAGCCATGCAACCATTTCTCCACAGAAAAACGATCTTAAGTGCCTGCCTTTCATATTCTATGCCCCTGCTCTGCCTCAGGCTGTCTGCCAAGCAGGGGCCAAGAGCCAGGACCGACAGCAGGCAATTCGGACTATGCCTGGCATAGAAAGGACTGGAAGCAGAAAAAGTACAAACCGCAGAGTGGGGAGAACCCACGAACATTTGAGTACAGTAGAAACCAAAAGTTCGAACAAGAAGAAAGCAAAAGAGACACAGAGGCCACGAGCTGTTCTAGCATAGCACACACGCCCAACAGAAACCCAGAAGCCGATATTCGCGGATGGCTCATCTCATTGGTAATTAGGAAAATACAGATGTAAGCAAGAGCGTATCATCTCATACTCAGTAGGTCAGCAAATGGAAGTCCAAATGGGCCCTGATCAGAGCCCTTCAGGGAACCCTGGCTTACGGCTGGTAGGGTGTCAGCGGTGGGTGGGGCCCGATGCGCACCCCCATACTCCCAGTCCCAGGTACAGAAACTCATATATATATATATATATATGCAGAGCACATGCGCATCCCCGTACTCCCAGTCCCAGGTACAGAAACTCATATGTATATATATATATACTGCACAAGGATCTGCAACATAGCATCATGGGCAATCATGGAAATTAGACAAAAATCTGAATTTATATATGAGGAGGAATGTAAGGGAATTATCTGTCCAATAGTTAAAAACATTGTAAAACTGAAGCAAGTAGATTGGCACTCTTATAATAATAATAATAATAATTTGTTTATCTATTTACTTATGTGTGTATGTGCGTGTGTGTATATGTGTGTGTGTGTGTGTGGTGTGTGTGGGGATGGGAGGCCGGTGAGTGCACGTCTGTGTTTAAAAGCCAAGCTGGACATCAGGTGTCTTTGCTTGACGGGTCACTACCCAGCCGCCTTCTCTACCACCCCCTCTCCATGCTAGAGTCACAGTGCTTCCTGACACTCAGCTTGTGTGTGGGTGCGAGGGAATCCAAACTCAGAACTTCATGCTTATACGGCATTTACTGAGCCCCTGGCCAGCCCTTTTATTAGTTCCTGATTGGATTTTTGTTTGGCTTCATCAGGGTCATGTCTTGAATCTGATGCGCTAGTGAATGCCTTATAATCCAGTTGCAGTGCCTCATCGGGAATATTTTAAACCATCTAGAAGAGTTGCCACCAAAGGCAAATCCTTACACAATGCTATGTGGGAAAAGTAAGTTGCAGAAAGATATTTGCAAACAGTCTGGTGTCATACATGGGGAAAAAAATCGCAGCACACTCAACGTACCACATAGGAACAGGAGCGGAATATTGGTATCAGAGATTCTCTTTGGAAGGTGACAGGACCTTTCATGATGAAATGAGGATGGAGCGCCCCAACTGCATCATGACTTTTGTTTCTGTTCTTAAAAACGGAACTCGGAAGTACATGAGACACAATGGGTTACCACTGGTGGGGTGTGAGCTCTGGGTATCTGGAAACCATGTTATTCTAAGCACTTGTCAGAGCTGAACTGTTTAATAGATTAATAGTTGGCACATCTGGTCTCCTTGGCCCTCTGCTGTGTAAAACTCAAGTCTTGTGAATTTAGTTTTTGTGTTAGAATCATCACGATTGCTCAGCCCAAAACTCTCACAGGATCACATTTCTGAGCCTGAAGGACCATATACCAGACGCTGGGTAAGCGTACTACCACTGAACAATTAAATCCTAGATTCTGAGCCGCGGTGAGTCACCAGGACCCAAAGCCACGCGTGCACCTTCGTGACACTATTCTTCAGACGGTGCACACTGTTTCCTTCTGTCTGAGCTTCTTAAGGTCATAGGCTATTTAACAGGAGAGACTTGTGTTTCCAAAACTACATCTCCAAAATAGAGTAAGTTCACTGTCAGTCAACGGTCTTGAGGAAAACTGGCATTCCAAGAAGAAAACAGATTTGTGAGCCTGTTCTAAAACATTTTTATGTATGTGTGTGGATGGCCACAGAGGACAGATGGGACATCATATCCCTCAAGCTGAAGTTACAGGCCACTGTGAACCACCCAGCACAGGTCCTGGAAGTCCAACCCCAGCCCTCTGCAAGAATATCAAATGCTCTTAAGCAATGAGCCATTTCTCCTTGTCTTTTAACTTCAATGCAGTTCCCGGGAGGCAGAACACGGGGCCCAAGGACATCCTGACACCCAGTCTTGTACTTACTTGAAATAGAGCGCCAGGTCAGTTGCTATTATTGCAACCTCAAACAAATGGATCACCGTTTCAAACTGCCGCTTGTTTAGATTCTGGAAGATGTTTAAACTCTGGAAGATGAACAAGCCACAATAATTATACAGCTGCCAATTGGCCTTTGGTTCAACAAACAAACAAACAAATAAAACAAACCACACTTAGTGAGATAATAGCCTGCCTTTCTGCCTTTTTTGATGTCTCTTTTTTTTTTAATAATTTATCTTTATTTTTACGTGCGGTGGTGTTTTCTGTGTATATCTGTGTAAGGGTGTTGGGTGCCCTGGAGCTGGAGTTGCAGACAGCTGTGAGCTGCCACGTGGATGCTGGGAACTGAAAGAGCAGCCCGTGCTATTGGCTGCTGAGCCGTCTCTCCAGCCCTGACCGCTGGCTCTTTGTTTTGCTGTTGTTATTTTGAATCCCATGATTTAAGTTGACTTCTCTATTCTTCTTTGAGTAAGGTCATCTAAAAATAGGCTCAGCAACACCATATCTACATCTTTAGAATAAATAATTTGTTCTCTTTCAGGACCAGGTGGAAATAAAACAACAATAAAAAACGTGCTTTTATTAATTGGGGCACTGTAGTAAAGGATTTCTGGGGATGTCCTATGGTTAGGCATGTGGCACTGCTGACCAGCTAATTCTAGAGGAACCGAGAAACCCCTCACTTCTCAGAAACTGCCAACTACACTCATACTCATGTATGCCGGAAAAAATAATAACCCTTTCCCACAGTCCCTAAACTGTTTTCCTGCAATACAAAATATTAGTAGATTTTTTTTAATCTGGGCTTCTCATTAACAATCTCTTCATATATGAATCAGTTTCATTTTTCATTTTCTAGATTATTAGAATATAAAATTTGAAGTGGTTATTAAAAGCCATGGTATTGTGGATGGACCATTTCAATTATGCAGGACAGAGGCCAGATGTACATTGGTGTTGCCAAGCGAAGGTTATAGTGACAAAGCACAGAACTATTCCATTGGAAAGAGAGAGGCAATGGTCTGTAGGCCTGTGTGGAGAGACTAGGGGGATGTGCTGCAGAAAGGGATACCGAACTGAATTCCACACTAATACGAGCAAATGAGTATTTCTTACCACCCCACCACCCCCCTATGGAAGACCACAGCACAGAGAAGTTAAGCAACTTGCTTTGGGTTAAACAGAACAGTGCAGACCTGGTACCTGAACCAATATAACCTGCCCACACAGTGGGTGGTCTCAGCTTTTTATCCCACACTGTCTTTTGGTAAGAAGCCCAGGGCCAGGTCCCAGCCTCGTTATTGATAGCTGTATATCCTGGACACAGCCCTAACATCTGCCTTTGTTTTCTCAGTTGGGTAAACTTGTCCTTCCAACTGCCTACCACTTAGTCTGTGCTCAATAAAGACCCATACAAGGTCACTTCCAGTGAAGCAAACCTGGGGAATCCCTCAGAAATTAAAATTTCTACTAACTCACTCACTGTTGGATCTTTGTTATGATAATAGTACTATATAGAGTTTTGAGACCAGTCCAGGTTCAAATAAAACTTAAAAATATCTTTAAACCAAAATCCAGCTGTCAGTCATTCCAGAAGACTTGAGTTTTTGGAACTCAAGTTCTAGACATAACAAGTTTTCATGAAGGCTATCTTTTTACATCATCTGGAATAAGAACTGGCATTTCGAAAGGTGTATGTAACTGGTAGTTGGGAATCTATCATTTGTTTCGTTAAAACGTAAAGTTCAAGTTGGGTGGTGGTGGCGCACGCCTTTAATCCCAGCACTCAAGCAAGCAAATGTCTGAGTTCAAGGTCAGCCTGGCCTGCAGAGTGAGTTCAGGACAGCCAGATCTACAGAGAGAAACCCTGTCTCGAAAAATCAACCAACCAACCAACCAACCAAACAAACAAACACCCACTGTGTTCATTGTTGCAACAATAGTCAGTGTTTTTAGATGGATAGAATTAAGCAATGGCCAGCAAACTCCCAGATTACAGGGGAAAAAAACTATTCCTACTCAGAATTGTACACAATGATGCTGTTAGACATCTCAGTCTAGTCTAATGTGGGTTTTGTCTGTATGTTTTGTTTCTTTTTCTTTTTTTCTTAAGATTTTTATTATTTTTAAAGATTTATTTATTTATGTGTATGAGTGCTCTACATATATGCCTGCATGACAGAAGAGGGCATCAGATCCCATTACAGATGGTTGTGAGCCACCTTGTGATTGCTGGAATTGACCTCAGCACCTCTGAAAGAGCAGCCAGTACTCTTAACCACTGGACCATCTCTCCAGCCCCTAGTTTTTGTTTGCTTGTTTTCTTTTGAGGCATGATCTCATGTAGCCCAGGTTATGTAGCCAAGAGTAACCTTGTATTTCTGATGCTCTTTCCTCTACCTTCCAAGTGTTGGGATTATAGGCATGCCACCACAACACTATGCCAGACTACATCAACGAAGTTCATCCAGTGTTAATAGAACGGCCGTTTCTGGGTGGTAGAATTTGAAGACCATCATTTCCATTCATGTTTTTCTTCCATATTTTACCTATTACTTGAATTTTTTTATAGTGGACATAGGTAGTTTTATTAATCCTAGGCTATTAATCCTTAAAATATATGAGCACATAATATTTCTTCTCCATATCCTTGCACATTCTTCTGAAAGCATTAGGTAGAGAAAGGCAGGTGTGCCAAAACAAACCAGGAGGCCTGGTCTCTAGCCCGGGACTAGCCAGACCAGCCCCTAATTGCCCCTAATGTGTATGTATATATGAGTGTGAGTGTGTGTGTGTGTGTGTGTGTGTGTGTGTGTGTGTGTGTGTGTTCCTACAAATTTGACTAACAATATCTTCACCTATTCCCTCAGATCACAAGCTGACTCCTGTCTGGTTTGGAATACAGGCAGTCCTGTTCATCAAACTCTACGAAAGATAAGGACATTTCAGTTCAGTGTATTATAATATGAGAAACAAAATGTCTGAGTGATGCCCCCAAGAGCCAGGATTGCTGAATAAATTCCAAGGATTTCTTATGTTAAAAATATGAAAACTTTTAGTGGGCTTATTTCTTTACAGAATAATAAAAAGAGGTAATATATTATTAACTAAAGTGTCATTATTTTGTGGTCAATTTGACTGCTCAGAAATGGGCTGTGTGGCTGTGTTGTCTGGCAACCATATTGACAAAGCTTTAAACATTTGCAATTAGAGGTTGAATAGCAGTGTCGACAGGTCCTTGAAAAGACAGTGTACATTACTGAGAGGCAATATTCCTTTTTAGAAAGAATGATAATCATTCATGTAGCCACCAAAGCCAGGTGTTCCAGTTTGCGTCTCCAATGCTGATCAACACCTTAACCAAAAGCAATAATGGAGAGGAAGGGGTTTGTTTTAGCTTGCAGATCACAGTTCACCACTGGGGGAACCCAGGGCAAGACCTCAAGGTGGGCGCTGACCGAGGAACACTTCTTCCTGGCTTGTTCCTCAGACTCACTTTCGGCAAACTTTCTTGTACAACCTAGGACCACCTGCCCAGGGGTGGCACTGTCTGCAGTGGGCTGGACTCTCCTACAACAATTAACAATCAAGAAAATGCCTCATAAACAGGCCCACAGGCGAAACTGATGGGGGTGATTCCTCAGCTGAGGTCTCCTCTCCCAAGGTGTGCCAAGAGTAGCCATCACACCAGGTTAGACTGCAAAATAAATAACATAAACAAACAGATTGAAAAGTGTACCTCTATTGTAAATTGTCGAACCCCAGAAGGAAAAACACGTAAGCTACTAGGCACCTTCTAAGTTACACGGTGGGATACTTGGCTGAAGGTCTTTAAATATTATTTGCTTTAAGAAACACAGTGTGACCTGGGCAGTGGTGGCACATGCCTTTAGTCCCAACATTCTGAAGGCAGAGGCAGAGGCAGGCAGATCTCTGTGTTTGAAGCCAATCTGGTCTACAGAATTAGTTCCGGGACAGCCAGGGCTACACAGAGAAACCCTGTCTCTAAAACCAAACCAAACCAAACAACAGCAAGCCACACTAGTTCTTTAGGGGCTGGAGAGATGCCTCAGAGGTTAAAAGCACTGGCTGCTCATCTGGAAGACCTGGGTTCAATTCCCAGCACCTACATGGCAGCTCATAACTGTCTGTCCAGTTCCAGGGCATCCGGCAACCTCACAGAGACATATATGCAGGCAAAATACCAATGCACATTGAAAATAAAAGCATTTAAAAAGAGTTTAGTAAAAAGAAGAAGCACTATCTGGCCTATGGATTATAATTGACACTGCCTCACTGTGGTACAAAGACACAGAAAGTACTTCCTCCAGAGCTCCCATGAAGACACTGACGCTACATTCTCAGGTTCCTGAAGCTTTTTCATGTACCTCTTTTTTTACATTGTCCTAAAACTGGTATCACCTATGCCCTGAATTTTGTGTGGAGAGAAATTCTCTCTGCACAGCAGCAACAACAGTGGTCTGACTTGAAATGTAGACTCTGGGCTCCAACTCAGGAGAGTCTGATCAGTAAGTGGGAGGTAGAGGGATGGGGCTGAGCCTTCACTCACTCGCCCTGTTAAAGAGATGATTGTGGAGCAGCAGGGACAGGTGCCCTTAACTGAGACCCACCATCTAGACCCACAATGGATCAACGACTGGAGCACACTTTGTCCCTTCCCAAGCCCACACTGACATTTGATTCTTGGTGTAACGGTGTTAGGAGGAGACTTGGGGCCTTTAAGAGGTGATTATATCATTAGGAAGAATTGCTGACTTTCTTGTGGGCCTGGGTTTGTTGTCACAAGAGCATGAGGCCACTAGAAAGGGATGACTCCTTATGTTTTGTCTGCCCTGTGTGTGTCCACGTGACTTTCCCTCACAAGGTCCTCCTTGACAGAGGCCAAGGAGCCGTGGCTGTCTGATCTTGAAGTTTCCAGACTTCAGGATCATAAGCCAAAATAAACTTCTGTTCCACATAAATGACCCAGACGCTGATATTTTGTTATGGAAACAGAAAATAGACCAAGATAAAAGGTTAGTGCATCACACCAGCATTGTAGCTAAAGAGCTATTATAACGGGTGTAGGGTAGACAAGGTATTTGGTGCTGCATTGATCCTTGATTATTAGAACCAATCATACTATTTTCTTTTGTTTTCTACATTAATGTCCAATCATTTTTTTCTTACAAAATGTCCCCACTTGGCTTTCATGGCCTTTCATCACTTAAAAGAATTGTGATCTATCTCTACACTGGAATGTGTCTGTGTATTTGGTTTCTCAGTCTTTGATAAGACCTTATTACAGAAACTTAGAAAAAAAGGCCACTCTCCAGAGAGCACACACTTCCTAATGGACATGTAATTCTAAGCAAGTTCTCTGAGAAAAACACTATCCTTCATTCTAAAGACAAGTCCTTTGAGTTGTTCTTGGTTTGGAACTGTCTTAATAAAGTGTATTTTGATCATATCTGCAACTTTTCCACATGCCAATAAACCCTTGAAGCAAAGTTAAGCAGCAGGCCCTCTCCCTATGAAAAGTTATCAATATACAGTGAGTGCCAGTCCTAATGGGTACAAGCCACTTCCTGCCTAAGTCATCCACGACCCCTCCCCCTTTCCTCCTACGAATGGAGCTTGATACAGGGCCTTTCTTGCAGAAGCTGTTTATCTTCCGATAGATCTATTACCAAAATTCGACTTTCTCCAAGGTCCACACCCCACTCTGCAGAATGTGCCCCAGGAGTAAGAAAAATAGTAGCTGCATAGCTGCTAACCACCTCCCCCTTTACATTTATAAATAGATGCTTCAAGGCGCACATAGCCCTGTCACATTCTTTACCTATGGGCCCAGGGATCCTGTGACTTTCTTTGCTTCTTTCCTTCTTTTCCTACTTACACCTTGGCATTTCAAAACCCAAAATCAGTACAGCAACTTCTGTCAACAGGCTGAGACAGGGGTATGCGAACTATACTTGTATAAGGATACACATTGCCAGTGTTATGACTGAAGGCCGCTCTCTTCCCAAGTACTTGGGGTAGTCTTAGATTCAGAACCTGAAAATTTCCTTAGAGAAAAACTCTTGTACCTCATCCTGCAAGAGAGTCTTGCTATATTCCAGGTGATGTCGCTCTAAAATGGAAGTCCCATGAAGCCTTGCAAGTGGAGATGTGGACCTAGGAGAAAAGAATACAGCAGAGCTTCATTGGCTCCAGGATTACACAGCAATCCATGCAATAGTGTTTTTACTCTTCTAGAATTTTTCTTCATGTCTTGTCTCCTTCCCTAGTCAGTGTCTATGAAATGGCCAAATATTAGGAAAAACACTTTTAGCTTAGAAAGTAAGAATGTGTTACATGATGGCACAGGCCTTTAATTCTAGCACTTGGGAAGCCGGCAGATTGACCTCAGTGAGTTCAAGTCCAGCCTGGTCTACATAATGAGTTTCAGGACAACCAGACCTATATAGTAAAACCATCTCCAAAAAAAAATAAAATAGTAAAAAGGTGGAGGTACTCTAATATATAAGTTATTGAGTGATTTAAACTGTTAAGTGTGGTCTATTTCATGGACATAAAATCTTTAGGTTCTCTGGGCTTGTGGTGCTGGTCTATGACTTATGTAACATCTAGCAACTGTGGAAATCCATGAGCTATCTGCACAGAAAGTTTCCATTAAGAGTTTCCAAGCAGGGCCTGGGGGTGGGGTGGGGTGGGGTGGGGTAGGGTACACAAATCTGTAACCAAAAGGATGAGAAAGAAAGATTGAGGCCAGCTACATAACAAGACCCTGTCTCAAAACAATAAATTAACTTAAAACAAACAAACAAACAAAAAATACACGAGATTTAGGAAACAAATGCAAATCAGTATAAAGTATCCTTTCTTTCCTCCTCAAGGCAGTAGTATACATTCAGCAGTAGTATACGTTTAACAATCTCCATTTGTTAAGAACTAAGGATAGCTCATTGGGAGTGAGGACACCACTCCTGGCATCATTTGTCTTCAGTGTCTCCTGTGCTAGGAGGAGAAGGCACAGGGAAGAAAGCGCGACAAGAAGCCGAGAGCAAAACCCTGCAGGTCATGGGAAGATTCTCCATGGAAATACAAATAAGCATTTTTAAGGAAGATGTCAGAAACACAGGTGGCTGCCTTGGAGAATTTTCATTTTGCTTCATAATGAAGAGAACTTTTGGGGGGAAGACCATTGCCACGTCACCAACAGGTATGGTAAACCAGAGTTAATAATCGGTCATTTAAAACAAACGTGTCAGTATCTACACGGTGTCTGCACCAGAGACTTCTTTTTAAGTTTATTTTCAATTAGACAAAAATGGAATGTTTAAATCTTTTAAGCAATGGCAGATTGCTCACTTCTAAATAGGGTATATATTCTGTACCCTCTCCTCTCACGGCTCAGGGATCACCACGCAAAGGGAACAGTTATCTAAAAGCAGAGGTCAGAAGGAGTCTAAGAACCAGAGATAGTAAATGCCTACAAGGAAACACTGATTTCTAGACACGGAGGGGCGACTGCGCATTTGAACTGCACAAGCCCAAGCCAGACCAACTCCCAGCATGGAGTGAGAGTTGAACATTAAAATTCCATTCCTAGGTGCAGAAAGAACTGTTGGCAACTGTCAGCTGCTGGGAAAAATGGTCAGTTTTTTCTAAGTGTGCAAACCTTAATAAATTGATCAGGTTCTAGTAGAAGACCACACTGAAGAATATTTGGGCAGCACAAATTGGTTTTGGTGGGGAAAAAAAAGACATAAAGTTGGGTGGATAGGGTGAGGGGTAGATCTGGGAAGAGTTGAAAAAAGGGGGTAAATATGATTAAAATGTGTGCAAAGAACTAATAACAAATTGTAAAACTTATTAATTGGTCAAATTCATTATGGGGAAGTTAAATATTTACTCATTCTCAAAATAACTGTTGATATATTACTGCAACAGCATTGGGGAATGTTCCACTCCCCAGAGATTGCCCAACAACAGAGGGCAGCGTGTTCATCTAAACTACAAGCACTTTAAAAGCCCAGAAAATGGGGCACGCTGATACTTGGGCCCTTAGACCAATGCACTCAGGACACACAGCACATACAAAGAACTGCTAAAAAAATATTTATAACATATTTAGTGATCAGGAAGCAATTGAGTACATCAATGGGAAAGGGATGCTGGGAATGCCTAGCTTAGAGCCTTCAAAAACAGCCATTCTGAGAGACACAAAAAGGCAAATAAGCTACCCTAGATTAAAGGAGATTAAAAATATTCAACAATGATATTCAACATAGGACTCTTGATTATATCTCAAATCAACTGATGGGGTGTGTGCTATGAAGGACAGTATCAAAGTAACTGTAAAAAGTCCAAACAATTAGTTTGTATCACCTTAATATCACATAGTACAACTAGAAGTTTTCCTTGGGGTTAGGGTGGGATTGCTGTGTCTCTCTGTGTATACCCTTCTTAGGCTTGGGAAGCACATGCTGAAATAACTAGGAACAAAACGCCTGGGTATCCGCAGATGACCCACAAATACTTCAGGAACAGAAAAAGAATCGATATGTGGATGTCCTTCTGTAGAGGCCTAGGCTGGTCGGATAGGAAGGCACCTCACAGACCCTTCCTGGAGTGTTGGGGTGTGGACCCGGCTTTAACTTGAAGGGCTGGGATGAAGTAGCCAAGAGTGTGGCTTCGTTGACAGTCTCATGGTCAATTCCCTGAAGCATCTCTCTAGTTGTGTGCTGGGAGCTCTGGCCTTGCTCTGCTCTGAAGCACAATGTTACCCAGGCTCAATGAGTATCAGTGGAAACATGACTGATTTCTACGTGACAAAAAGCTGTAGGGAAAAAAAACTGGTGGTCTGACAAAGTGTGGCTTAAATGGACATTTCAATTAGGAGAACATTAAAGAATTAAGCACTGGGAAGATGGTTCAGTGGGTAAAGGTGCTTGCCACCAGGCCTGAGTTTGATACCCATGGCAGGAGAGAACTGACTCCCCAAAGCTGCGCTCTGACCTCCACATGTATACTGTGGTGCTCATGAACACACACACACACACACACACACACATTCATTAGATATAATTTTAACATTTTTGAAGACTTTAATTTTAAGGAGATGAAATTTCAGTAGGATTAAATACAAAATATTTCAAGACATGTCTGGATTACGGTGTCAAACTTTGGGATCCCCAGTTCAGAAATGACATTAAAAACACCGGAGTGAGTGGGGAGAATCATGGTAAACAAACTGTGGTGGGAGCTGTTGTTCACAGAGCAGCTCATGCTACTTGGTGTGGTACATGCCTGTAATCTCAGCATGCAGGATGCTGAGGCAGGAGAATCATGAGTTTGAGTCAGTTTGCACTACGCACCACACCCCTCCTAGGTACACCCCTCAAAGTTTTCAAAGCTTTAGTGTGTTCAACCTGAGAAGAAAATACTTTAGGAAGAAAGAATGAAGATGTTTTAATTCTTGCTAATATGTAAAGGAGGGGCCAATGGGCGAGAAACCATACTTATTCCTGTAGATCCAAAGGCCCAAACCAAGAGAAACTGAAATTGCATATAGGGGGATAAATTCCAGTTCAATATCATGGAGAGCATACCATCATTAGAATCATACAAGAATAGAGGGAGAGCCATGCTGCATGAGCAGATGTATTCTCCATTATGGAAAGCCATCAAATGGAGACTACAAAATACAGGAAGATGTACAGGGGGCATCTATAATTCTTAATATTTTTCTTATCGCTGCATTTGTCCAAGGAGATGGAAATATCAGAGAATCAAACAACAGGTCAGCAAAGGGATGAGAGGGAAAACATCTACAAATGTACAAAGGATGAAACCAAACTAACTGACTGGGGAAGCAAAGAGAGCAGAGTTCACAGGAACTCGGAGGGGCAATAAAAATGTGAAAACAGGAGCTTTCAGGTGTTGTCAGAGGGCATAGTCTGTGAGATAAGGTGCTCAGACGTCCTGGAGGCAAGCGGGAGGCGTCCCCTGTGTCCCTGCAGCTTCGGCTCACTCTGCAGGTGGTCTTCCTGCTACCATCAAAGTGAGAGCAATCCAGTCTGAGTTGGCTTTCCCAATGATTGTATTTGCCAATGTAGCAGTCTCTCTGGGGAATTCTGAGTAATCCTTCCAGAACAACATAAAGGGGCTCACTGCGGCCTTTTTTTTTTTATAAATGATTAGTTTAAGACTGTAATTGATTCCAGGAATTTAATGAATCTGCCAGAGGGTGCCACGTGTGCTGAGGCTGAAGAAGACGGGCTTGTCCCCAGTCTGATGTCAAGAAACTCTTCTGTGACCACACATTCCTTTTGTCCAATTTGCAGAAAAGAAATGGCTAGAAAATGCCAAAAGTTTAGCTACCAGGCCAATGTGAAGCCCCAGTCATCTCAAAACTCCACAAGCAGGAAGGGGCCTCATCTAGCTTGGCTGCTGACTTAATCCTAAAACAGGTCTGACGTCATCTCTCTGAGTCTCTTTACTCATCCATGGAAGAGGAATACTGTGAGGCAGTGGGAGGCGGAACCAGACAAGGCCTACAAAGGACTTAGGTCAGCCTCTGGCTCACCCGAGGTGTTCAATACCACAGACATGGCAGGACTCAACTGCGATCCCAGCTGAGGTAGGAAGATTATAAGGTGAAGGTTAGCCTGCTCTACATGGCCACTGTCTCGGAAAGAGAAAGATGGAACAAAAGAAAGAAAATTGAGTGAAAAAGAGATACCCAATAAGTCTTAGGGGTTTTTTGGCACAGAATGAGAGAGGACTTCATTGGCCCCGCAGGACCCTTGCCTTACTTAGTAAAGACAGAAAGGCCAGCTCAGGCATGATGTCCTCAGATCAAGCTTCACTGGAAACACTGCTTTCAAGATGAAGGTTGACAGCACAATTTTTCAAAATGTGAAGAGACTGTTCAGAAAGTGCTTTTCATTCGTGGAGTGCCTTTACCTCAAGTCATTCACACACAGGTTTCACAGAAATAATTTCACTTGACCCCCACAACAGTCCCTGAAAGGCCAATGCTAGAGCCATTTTAAAGTGAAGAAACTGAGTCTCAGAATAAGCAAGTTGCCTAAGATTTCCATCCAGGAGGTAGTTGGAGCCCACGAACTCACAGACCAGAGCCTATGGTCTCTGGAACACTTCACTACCTCTGGAGGATGGTCATGTGGTAGAACTGAGGGTGACGTGTGGCTGAGGATTTTATATGCTTGATTCCATCCAATCTTTGCAGCTGCACATCATTATTATAATCTCTATTGCCCAGATGAGGAAATCAAGACGTGGAAAGTACATGACTTGTGAATCTAAATCTGCCTGACATAGTCTGCACCTGTATCATTACACTTCCTTCCTTGGGACAAGAGAAGGAGGTAGCAGGATGTTAGGCTAGAAGAACAGCTAAGAGAGGGAGTGGAGGAACCAAAGGACCAGGAAGTGAAGGATTACAAGGCCCAGAGGACATGTTTTCTAGCCTGAGCAGGGGAGCAGCAACCTGGATATACAGGGTAAGCCTAAGATTAATCCACTAGGATATTTGATTGTGATAGCTGGGGGACCTCAGAAGTAGAAGCAGAAGAAACAGAGAGGTAGGGGGAGAGAGAGAAAGAGAGAGGGGGAGAAAGAGAGAGAGAGAGAGAGAGAGAGGAGACAAAGAGACAGAGACACACACAAAGAAAGAAAGAGACAGAGACACACACAGAGAGAAACAAGGAGAGACAGAGGCACACACATAAAGAGAGACAGAGATTAAGACAGACAGGTAGACAGACACAGAGACACAGAGACACACAGAGAGAAGCAAACACTATGGGAAAAGAGCAGATGTCACAAGCTTGTAGCTCAGGAGGGATACAACAGTCCTGAGACTATAAAAGCAGCAGAAGAAGTGACTGGGTTGCAGATCGCAGAGGGTGGGGGTGGAGATCTTCCATCCCTCCTCAGTGTCTTCCAGCATCCATCATCACAGGTCAACGCAGTACACGCACACTCACTCACTTACTTCATTTGGTACAAGTTATTGGTGCCTCTGTGGTCAATGTCATGGCAGAAAGCAGCAGCGACCATGGCAAAAGCTTCAAGGTCTGTATAGTATTTCTTCAGTCTCCCTGTCTAGAAAGATGTATGAGCACATTTATAGAGGTCAACACATCTCGGTCTTCTCCAGGGTGTAACCCAGTGAGCATGCAAGGAAGGGGAGTCGCCACGTTTCTACCCAAGATTAGGTTTCTATTTAGTGTGTCTCCCAGCGACATCCCAGGCAGTTTCAAAACCTAGCAGGTATCTGTATTTTCTTTTAAAATGGTAAGCACATGAATTTCTGGTTGATAATCTAGCCAAGAGCCCAGGAAGACGACATCTCTGCCATACATGACAGAAGGGTTGGGGGTCTGTGGGACGCTGACACAACAGGACATATCCATTTCTTGTCATTTCTCAAGAGGAGAATATTCAGACTCGCAAAGACTTTCAATGGCTTCCAGCATCAGTACCTACCATTAACAAAGTGAACATGGTCTGCCCCACGTTGAATCCGTGCCGCCAGTTGTGGTAGGTGACAGGGCGGTACCCTTTCCGAACTGTGTACATCCACCTTGTGAGAACCTGTTATCCAAAGGCAAGGACACCATTCAGACTTTAGAACAGGACTCTAAAGGGTAGGCGGCCTAGGGCACGCTTATCTAAGACAGTATGCTGGTGCTGTTGACAGAGTTTAAGCCGGTGTATTCACAAAGTTAATGATAGTTTGAAATCCTAACTTGAGCTAATCTTTGGAACCACAGACAACATCCCTGAAGCCCAGCAACAGAGTCAGCTCTTCGAGGGAAATGTCACCTGACCTCTACAGGTACTTTGAATTTCTCCACCACGTTTATCTCCAAAAACAGCCTCAGCCCACATTTAACCAGCTCGTGCTCCGTAATTGGGAAGTCGCTGAAACAGAACTCGTACAGGTCTGCTGCTCTCGGGTCCGGCAGGTCCTCCTTCTGTTGGAAGGACATATTGTTTCACAATACATTCAGCCTATAGCCCGTCATGTGGCACACCCATTATCAGTGGTAAAGGGTTGATAGGAGGGGCTGCAGAGGTGGCTCAGAAGCTTGAGGCATTTGCCCCCGGCCCTAATGACTTGAGTTCAATCCCTAGAACCCTCATGGTAAGGAGAGAACTGGCCCTGTGAATTATTCTCTGACCTCCACATGTGTACCATGGCACACGATCCACACCTATATCATACACACACACACACACACACACACACACACACACACACACACACACACTAAGTAATCATCAATCAATCAATTAAAAAGAGATAAAAAAGAGATACAATGATAAAATAAAGCCACAAACAAGTCCCTGAGCCACACAGCCAAAGTTCTGTCTCTCCATGCTTTCTCTCCCACAGTGTCATAGGCCCCTCTTTCTCGCTCCTCCGTCCCCTCTTCTGTCTCTACTCCCTTTCTTGTTTATACCAGCTCAGTGTACAGCAGATAACCAGTAAAACCTCAATTTAGAGCCACGTTTAAAATTTTCCAAGTGGGTTTGACTCCAATCTAATCCCAGGACCTCTTTTCTTTCTACGGTGGAATTTTTGGTTTTAAACCCACCTCAAAGGGCTTAGGGACATGTGGGGGTGGGGAGGTAAAGAGGCGCATAGTCACGACTGTGACTTGGGAGACCAAAAAAAAAAAAGTGCACCTTTTCAATAAGGAGTTCGGTTTAGTGAGATGGTTTTTAAAACTTGGGCCAAGGAAGGCCGGGGACTCGGGATTGTTAGAGGACACAGCACCACGGTCTCAGTGCTGTGGGAGAAACAATGGTTGGGAACAGGGTTCCATCAATCAAATGAGGGCGGCGCTGAAGGGGCATCTCTGAGGCTGAGCTTCTAGGAGAGAGGGAACAGAGGAGGGGATGGAGGGGAAAGGGGATAGGACTTGCCAGGACAGGGGACAAGTCATAGAGGAAATAGTGATGAGGAGGGGACACAGGAGGCCCCTGGGAACATCAGGAGGGAGCAAAGCACAAGGAGCCAGCCCAGGTACCGGAAACCAGTTTTATTTAAAGCAAGCATGTGCCGTTTGGTGTTTAAATGTATGTAAACTGATCTCAGGGGAACCTTCAGCTTGTGGAGGGAAGTGACCTGCTTTCCTGTATGTTTGTTTCTCTTCAGCACAGTATTGAGGGCACAATGTGCACCTGGCCAACAGTCACCAAGATGAGTTCCCCTGTAGGTCTGGAGTAGAGCACACAGCTGCTGCCGACTCCTCCTTCCTGGTGCTTTCTCTTCCATCATGGTCATTGGCCTGAGAGAGGCTGAGCTCTGTCGCCCTGGCAGGTATGCCCTCTGGGATGGCCATGCTGCAACCCAAAGCTACTAGTGTGACAAACCTCGCCACAGTTTGCCTAGATCCTGAGGTGCCTCTTATAGACATCTAGCTTAGCTACGGTTGTAAAGGATCTTTGTGGACTGAATTATATTGAATGATGATGGACAAAAGCAGGAAACCAAAAGACCAGGGTACTGGCTGGTTCTGTGTGTCAACTTGACACAAGCTGGAGTTATCACAGAGAAGGGAGCCTCCCTTGAGAAAGTGCCTCCATGAGATCCAACTGTAAGGCATTTTCTCAATTAGTGATCAAGAGGGGAGGGCCCATTGTGGGTGGTGCCAACCCTGGACTGGTAGTCCTGGGTTGTATAAGAAACCAAGCTGAGCAAGCCAGGGGAAGCAATCTATTAAGTAGCATCCCTCCATGGCCTCTGCATCAGTTCCTGCCTCCAGGTTCCTATCCTGTGTGTTCCTGTTCTGACTTCCTTTGGTAATGAACAGCAATGTGGAAATGTCAGCTGAATAAACCCTTTCCTTCCCAACTTGCTTCTTGGTCATGATGTTTTGTACAGGAATAGTAAACCCTGACTAAGACAGTCAGTCTACAGAAGAACTCTTTCTTTTCAGCCTTGGATAATGTGTAAGAAGAAGAAACTCAACATTTGCTTGAAAGATGAGAGCGTGTGTCCAAATAGGTTCTATTAAAAAGACACCAGGATCAAAAAGAAAGACTTACCAATATGGCCAGGAGCTGTCTCTCTTCACACTCTTCAATTACCTCTACATTTAACTTCTCTTTAAATTTCTAAAATGGGAAAGCAATAGATGTGGAATTGCTACAAAGCTTTCTGTCTGACGGCTCTACTGCTAAAACCAGTTGAGCTATAGCTTAAATAGGCTACACATCTGTTACAAATAAAGACATTCTGCATGGGAAGAGACTGATAGCAAATGATTAGGAAGAATTGTTTCAAAGAAATAACCTAAAACAACTGAGTTCTATCCCTCTCCAAAATGTAGCAGTAGCCATCTTAAAATGAAGCTATGGGCTACAGATCGGCAAGAAAGGAAAAAAAAAGTGTTGTTTTTGTTGTTGTTGTTGTTGTTGTTGTTGTTGTTTGTTTGTTGTTTTTTGATTGCCAATAGCAGTTTCACATGATTCCTGCCCATATTCTCACTTTTATCATCTCAAATACTTTAGTTAAATATCTTTTTAATTCTTAATGGCCCCAGCAAACCCACACCAGACTTTTTCTATATACACATTCTAAAAACTAGGAAAAAGAGCGAGAAAGAAAAGTGATTGTGGGGTGCTTTCCCCTTTCTTTTGTGGTAATTAGAACATTTTCAGCAAAAATCCACTGCCTCCCTCATCAGAAAATGATATTGGACTCGATCACTTGACTTGGCTTAGTTAGTGAGAATTTTAGAGACTGTCATGTGAGCAAAGACTTTAAATTCACCAGGGTGCTGCTGGTCCACAAAAGATAAGAGGCCACGGGGCAAACTAGACACACAGCTCGGTCACCAAGGTCAGTCAGAGCCTGCTCAACCCACAGCTAGTAAGGGGAGGATAGATGCTTATTAATGAAGGACACTGAGATGGAATGGTGGTTGTTACGCAGCATGGGAGGTTAATGGCTGACTGATACATTGCTCTTCCTCGCAATCTTCTTTTCCTCACTGATGTACTTGAATCCAGATACATTGTTTCTGCTCCTACACACCCAGGACCTGTTTTTTACAAAGGGTTAATGTAACACTGGTCTGGAATTCCAGGAAGAAGAGCTCACCAGCCCACAGGGCTCCTTCCTCCCAGACCTCTCCTGCGTCTTCATTGCTTTACCCCAGAAACAAGCCTCTCTGACTTCCCAGCCATTAGGTGATTTGCAGAAGCTGAGGTTACACGCCACCTACTGATCACAGGGCTGGATTCCCCACTTACCAGAATAGAGCCGATTTCATCAGGGGTGGCTTTCGTGAGGTTCATAATCATTTCCTGAGCAATGTCCTTTCTGCTTTCCAGCTTGTTCACTCGCTCATAGGTATCGGTGTTTAAAAGAGACCATCCAAGAAACTGGGTCAAAGTCTGAAGTGTAAGAACAGTGACTCAGATCCTCTAAGCTTAAATAAAAATTGCTTTGTGGACAACGACCCACATACTTTGCTATACTGATCTCCCACCATCACCGCCCCAGTTCTTTTAAAAAATATTATTATTGCTTGAGAAATCATGTGTGCATATAATCTCTTTAATCAAATTCACCTCTGTTCTCTTTCTAGTCCTTCCACTATCACTTTTACTTCCCGACTCCATGTCCTCTGTGTTCAAACCCACCGGATCCACTCAGGGCTGCCTGTATGTGTGTGGGTGTGGAACCAGCTACTGGAGGTGAGTAGCTTCTCAGGGGTTCTTTCTTGACAAAAAACTGACCCTTCTCCAACAGCCACCAATTAACAATGGCTAGGGGGTGGGACTTCATGAGCCCTCCCTGACCCATACTGCCAACCCAGTTCTTTGTATTAACATAAGAAAAAAATTAAAATCTGAATTTATTGCCCAGACAGTAAAATTAACAAATCTTTGCTTTTCAAAGTGCCAAGCTTCAAGAACATTCTATTGCAGGAAAGGAATTACGAACAGAATAAAATAAAGAAGGAGCTAAAAATTAGACAGAAGTTTGAGGCTGAGAATGAGAGAGATTATAAAAAGAAAAGGAGGAATAAAAAAAGACTCTTCAATGTTTTTATAGGTTTGGAAAGAACTTGGGCAAAATCAAACTTTATACTTGAACAGAAAATGTTGCAATGTCTAGCAGTCCAGAAACAAGAAATGACACAGTAACAATACCCTGATTACAACTATAAGACTCTTAAGTCTTAAGTGTTCCTCAGGGTATCACTGCAGACTCAGGGGTAGCTATGCAATTGCCATCATTTCGTGATAAGCTCAGATATATCTGCTGTGCTTTCCCATGCTTACCTCAGTGATATGCTCATCGTGCTCATCAAAGGGCTTCCCATCCTTCCGGTTGTAAAACGTAGCTACACCCACGATATCTTCTTTCTTGTTGACAATAGGCAGGGACAAGACATTTTTAATGACCCAGCCAGTCTCATCTACCGGTCCTTTCTAGGAACAATAAGAGAGATTGTTACTTTAATATTTTCACTTTTTACTTTTGAGACAAGTATAGATTTACAAGATCTCTCAAAAGAAATGTACAGGGCTGGAGAGATGGCTCAGCGGTTAAGAGCACTGACTGCTCTTCCAGAGGTCCTGAGTTCAATTCCCAGCTCACAACCATCTGTAATGGGATCCAATGCCCTCTTCTGGTGTGTCTGAAGGCAGCTACAGTGTACTCATATACATAAGATAAATAAATGAATCTTAAAAAAAGAAAGAAATGTACAGAGAAGTCCATGGACCCTTCATTCAGTTCCTACAAATGGAAACATTTCATGTAACTTCAGTATGGTACCAAAACCAGGGAATAGACAATATACAACCCATAGACCTTATTTGGGTCTCACTAGATCTATATGTGCTTATGTGTATGTTTCTCTCTTATGGAAACTTTCAACTACCAGCACGAGGCACCCTTCCACTATATCTACAACAACCCCTACCCACCTACCCACCACTTAGCTGATTTTAAAGTAATCTCAGGGTCAGAACATGGTTAGGACATGTTTCTAAGTCATCCACTCAAATGTACCAGAACGAGGGCAGCTGTGTTCTGACACTTTAACTTTCCCCTTTGACCCCCAACTCTGGGGATGAAAAGAGCTTCTTATCCTTATGTTACCTCTTTCTTTCCTTTGTACTGTCACCATCTTGCAATGCCAATGTAGTTAATTTCTTATATTAGGATCTCGCTTGTAAAGTACTTAGTATAATTTTTGTCTAATCCATCAAGATAATCTTCCAGTTTATGGTAAGTTGTGATTAGTAAAACCTGTGATACCTGCTGACAAGCCAAGAACCAAGCCAAGTTGTTAGTGTTGTAAGCTAGAGTAAACCAATGACCCATGTCAAGATGCTCTGTTACTGAAAGATGCAGACACATTCCTTCAGAAGTGTTTCTCAAAGTGTGGCAACAGATTATTTTTTAAAAAATGTTTTTTAAAAATATATATACTTAAAATTTTAAATTACATTTATATATGTGGGGTGGCAAATAGGTGGGAGTGCGTATGTGTTTAAGTCTGTGTGTGGGTTTGTGTGTGTAAGTGCACACAGATGCCAGAAGGGGTCACCAGATTCACTGAACTTACAGGTAGTTGTAAGCTGCCCAACCTGGGTTCTGGAAATCTAATTCTAGTCCTCTGGAAGAGAAGAACAAACTCAACCACTGAGCTGTCTCTCCAGCCTCCACAACAGATTCTTTTTAAACATATGCAGTCTTAGGGACACATCTGGATACATCCCGTCTAATGCAATTCTAATACCCTCTCAAATAAGAGACCACAGTGTATATTTGTAAGCATGTGGCTAAGGCAAATGGATCCAAAGACTCAGCACACCCCAATGATGGTTTTTCAAACATTTCATGGTTTATTTAGCCCTCCACAGAGGTTCAGGTTGAGTCTTGGCTCACCATGAAGCCTTCTCTGACAGCATTAGTCCACAGGACAGTCTTGGGAGGTGGGATTTGGGGAAAGAGCTGGAGATGGCTGTTAGACAGATGGGGTCTTACCCAGACTATGGAGAAAGGATGGACACAGCGTGAGTAAACGATCTGAGGGGACGATCTGAGGGGTCCTGGGTTTTCCTAGGCCAATGTTGCCCCTCAGAGGAGCCTGGTTGCCTCCTGGGATGGGCATGCCATACACAGTCACTATCTGGGAGGCAGGGCCTTGGAGCAAACGTGACTTCAGAGTACAGTAGCCCTGTTCTGATAAGCAAGCTTTCATGGATACCACACGGAAGCATGCTGGGACTCTGGGAGATCACTGTAGACTGGAGGTTTGTCTCATTTCAGGGACTCCTGAAGCCACAGTGAGGGGCCCCCACCCTCTTCACAGTGTGGTTCCAGGCTTTCTCAAGCCTCAATGGGCACCTGCTTATGCCGGATGAACTCCATCCTCCCTCTCTGCTTCCACGGTAGCTGCTCCAGGTTCAGATACTTAAAGATTCACTGTTCACCTTTCTTATCAGTGCAGTCTACCCTGGCGCACAGCTGCTATAGATTTAGGGGCCACTGCTCGGTATGACATAATCACAAGCAAGCTCTGGTTGCAGGAAGGGAGGTACAAGAAATGACAGGACCATCTGGTGTTTGTGTGTTTCCACATCGGTAAGCAAAGGGATGGGCAGGCAGAGCTGGGGAAGCCTCCATTTATCCAAACAGCTGTGTCTGGGTTTCCCCAAGGTAGGGTTTAGTTGCTGCTGGGGAGGAATCACCCACAGGCTGAGGAAGCTATCTCTTCCATTTAAGCATTGATGGGATCCTGTGTCTAAACAGCACAGAGAAAGACAGACATTAGTGGTGGCCCCTCGGGAGGGTAGGCTCTACTCCTGACCCATATCAGGGATTTAATGTGTATGAAATGCAGGACCTGGAGGGCCAGCATGCAGAGAGGAGAGACTGCAGCATGCTGGTATGGCAACTTCCTCCAGTTCTCAAAAGGACCAGGAAGCAGAGCTGATAGGCAGGTCCTTGTGGAGGATTAGATGAAGCTGTAAAGAGGATGAACTCCAAAGTCCTATCTATCATTGTTACAATCTCTTTACTTTTGCTGTCAGAATAGCATGGGCTAGGTGATTTATTAAGACAAAAATGTGAATTTAAATCTCTTACAGTTTGAGAGAGAGAGAGAGGTGTAAGAGTATGGCTCCACAGTCTCAGAGAGGATGCCCCCTGCATCATAACATGGCAGAGAGCATCACTGGACAAGAGGGACTGGAGGTGCCAACTTGAGTCTCTCTTCCTTTTTTTATGAAGCTACTAATGTCCTGGGCCTCTGGCTCCACTCTTATCTGTTCTGATGTGTATCGATATAGCCATCAAGAAATAATACGTACAGAACTTGGGGATTCAGCTTTCAACGTGTGAACTCTAAGGGGTCACACTCACGCCACAGCTGTGACAGTAGGCAGCTGTGGGTTAGCCAAGCAGTAAGTA
The DNA here is from genome assembly GCA_036184795.1 of Tokudaia tokunoshimensis. Classification (NCBI taxonomy): domain Eukaryota; kingdom Metazoa; phylum Chordata; class Mammalia; order Rodentia; family Muridae; genus Tokudaia; species Tokudaia tokunoshimensis. The sequence continues at coordinate 156,941,556 of BTHU01000001.1, read as the reverse complement.
CAGAGGGGCTGGTTGGGGGCTGTCCTCTCCAGGAAGTGGGCTTTCTGGATGGTGATCAAAAGGAGACAAAAATCCAGGGACCTACTAGGAATTTTTCCTTTGATTAGACCACAGTTACAATATACTGCAGGAAGGGCTGCTGAGAAAGGTCTCTCAGGGCTGGATTTGGGCCACACAATGTCTCCAGCCAATCAGTCATGCAAACAAGGGTTCTAGAGCATCAGTCATACACCAGGCTCAGTTGTCACCCCTAGAGAACCAAGAGTGAGAGGGAATGGAAGTATGACAGTGTGCACACGTGTGTTCACACACAGACACACACTCAAACACACACACACACACACATACAGAGACACACATATAAACACAGATATACACAGATACACACTCAGACATAGACACACATACACAGACTCACATACACAGACACAAACACACACAAATATACAGAGACAGACACATACACACACAGACACACACACACATACAGATGCACATACAGACACACATACAAACAGATACACAAAGAGACACATACACATACAGACACACAGACACACACAGTTACACACACAGTCATACACAGACAGACAGACACACACACACACTCACACACACCCCTCCTGCCTTTCTCTTATCATTCTTCTTTCAGACCCCTTCTTTGAATCTTCTTCATGGTCATTGGCCAAGCTAGAGTTTTGGAACTTGGGCCCCATGTGTGGCTGCTGACTACACCTAAGGCACGCATAAGCTAGACTCTACGGATAAGGAGGAAGAGAGAGCACCCACCCTGCTCCCAGTCCTGAGGGACAAGGCAGGGCCATGGCCACCCTTACCTGAAATGTGAAGTACTCATCTGCAGGGGCGTTCAGCATGTTACAGATCTGTGAAGCAAGAGATGGAGTCATTCTGAAACATGGTGAGGTTAGGACCATGTAAGCCCATGGAGGAGGGTGAGAGAGGGCATGTTGGGAGTGAGTTTCCCACACAGTTCTTGGCTGCTCGGTAAACACATTAAGACATGCTCCCTACATTAGGCCACATTGTTAACAGCTCACTGAAGTTACCTCTTCTTCTGCTATGCCATTGACTGACACTTCCTGCTATCTTTGCTCCTCCCCACTCTCCCCTTCCCAGCAACTCCTCAGCCCAAGCAAAAGAGAAAGACTGCCCTGCTGAGGCAGGGCTGATCTTGCTTTATTCTTTTAGGAAGTAAGGTTGGTTGAGGGGATAAGAGGAAAAGGCTAGGCAATGTGTCACTTGCTCCTAAGTAAGAATTCCTTATGAAATACTGGGCTTACTGCCAGAATTTGGGTCATTTTTAGTTGTTCTGAATTATCTGTACCTGAGTTGTATGCACAAGTGGGTCTTAATAGAAGACTATTTTTGCTTCTACCAGAGTTCCACTTAAAATGATAGCATTTCAAGCCTGGGTGGTAATGGTTGAGTCATCTTCTCCTTTGAAAGATGAAGACATTGAAGTCCCAAAAGGTTTAGGGCTCTGATCAGATTCACTGGGTGAAACTTGAACTCGAAACTCCAAGGAGGGATTGGCAGGATGGACTCTCCTGGCTAAGGGTTGGGGCAAATCCTGGTGCAAATACTCCTACCGCAGAGAATACTTCTGGTGTAAATACTTCTGCCAGCCTTTACCCATCCACAAAATTCTGGAGGGGAAAAAAAACCCTGAGAGTTTGAGTTGAGGCCAAAGAGTACCTCACCCAGCCCTTCATGCTCAGGGAGTCAAGGGGTCTGCTGATGTTAAGTGCCTTCTAAGAGTGGATGAAACACATCGACTCTTTCCCCACTAGCCTTACAAAGGAAATGTGGAACTCTTCTGAAGCTTTTGTTTATTTATTTATGCATATTTACTTTGGAGGGTCTTTTGCTTCTTTCTTCCTTCCTCCCTCCCTTCCTCCCTTTCTTTCCTTCCTTCCTTTCTTCCTTCCTTCCTTCCTTCCTTCCTTTCTTTCTTTCTTTCTTTCTTTCTTTCTTTCTTTCTTTCTTTCTTTCTTTCTTTCTTTCTTTCAGTCTGGGTTTCCCTATGTAGCTTTGCATGGCATAGCATTAGCAATCTTCCTCTGCACTGTTGGATTATAGAATCTTGGTGTTTCTATGAGTATTTATAATTTAAGAACCTGAGGACTCTTTGGTGCCATCCTTAATTTCATGATCTAACTTGAATATTTGACATTATTTCTTGGATTGTGGATCTCCCAAATGTGGTTTAAAGATGCAAACCAATTGTTTATTTATTTTTTTTCTTTCTCCCTAGCCTTTCTGTCGTGGACATGTTTTCCAGCCTTTACTTTGAGGCCTCACAGAAAACATTCATGATCATATTAAGACCACTGAGCATTTGCAGTGGAAATGAACTTGTGATTCACAGCCACTGATTTTTAATATCCCTGGCTTTAAAGCAGATGTCTGAAAAAAAATGTGGCTTCCGAGTAAGAAGTGGAGAAATGGATGAATCTTTCTCAAGTTAACGGAATATACTGATACAATTTCAGCATCCTGATTAACCCACATTTCCCTCCCTAGATCCCTCTTTCCTTTTTCCTATGCCAATAAAATGGCCGTCTACCCTAGTCTCATTCATTCTTGGTTCAATGGTTGTATTTATCTTGAAACTAGTAAGGGTTTCACACACTCTCATTTTGCATTTAATTTTGTCTAATGACTTACAAATCCATTTTCAGCAACGTATGTTGGCAATCCACTAACAAGCGTCCAGTGGTCTGCTGGAGGTGACCTTGGAGAAGATTAGAAAAGTCATTGGCACATATAGAAATGATTGGGTACAAAACCCCAGTGGCAACTCCTGTGGCTACTTCAGGGAAACACGCACGGGGTCACGTTGATCTCTTCTTTTCCGTGTAAAATGTAATCGATGATTTTGTAAAAGGTGATTTCCTAGGAAGGAAGGAGATTGTGAGCACAACATTGTTTCCCAAAGAAAATAATCTTCACTGAAGAATGTGTGCTTTACAATTCTATAAATAGCACATAATTTCCTAGCCACAATTTTCTGTATAATATAAATTACTAAACTCTTCACACACACACACACATACACAGTGAGTTCACTGTCATTTTAAAAAGCTGAATTGACCCAAATAGCTTTTGGGGGAGTCTGATTACCAAACCACCAGGAAATCTGTCTTTACTTTTAACCACCAGGAAATCTGTCTTTACTTTTAACCGATTGCTTTTTGTTGTACAGATGTAGCTGACATTAATGACTTCATTAGGAGAAAAAAAAATCACATACTTTATCAACTGCAAACAGACATTTATCATGTGGTAAGCACACAGGTCTTTTCTTACTGGCTAATCTTAGCAGGCACCTCCACAACAGAGGTCAATGGATCCCTTTTCAGTGGTTGAAGGGAATGGGGTAGATGAAGAATCCCAGGCCCCAACAAGCTTGCCAATTTCTGATTTTCATGGCCTGAGGATGTGGTGGTACAGAAGCAAACACCCCCATGAAGCTTGCAGTTGAGTGAGGCTGTAAATCTAACCCAGCCCCCACGAGGTCATCCTGCATAGCTGAAAGGGACCCAAGCACATCCCACAATGTTGTCCCAGTGGCTCCGATGTCTCCCTCCATGCAGAGAACCACAGACCCACCCCGCTGTACAGGACAGAGAGAGACAGGTAGGGTCCCTCCGAAATGTCTCTCCTCTGGGCATGTCAGTCTCTTGGCATCATACACAGACAGCACGAAAGACATTTACCCTGCCATCTGGTGTCTTTGGTCCTTTATAAGGCTCAACTTCTCCAAGCTTGATTGGCCACTCATCGTAAAATTCCTGGAGGCAATTATATTGAAACATTATTAAACAAACTGTCCCACGAGTCACCATGCCTTATCTGAATTACAGGCACTCACATACTTTATGTTAATCTACATAGTTTTGCAATTTTAGACTTGAAAATAAAATCTGTCATTCTCAGCAATATTGCTTATGGACCTGTGACTATATACAAGTTGCTTATCTTTTATTTGTCTGTTAAATGGGAACAGCACAACTTGAGCTTGTTGTGAAGATTAAATGAACAATATACGCCACACACTTGCATGGTTCAAAGCACTCCATGTATAATGCCTGCAGTGTGTAGCGTCTGTTTTGTAGACAACTGCACTAAAGCCAGGTGGGTTAAGCAGCTTACTTAAGGTTGCTCACAGCAGCCAACAGTGTCAGTCGCCTTAATTAACACCCTTCTCCTCCATCTTGCTAGTTAAACCTCCTTTTGCTTAGATATCAGATGGTAATTTGTTCAGGAAAGATGGGTTCTGCCCAGCCCATAGGAAGTCTGCATGAAGCATCCTGCTAATTTAAGGGCAGGAATGTGGTCCTGTTTAGACCAGTGAACAGGGCTGGTGGAGTCAGCTGAGGGGCTACTGGATAAGGGTGTCTCTCATGAAAAATGATAAAAGTGATGTTTCCCGTGTAGCCAAAAGCATCCTGAGCAGCACCTGCAGGCCACAGCAGGCGTTAGAACCCTGCTCTTCTACTGCATGGTCCTGTGCTGCCTACTTGGAACAGTGACATTGAAAAACAACTGCCAATCACATGATGAGCCAGAAGTAGAAATGGTATGTATCAGTTGTATTGAAGTCCCAGCCTTCCAACAGAATTAAAGATGGGAGTCAGCATCATACTATAAATAATAATATTTCTTCTTTTCTGCTTTAAGATCTTTTTTTTCCAGATACAAAATATCAAATAATTGACTAACATTGTGCGCCTACAATGTATTCAATACCTTATGTATCTCAGATTTTCAAAGCTGATAAGAGAGGTGTCCCTACCTTGCTGATAAGAAAGGCAAGAACAAGGGAAATGGAAAACCTTGCTGAAATTGAGGACAGAGAACTGACCTTGCCTGACTTCAAGCCCTGCTGTAGCAACCAAGGCAGTGTGGTGTTAGTGGGAAGAGAAATCAGCAAGCAGAAGAGACTGCAGAGAAGTGCGTGTGTGTGTGTGTGTGTGTGTGTGTGTGTTGTTCACACACACACACACACACACACACACACACATAATCGACTGATTTTTGGCGGAGGAGCAAAGGCCAGAGACAAACTAGTCTGTTCAACAAATTGTATTGGAACCAAGGTATCCAGTAGGAAAAGAAATTTTATTTCTTTAATTAAAAAAAAAACAACTTAGAATGACTTATAGGCAGAGAACTATAAGAATTTTAGAAGTTGACACAGGAGAATATGTAGATAAGCTTGAGTTTGGAGGAGGTTAGTTTTTTGTTGTTGTTATGTTGTTTTTTGTTGTGTTGTGTTGTGTTTTGTTTTGACCCACTCACAATGTATAAAGGGAAAAGAATTGGAGATTACTACAATTTAAAATGTTTGCTATAGAAATGTTTCTCAGAAAAGAATGAAAAGACAGGGAGAGAAATATTTGCAGTTGCAGCACTAGTATCCAGAGTATTCAAAGTCTCCAATTTGCTCAGACTGGTCTTAAATTCAAGTTCTCTCCTGCCTCGGCCTCCAGAGTGCTGGGATTGTAAATATGTGCTATCACTTCTGGTTCCAAAGATCTTTTGAAATCTAACCATCAGGAAGCAGAGACTCCCACCTAAAAACCAGCAGGAGATCCGAACAGACAAGAAGCACCATGGGAACTAAGCACATGAAAACTGTTCACCATCACCTGTGGCTGGGGACTGCAAATTCAAACAGTGGTACGCTACCACAGTTCTTGAAATGGATAAAACCCGAATAGAGGGACCACTAACTCCTGGTGAGAATGCAGATATGCAAAAATGATAGTCGCTTGGGAAGATGGAGTGATGGTGTTTATAGAGATACAGTCTCCCTGAATGATCCAATAACTGGACTTTTTTTTTTTGCCATTTACTCAAGTAAGTTGAAAGTATGTGTACACAAAAACCCATACATGGTGTCTATGTAGCCTTATTCATAATCACCCCAAACTAGAAGCAACCATGATGTCCTTCACTACTGAGAAACAGACTGCCTTAGGGAAGGTTATTATTCGCTAATGAAAATATAGGAACTTTAGCAAAGATGTGGAATTGACATGTCTATCAATGAATGAATAGATAAAGACAATATAGAGAATATACTCAATGAATTACTGTCCAGTCTCAAAAAAGAAAGAAAGAAGAAATGAAGGAAGGGAGGGAAGGAGGGAGGGAGGGAGGAAGGAAGGAAGGAAGGAAGGAAGAAATTAAGAAAGATGCAGCCATATGTCAAGCCTAGAGACTGTGGTGAGAGAAATGGGCTAGGCATTAAAAGACAAGCAGGCAATGTATGTATGGAATCTGAAAACATCCAACACTGGAGCAGAGGGCAGAATGTAGTTACCAGAGACTATGTGTTGAGCTGTCAACAGGACAGGGAGGAGCTGTCCAAATACCACAGTGTTCCAGCCAGGCAGTAAATTCTCAGGACTTATTACAGGAAAACGCAACTAAAGTGGATATGTACTATATATTTCAAAGCTGTTATGAGACTAGATGTAAATGGTGTCACTATGTAAAGTGATCAACATGTTAATTACTGTACTGCAACCATTTCACACTTGATGTATATGCATGTATGAAACTAACACACTGTACTCTCTAAGTATGTGCAACTGTCACTTTCTTAAATTACAAAATAAAAATTGTGAGTTATCAAAAACTTGGGCATGGTCTCACATGCCTGTAATTCTAGATCTCAGAAAGCTGAAGCAGGAACATCGTTTGAGTTTGAGGCTACCCTGGGCTAAATATAGTGAGTACTAGGCAAGTTGGGGATCCATATTAAGACACCTTCTCAAAAAGATGACAAAAGGCACAGAAGAGAAGGAGCATGAGGGAGAGTCGGCCTTAGACTATCAGTCTTGTAGCCTTTGCCTCCACCCACCTTTCTCTCCTTCCTCATCTGTCCCTCCTGCCTTATACCCAAGGTCATCTTAGCAGAACATCTCGGCTCTCTTCTCGCCCTATATTGCTTGCCTGTTTTCCTGCTTTTTTTAGATTTGCTTTTTCTTATTCTTTTGCTCTATTCTATTCCCAGAGAACATTATCTGCATAGCTCGTAGCGTTTGTGTGCCTCAACCACCTGAGAGTTAAGGCTATTCTACACTATCTTGTAACATGTCTCTCTTTTCAGTCTACCCCTCGCCTAAATTCCCTCATCACCGTGAGGGATTTTTTAAATAAATTTATTAAAAATAATTTTTATATAAAAATTTTATAAAATATAAAAATTCATTCTATAAAAATATTTTAAATATATTTTATAAAATATATATAAATATAAAAATTTATATTTTATAGAATATATTATAACATTTATATTTTATACAAATAAATTTAATTTATTATAAATAATAAATTCATTATTGTTTTTAACTGAATGTACCTTTCCTATATCTTGTCTTCCAGGTCTGATGTATTTTCTCCTCCACTTTCCTCTATCATCCCAATACTATGCCGTTTTACTGGGATTTCTTTTTATTCTCTCTGCCACTAATTACACCCATGATAACTAATCTGTTAGCACACACAGTGTTATCAAAACCCCTTAAATCCCTAAAATAATTAGTAGGTAAGGAACAACTGTTGCACAATCAACGGTTACTCTGTTTCCCTAGATATTTCCTCTGGGTATTGATTGTTGGCACAGGCTAGGATTGGGAATAAAGTCTGGTGTCCCAGGGTTTTACAAAGGAAAGCAATGCCTCAACCCTACTCTGACCAGTTCTCTTCTGAACACTGAACACGCTTTCATCTGAAGGGGAGAAGGTAACTTAAGTTCAAAGTAGTTGGTTTTTAATGCAATCAACAATCTAACTCCTGATACCCAGATCTCAATACAAAAACACAACATGAAAATGCAAGACCACATGTCCCCTTCAAAATCTAACAAATCTCACAGTGACTTAGATGAAATTTCAGACAGGAAATTTCCAGGAGTAAAGATAAAAATGTTTAAAGAAATGAAAGAAGACAAAAGTAAATACCTGAATGAAATCCATAAGAACACTTAACCAGCTGCACAAAAGAAGGAAGTCAATCTAAGATATGAAAATAAGCTTGATAAAGAGACAAATGTACTGAAGAAAAGACAAGATGAAATGACACTGGAAATAAAAATTTCACTAACTCAAATAAAAAGCTCAATGGACAGCCTCACTAATAGAATAACTCGCAGAAAGGGCGGAACATTAGACAAGATATAGGAATTGGCACATTCAGTTGAAAGCAAAAATAAATTTATTAAAAGGCACATAAACAGAATATGAAGATCTTGGGACACCATGAAAAATATATTAATTATTAAATATATTAATTAATATATTAATTATTATAGAAGAATAACTGCACGCAAAAAACATAGACAATATTTTCAGTAGGATCAGCAGAAATTTGTCTAAACCTGGAGAACGAGAGGTCTGTTTGAGTAGAAGAGGCAAATAGAAATCCAAATAAGAAAAACAAGGGGGAAAAGACTCCCTATATCATATCACAATGAAAACACTAAATGCATTGCACAAGGAATATAAATTAGAGAGAAAAGGAACGTATATTAAGAGTGTCAAGAGAAAAAGGGTCACATGTAAAGGCAGGCCCAAAAGAGTAACAGCCAAACTTGTATGTAGGAGGAACTTAGCCAAGCAGGCCGAGGCGCAATGCTGGCACATGTACAGCTGACAGCGTCCTCCCTGAGCCAACCTAGAATCTGCCGGCAGGGCTAGAGACCACTGATGCTGGATTGGGCGATGGAGTGAGCCAATGAGAAAGAGACAGCACCACATCTGGCTACCTGAGAGCCAATGAGATGCTGGGAGGTGTGTATAAAGGTTTGCCCAGTTCTTGCAATAAATTAGTCTGTTTTTGCTACTTGCCTGACTCCTGGAGTCTGCTCGTTGACTCTGCGCCTTCTTACCCCCATCCCAAGGGTCTTGGCTGGGGTTGCAAGCAACACTCACAAAAGAAACCTCCAAACCCAGAAGGGCAGAGAAAGATGCATTTCAAGTCCTGAAAAGCCTCAGCTGCCAACCCAGGCTTCTATACCCTGCAAAATTATCTTTGCAACTGATCTAGAAATAAATGCATTAATGTTTTTAAAAAATCATGCTAAAGAAGTTTATGACTGCTAAGCCTGCTCTGCAGAAAATATTAGGCAGAATTTTCAAAGCTGAAGAAAATAGTAAACAAAGTCAGGGACAGAGGAGACAAAATCAAAGGGGGTGTGACCATAGCTAAACAAATGTGGACCAAAAACACATCAGACATTACAAAACCAACAAAGTGACATAAATTATCACATGCCTTTAAATAATAACTCTTCAATGTCTTAGTTTCCAGATCATAAGACACAGAGTAGCATATTGAGTCAAACACCAACCAACCAACCAACCAAAATTCATCTAGTTTCTGCCTCCAAGAAACATGCTATGCCCTCAAAGATTCTGTGTTATGGCAAAGGGATGAAAAAAGATATTCTGAGCAAAAGAAACCAGGGAATGTGAGTCTATATCTTGACATTTCATAAAACAGACTTCAAACCAATTTAATTCATAGATCAAGAAGGTCACATACTGATTAATGGAATAATCCATAAAAAGAGTATTTAATTTCTATAAATTAATTATATAATGGAAAATAAGACAAAGAACAATTTAGATAATAGAAACTACAAATCAACTTCCCTTTAAAAAAAAAAAGAAAAAGAAAAGGACATTACGCCAGGCAATGGCGGTGCACGCCTTTAGTCCCAGCACTTGGGAGGCAGAGGCAGGAGGATTTCTGAGTTCGAGGCCAACGTGATCTACAGAGTGACTTCTAGGACAGTCAGGGCTACACAGAGAAACCCTGTCTCGGAAAAAAAGGCATTACAATTCTAAATATTTACACAACAAACATAGGGACACACAGTTTCATAAGACACTACATAAAGTCACAGACTAACCTTAACACAGTCATAAGTGATTTCAGTATCCTAATTTCACTAATAAAGAGGCCATCCTGACAAATAACGTAGAGACCAAGGAGTCATATGGTATCCTAGATAAAATGGACTTAATAGATGTCTACAGAACATTCTACCCAAGCACTACAGAAGATACATTCTTCTCAGCAGCCATTGGAACTTTCTGTGAAGTAATATCACATATCAGGACACAATGCAAGTGGATTACTTTTCTGTTGCTGTGTAAAATATCATGACCAAAAGCAGCTTATACTTTGAGAGGGACAGAGTCCATGATGGCAGGGAAGCCATGGCTTGGTGGCAGTTACAGGAAGCTGACTAATTATATTTCCACTTTGTGCTGGTATAAAAGAAAATGGCCCCTGTAGACCCATAGGGAGTGGTACTAATAGGAGGTGTGACCTTGTTGGAGCAGATGTGGCTTTGTTGGAGGAAGTGTGTCACTGGAGGTGGGCTCTAGGGGCACGGATGTTCAAGCCAGGTCCAGTGTCTCACTCTCTTCCTGCTGCTTGCTGATCCCGACATAGAACTCCCAGCTACCTCTCCAGCACTATGTCTGCCTGTGTACACCCATGCTTCCTGCCATGATGATAATGAACTAAGCTTCTGAACTATAAGCCAGCCCAAATTAAATGTTGTCCTTTCTAAGAATTGCCATGTCTCCTAACAACAGTAGAAACCCTAACTAGGATGCAATCACACACAGGAAGCAAAAGGAGAGAAGAGGAAGGGGAGCAGACTACAAATCTCCAGTGTTCCCACACCACCAGTGACGTACTTCCTCCAGTAAGGCTCCACCTCCTAAAGGTTCATTGCTACAAACCGAATGTTAAAATACATGATCCTATAAGGAACATTTTTTCATTCAAACTACCACAGCAAGTCTCAACAAATACGTGAAAATAGAAATAGCTTCTTGTGTCATATCTGACCGTATGGAGTAAAGCAAGAAACCAACAGCAAGAGAAAGTACAGAAAATATACAGACTTATGGAGATTACAACAGAATGATGAACAGGTTACTAAAGAAATCGAGAAGGAAATTAGAATGTTCCCAAAAGTGAAAGAAAATGAAGATAAGACACACTAAGACTTATGGAATATAAAGAAAGCAGTTCTAAGAGGGAAGTCACAGCTGTAAGTGCCTACATTTAAAAAGCCAGAGATTTCTTTTTTGGATGACTTAAGGATTCAGCATAGGGCCTTGGGAAAACAAGAATAAGGCAAACCCAAAAGTGGTACACAAAAAGAAACAATTAAGATCATGAAAGAAATTAATGAAAGAAATAATTAAAAAATACAAATAATCAATGAGACAAAGAGTTGGTTCTTTCAAAGATAAAAAGTGACAAACTGTTAGCTTAACTAACCAGATGTGTGTGTGTGGGGGGGAGATGTTACTAAAACTAGAGAAAGGGGGAGGTTACAATAGATACCAAGGAAATTCAGAGAATTGTAAGAACACACCTTAACAACTTATATCCCATTAAACTGAAGGAAAAAAAAGAACCAAAACCAACAAAAAACCCTAAAGAAACAGGTAACTTTCTAGATGAGTATGACCTACCTATCAAAGTTAAACCAAGAGAGACCAGTAATTTAAACAGGTCTACAGCAAGCAACAAGTTTCAAGCAGTAGTAAAGAAAAAACAAACATCTCAACTTAAAAAGATAATAAAACAGTAAAGGCCCAGGTGGATTCACTGCAAACCTCTGCAAAGAACTAACATCAATCCTTTCAAATGATTCCATAAAACAGAAAAGGACCCGGAAAGTGGTGGCTTACGCTTTTCATCCCAGCACTTGGGAGGCAGAGGCAGGTGGATTTCTGAGTTCAAGGCCAGCCTGCTCTACAAAGTGAGTTCCAGGACAGCCAGGGCTACACAGAGAAACCCTGTCTCAAAAACCAAAAAAAAAAAAAAAGAAAAGAAAAGGAAGGAATGCTTCTAAATTCATTTTACAAAGCCAGTATTATTCTATTACCCTGATATCCTAATAAGATACTCTGTGTCTCCATCAGTGTCTCTCTTTGTCTGTCTGTCTGTCTGGTACTGGTCAGTTTTCCTGATAAACACAGATGCGAAAATTCCTGATAAAATATTTGCAAGCTGAGTTCAAGAACACATCTGGATGATCATTCACCATGATCAAGTCAACTTGGAGGGCAGAGCTGGTTCAGAGCATGTAAATCAGTAATTGTGATACATCTATCTCATACATGGGCTCCAGTGCAGAAATCACATGGCCATTTAATAGATGCAGAAAAAACTTTTGACAAAATGCAACATTCTTTCATAATAAGAGCCCTGACAAAACTAGGAATAAAAATCATATCTCAACATAATAAGGGGCATGTAGGGTAAACTACAGGCAACAGTGTGTCAAGTGGGGAAAAATCTAGAAGTATTTCCACTAAGCTCAAGAACAAGACAAGAATGTCCACTCTTTCCACTCCCATCCAATATAATATTTGAAGTCTTAGCTAGGACACTAAGACAAAAGAATGAACAAAGGGGGACACAGACAGGAGAGGAAGAAGTCAGCATACATGACTTTGCAGATGGCACGACCCTATACATTGATGACCCCAAAGACTCCACCAGGAAACCCTTAGAGCTGACAGGATGTTCATCAAAGTGGCGGGCCACAAAGATACCAGTAGCCTTCCTTTATCCCAATGGTTCTTAGAGCTGAGCTACTCTATGTGTACCAACCCAACATTTTAGCAATAGGAAGACTGGAGGTGAGAGTGGTGGATGATATTGGCATTCTGTACTTTCTGTTCCATTTATTATAACCATAAAGCTAGTCTAAAATTAAAGGCTATTCATTAATGGAAACAGGAGACTTGCTGGTGACGGATACAGGTATAGAACAGAAGAGGTGAGCTTTGAGCCTGTGTCACTTTGCTCCTTACTGCTCCCGTTAGCTCTGAGCCTTCACAGCGCTAGTTCTTGCTATCTGGTTAATTACATAGCATATCCATTTGTCAATGGACCACGTATCATTTGAGTATGCATTTTCTGGGTGACCGAGGGGAGATGAGGCATATGGAACATGAAAACCTTCTCCTTGGTCATGTCCAGAAGACCAATGGAGTAACGCTCGCAGTTCAGGTACGTCCTGATGGTGTACAGTGCCTTGTGAAACTGTCGCTCAACATCGGTGAGCTCTTCGAATACTTTATTGGCTGACCACATAAGGATCTAGAAGAGAGAGAAGAAGGAAGAGGAGGAGGAGGAGGAGGAGGAGGAGGAGGAGGAGGAGGAGGAGGAGAAGAAGAAGAAGAAGAAGAAGAAGAAGAAGAAGAAGAAGAAGAAGAAGAAGAAGAAGAAGAAGAAGAAGAAGAAGAAAAAGAAGAAGAAGAAGAAGAAAAAGAAGAAACAAGGGGAGGGGGAGGGGGAGGAGAAGGAAGAGGAAGAGGAGGAGAAAGAGGAGGAGGAAGAGGAGGAGGAAGAGGAGGAAGACGAACAACAACAAAATGAGAGGAAGGAGAGAGACAGAGACAGAAATTGAATATTAGTTTTAAAAAAAACATGAAGTGTACCAAAAAATGAACACATCTCACAAGAAAGTGCAGTTCTAGTTTGCACCACCAATAAACATCATGGGTTCTCTAAGTGGGGTTCTCTAAGCCGTGGTTTTATGAAAGGGGAGGACACATGATTGATCCAGTGCAAACAACAAAGGCTCCTAATCTTTTCAAAGACTCCAGTGTCAGAAGGCTGCCATTGGACCTTATGGGAAGGATGTCACATGACTCATCCACGCATCCTTAGCTGGTCAGAGGTAACCTAACCTGGAAAGTTGGAATGGGGAGGGACCTAGATGCATTCATCCCAAGACCCGCTCCTGTATTATATGAATGCGGGACCCAAGGATCACGGCTGCCGATAGGCCTCTTTTACCCTTCTATCCGATGAAAACAAACCACAAACGAGCGATTCTTTTCCTATGGTAACCTTGGAACTAAGAGAGAACTAATGACTACTTAATAATTATGCGTGCCATAATATTAATAATAACAATTATGTCAACCATATGAGGAGGGTACCGTAGTCATCACATCATAGGTGAAGAGCCCACAGAACCAGAACACAGACTGAACAAGCGCAGCCGGTTGTACACACAGCTGGAGGACTGAAGGCTGGGAGGACCCCGGGATGGAGGGCTGACTGTGTGAGGGAGGACCCCGGGATGGAGGGCTGACTGTGTGAGGGAGAACCCCGGGATGGAGGGCTGACTGTGTGAGGGAGGACCCCCGGATGGAGGGCTGACTGTGTGAGGGAGGACCCCCGGATGGAGGGCTGACTGTGTGAGGGAGGACCCCCGGATGGAGGGCTGACTGTGTGAGGGAGGACCCCCGGATGGAGGGCTGACTGTGTGAGGGAGGACCCCCGGATGGAGGGCTGACTGTGTGAGGGAGGACCCCCGGATGGAGGGCTGACTGTGTGAGGGAGGACCCCCGGATAGAGGGCTGACTGTGTGCAGACACCTGTGACTAAGGTTTGAGGATCTGCTCCAGGTGGCTTAAGCCCCCACGAGGGATAAGAGGGTTCTGGCTTGCTGCTGTCTGGGGGTCCCTCTACCAGAGTACATGAGCAAGGAGTGACTACTGTTACTGTCCCATTACCTGGCTTCGCCGGGACTCCACACTGTACAGGTAATTGGTGTGCTGCTGCCTTAGTGCGACAGCAACAAAGCTGAGGTACTTGGAAAAGACCTACAGGCCACAGAGAGGAACAAGTTAACGGTTGGGATCCCATCCCTTGGTTGTACAAGGCACTTCCTGTGTGTCTGGCCAAACACCGGGTTAGCAGTACCTCCTCATCCTGTTTGGAAAACTCGGGAGCGTTGATTTTGTTCAGGGCCATGAACACAGCAAGAACCTCCTTGCCCGTCACGATCGGAACTGCCAGCAGGTTCCTAGTGACATACCCAGTTTGCTTGTCCAAAAAGTCAGAAAAATGGCTGTTCTGGAAAAAAAAAAGTTCACGTTTTCCAAAATAGAACGGAATCATAGAGACTAAGACACTCTCTAATTAAAAATCTTATCAAAGATGGCCCCGGTTCAGGGGTCCCACCATTTGGAATGCTCATCTTCCATCCAGGGAGAAGCTTACCTGGATCAGGAGGAAAGTGGTGGTATCACAGCCTGGTGGAAAGTGAGGTGCAAAGGAGATGAAAAGGGGGAGCGGGGCTACAGTGGTGTGTGCAGGGAGGGAAAGCTCACCAGACACGGGGACAGTATTTAGTTGCAAATGCAGAATGTGCAATACTCTTTCAAGAAGACTGGTTCTCAACCTGTGACAAACCTCTACCTCCAAAAAGACTTACACTGTGATTCCTAACACTAGTAAAAGTTTAGTTATGACGGAGTAACAAAAATAAGTTTGTGGTTGGGGGGGGGTCACCACAACACGAGAAACTCTATTAAAGGGTCTCAGTTTTAGGAAGTTTGAGAACCACTCACTGCTCACGAGTATTCCAACTTCCCCGGGGCACTTGAAGAATTTGATGGTAACTGCTGATGATCTCCTTCCAGACTTTTTTCTGTGGTTAGATAAGGATGTCTACTTTCTATAAGTTTATTTTCCTAACTCTATGTGATATTTTTTTATCATTTAGCATTGTCTTAGGGACTTCCCTCCACAGTGAGGCATGTAGCTGTGGACTCCACTTTTGGATTCTTAGCTGACACTCCATGCTTATATCTGTATGGGCTGAGAAACTGTCCTCTAATGCACAGGTCTCCTCTCTGCAAATAAGGCTGCCCCAAACATTTCTGCTTCTGTTTCTGTGGAATTTTTCAGAGTGAAGGCCCCTTTGGCTGGAGGAACAAGTCTCATGCAGTTTTTATTTATGCAGATTTGTTTTGAAATGTTTAAAGTTCTTTTTATTTTTAAAGACAATCGGTTTTTATTTTTTATTGAAAATAGAATTTCCCCCCTCATATAATATTTCCTGAATATGTTTTCCCCTTCCTCTATTGCTTCCAGTTCCTCCCCATCTTGCCTCCAGTCCAGATCCACCCCCTTTCTGTCTCTCATTAGAAAAGAAACAGGTGTCTAAGGGAGAATAAATATAATATAATATAATATAATATAATATAATATAATACAACAGAAACTAACCCCATTGGAATAGGACAAAACAAAACAAAAAATCAAAAGAGACAAGAAGCAGAGACCCACTTGTTCCCACACTCAAGAATCCCATAAAAACATTAAACCAGAAGTCAAAATGTGTACACAGAAGATCTGTAGGATAAAAAGGACCCATAGAGTGCATATATATATATGAAAAGAAATAGAAAAGGAGACAATCTCTGATGCATTATAAGACCAGGGACCTCTTAAAGAAGGCACTGAGGTCACTTCGCTGGCCATCCCCTGCTGGGCATGCAGTCTACCATTTACAGTAGCCTGTTTCCCCAGTGAGAATCCTTTGGAGAAAAATAAACTTTCATTTACAAGTGACTACCAGTTGGAGATAGCTTCTGAGGGATGGGGGCCTGTGTCCACTTCTCCGTTCAGCTCTAGGACCCCTTCTGGTGCAGACCCATGCAGGCCCTTGCATTCTGCCTTAGTCTGTGAGTTCATACGTGTTCAGCTTGTTGATTTAGAGGTCCCTGCTTTCCTAGCATCCCCCATCCCCTCTGGCTCTTACACCTTTTCCCTTCCTCTTCTGCAGACTTGAGCCTTTCTCAGACTTCCTTCTCTTGAGCCCTGAGAGGAGGGACTTGATAGAGACATCCATATTTTAGAGCTGAACGTTCCAGCATCTCTCATTTTTTTGGATAATGTCTGGCTATGGATCTCTGCATCTGCTACAGAAGAATGATTCTTTGACGGAGGCTGAACAAGGCACTGATCTATGAGTATAGCAGAATGCATCTGTTCCCATCTGCTACAGGAGGATGATTCTTTGACGGAGGCTGAACAAGGCACTGATCTATAAGTATAGCAGAATGCCATTAGGAATCATTTTATTCTTAGAATTTTGTTTCGGTTTTGGAATAGTGGTATTTGGTTTTATCTTAGATCCTTGGAACATCTACTCTCAGGTTCTTGGTTGCCCAAGCAGTGTTGAGTATGGGTTCCATCTCATGGAATGGGCCTCAAGTCAGATCAGACATTGGTTAGTTACTCTCACAAGTTTTGTGCCATCATTGCCCTAGCATATTTTGCAGGCAGAACACCATTGTAGATCAGTGAGTTTGTGGCTGGGTTGGTGTTTACATTTCTCCTTTGGTAGCAGGCAGAGCGCCTTCCTGTGCCAAAGACACTAAAACATAGGAGTGAAGGCTCTATGTCACCACCAGCTTGACACCTCCGTGTTCAGTACGTTGTGTGGGTGTTGCTTTAAGCAATGGGGCCTTGAAGTCGGTTTGTGGAAAGCAACTTGCAAACTTGGCAACAGCCTGATTGTTTTGGGGTTTCCCACGGACTCCCTTTAGCTAAAAACTCAATTAGATGTAACCCAATCATAGTTGTGGTGGTGACAAGAAATGGCCATGTGGGACTCTGTCTCCACCATTATTTGGCTATTTCATTTAGATCACATATATATATATATGTGTGTGTGTGTGTGTGTGTATGTATGTGCATATATATATATAAGCTTCTATTATATTAGGTTTCTATACTACCCCTCAAATGGCCTTTAATTTTAGCTGTCTCTCCCCACACTCCCTCCCTTATCCCACTTTTCCCTCCCTCTCTCCACTTGATCTTCCTGTTCCAGCCCCTCCCCCAATCCATTCATAACTATTATCCTATTTCCATTCCTATGGAGATCTATCTGTCCACCCCTAGTTCTTTATCCCTAACTTCTGTAGTTCTGTGGATTGTAGCTTGGTTACCATTGAATTAAAAACTTATATGTGGATATAAGTGAATCATACCATATTTGTCTTTCTGGTCTGCGATACCTCACTCTGGATGACTTTATTTTTTAGTTCAATCCATTTAACTGGGATTTCATGATTTCAGTTTTTAAAAATGGCTGAGTAATACTCTGTTCTGTAAATTGAGTTTTCTTTATCCATTTATCTGCTGAGGGACATCTAGGTTGTTTCCATTTCCTGGCTATTATGAATAGAGCAGCAGTGAACATGGTTGAGCACGTGTATTTATGGTAGGCTGAAACATCTTTGGGGTATATATCCAAGAGATCTTGGATCTTGAGGTAGATCTAGTCCCATCTTCCTGAGGAACCACCACATTGACTTCTATAGTGACTGTTCAAGTTTGCACTCCCACCAGCAATAGAGGACTGGTCACCTCCACTTCCTAGCCAGCATGAGCTGCCACTTTATTGATCATTGCCGTTCTGACTAGAGTAAGATGAAATCTTAAAGTAGTTTTGATTTGCATTTTCCTGATAACTAAGGATGTTCAGCATTCCATGATGTGTTGAGCATCCATTTGCATTTCCTCTTTTGAGAAATCTCTGTTTGACACATTTTTAAATAGTTGGTAAAAGTTTTTTCCCATTCTGTAGCCTGCCACTTTGTCTGAGATTGTTCTGAAATTCTCTTTCTTTGTTGGGTTTTTATGCAGTTGGATGTCAGGGTAGCTGTGGCCAGAAAATTAACTGATCTAGGTTCCCTCTGTTTCTGTTTTGTGGAATAATCTGAGGAGTATTTGCATTAACTCTCCTAAGAAAGTCTGGTAGAATCATGCACTAAAACCGCCTGGCCCTGGGCTTTTTTAGTTGGGAGACTTTTAATTCGCTGGGAACTTCTATTTCACTGGGGTGGAGGGTTATAGGTCTGTTCAAATTGCTCATCTGATCTTGATTTAACTTTCATTTTTTAAAGGTTTTCCAATTTGGTGGAGTCTAGGTTTTTTAAAGTCTGTCCTTATGATTCTCTGAATTTTCCTGGTGTCTGTTGTTGTCTCCTCCTTTTCATTTCTAGATTTGTTAAGGTGATCTTCTCTCTCTGCCTTTTAGTTAATTTGGATAAGGTTATGGTCTTATTGATTTTCCCAAAGAACCAACTCTTTCATTGTTCTATTTTTTTGTTTGTTTCTATTTTATTTTGATTTCAATAGATAGTTTTATTATTTCTTGTCATCTACTCCTTTTGGGTGTGATTTATTTCTGTTCTTCTAGAGCAACAGTTCTCAACCTATGAGTTTCCACCCCTTTGGGGTCACAGATCAGACATCCTGTATATCGGATATTCATGTTAGGATTTACAACAGTAGCAAAATTATAGTTACAAAGTAGCAATGAAGGGGGGTGTCACAAAACCAGAAGGAACTGTATTTAAGAGTCTCAGCATTAGGAAGGTTGAGAACCACTGATCTGGAGAATTTAAAGCTTCCAGGTGTGTTGTTAAGTTCCAGAATGAGATCACTCCAATTTTTTTATATAGGCACTTAGAGCCTCTTAGAGCCACTTTGTGTCCATAAGTTTGGGTATATTGTGTGACTGTTTGTTTGTTTATTTGTTTGTTTGTTTGTCTGAGACAGGGTTTCTCTGTATAACCCTGACTGTCCTGGAAGGAACTTGCTCTGTGGCTAGGCTGGCCTTGAACTCACAGAGCTGCCTCTGCCTCTCTGAGTGATAGAATTAAAGGCCTGCCCCATCACCAACTGGTGATTGTTTTTTGTTTTTTTGTTTTTTGTTTTTTTTAAAGACAGGATCTCACTATGTAGCCTTGGCTGGTCTGGAACTTGCTATGAGGACCAAGCTGGCTTTGAACTCAGATCCATCTGCCTCGGCAGTACTGGGATTGCAGGCATGTGTCATCATGTCTTGCCCCTTCAACTGTGTGAAAGGTCACCTCGACACTGTCAGTACTTATAGGTTACTCAAAGGCTATCTCAAGCTAAAGTCTTTCCTTTCATAATTTTTTATTTTTTTGGAGAGAAGAGGGTAAAAAAACCCAGATCTTCTTGGATGTAACTCCTATGGCAGATGCAAAGGTAATGTTGATGCCTAGCATGGTAAGAGATGGCTGGTAAATTTGGGGAATGTAAGTGCTCAAAGTCAATAGAAATGGGTTGGGGAGGCATTTATGTGTTCTGTAATTTCTAAAATCTCTAGAGGGATAAGACTCAATGGCCCCAAATATGTATGGGTTTTTTGTTTTTGTTTTGCAAATGGAATTATTTCCATTTCTTTTGTTGATTATACTTCTAAAAGCAGCACAAACCTTTGAATCTACTCTGTCTAGTTTCCCAAAGTGAAAATGTGAGAATCCACTGGAGTGTGATTTACACCAGAATTCCCACCCAAACAAAGGCCACTTGGCCAATGACACTCGCTGCTCAAGTCAGAGCATCAGCTCCCAGCTGTGCCACGGGGACCCCATCAGGTAAATCAGATTGCCCTAACCTGTAAAAGCCAAATATCTATGTTCTGCACATGATCTAGGCTTTTAGGTGTGCTGTGTAATTCCGATGCTCAACCTAGAAGACGCAGGGCTGCTTCGGGAGATCTTTGGAATGGGCCCCTCGCCTCACCCATATATGGTGTGTTCCTTCCCTAAGAGGGAACATCATTTCCTTTGCAGGCTGCAGGCATAAGAGAGAAGATTCTGGAGTACGCTTTCTGGGCTCCCCTGATTTCCTAGCTCTGTGACCCTATTCTACCCTCTGTCTGTCTTGTCTTGTCTTTCTTTTCTTTCCTTCCTTTTTTTTCTTTTCTTTTCAAGACAGCAGGGCTGTCTTGGAACTCATGCTGTAGACCAGGCAGGCCTTGAATTCAGAGATCCACCTGCCTCTGCCTCCGAGAGTTGGGATTAAAGGCGTGCGCCACTATTGCCCGCTTCCGTGTTTTCTAATCTAAAGCAGAAAAGTGGTGCTGCCTAAAGTCCAGAGTTCACAGTGCAAACATGGAGAGACACACCACGGGCAGAAAGTTCTTGCGCACAGCAGACACTGGATAATGCCGAAAAGAGAAGCATGCTCCCCAAATAGCAGACACCGGATACAGAAAAGAGAAGCATGCCCCGCCCCCAGCATACACTGGATGGTCACAGAAAAGAGAAGCCCGCCCACGCCCCGCCCCTCCACCTGGAGGAAAAACAGTTCTCTCTCCACGGTGTCCACTTTGCTTCTAGTCCTCACTTTTCTCGCCAGTTCTTTCACAGAGGAAGTTGGGTGCTCAGCAAGGAGGAGGCATCCTGTGCCCCGGATGCCCTTCCTTCGGGGGCCAGTGCCCTGCTGGGTGCTACAGCTGCCCCCTTTATCTATCACCTCTGCTTTCTGTACCATGTTCACCCATGGTCAGAACATCTCCATACTGCTTTAAGTTCTTTCTCTTGACTCACTGCTCAGATGCTATTTCCTCCAACTCCTTACCCCTTACCACGTATGCCAGCTTCCCTTTACACGGCTGTCACATGCGCAAACTGAAAAAAAAAATGGAATCCCAGAAACGCAGCACAGCAATTGGCAGTAGATAGTGTGTCTTTCCAGACACTTTTCATAATAGACATCACTAGGTTCTAAAGTCAAGCACACGCTTTTAAGTACTCTTGGGCCATTTGAGAAAGTGACTTTTAACTTTCAAAAGTCAGTGCTGAATTGTTAGTACGTCTGAAGACCCAGGTTAAACTGTCCATCAATGTAGGGAGAAAAGACTTTCTAGAGTTTTTTAAAAGTATATTTTGTTCTATGGACTCCCAAAGGCATTTTTCCAAAGGATATCCTGGAAGCAACCAGAGGACACTGGCGCAGTAAGAAGATACTATTTCTGCTAACTCCATGGGTCTAAAGGCTAAAACCAACTTAAACCCTGATAAGAGGTCAGGAGGCAGGAGGGGAGGTAGGAAGGGGAAGAGAGAAGGGAGGAAATGGATCTATAAACATCCAGTTAATTATTGAAAACATCAGCCTCGTGCAGCCTTCCCTCTGACCAGTCTGACCGAACGGCATCTAAGCAGTTAACCAACTTCCCCAACAGAAAAGAAGCAATGTAAGGGGAGTATCTCTCAGCTTCCTGTTGTTTAAAAGTTTTCCTCTTTTTAACCTAGTTTCAACCAGCGATAATCACTGATCCTTTGATTTGACCTCGCATACGGGGTCTCCAAACTCCTGTTCACATCAAGAAAATCATATGGTCTCTATGGTTAATTGAGTAGCTACTATGAGACATTCATTTTATTTGGTTGTCTCCATTTTCAGGGAACTCAGTCACGGATCAGCACCCAGGCCTATCAGAGTTCTGCCATGTCTTCCCTGTTACCACCTTCAGGGCCTCCACGGTTGGGAGCAGCCAACTTTGCCTCTTTTGGTGTTACCTACTGACCACACACACCTTTCATCTGGGCAGCAGTGTAGACACAGATGTGTGTAGTCAGTGGTAGGTTGAAAAGGGAAGACCTTAGGAACCTCCCATGACCTCAAACTTCCCATCTGACACAGAAGAGGGTGGCTACAGCTTCATCAAGCCTTCCCATCCCGTATTCCAGACCTGATGTGCTACCTACCTTTCTGGCCCTGAACAGATTCTTACTACAGAGGCGCAGATGTCAGTCATGGGCCATGGCATCTGCAAAGGGTCTTTGTGAAAGTCAAATAAGGCTAAGATGTGAAAATTCTTTATTAACTGGCAAATGCTATGGAAAGATAAAGAGTGATTTGCAATACCACTTAACTCGTGGCTCCAACCTTTGGCTGCTGCAGATTTTATTGCAGCAGTGCAGAGTGGAGGAAGGGCACCGGCCAGAGCCGGGAGGGAGGCTTTGATTCTGTCCCAGCTCTTCTCTGTCACAGCCATCTGCCATACGATCTGGGGGAGACACGGTTCTGTGACCTCGAACTTCCCATCTGACACAGGAGAGGGTTGGGCTAAAGATTCACCAGGCCTTGCCATCTCATACCTCCCACATTTAACAGGACATTCTCTTCATCCTCCTGCATCTGCTTACCCAATAGACCTGTGGCTCTCCGCACCGGTCGCATATGAGTATCCCCTGGGGAGCCCACTTTCCCAAACAGAGTCTGCTATGGCTGTTCTGTTGGGAGTCGAAAGCATCAGTATTATTAATTGGATTTAATGTATAGCTGGAGTTGAAAAGCACCACACTAATGGACGAAGGGCTTATAATCTACGGGGACAGCAAATGAGACTTCTGTCTCCCGCTGAGCTCATCACATCTGTCTTCAACATTCATACCTCTCCACCCTGTTCTGAGCTTCAAGAGTGCTAAGGGAAGGCGGAGATGTTGCTTGAGCTCACCATCCTTACAGCAAAGCTCTAGGGACAGACTACACAGCCCAGGGGCACATCATCATCTTGCTGTTATCCCTTCCCTATCAGTAATCATTTTACCCAATTCTCCTTAGGGGGGAAAAAGTCTTAGAAAAAAAATGTACATGTCAAATTCTGAAGTTTGATGTCTTTGCAACTGTGGAGATGGGAAGAAGCATGTTCTCATTAGAAAATTCCAGATGTTGGGACATAGCCTGTCAGTTGGGATCAAGAGAAGCTGTCTTCAGAGCGCGCATCAACCCTTGTACCGGAGGAGCGCCCTGCGGTTGTTTGCAGAACGGTGCTAATGTTTGACACGCTGATCCCCTCTGTCTGTGCAAGCCTTCTGTAATCAGCTTCCGGAGGCATTTGGAGATTAGCTCCAACCTCTCAGCTGCCCTGAGTCACAAGTCAGGTATGGACTCTGCACAGACAGCACTTCAGGGGCTGAAGCCTGACTCACCTTCTCCATCGGTCCGACGCTGTCCCCTTCTATTAATAGTAAATCACAGTACTGGGGTGTGGGGTTAGGGGAGCAATGCAGGCAGAAACCGAGGCCTGTGCGCTGAGTGCTGCCAAGGAGGGACTATGAACAGTTAGTTAACTCTTCAAAATGCTTTCCTAAAGTGACCACGTGAGGCAGCGGGCAGAAGAAAGAGTTGATTTTTCTGTTTTCACAAGGAGCATAGATCCCAATGTCTTGTGTCAGCACTGTGTAGTCTTGGTCTCTAGCAGAGTGCAAATGCCCCGCCCCCCTTATACGACTGGAATCTATGACAATTGGAATTTGTGATTGATCATCCCAGTTGTGGGGGAGGGGCCGATTACACTGACTCACTTAAATCCACATTTGTGATGATTCCAATAAAATATTCAAACATTTGAATAGCAGAAATGCTTCTCCTTCCCCATGTGGACGTATGCATGAAAGAATCGGTTTGTCAGCCAGTGTATTCCAGAGAAAGCGCCCAGGGATGTGACGAGAGGCATGGGAAAGGCTCGCTGTGCTAGGCTAGTCTTCAGTGTGCTGACTGCTCTACTGGTAGCCTTGGCAGAAGAGTAGTTCCCAAAGCACTGGAACACACCAGGCCTAGTCGTGAACACCCGACTTAAAGACTCACATTAAAACTCACTTGCACCAAAAAGTTGTATTCACCTCTCCTCTGAAATCCCAGCCCCCCTGAGCACTTTGTAGTTTAATTTATCTCCGGCCTGTCTAGGCCTCCCATCTCCTTCCCTTCAGATTCCCCTTGTCCCTGACCAAATCTCTGCCCCACTATAGGAAGGGCCACCTACCTTTTTGACATCTGGGACATTAACAGCTTTCTTCACATGAGCAACCCAGCCAACTATCCCAATGTCCAAGGGAAATACAACTTCTCTGTCAGGGGCCACGAGGTTGTCCTCAAGCTTAGAAGTTGGGGTGACGTTCAGCAGCCTGGAGGCCACCTCCGGTACGCCGTTCCTTGCTCGGCAGGAGAACATGCTGCAGCAATCGGCCTGCAGAAGCTGACCCAGCCTCTGCAGCGCCCTGTGAGCCACCTGCTCCGCGCTTCCTGCCTCATCCTGCATATACTGCAGTAGCTCCAGGCACACGGCCGACTCCTCCACCTGCGTCATTTCTGGGAGAGACACGCCGGCCTGGACCCCTGGATGGCTGTTTTTGAAGATCACCCCCAGAGCCTCCACCCGCAGCTTCTTGTCAAAATACTCCTTGGCAAAACACGGGTTCTCCTCCAGGTAGCGCTCCACAGCGTCTTGGCTAAGCTCACCCATGTTGTGGCTTGTGTTGCTGCTGCTAGCCAGAACGGAGGATTCCTCGGAGTGATACCCTGAGCCTCATAACAAGGAAACACATCCTGGTCAAAATCACCAAGGAAGCCCCAGATGAAAGGTCTCTCAATTAAACTCCCAAAAGGGAAGTGGGAAGGTTGCTTAGTAGTTCTTCCAAGCTGCCTGGGACGTTAACACAAGACCTTGGCTTATGGGAGGTAGGAAGCAGTGGATTAAGGAGTTCTTTAAGTCACAAAATCCTCAGCATTTTTAGCCTTTAAGTCCTCAGAGAATCTTTGAACAGCCGGGCAGGAGTCAGGCAGCAATGTCTATCCCATAATAGCATAGACAGGCCCTTTAAATTGCTCCGGTATGACAGCTATCAGAGTGGTTTGTAGACAGACCTCAAGAGTGCTTAGGGCTTTTGTTTCTGTGCATGTAGCAGCTTTAACCACTTTAGTGAGCATGGGTCAGGGAGACAGAAGGTTTTAGCTTCCATGCAACACAACAAAAACAAAAACAAAAACAAAAACAACAAAAAAGAATGAATTACTAACTCTTCTGGCTTCTCAAAAGCCCTTTGATCCACTGGGCTTTTCCTTCTACTGTTTCTCTAAAAGTCTCCCTTCTCAGTGGCCTTCATGTTAGAAAGCTTGGTCTTGGAACCACCTTCAAGGAACAAAACTGAGGCTTATTACTAAGAGAGGTAAAGGTATATAGTTTTAAAAATAACATCTGGCTTCAGTCTAAGTGCAGATTTGGGCTGCCTGTCAAGGACATGACTACCGAAGTGACCCTGTCATCCCTAACTGGCTTTCCTACCGCTAAGCGTATTAGGCAGGATTTGTTTGCAGTAGCTGTAGCTGGACATCATGCTTTTTTCTCCTCTGAGGCAGCTTATTAAATCTACAGGACACGAGCTGTGTCTTCTGTTGCTAGGATCCTTGCCATCCCAGGGGCTGCGAGTAAACAGAGTGCACAGATCTACTAAGTTTTGTTTAATGTTCAATTCATCAAGCTTAAATGTCTATTAAGAACATTTCCTCAAGCAACACTATCACATATCCTAAATCAAATGAAACATTTTCTAACCCAGATGACTTGCCTATTTAAGTGCTGGCTCCAAGTCATTTTTTAAAAAAGATTTATTTATTATTATATGTAAGTACACTGTAGCTGTCTTCAGACATACCAGAAGAAGGAGTCAGATTTCATTACAGATGGTTGTGAACCACCATGTGGTTGCTGGGATTTGAATTCAGGACCTTCGGAAGAACAGTCAGTGCTCTTAACCACTGAGCCATCTCTCCAGCCCTGGCTCCAAGTCTTAAAGAATCTTTTAACTGTTTCAATAAAACTTCAAACATAGCAAGACAACATTGAAATGAAAAACAATGAATACCAATTGTTAGTGTATCCTTAGATACACTTAGATTGACTTCTAGAAGACAATGAGCAGGTCTCATTTAAGTTTATAAATGCAAAGCTCCACCTCACTAAAATATACTAATCTCAGTAGTCATGGAAGAGAGAGGTTAAGGTTGCAGGGTCCAGGTCAGGAACTGAAATTAGTTTTCCCAGGGGAACAGAACTCACACCATTAACAAGTTATGCCCATTCGTATGGTGGTGATTCACTTGTTACCCCAAAGAATCTGGTGAGGTGCCCACATTTTCTTGTTCCTGCTATATGGCATGCAAGCTTCCTCTCAGGAGGGTTTTTGCCAGGTAGCTATTTCCTTGAAAATTATACTTCATTTAGGCCATCATCAAATACTCTGAAAACGTGAATAGGTCTTAATCCTAAAATTATGCACCCCACGTTATGAAAATAATTAAGTACATTAAGTACATATGTGATTAATGTCATTGCAATGTGTTTGCCATAAGCATGGTTATAAAAGGGAAAGTTCAGAAATTGCTGAGACAGACTGGAGAGATAGCTCAGCAGGGAAGGGCCTTTGCTGCCCAGCCTGCTGACCTGAGCTTGCTTCCTACCCAACACTTCCTGGGGCTTCAGCGAGTACGATTCCCATGTTAACGCACAGTCCACTCTTCATCTCCACTCTGGTCAGCTTTTCTGTTCCGGCTACTGTCACATGGAAAACGGCTCAAAGCCAGGAGCTCCATCATGTCCTTACCATGAACTCTAAAGTCACTCCAATCTAGAGTCCCCAGGAGACAGCTCTGCTGTTTCTTAACTGGTGAGTATGACTGACTGAGTGAATATCTTAGGGACAATTTGCATGATGGGACCTAAATTATTTTCAACTAAACTAATGAGGTTTTTTAAAATTGATGAGGTTTTTTTCAACAAAATTGATGAGGTTTTTTTCAACTAAATTGATGAGATGCTTCTGCAAACACTGAAAATTGTTAGTTTTGATACAGGAAAAGCAGAGTGTCTTTGAGTCCAACGGGAGCTTCCTGTCTCGCCTCAGAGGGGCCTTGGCTCAGGTGTTAGGGTGCCGTATGCTCACAGTCACACAAAACGTCCATGCGTCAGCGACCTTCAGATTCTTGTTCCCCAAATTCAAAGAATGAAACTCAAGGGTCACGAAGGGTGAACTTTAGGAAGAGGTTTATTACAGCTCTGTAGATGGGAGATAAAAGGGTAGAAGGCAGAAGTCCTGCCGAGCAGGGGCGGGTACCTGGAAATAGCGCATACTGAACTGCTTGTCTGGAGATGCTGTAAAGGACTGTGGTAGAAACTGGGGTGCAGCACGGTTCCAGTTAACCCACTCATGAGGTGTATAGGTGCTCCTCTCAATTTTCATCACTTCTACACTCATAGCTTCCAAAAAGAGAAAGACAAGGAACCAGGTACCAGAAAACTCTTCTGGTTTTCCTGGACTCCAGAAAGACCATAATTAGACTTTCTGTTGTGGGGTCTGTGGTGGTTACAATCGGTATGAATCCAAAGACCCATGTGAACGGATGCTTGGTCCATAGGGAGTGGCACTATTAGGATGTGTGGCCTTGTTGAAGGAAATGTGTCACTGTGAAGGTGTGCATTGAGGTTATATATACTCAAGCTACTCCCAGCCATATAGACTCTCCTTCTACTGCCTGCAGATCAAGATGTAGAACTCTTGGTTCCTCCAGCACCATGTCTGCCTGTACACTGCTATGCTTCCTGCCATGATCATGATGAACTGAACCTCTGAAACTGTAAGCCAGTCCCAATAAAATGTTTTCCTTTGTAAGAGTTGGCTTGATCATGGTGTCTCTTCACAGTAATAGAGCTAAGACAAGGTCCTTGACTAGAGAACCAGTTCCTATCTCCTGTTATCATCATTATCCCCTCTGAAGAGATAACCCCAGCTGCCATTAGAGAATTAAATGACCAATCTGTCTTCTTCAGGTTGAGTGGAGTTGTTGGATGTGGTCATTGAGGTATCTCTATGGAAGGAACCTCAAAAGAGGATCTGTATTTTTATCTACACAGCAGTTAAGAATAATGGGGAAAGAAGTCCTGGACCAGAACAGAGTCATGATGGAGGAATAAAGGCAAGAATATCAGGGAGAAGTGGAATTAGAGCCCTTGAGCAAAAGAAATGAGTCCATCCCACTGGGAGTTAATAGAAATGTTTAACATTGCAAGCCCTAGGCAGAGAACCAGGTTCTCCTATAGGTAAAGCGATAATGAAACTGAACCAAGGTCAGATGTCCTGTATCTGGGCGTGTTTGCCTCATCAAGAAGAAAATCCTTAGTGAGAAATGGTCACCCATTTAACCTCTCATACGGTTAACTTAGGCCTAATGTGAGGGGAGTATGGTTTCTTACACTGTTAAAGATCATTCTTTTTAATATTGGTTATTCTTTCCTGGTAGATATTAAGATCATGAGGCGACCAAAATTAACCGCTCTTGCCTTTATTCCTCCATCATGACTCTGTGTTCTGGTCCAGGACTTCTTTCCGCATTACTCTCGACTGTTGTGTAGATGAAAATACAGATGCGCTATTCAGGTCCCTTCCATAGCTGAGGCTCTGGTCCTCAAGAATTGCATTAGCCTCAGAGGTACCCCTGGCTCCTTTACTTAGACAGGTTTTTTTCCCTTTTTTCCTTCCTTCCCTGTCTGTCTTTCTTTCTTTCCTTCTTTCCTTCTTTTTCCTGAACTTCTTTCCTTTCTTAATTTCTTTCTCCTCCCCCACCCCCTCCCTCCAGTTGTGTCACCTGTTGGGGAGGAGTCAGGCTCTTGCTGGCAGTAGTCTTCCCTTTGGGAGCGTGGGGGAGTGCATTTTCTTCTGGGTTGATTCTCTGCAAAATGTACACTGGTGAGATCCAGCTTCTGGCCTCATCATATGGATGACTTGACAGCTCTTCAGGAGTCTTAAGCACTTGGTCTATAGTCTCCTTGGACCTAGTTGACCATGGAAAACAAAGACTAAACTATTTGGCTCTGAATTCCTATAACCACACTGGTAAGACCCCCAATCATGATTATTGAATACCTAGAAAGTTGGTTGCACCAGTCTGGTACTTTTAACTTTTTCTCCATAGAAAAAGATTTATCTTATTCTATATGTATGAATGTTTTGCTTGCATTTTTATATATATTCACCACATGCATGACTGGCACCAATCAAAAGATGGTGTCAAATCCCCCTGGAATTGGAGTTATAGATAATTGTGAGCTGTCATGTAGATTCTGGGAATTGACCCAGAGTTCTTTTAAAAGCAAAAAGTATTCTATACCACTGAGTGGTCTCTAGCTCCAGTCACTTTTGATTTTTGTGTAGCATTTAGATAAAGCGCAGGTAAAAACCAAACACTTTAAAATAAATCCTGACTAGAGATACATTTTGTCGTTCAAAATGTAAGTCAGTCCTTAAAAATGCTACTGTCTTAGTTAAGGTTACTGTTGCTATGATGAAACACCATGACCAAAAGCAACTTGAGGAGGAAAGAGTTTATTTGGCTTAGACTTCCATATCATAGTCCATCACTGAGGGAAGTCAGGGCAGGAACCTAAACAGCATGAACCTGGAGGCAGGAACTGATGCAGAGGCCATGGAAGAGTGCTGCTTACTGGCTTACTCCCTCTGGCTTGCTCAGCCTACTTTCTTATAGAACCCAAGACCACCAGCCCAGAGATGGCACCACCAACGGGCTGGGCACTTCCATATTGATCACTAATAAGAAAATCTTCTACAGGCTTGCCTACAGTCTGATCTCCAGGAAGGGGTTTTCTTGAGGTTCCTTCCCTCTCAAATGTGTCAAGAGGACATACAACTAGCCAGCACAGCTACCAAACACAGATCAGTAACTTAAGAGAACTCTATCAATTTATGAATAAAGATGTTTGACCTTTGACTTTAGATGTTTAATAACTTTTAATCATAGAAAATACGTGATATCTAAGTCTCCTCATGTACATGTCTTGTGTTACTTGGAACTTCCATGACTTGCTTAGATATTCTAGCTTGTTTTTCTTTCCAAATCTGGAAAAAAAAATCCATTTTAAGACAAACTCCTTGCACAAGACTTCAGGAGGGACTTCAAAAGAAAAAGCTGACAATATTGGTTCCAATATGTTGGAGGTGAAAACTCAGAAGCTACATTATATAAAAAAAATGCCTAAATATCAAAAGAACCCCTCATAGAGGCCTAGTACACCCTTCTTAGTCTGGTATAGGAAATGCATTACCGCACAGCAACAGGGACACCCAGAAAATATTACATGGGATTACATCACTGAATCAAAAGCTCCTTAGTTCAGTTAGTATAGTTATAGTGGACTCTACACGTGGAGCAGGAGAAAGTGTCTCAGGTAAGTAGTCCCAAAGTAGCAAAATAGGGAAATGGTGAAGATTTCCAAGACTTCTCCCCAAGGTTGGGGGTCACCAGAAATAGAATGCGACCAAACTGGTTGCTATGTAGTTTTTTAGAGGGCTTCTAGCAAATGTGGGTTGGTGTGTGGGGATGGATTTGACCTGGAATCTACGTACCCCCTCTTTGTTTGAGTCACATCCTCATAGCTTTCAGGCAGGGACTAACAACAAATGGAAGCTATCCCTCCTGGCATCCTGGCCTCTGGCAAAGACTCTCAGAGCTGCTGCTCCAGGGACCCCGCCCCACAGGACCACTGTCTATCATGTGTTCTCATTAGTTTGACTCTCTGTATCCAACAACATTGACTGGCTAGACTTTTCATTTTTTAACCAATACTTTTGGTATCTTTAGATGCTGCCCAACTTCCTTGGTTTTCATTTTTCTTGGCCTTTTGGACAACCCGAGGAGGTCAACGCCACTTTGTATAAAATGGAGTAGTGGTCAAATTAATCTCTTCGATGGCAGGGATGTAAATATCTTGCATTAGTTCTATGGTAAAACATCTTCCAGCATTTTCTAGGAGACGGCCTGCTCATTGAGGTCAGCGTTGATATTAACTTCTTGTATAGATAGATGATCCTTCAAAATCTTGGTGGCGTAATCCGGTGCAAGTTAACTTCTCATGCAAGTAAATTCACAGGGGCAGTGTAGTGGGTAATAATTATGCCAGGCCTCTGCTCCAAGTCCCGGAGGGTCTCTCTCCTGCCCAGCACCCACTCCTTCCAAGTATCCGGCAAAACATAACTCTTAAACCTGAATAGTTAACCAAATATATTTATGCATATGAAACTCCCAATTACATAATGCCAATTTACAATGATAAAGTCTTATCTCAATATTTCTAACCTCTTCGCACACCAGAAACACATCCGACGCCACCTCTGCACCCGTGTGCAGCCTCTGCTGAGATCCTCTCTCTTTGCCCCTCCTTCTCTTAGCTCCTCCTCCTCCCTCCCCTCCAATCACTGGCCTCTCACTGCCTCAATGTGAATGGATGGGAAATATCTTGCGTCAGGGCAGGGCATGGCTAGTTTGGCTGTTTCATTGGCAGCAAATAAATGAGGTTGACTGCACAGGCAGCTTTTATGTAGCCCACCTGAGACAGATTACACACACACAGACAACACATTCCAGAGACCAGAACTCAGGCTGTGGCCTTAGGAAGCCTTGGGGAGATGATACAAGAAAATCAAGAGATGACAGTGTAGTCTTTGTAGAAGGGAACGTAAAGACTTTGACAAAACGACAAGTAGTCAACTCAGGCATGAGTACCAAATCCTGAGAAACTAGACATTAGAAAGGTTTTTTTTTTGTTGGTTTTGTTTTATGAGACAGGGTCTTACTTTGTAACTCTAGATGACCTGGAACTCACTATTTAAACCAGGCTGGCCTTGAACCCACAGATATATGGCTGCTTCTGTCTCTTGAGTGCTGGGATTAAAGGTGTGGACCACCAGACCTGGTTTCTGACTTTAAATATGTACTTTTTTATGAAGCTTACACTGAAAAATCATTGATTTCAGAGAGGGAAAGCAAGTCACTCTCTGTTTTGTGTAAGTCTCATAAAAGAAAGAATGGAGTTGCTGTCAGCCTTGAAGTGAGAAATAGCAAAGAAATTAACTTTATGTGTATTATATGCAAACTCAGAGCACAACATTGTGCATAAAAAGAGCCAGAAAAAAATGTTGGCATGTGAAGTATTTGTTTTATTTTGTCTGACATTTTGTCTGCAGAAAAACTGAAGAATACAAGAGGTGAAAGGGAAAATAAGTCTTAAGTTGTCTCAAATGCTATCATAGAGTGATAACGGGATAACCACTGCGAATATTTAACCTTCGGATACATATATATATATATGCATGTTTGAAATGTTATTTATAATGTTCAAAGCATCAGTTGTCCTGAAATCACATATTTGTAATCATGAAGAAATCCAGGAGAGAATGCCAAAATCAACTGTTTTTCTTTGCTGGGATTTAAAACATCAAGTTTTGAGAGAGGAGGGAGGGGGAAAAGAGGAGTGGGGGAAGGGAAGAGAGGAGAGAGAGGGAAAGGAGGTGTGGGGGAAAGGAAGAGAGGAGAGAGAGGAGATTAGTGGCTCAGCTTTCTAAACACCTAGTATGTAAATGAATAACATTGTGGCGAGAAGACACACCGATATCCTCCACATTTATTTGCTATACAGCAAACATCAGAGCAACCAGGATGTGCTCCAGGAGAACTGGTTGACCAGAGGGATTACAGACCTTTTCTTTCAGAAATTCTCAGCCGGAGGCAATGGGTTGTTCAGCAACGGGCAGACCTCTGCTTTGGAGTGTGAAGAGGGAATACATGCTGGGCAGGTGCCAGGGGGTACCCAGAAGTCCTTTCCTGGGTACAGAGATGTGGACCACAACCTCAGCAAACACATGGTTCCACCGTGACCTTCGGAGCACATCTTACTCGAGCCACTGGGTTCTACCCTCTTTATCTGTGGTTTCAACCAACAGTGAGCCAAAAATATTAGAGGAAAAGGTCACAGAAAAGTAAAAAAAAAACCAAAAGAAACAACTTGAACTTGCTGCATAACAAGCACTCTGCTGAATACCGGGGGGGAGGGGGGGGGTGACACATTCCACATCCTGTGGTGGCCTCACACCATCCCACACACACACACACACACACACCCCATCTCCCAAGCCTCTCCTCAGTGTGTGTGTCTCAGTTCTGGACACCGAACCACGTAGTTAGGTGCTAATGTCCAGATCAAAACTAACTTTTTGTTATTCTCTAAATAATATAGTTTTAAAAAAAAGTTTGCATTACCACACTGGTGTCTATACTGAACTCATAGTTCTTTGGTTACAGTACAATGGTTATTTACATTGTATTAAACATTATAATCCAGAGAAGACTAAAATACACACAAGGGTGTATATAGATTATATTCAAATGCATCATTTTATACAAAGGATTTGGTTATCATTGGACTTGCGGGGCATGGGGTACTGGAATCAAGCCCCAGTTGAAACTGAGGGGCAAGAAATGCATCCTTTAGTAAAACTAGTCCAGTCAAATTTCTCAGTTAGCCTACTAGCCAGAAACAGTCTTCCCTAGACAATGGGTGGAGAGGGACATAAAGTAGAGAACTCCGCAGGTGAATATCCAAAAGGTCACAGGAAGCTGAAGGAAGCCACAGGCATCTTTGCTAAGGTGCTTGCTGAAAGAAATGTCAACTTAGTTCTTTCTGTGGCGTCTCCCTTCTCCTCTCCCCATCCTCTTCTTATATAGCTATGGGAAAATGATCAATGTACTCTCATATGCTCAAACTTTGGGCAATGGAGACACAAATATTTTCTCATCAAAAAAAATTTTTTTTCACTGAATCTCATTTGGTCGAAATCTTCCTCCTTTGAAATACTAGGTTCAGTTTGACAGATTGCAAACTCCAAATACAGAGGGAAATGTAGTGAGTTATGTTGAGCCATAGGCAAAAAAAAAAAAAAAAATCAACCAGCCAACAACCTTTTTGGCTACTGCCATTAAGATTATGGAATTCTTTTCCTCTCCTTTCTCTCTTCCTGAGCCAATTTTCCTCACTGTTCTGGAAATAAATAAATCCTAACATGGCTTAGAAATAAAAATGCATGGTAAACACTTGGCAATTATGTTTTTCTGTGTGGTTTTAGGGAAGTGTGGCAACAGAAGTGGACGATCAACCACTCGGCCACTGGCGCTGGGAAAATATTTCCTGTCCTGACCAGGTTTCTAGAGAATATTTAACAGGGAGCGTTTTAGTTCTTCTAAAGATGATGAAACGAAAGAATAAATATTGACACAAACAGCACCACAACTCATCAAAGAGTAAAATATGCCCTTTTTCAAAGGGGGAAAAAAAATCCCAGCCAAAATATGCCAAAAAGTTTCGTACAACAGCTCCTCAGTAGGAGCAGGGGCCACTTGGGAAAGCCAGGGCCTAGACATTAATGTTCCAGGCTACATCATAGGTCCCGTTTTGCTCAGTGAGGCCACCATCACCACACCATGGCCACGTAGTCCTCTAGCCAAGGCAACAGGACCTGGAGGCCACCCAAGACCGCAGCTGGCTGCCGCTGGGTCCCCGGCCCGATGGATCGTCTGGGCCGGAGAATTTGGCTCCACCGAGACCACCCTGAGCGGAGCTCGGAGCTTAGACGACTTGGGGCGGCAAGGCCGACGGAGGGGCCCCGCGTGCGTTCAGGCGGTGAGTCAGGGAGCGTTATGCAAGCTCGGCCGCCCCCTCCTCCCCCCCAGGCACCTCCCCGCGGTCTTTCACCCCGCGCGGTTACGAAAGCGCGACCCCCTCCCCCCGGAGCTATAAAGGACAGGCAGCCGCTCGCCTCCGTCGCTCCTCGCGCGCGCGAACGCGGCGGCCAGGCTTGCACGCGGCTCCTGCTGGTGAGTGGCCGCGCGCACCCCCGGGGACCTGCGGGGCGGGGTGGGACGGAAGGGGGCGACGGGCGTCTTGGTCCTCCGGCCCCGCGTTCACACACCCGGCGCCTGTCCCGCAGGGCATACTCCCGGTGTGAGATGGAGTGGGTGTGGGCGCTCGTGCTGCTGGCGGCTCTGGGAGGTGGCAGCGCCGAGCGCGACTGCAGGGTGAGCAGCTTCCGAGTCAAGGAGAACTTCGACAAGGCTCGCGTAGGTATCAGTCCGGGTCCCTCGATTCCTGCTGGCCGGAGGTGGAGCCCAGACTCCAGTCCCCAGCTCTCTCTCTCTCATCTCTTTCTCAGTTCTCTGGGCTCTGGTATGCCATCGCCAAAAAAGACCCCGAGGGTCTCTTTTTGCAAGACAACATCATCGCTGAGTTTTCTGTGGACGAGAAGGGTCATATGAGCGCCACAGCCAAGGGACGTGTCCGTCTTCTGAGGTCAGTGGCCTCTGGTGGGCTGGGGACTGCGTTCCAAGGTGCCTCCAAGGTGCCTCCCGCCTTTGGCTGTCTGGGAGCCCAACCTTCGCTGGGGAGGGAAAGGAGTACCTTGGATGAGGTAGAAGCCCTTTCCTGGCTTGGCTCAGGATTCTCTTGGCTTTTGCAGCAACTGGGAAGTGTGTGCAGACATGGTGGGCACTTTCACAGACACTGAAGATCCTGCCAAGTTCAAGATGAAGTACTGGGGTGTAGCCTCCTTTCTCCAGCGAGGAAGTGAGTAGTGGGGCACACACCAAATCACCTCATTTCTATTTAGTGGCACCATTGGGAAGGGCTTCAAGAGGCAGAACTGTCTGAATTTAGGGGATGTGGGATTAGAAGCGACTGGATTCTCAGCCTATAATACCTGATTCTAGTTCAGAAGGGCCTTTGGGCTTGTTGGGTACCATTTTCCTGATCATTCCACTGTGAACCGCTCCACACTGCCTCCCGACATTACCACTCCAGTCTGTCTCTTGGCGTGGAATCCCTGAGACAGTACGACAATCTGGAACATCGGCAGAGATAGAGACCGATATCCAAGACGAAGGGACTGTTTCCGGGCTGGGTCACAGCCCAGGGCCCTCCCTGTGGACAACCAGCCAGGCAGTATGCTGGATGCAATAGTCTCCTTTCCTTAAAAACTCATATGCAAGGCAAGATTTTGAGAACTCCCAACAAAGTTCCCTAAAGTTTAGGATACTTTTCAGGACACTCAATCTACATGTTCTTTAACCCCACAGCCCATTTCACGTAAATTATAAATCTGAAAGCGACTTGATAACTAAGTAATAATTTAGGGTGGGAAGAAGTATCGTGAGATCTCAGAGAGAAGGAATTAAACCTTAACCCTAAGGCAATGGTTCTAGACCTGTGGGTTGCAGAACACCTAGGGATCGAATGACCTTTTCACGGGAGTCACCTAAAACTCTCTGAAAACACAGATGTTTACATTGTGATTCATAACAGTAGCAAAATTACTACTTTTGAAGTTTTGAAGCAGCAACAAAAATAATTTTATGATTGGTTATCATTGCAACATGAGGAACTGTATCAAAAGAATCACAGGATTAGGAAGGTTGAGAACCACTTCCCTAGGGTTAAGGGGGTATCCAGGATAAATTTCTCCTTACTTTACCTTTCCAAAAAGACCTTGTTCAGGGTAAATAGTTAAGTATGCCCCATTAAAATTAGACTGCCTGAGGGCTGGAGATGTAGCTCATTGGAAGAGCATTTGCCTAACATGCACAAGGCTCTGGAATCTATCTCCAGACACACACACGTGTGTGTGTGTGTGTGTGTGTGTGTGTGTGTGTATGTGTTGCACAAAAATCCACACCCACACACCCACAACCTAAGTTCAAATCCTAACTAATCTATTACCTGTGGGACCCTGAGTTGCTTAACTTTTCTGTGCCCCAGTTTCCTCTTGTGCAAAGTAGACAGAATCACAGCACCCAGATCATGGGACTGTGAAGATATAATGCATGGTTGTGCAGAAAGCTCTAGGAACAGTGTTTGAGGCATACACTCCATGTTTGATATTATTGCTTCTTAGTTACCTCTTAAGAAAAGAAATCATAGCTTTATATTCTGGGTCTAGAGTGGGAGAACCTTCAGGTTCAAGTTTATTATTTAAGTTAAGGAATGAGTGTCCCAGGGGTACACACACAGCTAACTATTGGGACCTGGTGACACCTTTTAGCACAAATGATGTAAAAGAAACATTTTCTCCACCTTTACTCCTGTTTTCTGAGTTCATCAGCTCACTTGAGGTGTCTCCCCTCCACTGTCTAATATGTTTGTCTGAGGACCTTCTTCACAAACTCCAAATTCATTCCTTGTGCTAATTTCCTTCCTTGACCTTGACTTACATTAAGCATGAATTTGAACAGGAGGTTGCAGGCCACTCAAGAGAGGCCAAAGTTCTGTCTCCCTCCTTGTCACATTCTACATCTTATCAAATGGATATATTTGTAATAAGGAGGACTGATTGGAAATAATTCAAGGCAAATTAAATGTAATAAACTTCTAGAGTTGATGCTGGCGTTCCAAGAAAATTCTGACCATTCTGAGTCCCTGTTGTAGCAGATTGGAGAGCTAAAGGCATAGTGACTTACTGTGAGCTTGGCAACCTGGCAAAATGAGGAGCCGACTCCTTGGTACTTTTTTGACTTGTTCTTTCCCCCATAAATGGCCTGGGAATCGAACCCAGAACCATGTTAGGCAAGAGCTCTAACACCATGCCCCACCCTTTAATGCAAGCAGACCGCTCTGGCCTGCTGCCCCCTCCTTGGGCATGCTCTGTACTGATCTCTCTCTCTCTCTCTCTCTCTCTCTCTCTCTCTCTCTCTCTCTCTCTCTCTCTCTCTCTCTCTCCTCATACTACCAGCACAGAGTGAGGCATCTCAAAAGTAAAGGTCATTGGTATCAGCCTCTATTGGTCAAATATAGACTTACTTGTTGTAGACGAGATTCTCTAAAATCTGGTTTCCTTTGCTATCAAATCGAGTTAAGGAATAGTTCCTATTTAAAAGATCGTTGAGGGCTGGAGAGATGGCTCAGTGGTTAAGAGCACCGACTGCTCTTCCAAAGGTCCTGAGTTCAAATCCCAGCAACCACATGGTGGCTCACAACCATCTGTAATGAGATCTGACGCCCTCTTCTGGTGTGTCTGAAGACAGCTACAGCGTACTTACATATAATAAATAAATAAATCTTAAAAAAAAAATCTTTAAAAAAATAAAATAAAATAAAAGATCGTTGAAAGAGCTACTCATAGTAATGCATAAATGAGTTTAGCTTGGTGCTTAATAAGAGCTTATTAAATATTAGCTATGATCATTATTTTGTTATGCCCTCCCCGAAAAACACAAACCAAGACTTCTTTCTTCCTTGTCTCAAATAAATTTCGTCACTCTCTTGGCAAAGCGATCCTTGTTAATGGAGGAATAATGATTTAATATGAGGCTTGAACATCTACACCAGTGTTTCTCAAAGTCACTGCCCTTTGACCAACTTCAGCTAAATCAGCTGCAGTATTTTTTCAAAGTGAAGATTCATGGGTCCAAATCAGACTTTCTGAATCAGAAACTCTTCAGGGTAGAGCACTGTATCTCCATTTTCAATGCATTACTTTGGTGAGTTCCTTCTGCACTGTAAAGTTTGAGAATCAGTGGGCTAGATAATTCAAACCACGGGGGTCTCAGACTTCATTCCTTTACCAAGGTTATTGCTATGATTAGTTGGAATTGGGCTGGAATCTGTACTCTGGCTGGTTTAGTTGGGTCCTTCGGCCTGAGAACCATAGGGAACTTCTACCCCGGAGGACACAGGTCCAGGGAGCCAAGGGAACATTTTCTAGGGCCACAGCAAGTGAGAGCAATGAATGGCAGATCTTTTAAGAAAGCTAACCACCAAGATAGCTCCCTCTGTTGAACATTTGAAACCAGGTAATTCTAAGCTCGAGACCTCTCTGTTCAGTTCTTTGTAGACACAACCAGTGTAATGTCATATTCCGAGTTTTGGAGGGGAGTCAGGGACTGCCAACCACATAGTCTCTGCCTCAGGCACTCGCTCCACAGTCTATTGTGTGCAGTTAGGTGATGTCGGGGAAGACTTGGAGTGTCTCTTTTCCAGAGGAATGCTACCCAGCAGCAGGAGAGAAGGCTGAAGGGCAGGGTTCATTCTTTCAAGCTGGGCCCTGGCAGATCTTCTCTTGCAAATACTGTTAGGAGGGAGTATCTGGCGAAGTTTGTTAGGATTCTTCATGATTGAACTATTCTGCCAAAAAGAACTTGGAGATAAACCAAACCAACTCAGGACTTCTTTTAAGTCAAAAGCAGTAGCCAAGGGCACTAAAATCAGGCACTGAAAGTTAGCTCTTAGGTCATATTTTATATTCTGGCAACAATTTGGGGATAGAATTGTTAAGTTGCTGGTGTGCCAGCCTAATTGCGTAGACAATGAGTTGAGGTACTAGTTGAACATGAGTGCCTTTTTCTCTGAGGCAGGCTCCCAGGATGCCTTTGTGACACAGGGATCCTATGACATCAACCAGAAATGGGAAGACTCTGCCCTATACTCAGTAGCCTGGGGAGGAGGGTGAGCCTGGGAGGAGGGTGGAGCCTGTGGTGAAGGGTGGAGCCTGTGGAGGAGGGTGGAGCCTGTGGTGAAGGGTGGAGCCTGTGGAGGAGGGTGGAGCCTGTGGTGAAGGGTGGAGCTTGGAGGAGGGTGGAGCCTGTGATGAAGGGTAGATCCTGGGAGGAGGGTGGAGCCTGTGATGAAGGGTGGAGCCTGGGGGGAGGATGGGGCCTTGATAGAGGGTGGAGCCTGTGGTGAAGGATGGAGCCTTGATAGAGGGTGGAGCCTGGAAGGAGGGTGGAGCCTGGGAGGAGGGTAGAGCCTGTGGTGAAGGGTGGAGCCTGGGAGGAGGTGGAGCCTGTGGTGAAGGGTGGAGCCTTGATAGAGGGTGGAGCCTGGGAGGAGGGTGGAGCCTATAGTGAAGGGTGGAGCCTTGATAGAGGGTGGAGCCTGGAAGGAGGGTGGAGTCTGTGGTGAAGGGTGGCCCCGCAGCAGCCGTGTGACTTCTATTCCTGGTTCATCTACTAAGGAACTTCCTGAGTTCCTGAAAGCCTGGAAGATAAAGGAGCAGCTCGTTCCTCTTCTTGTGTGGTGGAGGCAGGGGCTGAGGAGGAGGGCTGTACATCCTCTCCTGAGCAGTGCTCCTGTGGGTCTGGGTTTGTGCTGAGACAGATCCTAGGCTGGTATCTCAAGTGCTCGTAGGGAGACACACACACTGTTGACTTACAGTGGAGACACGAGTGGCCTCACGTGCCATAATGTTTGGACATCTGAGTCTCTCTATCTTCCTCCAATATGGACCCTTACTGTGTCTCTGTCTGTGCATCTGTAATACGGAGTAAAAGTATATGGTTTTGAATGACATAAGAAATACCCCGTGTGTGTGTGTGTGTGTGTGTGTGTGTGTGTGTGCGCGCGCGCGCGCGTGCACGTGCAAGTGCGAAGGTGTATGAACCAGCCCAGAGCAGAGCGTTGGGTATCAGAACACTTGCTGACAATCTTATCCATTTGAAACAGCCTTTCGCTGCACCAGGAAGCTTGCTGTTTCTACTAGGCTGACTTGATAGTGACCTCTCAGGATCTGCCTGTCCCTGCCTCCCGGAGCTAGGTTTCCAGGCCTGCATAGGCAGTCTGGCATTTTACATGGGGATTTGAACTCAGGTCCTTATGCTTACAGAGCAAACACAATTACCCTCTGAGCCGTCTCCTCAGCCCCCCCGCCCCCAAATACAAATTCTAATGAGTACTTGAAGCTGGGGAGTGAGCATCTTTTGCCCTGAGGCATCCCAGTTGTCAACCTGAGGAAGTGAGTAAGATTCTTAAGCATTAAAAAAAGGGTAGAGCCTGAAAAACTATTGCCATCGGATGGGCATCCTCTAGCCCACCCAACAGGAGAACGGTGGGGCTAAGTGAGATGGTGGGAGGTAGATTCTGTAGAGCATTGCTAAGTCATGGCCTAGAGTTGGGAGTGGAATAAGTTGAGGGCGATAGACATTAGAGACGCATGTTATTGGAAGGTAGGTAGTGAAGACAGCAGTGCATCCTCAATGGTCCTTTAGAAAAACATTGTGCTATCAAGTTATCAAGGAGTCGTTGACGTGAATAAGGTGCCCTCTATACCAGGACTGGATTTGTGTCTTCTGTTATCAAGGAGACCCTGACATGAAGGAGGTGCCTTCTGTGCCAGGACACCTTTCTGTAAAGAGAGCAAGATCCTTTCTCACTTGCCCAGTTGAACAGAAGCCGTCAGGAATCTCTTCAGCCTCCTCTCGCTAAGGAAAGGCTGCGAGTTCCGTGGCATCAGTGGTAGCAAGTTGGTCAGTGGCCCGGGACCACTGTATCTCTCTCACTTACAGACGATGACCACTGGATCATCGATACGGATTACGACACCTTCGCTTTGCAGTACTCCTGCCGCCTGCAGAATCTGGATGGTACCTGCGCAGACAGTTACTCCTTTGTGTTTTCTCGTGACCCCAATGGCCTGACCCCAGAGACGCGGAGGCTGGTGAGGCAGCGGCAGGAGGAGCTGTGCCTAGAGAGGCAGTACAGGTGGATCGAGCACAATGGTAAGCAAGTCTTCCCGGGGGACTTGGCGGGGCTGGACCAATAAGAGGATGCAACATCTATCTGTGCAAGCAGGTAGTCTGAGGAGCCTCCTTTGGGCCAAGGCTTGGCCCTTCTCAATTAAATTTTTTTATGGGCTTTGCCATCAGCCACATGGAAAAGGGACCAAAGGTTCTTTCCCCCCAAACCCTGCCACTTTCAATAGCCAAAACTGAGAGACCATTCTCTTCTTATATTTTGTCCTCCACAATTTGCTTATGATGCTACAACTCTGAGAAACCAGTCTGCAGGAATTAGAGTTTGGTGGAGAGGAACTGTCCCTAGTAAAGAACTGGATGGGACA
Organism: Tokudaia tokunoshimensis; assembly: GCA_036184795.1. NCBI lineage: Eukaryota > Metazoa > Chordata > Mammalia > Rodentia > Muridae > Tokudaia > Tokudaia tokunoshimensis. Next base: position 156,899,344 of record BTHU01000001.1, on the reverse strand, counting down.
TGCAGCCATTTTATGTAAAACTATAAACAAAGGCATCAGCGTAGCAAGGTCTGTAAAGACTGGTGCCTGAAATGTTCTTTATATTTCACAAAACCAAACAGCACTAAATTAGCTCACAGGGCCTCCCCTTGGTTTCCCAGTGAGAGTCTCCAGGATAACCATGGGATACTTTAATAGCTATTGTCCTTAACTGATCATAACTTAAAACTCATTAACATGATGGGGAAGTGAGCTGTCTATTTTGAATTGACCTGCACTCACTTGTACGAGGAATTGCGCCTCAAAATTTCAAAAAAAGGGGCCATGATGAAGTGTAGAAAAAGAACATTTTTTCTTAGGCATCTCAGTAATGGAATATACCAACAATGTGAGCTCAGAAATACATAGCTATGAAAGTTCCACCCAGAGGTGGGGTGGGGGAGGAGGTTGAAAGTGGGCTAGTGAAGATTGTGTTACTCCCAGGCACCACAAAGCCTTTCACCTAAGTTAACTCTTGGAGACACTTTATAGCTAAACATACTCTACCAGTGAGAAAGATGGCGGCTAAAGAAAGTTAAATACATTGCCAACTATCTCCAATAGATAGCTAAGTTGAATGCAAACTCAGATGTTTGTCACTATGGAGTTCCTTGTGGTGCCTCCTGGTGACACGGGCAGGACAGGGACACCATGTAGGCTATGAAGCTATAGCAGCGAAGGTGAGGTCAGGTTGGTGTGACCCTCATGTCTCAAGGCAGGAGGAGGGGCTTCAAGGCACTTGGAGATGCAGTGGGGTGGAATCAATCGTGGGATGAATGGGAAGTGATTCATGCTGAGGTCCTGTGCCCTCAGCCCTGCTGCTCCCTGGAGAATTCAAAGAGCTGGAGCGTCATCTGTCAGGGAACTTGTGAAGCACGGCCACATAGAAGCCTATGAATGGCCCCTTGCTCTACGACTGCCCAGGTGTTTGTTTACCTATGTAAGCACCGATCCACCTCTCTGTCACTATGGTTTCATTTTCTGTATTTCAGGTTACTGTCAAAGCACACCCTCGAGAAACAGTTTGTAGCGACATCAAGGATGTAAAGTTTGAAAACTTCTGATTGACTCTCATCCAGTCTTCATCTCTATTTATCTTAGAAGTTTAGTTTCCCCACCTCCCCTACCTTCTCTAGGTGGACATTAAACCTTCGTCCAAATACATGGGAATGACTGAGTCTGCTCACACAAATGGGTATCTTACTCAAGTTCCCTGAGAGACGTTTGAGGCTTGGGATTCCAAACTTGATTTATTAAACGTATAGTCACCATCTTCCTATGAGTTGAAGACTTATTTGTGGTTGGGTTGCACTTTTACATGCTAAGACCTGATCTCCACATTAAAGACTGGCTTCTAACTTCCTAAAAAAAGGGTTTTAAGACTTAAAAATGGCCGAACGAGGTACTGACAGACAAATGAGGAAGTGAGTGCCACACCATCAAACCTGTGGCTGTCAGCCCAGGGCCCTGAGGTGAGCAGGGTAGAAGGCTCACCTCTGGAAAGAATTGGGAGGCTGAGAAACATGGTCAGGGGGGACCATTCTGCTCTTCACTGCTTCTAGCGTGATTCAGATTATATTTCAGATGGCCACGGAATGTTGACAAGCAGGCTGCCTTGGTCTTCCCTTGGGGAAGTTTAGGGTTGGTGCTCTGGATGCCAGCCCCCAAACCCCCAACAAGAATGTGTAGAAAATAACAAGGTGGAAGAGGAAGCAGCCAGAACCATACCATCAATAGTAATGGGTTCCCCAGGGGTTCCCAGGAACCTGTTTTTCAGCAAGGCCATGGTACCAGAGGATCTTGGTTTTAATCTAGTTTGGAACTGTGAGATTTGGGGCTGGTTTTGTGGCTTCTCTCATTTAACTTGGGAATCAATTGCTCCCTGCCTGACAGGATAGACCGAGTCAATACACAGTCTGCAAGCATGCAAAGGAGCTGTGAAAACGGTTCAGACAGGAGGACATCTGTGAAGTGTATTGGAGTCGATTTGCTGACTTTTTTAAGGTCCATGGGTGAACTCACACCAAATGTCTGTGCCCCTGGTTGTCTAGCAAAGGCAGAGGAAACAGCCATGCATGAGAAAACTCAGCTTTCTGCTCTTAGAACAAGCTGACAGTCGGGCTCTCCAGCTCCAGTTTGACACCACGGCCATAAGATACTCACATACCCCTTTGAAACAGCATCAGCGTATCAAATCCATTGACCACCACATAGGAACAAAGGCACCCTGTTATTTCGTACTTACTGTCATGAGAGCCATAAATCTTACCTCAGACCTATGCACCAGCGTATCTCGGGGCTCAGTGGTTGACTGTGGTTTCTTTCCTTTCTTCATCTTCTCCCAGACTATTTCATAAAACCATGGGTTCCTAAACACCATCTGTGTTCTCCAACACCATTGTATCGTCAGGCCCAGCTCCCCATTTCTTCATCCAGCTATCTCACTGGGAATTCAAGCTTATGCTCTAATGAAACCCCATTGGCTTCCTAGGTTTCCTCAGTTTTGTGGCCTGCTCCACTATGTAACCAGTGTCAGGCTTAAAGTCCAGGAGACACCCTATTTATGCAAACTGTCTCACGCTCCCGAGCACAGCCCACGATGATTGCACATAACCCTTCACTGATGCCACTCACCTTCAAGGCCCCACCCCTGGTCTCCATTCTAACTCTTGCTCCTTCAAGCCTATGCCTGAGGAGAAGCATTCCTTCTTTAGACCTCCCATAGTAAACCTCAGGGTTGCCCACTGAACACTGTGAACTCTTATGCTGGCCCCCCCTGACCTAGCCCTGGAACTTCATTGGCATCCACTCATGGGCTCCAGGGGAGCGCCCCTCGTTCCAAGCATCAAATACAAAGAAGGCCCAGCCAACAGTATGCACTTCCGGGACCACGTGACTTACCAGGCTCCCTCTTCCTGCACATGTCCTTCCTCTGGATCCACGTCACTGTTTCTCACCTTTTGCCTTTCAACTCTACTGCTGTTCCTCAGTGTTCCAGAACCCACTCCTACCCATACAAATAGCCAGCACTCCTCCGCACTGCACCCTGTCCTACGTGGTCACTGTAGGGTGCTACGTTATTCATTGACTCCTGTTTGGCATGTATGGTCCCCTGGCCCCATGAGAAGGGGAGCTCCCTGCAAACAGCCAGGGTTCTCCGCTTTACCACTGGATTCCTAGTCCCAAAACACCGCACAGCCAGGGCAGGAGTTTCAAAAGAGTGATAGGTGGGGTGACAAAACAAAGCATCCACCCTGGATCTCCCTCTTCACCATTATAGTCCATCCTCCCCTCCTTGAGTCTATGGTGCTCCTTCTACTAAAGTGGACAAGTGGTCTTTTCTCTCTCTCTCTCTCTCTCTCTCTCTCTCTCTCTGTCTCTCTCTGTCTCTCTGTCTCTCTCTCTGTCTCTCTGTCTCTGTCTCTCTCTTTCTCTCTCTCTGTCTCTCTCTGTCTCTGTCTCTCTCTGTCTCTCTCTCTCTCTCTCTCTCTCTCTCTCTCTCTCTCTCTTTCTTTCTTTTTTTATGTACTGGGGATTGAGCCTAGGGCCACAAGCACGCTACCATTGAGCCATATCCCCAGTCCATTTTTAATACATGGGGGGAAAATCATTTTTAATTGTTCCTTGGAAATTCCTTAAGCAGTCTTGATAGGAATGAATAAATAATCTCAAGGCTTTATGAGCCCAAGGTGGGGACTCAGGGTGGCCACAGCCCTTTTCAGGGAAATCTGAGCCCCGAATCAGCTCCAAGTTTTGTTTCAGCAATCATAAGGTACAGCTTTATGCGTAGGAACAGTTATAAATAAAAATTTATTAACTTGATCATATTACAAACACACTAAAAAAGTTCACAAAAGGAATTCATAGAAAGTTCTTTTAAGGGAAAATATTTTTATACTGAGCAATCATTCCTTAATTTGCTGGCCCTGTAGATGCGCGCTGTTGGAAGTCGGATATTTTTAAAGCAGGATGCACTGGTAGGCTTTCCCTGAAGTTAACTCCCTTTGCATGCACACCACGGTCGACCTGGCACCAGCAGCTAGTTAGCTGGAGATAACAGACAAGTCATTTCGCCTGACAGACGTGTCTGTAAAAATGGCTCCCTTCTCTGGGAAAAAGAAGCAGCAAAAAATCTTCCTCCATTCATTCCTGAACAGCGACATGTTGTACAGAATGGGGTTTAGGGCGGAGTTGGCAAACGTGAAGGCCACCACCCAGAAGAAAAGCGAAGGCCAGATGACCAGGTCCTGCCGGAAGTTTTGGATCAAGATGAGGAGGATGGTGATGATGATGGGGCTCCACATGATGAAGAAGGAAACCATGAGCAGGAAGAGCGTGCGGAAGAGCCGGTAGTCCTGCTGGGACACTCGGATCTGGTGGCTCTCTGAGTACGCCAAGCTCAGCGTAAGCCTCTTCCGCGATGCTTTCGTGATCTGCAGGAAACAACGAATCCGGCAGTGAGGCGTGGTGGCGCATGATGACGCATGCCTTTGATCTCAGCACTCCGGGATTACTATGCACTATGGGAGACAGAGACAGGCGGATCTCTGTGCGTGTAAGGCCAGGCCAGCCTTAAAGAGTTCCGGGACAGCTAGGACCTCCAACCCCTGTCTTGAAAAAAAAAATGGAGCTACAGGTCACTGCCGATGTCAGGGGTCCTCCTGATGGTAGGTTTTGTTTTGTGGTACTGAGAATTGAAGCCTGGTGGATAGGGGTGATACTAGATAAAGTGGGTTGCAGTCTGGCTGGAAACTTCTAACCTGGAATGTGAAGGACATTATGTCTATGGGCTTGACATGCCAGTCTGTGACTTTTGTCCTGAGGGAAGAGAGGCAATGAGATGTGTCCTGACCTTGTCAGTGGCCCTTACTAACTTCCATTGTGGGGGCTGGCCCAGGCTCAGTCTCTCTTGCCAGTTCTGTATGGGGATGGGGGTAGGGTATGGGGCCTTTTCTCCCAAGATCCTTGCATCTGGAGAGAGGAAGTAATTTTAAAGTCGTTAGCATCATTCACAATTTGGGCAAGTTAAACTCATCAAAAAATGGCTTAAAATGTTCTCCTTACAATTCTTTTCATTCCCTAATTAAAGAATAGATGCTTAACTATTGCATGATTACGTGATCGCCTCTCACTGTGTGGGGCATTTAGAGCCATCTGTTTGTGATAGAGACAAGGACAGCAGGTGACCAGTGAACAGGCTGGAACCCTCTCAAAGCTCTTGACAACCAGAACACCAGGATGTGAGCAGTCAGGGCTGCTGCACTCTCTTCTTGGCTCCCTGCCACTTGCTAGACATTTATTTTATCAGTTGTCACCTTTAATCTTCATGTATCCTCTGTGTGTTCACACCCCTGCTGTTCTTGCAAACTGACTCTCAGGTTACTGGCCTGAAGTGCTTTTTTTCCTGATACTAGATAGTTACAGCCCCCACCTGTGACAATCGCACCCCATAGGAGTTCCCATAGGTTGTGCAGGTTGGGGTGACCCCGGTTGTGCAGGTTGGGGTGACCCCCACAGACAGCTCCAGCTCTGTGGGGCCCAGGGCTTCTGCAGTGCCTGACTGTGGCTGTGATAAACAGAGGGACTGACTCATAGCCAAGCCCACAAGAGAATTCTTCCTAATGGATACCACAGTTTCACCCCCATTTCACAGTCCCCGCCGTTTGTAGAAATCAGGAAGAAAATCAAGCATTGTAATAGAATGTGGGTCCTTCCTTGCTCCCCGATCCACGTTAGTCTGACTGACTGGCTGGTCGGCATCTAACCAGGATTTCAAATGTCTCTGGCTTGGATGGAATGCCTTGTGTGCGCTTATGGGGCGCTATGTAACTCTCACTCTCAAAACAAGTCCCTAGGAGATGTCCTGGGGTTCCCCCCTCTTCAGGAGCCCCACACATCAGTGCCCAGGCGCTTCTTCACCCTGGCATATTGCCAATGGCTGGGGATGGCAATGGCTGGGGGGGGCAAGGGCTTGGAGGGAGCAAGGGCTTGGGGGGACAACAGTTTGGGTGGGGGCAGCAGTACTTGTGAGAATATGTTCCATGACCACTGGGAACTTGGTAAAACACAAAATGTCTGTGAACAAAAGTTCCCATAAAGAACTACACCTGACCGTAACCCTTCTACAAGGCTGATCAACCAGCTAGAAGATTATTGAGAGATTATTGCAGCAGCTCCAGCGCCCAATTATAATTTATCTTTGGCCACTTTTAGCCCCCTTAATAGTTATTCCATACCTACTCTGGGTCTGGCCTAATGTTCTTAGGACTGACAGGTGCAACCACCAACCAAAAAGCTAAGAATGTCATCAGACGTCTATAGCAGAGGTTTCCTTGCTTGGCGGTGACCCACCTTCTACCTGATGTTCCCAACAATGTATTTGAAAACTGCCCTTTACTATTAAAAAAAGAAAGCTTCATAAAACAGTTATCGTTTTGGACGATGGAATTTGAGGGAGCCTGCATCTCCATTCCTGTGCCATGGCTACTCGGAATAAAGTATCTCTTAATCCTCTTTATGCTGAAAGTTGTGGTTTTTACATGTCCAATAGGGCCCACTTTGAGACACCTGGATTTGGTGAGGGGATCCAGGGATCCACACTTCTCTTGAACTGTCTAGATGACTTTGCTCATAAGAGCTTAAGAACTGCTAATCCCAGACAGCTGCTTGGTTTGGAGTTTTTCTCCCGAGACCTTTCAAAAAGTCCAATTTGACAGCAGACCTTTTGTAACTCACTGTAACCACATAAGCTTCTGTCGGCCAGGAGGAAACCCTATTCCCACCCAACACCCCTTTGCCATGGCAGGCCACACCAGCTGGGTGCTGGCAGTGAAGGGGATGCCCACTGAAAGAAGTTGGAGCCCTAGGGGTTGAACCTCATTTGTGGGGCTGATCAGCTAATCAGTAGTGTCCTAATTAGACTCATCAGACAAGATACCCCACCTTCCCAGAGGTCTCCCCTCAAAGAGACCCACCCAACTGCAGGTGGTAAGATAGGACTGGAGAGAGTGGCATTGAGATAACCATGTGGAAAAAAGCCAGGACTGACTGTTTGGCTTTGGACCCCAGGACAAGTGACTGAGGAGCATCTTTTATATACCAAGGCAGACCTGGCTTCCAGGTTCTCTCAGCATCCCTCAGTCCGAGAATGCTACCCAACCCCCATGCAACAGCAAAGCATTGTTCAAGAAAAGCCAGCCTGTGCATAGGCAATATACAACCTCGGGAGAGACAAGCGCCACGTAAATCACCCACAAACAGCCGAAAGACCAGAGGCTCGCTGTGGGTTTGTTGTTGTTGTTTGTTTTGTTTTTTGTTTTTTACATAGAAGCTCTCCCTCCCCCCCTACAGCTCATTAGGTTCCTCCCATTCTCAGTCTGCCTCCGTTTCTATTATTAATTGTGTGTCATGTGTCCCTGATGCTTTTTTTTTGTCCCAGTATACAAGAACCTGGAAATTTCAGCAGTTTTCTTGTCTTCAGGACTCAGGACCCAAATTGAAGCCTATAACATGACTACAGTTCCAAGTGGTGGCTAGTTCCTAGTGAGGGTCAGGCTTCATGTAGAGCTTCTACAATAGGCAGAGGGATTTCCTTCTGCAGGCCCTAGACTTACTGGTTCCTTCAACAAATGTTTACCAAGACCCTACGATCTCCTGCTACGATATATGCTACTATCTCTTGAAGAGGCTGGACACGAGGCAAGAAGCAAGGAAGGTCCTGCCCATACGGCATCCCTATGCTCTGTATATCTGGTCAGTGGGAGAGAGAACAAGAAATACAGTTACAATGGCAGATGCATCAGGGCCCATCGTCATTGTGGTTGCTGGGTGAACTTGGAAACCTTGTCCGAAGCTACCATCCCTGAAAGTCTGACTCAAGGTGTTGGGAGTTACTGGGAAGCTATTCCCTTGGGGAAACTGTCAATAGGAAAACAAAAATCACTGAAAATGTATGGCATGACTGAATCACAAGAAAGAGGAAGCAGAGAGGACGGAGGGCAAAAATAGTCACTGCCTAGCACATGTAGCAATTCCTGAAGGGTGATCAGCAAGGGGAGAGGCAGTTGGATACCCACTCTGAACCACTGCCCAGGTCAGAAGCAGCAAAGGTTAGAAGCAGGACTTTCCTCTGGGGGCTCTATGCAATACCAGCGGAGAGAGATGCTCTGTGTGCGGAAATGGGTTCAGATTTAACAGTGCTGCCTGGTTTATTCCTGTGCTGGGGATGCCCAAAGCCCAAGCAGAGAGGCCTTGCCAAGCACTCTCAGTGCTCCAAAGCTTGGGCCTCACGTATATGCAAATATAACCTGAGCACCTATGGACCAGCTCCCAATGTGCAGATACAACAATAAACAAAACAGCTTTCTCCACTCTCACAGAACTTGCAGCCCATAGGCAGAGGGAATAACAGGCAAGAAGATGCAGTGTTTTGAGGAGAAACCTGATAGTGAGGGGATTGCTCTTAATTAGCAAGAAGTGCTCTACACCGCAATCCAGACAAGAGAGGTCCTGGAGAGGATATGGCGTGTGTCACGGCCCAGAGGCAGCAGTGCGTGAGCGTGTGTGGAGAGGGACTGTCTCCAGCTCACCTGGATATGAGACAGGAGACAATGGGAAGAGGGGACAGACAAAAGGCAAGCTGTACAGGACTTTAATTAGAACCTTTGCATGTGGTTCCATGTGTCAGGAAGCAACGTGTGTAAATTTCCTCTGTGACTTAACACTCGGGGAGCTTTCTACAGTTGCAAACCCCACAGATCTTCTGTTGTGCATAGAAGTTGTGCAGGGGTCGGTGATGCGGAGATGAGTATCGCTGGCGGTGAGTTTAGACTCAAGTGTAAGGAGAGCATAGTGCATGGCTGTCCAGAGGAGGGAGAGGAGGTCTCTCTCCCCTTCAAGATTCTGAGGTATTTTTCTGATTTTTCCCTGCAGGAAAGACTGAGATTTTAATCTTGAGGCTGAGACTGGGGTGGACATATTCCCACAGGAGGGTGTGTCACACATGGAAAGGGGGCACAGGAGAGCCCTCTTGACTTCTTCAGGTCTCAGAAGCCTTGGCCAACAAGGGGAGCTCAAGTGCTGCTGCCCCTCCCAGCCAGTCTGCTCCTGCCATGACTACTTATTCTTAACTCAAACCTTGACCTGCAGTTTAACCTCTGGAAAACCTCAGTGATGCCATTTCCTAGCATACTCGGGGGAAAGGGTTGGAGGAAAAGCTCAGTCTAGCAAATAGCATCCACAGAACCATTCAGTGCCTACAGTGACCAGGAAGTTCTTACATACTTGCCCTATGCAAGTTCACACTGGAAATTAAGGCTGCCTTTTTGAAGATGATAGAACTGGGACCCAGAGAGTACAAGTAGTAGGCCCAAGTCACACAGCAAAGTAAATCAGCAGTCAACCCTCAAAGATAGGTAATTTATAAAGAGCCTTTCAAGCCTTGCGTTTGTTCCAATGGTTCTTTGCTCTCTGCCCCTTGTTGGTCCTTTACATTTGTGCAACAACTAACAGCTTGCTTAAGTTTCACGCGGACACATCACTCCCTCCTGTGCTGCTGTCTTCTTTGCTTTAAATCTCAGCATCATGGCCCAGCTGCCTCTTTGCCAAAGATCCTTCTAGGCAGATCATAACTTGCACACTCCTGAACCGCACTCTGCCAACATTCTGCACATAGCACTTTAAAATAAAAACCTCTGAGGAGTTGAAGTGTGGAGGCTCTGGGTCCAGTCTGCTTGGGCTTAAATACTGAAGCTGACACCTGTAAGTTCATGACCTTGACTGAACAGCACAGCATCTCTGGATAGTCTTGCCGGAGAATCTTAATTAGGATCAAATGACTTAGTGCTTGCTGCCTGATAAACACTACAAGCATACTTGTTAAAGAAAACGTAATTTTGAATGCATCCTAGCACAGTAGTGTGTGCCCATGATCCTAGGACTTGAGAGGCAGAGATAGAAGGAGTGATATAAGTTCCAGGCCAGTCTAGTCCACATAGGGAGTTACAGACTTACCAGATATATACATCATATACTTATACCTATACCTCACACATATATATGTATATACATGTATATGTATCTCTCTCTCTCTCTCTCTCTATATATATATATATATATATACATACACATATATACTCAGCAAAACCAAAACAATACAATAAGTTTTAAAAGTTATTCTACTTTTCTCTGTCCTTTTCTTTCTCTTTCATTTTGATTTAATGAGACTAATTCAATTTTTTTAGCATTAAAATATGCCATGCCATCCATTGCAAGCATCTTCAGAGTTTTACACTCTGGAATTGCCTCACAAGAGATCCACAAGCTTGGATCTCTTTACAGATGGAGAGCCATCTGGTGAGACAACTTTGGATAGTGAGTTAAACACTGTCTCACACAGAACCAGGGTCAGGAGCCTTAGGTGAGGTTGGGTTCTGAGCTTTGTGAGAGAGCTACAGATTCACAGTCATAAAGGGCTGTAAAAGTGGCCAGAAGGCGAGCAGGGCCTTTTCAATACACCTGTTTATCTCGAGCCACACATAAGATGCTATAAAACCAGGAATCAGTCAGGGCGAACGGTCAAGAGGGCTCCAGAGCTTTGACGTAAACTTTACAAGTTTACCTTGTAATATGCACGGCTGTGTTTGCTAGTGGTACTTTCCATACAAGCAAGATGCCTTTACAGGTAGGAAGCAGAGGTGAGCCCATCTTTTATATATCTGTATATATATGTTTACTTTTCTAGAAGGCATCGTTTATTTCCTTGGCCACACACACCTGAAATGGACTTTCCCAAAGATAAGGTTACTGACCCATGGGGACAGGAAGGACTTGTGGCCAAGTTTTATTCTCCATCCGGGACACTTTATGATTGTGTTCAATTTTGTGAGCAGAATACATAATCTGGGTGTGATATTGGTATATGATACTGCCATAAAAAAAATCTTAAGAAGTAGACACTGTTGATCACTGCTGTGTTTGTGGGAAAACAGTGGACACAACTCCAAAGTCCATAAAATGATTATATCATGCCTATATGACGAAAGCTATATAGCCCTTAACCAAGAACAAGATAAGATACAGCAACTGATAGAGAGAGATGTCCTGATACAGTAGTGAGTGAAAAAAAAAAGCTACCAAACAGCATAAGACCCACATAAGTGTTCATTATGCTGTAATACCGCAGAGGCATAGTTGGGTCACTGAGGTTGGGAAGAGACTAGATTTTCAACTTCCGAGTTACATAATTCTTTGCCTGTTTTCAACCTAATGTCTTTATAACCTGGTATTATTTTAATAATGAACCAAAAAAGATTCACAAAAACATAACTTACTTAGAAAACAAAAGCCAAAATAAATATACAAACTCTTGCCTCTCAATGTTCTGGGGGGGTGGGGGTGGATTAGCCGAGAATCTGCACAGTGAATCAGGATTGTACTGTTAGGACCCCCAAGGTATCCTCTGAACAGGAAGCACTAAGATTCTACCAGAAATGCCCAGATGGAGTGAAGTTCAGAGCAGCACTAAAACAAACATACCTGTAAAATCTTGGAGTAACTGATCACAATGACCAGTCCCGGCACCAGGAAGTTCAAAGTCACAAAAAACACATCCCATGAGATTTCTCCTATGCGGTTGGGCCAATCCAATGTGCAAATCGGAATTTCCTGGTTACAAAAGGGAAAAAAAAACATCACTTAAATGCTGGCTTCTTCCTTAGCCTTTAGCCCAGTCCAAGTTTGTGGGCTACAGGACACTGCATTTCAAGTTGTTTCGACAGGAAGACCTAGAATCTACTCCTCCTTTGCCCATGGCATTGCCTCTTACACCCAGGTGCCTAGGGTTACCATAGTTACAGTTCTTATTGCCCAGGAAGGCACCTGAAGCTCATAGGCAGGTAAGAGTTGGAGACACTTCTCATTGACTGGTCTTTCCATTTCCCTAGGCTGTCAAGCAAAGAGTGTTTGAACCTTCTCAAAGGTTTTAAAGGAGAGAACCTTGACCCCAGAAAGGTCACCGAGACTGGAAATAACATAACAAACAAAAGCATTTGGAGGCAAGATTGTAGGGCCAGGGTGTTGACCTTCTGCTGAAGCACAAGGAGCTGGGATGAGGTATTGCTTACTTGGGGGTGTTCAGTTGCCTTTCTGTGTCAGGTATACACATGTACTCCAGCTACGCAGACCAAGGCAAGAAGATTGTAAGAATCAAGGAGTTTGAGACAAGCACAGGTAACATAATGAGACCCTGTCTTAGGGAATGAATAGACAGACAGACAGACAGACAGACAGACAGACAGACAGACAGACAGGCAAATGCACATAAAAATGGGACTGAAGAGATGGCTCAGTGGTTAAGAGAGTGCTCTTAACCACTTGCTTCTCTTGCAGAGGACCAGGGTTCATTTTCCAGCACCCACATGGCAACTCACAATGGTCATTAACTCTATTTCCAGGGGATTCAATGCCATTTTCTGATCTCCACATACACCAGGCCTGCAGGTGGTACATAGTCACACATGTATGCAAAACACTCATATGCACATAAAATAAAAACAAATAAATCTTTAAAAAGCAGAAACATGAAGCTCCAAAACAGTAGCAACGAACAACACACACATACAAGCATACTGTGTCAATCTGCCTCAAAGAATAGGCCTTCCCTCTTCAAGAAAGTATATGGTACCCAGACTTAGGGGCCTTGACCTTGTGTGCCCCCTCCCTGGGAATAGGACAGCCCTGACCAAACATCTGGAATATAAAGGAAGAGTGGAGGCTTCTGGTTGTGCTGCTACCACTGTGCAATGCTGAACTCAAAAGTTTGATGCCAGCTACAAATCATAGGGACCCACTGAACAGGAAGAATTCCATTACTGCAACAGTTCCTTCTATTGAGTAAATAGATCAGTGGGAATAGAGTATGAATGCAAAGGTATCTTCCCACACCTGCACTGTTTCTGCCTATTTGACAATAAGAACAAAACTATTTAGAATGCAATTTACCCCCCCCAAACAATCCTGTACATCAGCACACATATTTAAGAGCCTGTGCAATGTAAAATGTCATATCACTGATTTTTGATAGACTGCATCTGAGCCTTGCTGTTCATTCATAACTTTGATCAATAATTATTGAATACTACATACAGGAGAGAAAAACAAATCATTTTTAACATTTGCCAACATGAATCATAACTGAGCAAACTCAAAATGTTGTCAAATATTCCCTAAGTTTCATACCCAGTTTTAGTAGAAGACAGCAGGATTTCATATTTATTGAACACTTACTGAGAACTGCTTCCTAGATTGAACCATCTACACCTACAGCAACCTTATTAAGACTCACACTGACTTCCCATTTCATAGAAGAGGAAACTAAAGCTAGAAACTTTTTAAACAAAACAAAACAAAACAAAACGAAATACAAAAAAAACCCAGTTTAAAACACTAAAAGTTAATTGTATTCACTGGCAATATTTTGTCCTCAAAAGTATGCAGTTAATTGGGGGAGGGGCATTAAGAATGTTTTAACCTTGCCAGATGTGGTACCACATGGCCCTCATCTCAGCCTTTGCATGACAACTTCCATCCTTGACTACATAGTGAGACTCTGTCTCACTACCATGCACCCCAATCCCACTCATCTCCTACCCCTCGTCCCCGCCTTCCACCCTTGCAACCTCCCCTCAATCCTACTGAGGAAAAAATATCTCGTAGTGGAAGATGTAGTGTGTCATAGTGTGCCCCACAGCGCACCCTTTTGTCCACATTTATTTGCTTGCAACAACAAAACACAATGTCTTAGTCATATCTGTACATTGGAAAGGGAGGTGAGGATGCTACGTCTCTTTCCAGCCTTATTAAGTGGATTATAGCTGGGCTGGACATTCTAAACAGCCTCCTCTGCTCCCACCATCCCCAGCTAATGAGAGAAGACTTGCCCTGCACCTCACCTGGGCAGCGTAGCAAAGCTGACCCCGGGTGTGGAGGTTTTGGGTGAGCCGGCCCAAGGGCGTGAGTACGGAAAGCCAACCCTGCCTCCTGTGTGCTCTGCAGTGGCATAGACCAGGGAGAGAAGCCATCCTCTCCTCCCTTACCCCTCTCTGGCTAATGGGCTCAGATACCCCTCAGGCCTAGATCCAGGGCTTTGAATTGGTCCACCCCAACATCTACCTCGTCAATGAACTGCTGGAGTGCACAAAGGGGCCCCGTCCTACAGATCCAAACTTACAAGATCTCCATGGCACAGGGCAACAGCAGGGTATCCGAGAGGAGTTCCAGTGAGGTTCTAGCATTCACAGAGCAACAGAAGCCAGAGGCCTCGTACATTTGCAAGAAAAAAAATGTGAACAAAAGGACACAGTGTGAGACACACTATGACACACTACAGCTTCCACAAGATATTTTTCTCTTTGGGTGGAGGGGAGGTTGCAAGGGTAGAGGGCGGGCAAAAGGGGAGGAGATGAGTGGGATTGGGGTGCATGGTGTGAAATCCACAAAGAATGGCTAAAAAGGCGTTTTTTTAAATGCCCTTCATTTTTGTGAATGGAAAGAGGAGCGTGTCTCTTGGTGACGTTGAGTACTGGTAGCCACATTAATGCTGTTCCTGGAGCAATCCATTCACTCCTCCAGTTTGTACTCAAACTTCCGCCAGCACAGGACCCTCATTTAGCACACTGGAGAGCACAGGTATGGACAGGTATTCTGAAACCCCAGTCAGGGAAAAGGGGCTCTAGCCCTAAATGTAATTTGGTCGCTAATCCCTATATTTGTGAAAGAAAAAGATAGAAAAACATGACCTCAGAACTCTTTTTTTAGAGCTCCTATGATACCTCTTCAAAAGCCTCCTTCTGTGCTTGGGTCAATCTCGTCTGGCTTTGAGATTTTGGAAGAAAATAAATACGATAAAAATGAATATGACAAAAACAAAAACAAACAAACAAAAAAAACAGGACCCGAAGCTACACACCTATGTGGAGCTTACCAGAACCACATGGAACTTAACTGTGTGTGTCAGTCCTAATATAAATAAATAAATGAGTAAATAAATCAGACCAGGAGATTCTGAAGAAAGGGATCTTGATCATAAGAATTCTTCCGGAAACACAATTCCGATGGGTAATCTTGATTATCTACTTGATCTGGCTGAGGAGGGCTAAGGAGATTAGGAAAGAGCAACATCTCTGGGTGTACCTGGGAGAGGGTGTCCAGAGAGGATTAACCAGGGGAGCAAGACCGCTTCCTATAGGCTGGGAGCCAGGATAGAATCGGAAGGAGAGTGCTCTCAGTAGAGGTGTGAGGCAATACATTCGTTCTCCCCGTTTCCTGGACGATATGATGTGAGCCACTCTGCTCTCCCCCACACTACACTACACACACACACACACACACACACACACACACACACACACCTTCCCACTCCAACCCCACCACCCACCCCCACCTCCCCACTATGGCTGACTGAAACCTTTGAAACTTTGAGCCAAATGTAACCCTAAATTGTGACTTTTAAGTCACAGTGATACAAAGGAGCGAACACAACTCTACACAAAAGCCACCACAACCTTACACACTCACAAGTACTTTACACAATCAGCCCAGCAGCTGTCTCTGGTCAGGACCAGACTGACAGCATCCCTGTTATGAACCCTTGCAGTCAAGGTTTATTTCACAGTATTTTACATGCCTCTCATTTGCCTTTTATGACCCTCCCCCTGACTCAATTACCTAAGCGATTTTCATTTATTCTGTTGGTTTATCTGATCCCCTCCCTCTCTCCCTTCCCCTTCCCTCTGTTCCTTTTCTCTGTTTTCCCCCAATCTCTCACTAATTCTGTCTCCTGTAGCCCATTCTAGCCCCAAATTTGCTGTGCAGGAAGAATGATCTTGAACCTCTGATTCTCTTGCCTGCCTCCCAGGTGCTGGAAATATAAATATGTGCCACACACTGGCTTCTGCAGTGCTAGGAACTGAACCCAGGCATCAGGCATGCCAGGCAAGTGCTCTAACAACTAAGCCACATCTCCAGCCCCAGAATGTTCTCATTTTTCTTAATCACTGTTTTTCATTAGCATACAAAGGAGTGGATTTCACTCTAACATTTTCATCCATATTATTACTAGATTTTGTTCTTATTCATCCCCCACTGTCCTCCCCAACCCCTGCTGCCCTCCCCATCCCCCACTGCCCTCCTCATCCCCCACTGCCCTCCCCATCCCCCTCTGCCCTCCCCACCCCCCACTGCCCTCCCCACCCCCCACTGCCCTCCCCATCCCCCACTGCCCTCCCCGTCCCTCTGTTCTCTTTGCTGATCCTGTTCCTCCCCTGCAAATAGGACATGCATTTCCCCCCTTCTGCTTTTATGATATATATATGTATATCCCAATCACTCTCTGTTGCTTCCCTTTTCTCTTCCTTTAGATACTAAATTTTTCTAGATTTTTTTTTTTAATGAGGGAAAAAAGAGAACTTGCTTTGGGGGGAAAGTGGTTATCAACTATCAGCTCGCCATCAGAGCTGACTAAACTGGACCAGCAGAGACGATCCACTTATCCCAGGGTTCCTCTGACTCCCCTGCTACTCCTGCTCATGTACGCAGCCCCTACTCTGCCCACTGCTACCCAGAAGAGCCCTTTTCACAGCCTCCTGAACCTGGGCAGTAGTCACCCTGTAGGGACTCACCGAACATGCTGCAATGGGCAAGAACTAAGTCTGTCTTACTTAGGGGCGCACGGTGCCTGGCACTCATTAGGTAGTCAGTACAAAACTGCAGAATGCAAGGTCTCCTGAGACTCTGTGGATGGGCACATCTGCCTACAGGTTCTGTGCGCGTGCGCACCCTTCTCCACCTGGGCATACTGAGCAAGCACTCCACCAACAGACCTACATTTCCCAACCCTCCACTCTTTGCTGAGACAGAATCTCACTAAATTTCCCAGACTGGCCGTGACTTCATGATCCCATGCCTCATTTCCAGAGTGCTGGGCCTTCAGGAATGTCCCAACACAGACTTGCAAAGGATATTCTCTAATATTTGTTAACAAAGGCAAGTTGACTGGGCTCATCTCATCAGACAATCCACACTCAATGGAGAGACAGCATAACTTACTGACCTTGTGTTATAACAGGGAAGGGTACAGTGTCTGGTCCACGGACCTCTAAGACTCATGAATCAGAGGCTATGACACCCAGAGGTATCAGAGCCAGGATGCATTCTGGAAGAATTCTCTACCTGACTTTGGTTATTTTTTCTTGCAGAAAATAAATACGGGAACCCCTAATGGGGGGTTCCTAGACCACAGACCGCACTGGACTATGTACTTGGGCAGCAGCTGGGCCCGATGTGTGTTTATGTGGCCTGTGGTGGGGTGGGAGGAGAAGGGTGCTCAGCAAATGTTTGTGGAATAAACGGACAGCACATTCTAGCCAAGTAGACAGGCCTCCCCACCCATGAGTGTGGGTCACTGCCCGGCCAGGGCCACAGCACACACAGGCAGGCATCCCGCTAGAGCAGACTGAGCTGACCTGGGCTGAGAAGTCAGCGTTGCTGGGAAGTGTCCACCCTCTTGAAATGGCAGCCACTTGTGTCACAGCAATCAGAAGAATTGTGCTGTTTTGAAGGATGTTTAAATGTTCATGGCCCAAGATAAGGAAACTAATAATAGCTGGTGATTCCTGAGCACTTAGCTATATGTGCACCAGGTGTTGGTCCACGTACCAAACAAGTCACCATGGTAATCTCACATAGTTGACTCTCGAAACCCACACTTAAACAAGAACACTGTAGACAAGCAAGGTAGGAAGGCTTGCTCTCTATGGAGCAGGAACTGCTCCAAAATGTGAGGTTCCAAAGCTCACACTCAATACCAAATAGGTTAGAATTACTCGAATGGCTATCAGCTCCCCTGGATTGCAAGGTACCCAACAGCCTACATGGATGGAGGTTTTGAAAGGTCTCATGACAGCAGAAGGTTCTAAAGGGGGGAGAGGGGAGGAAGAGAAGGCCGGGGGAGAGCCCTCTGTACTCTCAGTTAGTGGGAAGGAAATAAATTCTTCATCCAAATTCTCCATTTGTAGCATCCCACGGAAAAGACACAAAGAGTCACAGGCAGGAAGCTACCAGTCTGAGGGCTGGAAAAACAGACGTTTGTTATTTGTATGTATTTGCTTACTTATTCTTGTATTTATTTAGAGATAGGGCACCACTCCGTAGCCCAGGCAATCTCAAACTTATGGCAATCCTCCTGCCTCAGCCTCTTGAGTGCTATGATTACAGAGGTGAGTTGTCACACCTGACTCTGCTCGTTTTCACTGTGAAACTCACCACGGTCTAGAGGTCTAGACCAGATCCTTCCCAGCCGTTTTCTTTCTAACATGGCTATACCCTGTCACTCTCTTTCTCCTTCCCCCGTCGCCTCCTGTTCTAATTTATTTCTTCAACTGGTCAGTTTATAAAATGAAATGTTTCCCACAGAATCAGGTCAGTCTTTAAGGAACTTTGGAGTTTCTCCATATTAGGATCCTTTGGCGTGAATACAGAAAACTTGGAATGCACAAGCATTCCTCTTACTCTTAAGGGGAGTGGTGGTGGTGGGGGGGATGTTCTAGAATCCCCTAGAAGAAAATGGAAACTAGAGACACACTGACCCCCTATATGCACTGTTCATTTTTCTATGTCTACATCCTTAAGCTAAACTTTAAATTATAAATTAGGCACAGTAAGAGACTAGCCAGAATATAATAAGAAATTATAACCGTAGACTGGAATTAAAGAATTCCATCCTCCTGGAATATCCAGCTAATATTCTCTGACCTCATTTGTCCATAGGTAACTGAAGCCACAGCAGCTGAAACAAGTGGAAAATAAAGCCAGAAGAAGAGGGGACTCTTGAATTCTATGAGAGAAGATGATGCCCCGTGCCTTCAATCCCAGCACTTGGCAGGAGCAGGGGCAGGAGCAGAGGCAGGAGCAGAGGCAGAGGCCCTGTCTCAAAACAAACAAACAAATGAACACACAAGCGCGCGCGCGCACACACACACAGAATAGCTTAGAGGGGGAGAGAGAGAGAGAGAGAGAGAGAGAGAGAGAGAGAGAGAGAGAGAGATTAGGAGAGGAGAGTGATAGACAGGAAAGGGTGATGACAAGAAAGACAGGACACTGTCCTGCCTTTTATTTTCTCCCACTACAAGTTTCTGAATCCTAACCCTACAAATTTCAATAACTAAGGCTCCTGTCAGCGGCTTTGCCAAAATGCCTCCAAAGACCTTGAAAACAAACAAGGGTTATTTTCATGAAAACAAGAGCTATCTAACCAGGATCTCTCCAGAAGCTCCTGCCTTAAAATTCTGGAAGTGCCGCAGAGGGCTCCACATTCAGCCATTCCCTCGAGTGGGGCCGGGGAGGAGCACAGAGTACAGAACAAAGCAAGGGCCCCTCACTCAAGCTGCAGTGAGCACATTAGTACACAGTTTCAGTCTGGGGGTTGGCTGGGAGGAGACAAGACCTTTTTTTCTTTCTTAGTGTTATTTGCCAGCCAAATAGGATTGTACCTGAATGAATTTTAAAAGGGACAGTACATCTGGAAATTTAATATATACTATTTGGTCTTAATTCTTGGAATTGAAATATTTCTGTGTTAAGAGCAAGTAATTGTTGAAGTTCCATGAAAAATACAGCCATATTGTTGTAACTCACTGGGGAGGAAAACCAGCTTAAACGACCGACCGATGGCAGAGCTGCCCCCTCATTGAGCCGTCCAACATTTTGAGACTGTAACAGCATTGGCATCTGTGTTGAGACATGTTCATAGCTATCCATATAGTATCCACATGTGACCAGTTGGATATGCATGTGACCTAGCCGATCCCTTTGGTGAGGAGTTAGATCTGAGCTTTCGCTTATTCTAGAAGCATCCATGTGGCCTGCCCTGATGCTCAGGTGTATCTGGGCTAAGGACAAGTCTGGAGTCTCTTCTAGGCCAGCAGTACCCATCAGCTCAGTTAACCCTGGATCGCCTGTACCCACCCAGGGAGACATGGTCACATGGTTACATGTTCTTTAATGAAGTGTCATAGACCTGATTGGTTCCTGCTTATTAGTCATTCAAAGTCATTATCAAACAAACATTCCCCTCTGTGATTTGGGGTTTAATTTTTTTTTTAAAGATACTCTGTTCAGGATGTACCCTTCATCCACCCTTGCCCTCAATTAAAAAAAAAAAAAGTGATTGGTCTGTGGACGTTGTCGCCCCTGGAAGCCCTCCTCTTTGTTCGTAGGTCACATAACTAGTATTTCTGGTCGCAGTATATTCAGGAACAGGAATCCTTCCCCCAGGGCGACATCCCACTACTGTAGGGCTTCTCCTTGACACTGCACTTGTAAGCAGGAGCCCAGCTATAAGGAAGATGCTGGGTGCACCAGCTTCTTTGCTAAATACATGTGATAATAAGAGCTGCGTGACTTTTGGTGAGAAAGCAGAAATTCTGTGAGAAGCCACCTCGCACCCTGTGTCCCACCTGGCTGTAAGCGCCCGCCCATTGCTTAATTAACCTCATAATAGTCTCTGCATTTTGAAGAAAAAAAAATCTGGGAGAGTCCCCTTAACAACATTTGGGAGGATTTACTTACCCACTTGGCACTGTGGATAAACTGACGAAATTAAACTCCAGAGTATTGGGCACTGGGTCTGCCAAAAAGGATTCAATTCCACCAACGACCTATTATTGTTACTAATCACCATCTCCCCCCCCCACCCCCTGCCACCCCCCAGCCCACCGCTTTGGTCAGATCCCTGCCTCCCACCCGCAGTCCGCCTGGATACTTGTTGCGTTGCACGCAGCCAGCGCTCGCTCACCTGGTCCCCGCCGGGAAGGCGCTGCGGGACCACGCGGAACAAGATGCAGAGGGGCAGCGCGGCGAGCGCGGAGTAACCCCATATGAAAGTCAGCAGCGCCGCCTGTGTCCGCCGCCCCGGGCCGCTCAAGCCGCGCCGCAGGCGCACGATGCACACCATGCGCTCCAGGCTGACCGCGGCCAGCGTGAGGATCGTGACGCTGCCGCTCATGGTCATCACGTAGAAGAGCAGGTGGCAGACGACGGGCCCCAGCAGCCAGGCCTCGGTCCAGCGCACGACGAGCACTAGAGGGATGGCGCTGGTGAAGAGCAAATCCGCGCAGAAGAGATTGAGCACCAGGCTGGCTGTCGCCCCACGGCGCCGACGGCGCGCCACCAACACCAGGGCACATACGTTGCCCAGCAGTGAGACCACAAAGATGAGCCCCAGAACGGTGGTCTCCACGACGCTCAACATCAACCGGTGGTCGCCCTTGACGTCCGAGAAGAAAGGGAAGTGGGTGCGATTGACTTGGTCCGGGGTGCGCGAGGGGCCAGGGCCCGTCCTCTGAGCACACTCAGGGGACATGCCGGGCGCCCGGCCGCCCGCCGCTGTCTGCGAGAGCGCTCATCTGCGAGGTAACTGAACGCCAAGGCGGGGAGAGAGGGAGGGAGGAGGTTGCGACACCTCCCCTCTGTCCCCCTCCCTCCCGTGTTGCCCAGGCTCTGGGAGTACGAGCTGAGTCCAGGGCGCACCAGAACGAGGAAGTGCCTGGCAACACTGACCTGAACACCGTGGGTGGGGATGTGGCCACCAAGGCAGAGGCCTCAGACCCTTGGGCAGTCTGAGTGCTCTTATGCCAGAAAATTAGAGAACCTCCTCCTCCCTGTCGCCTTCCGCAGCCCCCCCCTTCTTCATCTTTCATTGACATTGATTGTTGAAAGCCTATTTAGCTAACCCTGATTGAAGAGTGTCAGAGTTGAACTTGGGAAATGGTGTGGACCCGTGTAGTTCAGACCGCTCTAAAGAAACCCCATAGGTAGGAGGCTGATCCCAAAACAACTTGTAATGGGCCAGTGTTTATATGACTTTGGGATGAGTTTGAATCCCCTTGTATACCAGTTTGTTTGTTTGCGTTTGCAAAATAGGAAGAATTACTTTGCTGACAACTTGATTCTTTGGGTTGAGCACACACCTAGTGTGTGGGAGGCCCTGGGTTTGATACTCAGCGCAGAAATGCAGGGAGGGCTGAAAGGAGGAGGAGGGGAGGGAGAGAGGTCAGGTGCACAGTCAAGCTGTGAAGGTGCCTCCTCAGGTGCCCAGTGTGAGGAGCACTTGACAGTCTGATTCTGTTAGAGAAGAAATCTGAGCCTCAGCGCAAATGACTTATCTAAGATGGCCTTTGGTGACGAATAAAAGTTCCTGACCCCTCGGGCTTCCTTCTTGCCATTACACCACCCACCATTGCTTTCTGGTTTCCTTTTCTAGACAGTGAGATAATTAGACAGTTAAAAGTGTGTTTGGCGCTTGAGGTCTAGAGACCACTTCTCTAAGTACTCCGACCAGCTATGACCTCATGCTCCATCCCTTTGCCATACCCTCAGGCCTCTCCTGCCTATCTGCCTGGTGTTTATGAAGAACAGCATGTGCTGTTTTGACATGGTGCCTGGAAATGCATGCATGCGCGCCTCTGCTTAACACCTGCATGTGAGTCCCAGTACAGGATGTGACTTCTAACGTGAGGTGCAGATCCTATGTCAGTGGGAGAGAGGTTCAGCTCGAGTTTTGATTAGCTTAAAATTGGAAAGTTGAACAGGTGGGGGCTGGGCACTACTGGAAAAGACAAAAAAGAGTGAAATGAAGGGACCTCAGAGATGGGGTTTTAGGAACTGTTTGGGGTCAAGAGATGTTAGTTCTGTGCAGAGAGGTGGGAAGAGGGAGGGTGGGAGGAATGGAAAGGGAGAAAGGGAGGGAGGGAGGGAAGGAGGGAGGGAGGGAAGGGACAACTGAAAGGAACACTTACAATCTATGTTATAAAAGTACACTCATATTCTGTATTGTAAAAAAGGAATCACCAGATGAATAGTTAATGGTTTGTTTGCTCTGAGTGAACTACCTCACAGCAGCCCAGATGCCCCTGGAGCTCCAAGGCTGGTACGAGCTGCCTGAGTCCACACAGCTCCAAACTGTGGCTGAGCTCCTGACCAGAGTGGGCAAGACTGGGCTTTGCTCCCCCCCGCATCTCTATATGATCTGCTGGCCAACACATTTCTAGGATGTTCTTCCATGGTCTTCTCAGATTGCCAGCTCTCAGGAAAACCCTCAGCTTCAAAAGATTCTATTCCTACCCCTTCTTGTTGGAATCTGCAAGTCTAATTAACCAACTAGAGTGTTGTGCCTGAACTAGAAGGACTTCACTATCAATACCCTCTGGGGTTCTGCCAGTGGTAAAACGATTTGGGCAGAGACTCCTAAACCTTCTCCATTCCTATCACCTTTGTGCGCTTCTAGACCAAAGAAGTACTTGGCCCAAGACTGACCGTCTCACTACAGCGACAACCTGCTGGAATGGGTGCACCTTTGGAACCCTAACCCACAAAATCAGGCATCGGGTTGGCACTGCCTGCCTTATCTTCTTCATATAATGCTTTGTGTTCTCTCTTCTCTTTACCACAGTAACCCTTGAGCATCCGGCTTCCTAAAGATGTTCCATTGTGAGTCTATGGTTGGTAACCTACAGCTTCCCTGGAGCTAGCTGTGTGTGCAGAACATAGCATGCTAGCAGCACCACTTCCCTGAGATCCCTGAGCACCAATGGTCACTAGTTAGGAGCCCAGGCTTAGACACTAGTCTGCAGGGAGCACAGTCCTGACCACATAATTCATTGTGTGATTTTGGGCATCTTTGTTCTTCCCTGCCCCTACATATGAGAACAGAATGATGACAGGGTGAGATCATATAAGGTTTGGGAAGATCAAGTGAAGTTTCTATGTATGATGTATTTAGCATGAGAGTCAAACAGGGGATTTAGGCTTAGTTCTCTGTTCAACACAGTATATGGACTTATGAGCTGATGAAACTACCATCTTCTCTAACAGTCTCAGGTTCTGAAATGATCATTTGAACCCCCTTGGCTCCAAGTCACTCAGGTTTGGAGGATAAATTGAGTGGTTTGCAGCCTGCTGTGATGATTTGAATGAGAATGGCTTCCGTAGGCTCATAGAGTTGAATGCTGGATTCTCAGGTGGTGGAACTATTTGGGAAAAATCAGAAGGCGTGCTCTTGTTGGAGAAGGTGTGCTCTTGTTGGAGAAGGTGTGTCACCGAGGGTGGGCATTAAGAGTTCAAAAGTCCAGGACATTTTCCAGCGTCTTTTTCTGCCTCATGATTGCGTCTCAACATGGAAGCTGCAGCTACTGCTCTAGCGCCATGCCTGCCTACCCCTGCCATTCTTCCTGCCTACCCCTGCCATTCTTTCTGCTAAGATGGTGACGGACTAACCCTCTGAAACTGTAAGCAAGTTCCCCAATAAACTCTTTCTTTTATACATTGCCTTTGTCATGGTGTTTCTTTACAGCAATAGAAAAGTGACTCAGACACATGTATAAAAATCACCTTGCCCTCTTCATGCTTATGAGCACATTAGAGTTTCCTACAAGATGAATCGCTGTGTTTGGAATCATGGCATTCTCCCTCCCAGAGTCCTTGCTTTTGTACTATTTAACGGCACATATCAGTCCATGCTCAATTGCTGTAATAAAATACTGAGACCGGGTATAATAGCTCAGTTTTCAAGACAAAAAGACCAAGGTTAGGCAGTCCCTCCTGTCCAGCCTCTGGTGAAGGCCTCTGGTGGATAGCATCATGACAGCAGTTTTGGTTTCAGAAGATATCACACAGCAAAGCCAAGAGCCAGAGCTGTTCTGTAGTTGGGATTGAACCTTTACAGCTCATTCTCACAGAAACAAACAGGGTCCCACAACTGCCCAGGGCAGATTTGCCAATGACCTAGTCACTTTCCATTCTTTTTGTTTTGTTTTGTTTTTCAAGACAGGGTTTCCGCTGTGTAGCCTTGGCTGTCCTGGAACTCACTCTATAGACCAGGCTGGCCTCGAACTCAGAAATCCACCTGCCTTTGCTTCCCAAGTGTTGGGATTAAAGGTGTGTGCCACCACTGCCCAGCATCACTTTCCATTCTTTTTGTTTTGTTTTGTTTTTCAAGACAGGGTTTCGCTGTGTAGCCTTGGCTGTCCTGGAACTCACTCTATAGACCAGGCTGGCCTCGAACTCAGAAATCCACCTGCCTTTGCTTCCCAAGTGTTGGGATTAAAGGTGTGTGCCACCACTGCCCAGCATCACTTTCCATTCTTAAAGGCTCCATAACCTTAGTACTACCACAGTTGGGCCAAAGTCCCAACACATGACACTTCGGAGAATACATTGAAAGTATAGTAAAACCATAGCACCAGGCTATCTGAAGGGTAGGGCAGAGGCAGGGGGTGTTTACTGAATTCCAGGGGCATGGAAGCCAGTGATGCGATTGACTATCTACAAGGCACATAGAAGCGTCTGCAACAAAGAACTGATGACACCATGTGTAGTGGGATCTACCTGTAATCTCAGCTCTTGGGAAGATGAAACATCCTAATGATTGAATTCAAGGCCAGCGTGGGCTGCACCATGAGCCACCACCCACCTCTCTGCACTTGTCTAGCCCCTGTAGTGCTGAGGTTGAGAAACCCTCCTGAAACTTGACAAGATCACTTCCTACTGTCTGCTCTGTGGTGGAATCTCATTTAGTGGTGAAAGCCCAATGGATTATCATTTTTGTCATGAAAGTTTCACTACCAGATCTGGAAACCCTTAACCCACCTTCTTCCTCCACCCCCAGGCTCTGTTTGCACTGTGGCATTAGCCATACATGCTGTGAAGTCCCCTTCATCCACACAGCCCTTTAGAGTCATCAGGGCATCTCCCCCTACTGTAGACACCCAAACCAGGAAACTGTGGGCTGAATGTCAACTGATTGCTCATGGCCATCAATTACTCTTAGCATGCTCTTTTGCTTCTCCCACTCTTAGGTGGAACCATGGAAACAAGACAGGGACCCACCAAGTGTAAATATGGACAGTAGGTTTCTGAGCCAAAGGGAAGTCCAGTGTCGTAGACGACTTTTGTTCCTCTTTATCTCACATTTTCAACCAAGCAGGAGGAGGAGACAGAAGGGACTTTCTCTGAGCATGGTTTTATTTCTCTCTTGCAAAAATTCTATCGAGTTTATGTGGAAATGCTCTCTCTCTCTCTCTCTCTCTCTCTCTCTCTCTCTCTCTCTCTCTCTCTCTCTCTCTCTCACACACACACACACACACACATCTGATCTGCCTGTCTACACTTCCATTCCTCTCCCTGTGCTATTCTCCTTGAGTGTGGAATACCACTCAAGGCCTCCTTCATCAAAGATTGCATAGGTTTCTTGAAGAAGGCACAGTGACCACTGGAGAGTGGAGAGTGTGGTACCTGGGGATAGCCAAGGTGTCAGAGTGCTAGCCTGGTATGCAGGAGGCAGTGGGTACATAAACTTATATAGATGTGTAGCTCGGCATTTTGAGAAGGGGAGTCACAAGGGTCAGAAGATAAGAATTATACAAGACAACTGAGTGAGTTTAAGGCCAACCTGGGCTATTTATGAGACCCAGTCTCAAAACACAAAAACAGAAGTACATTCCCCTAATGGAGAAGGCAGGAGGAATCTACCTTGGAGTGCAAGATCTCTCTCTCTCTCTCTCTCTCTCTCTCTCTCTCTCTCTCTCTCTCTCTCTCTCTCGGCCTGGGATCCTAAGAAGATGAAGTATTGGAGGCAGAAGGGAGAGAGAAAATTTTTCAGAGGGCAGACCACTCTACCTTCTGCTCCACAATAGATCCTGACTTTGCAAGGGGGAAAGACATGCACACTGCAGAGATGGAAGCGCCCAGGTGAGGAAAAGGACACGAAGTGATGCTCCTGTGTGCCTCAGGCCTGTGCGTTTATACCTAACACTAAAGCAGTGGTTCTCGACCTGTAGGTTGCAACCCCTTTGGAGTCCCATATCAGAGATCCTGCGTATCAGAAATTTATATTATGATTCATAACAGTAACAAAATTACAGTTAAGAAGGAGCAAGAAGACAATGTTCTGACCGAGGGTCACCACAACATGAGGAACTGTCCTAAAGGGTCACAGCATTAGGGAGGAAAGAAATCCAGGTAGAAACTGAAACATGAAAAGGCTCCACCCAAAGTGATGAGCTACCGCTTTCTGAATTATTCACAGGTGAGAGGCCAGGGCAGGGATGGGAAACACAGTGGCTGCTCTAAGTAAGCTCCAGGGGCAGCTAGTGTGCCAGCCCTTTACACAAGTTAAATACAGAACCTGCTCTGAGAAGACCTGTTGGGAGGAGGCCTCGCTCCTTCAGGGTTGACACAGCCAAGGCTCCAGGCTGGCAAGCAGGGCTTACGGCTGTACAGGCAATCCTAGGTTACTATTTTCTGCAAGGTACAATTCATACACCGGATAGAGGTGGCTCAGTCTTCTTGCTGATGGGTTTTGCCTAAGCTCTCAAAATCTCATTCCGTTCAGTCACGCCTGTGTGTGTCCCTCCAGGCTGACCTCAGCCACCTGAGTATTTAGTTCTCTAAGACTCATTGCTGTGGGCATCTCCCTGAGGAGGAGGAGAAGTGAGAGCAAGGGCCAACCCTTTAACAACCATGAGGACTGAGATGGGCCCTCACTGGACAACCCTGCCTGACCCTTGTCATGGAGTCCTGGTGTGACTCAGCATTCCCCGCCCGAGATATAAAGGGTCAGGACCAATCCAAACAGGTAGCTGCTACTCTCAGGAGGCCCCAAAAGTCAATAAGGGGGTGGAGGCAGCCTCTACTGCTGAGGTGACTTTAGGGAGAGGGACCGGTGAGGAGCAGGCCAGGAAGGCAAATAAAACGTAACCATAGTAACAAGAACAGTATGAAAGGCAATCACTCAGGTCTAATGACCATGTGCTTGGCAGTCTTAAGCACTTCCTTACATGAATTCATTCAGTGGTCACTAAAGTCTTGAAAGTGCGGTACTTATAACCCACAGCTGCTCACTGAGAAGGGGCGGTGGACATAAAGTCCTACCCTTAACTAAGAAGCTTTTTGCAACTGAGACCTGCTGGAAATCTCTAATCCAAATCTGAGCGTCACTGGGTATATAAACCTCACTATAGGGCAGGTCCAATGCCTAGGAGCAGTTGATAAAAATACAAGAAAGTCTGTGTGGCTTTTTTTGTTGTTGTTGTTGTTGTTTTTTTAAGGCTTTTTTTGTTTGGTTTTAGTTTAATTTAGTATTTTTGCCATATTGGGTGTTTGTTTTGTCTTATTTTCGAGAAAGAGCATTAAGTTGGGAGGGTAGGATCTGGGAGGAGTTGGAGGAAGGAGAGGAATATGATATGTTCAAACTATATTGTATAAAAAATTTAAATCATTTTTAAAAATTAAAAAAAAATGTAAGCAGAGCTGCTGAAAGGCAAGACTTACTCTGAGAAATGGCCACAGCAAGCTACTGCAAACGCCTTCCGTGGAATGTGTGTATCGTTATAGAGATAAAATTATTAATCATACGGGTTAAGGGAACTGGGCCTTTGTCTATGCGTGGGTGCATTGTATGCATGCATGCATGCTTGCATAATCTATGAAACATGTGTGCAGGTGTGTACGCCATGTGTGTGCTCACAGAGGCTAAAGGGGAACATGCAGTTTTCTCTGTCACTCTCCACCTGATTCCTTTCAGAGTCTCTCTGAACCAGGAGGCAAGCTGGCATCACCCCCAGTAATCCCCCTCGTCTGTGCCCCACAGTGCTGAGGTTACAGGTACGGGGAACTGCACCTGACTTTTTACTAAGGATTTGAACTCAGATCTTTGTGTTTACATAGCAGCTGTTCTTATCCACTAAGCTATCTCTTCAGGCTATTTGTTTTGTAAGACTTCACTGTTCCTCCCCAACTGGGCTTGAATGTGTCATCCTCTGTCTCAGCCTCTATCCTCCGCATACAGTGCTGACATTACAAGCATTAGCTATGAGTAGCCAAGGTTGCAATAGAAATACTGAAATTAACAATCTGCCTTTGGGGAAAACAAAGTCTCTCACTCACCCTGCCTCAGAGGGCAGGGACCACTCTGTGGCTACTTGGGACTACTGTGAGAGTAGTTCATTTTGAGAAAAGCTGAATTTACCTGTCAACAATACTAAACCAATACCAAGCTTGCTGGCCATGAGGACTGAGACGGCTGCCATTGGACAGCCATGCTGACTACTGTCTCAAAGTTCTGATGTGACTGCTCTCTACCTCATCTGAGTATATAAAGGGTTAGGACCAATCCACAGAAGCTGCTGCTACTCTCAGGAGGTCCTTTTTGGGAACAGATCCTCCAGCTTCCATCCATGATCATCCTTCAGATGATCAACATCTGACTGACTAAAATCTTGTAAGTAGTCTCGGTTTCCAGCTAGGCCCAAGCACCTGGCCCTCAGAAATGGAGGTAACAAATCCTTATTACCAGTTTAAGGTTTGGGGAGTAATTTGTTTCACAGAAAGAACTGGTTAGTGCAAGCTGGTGGTTTTCATTATTTGCCCTTTGCAGATGTGGAACTGAGGTTATGAGGTTAGCCTAAGGTCCTGGGGAGTATGATTTGTAACTGAGCAGCTTGGCTCCAAGGTCATTTCAAGACTCAGAACGTTGTAAGACAGCAGGTTCTTTGGGGGAAGAAAGGCTTGGCCATCCCTGTAGCTGGGTGACTGCTGGGTGTCTCTCCAGTTCCCCTCGCCTGACCCGGGCTCTTCCTATCCCAACTGGAATCTCTCAGGAGTCTCTCCAGTTGGGACTGGCCCGAAGTAATCAGCCGCTATTGCTCAGGAAACCGGATCAACAGCAAACCTAACTGCTTTCCGTTTCTTTTGGTGAGGGTCTGCCTGCCCCAGTGCAGGAGCGTCCATTGTCTTGACCCTTCTGCAGAAAGATGCAAATCCCCAGCACAAAGATTTTAGCTCAGAAAGGGCAGTCCCTTTCCACTTAAATGGCAACTTTTCTCTGTGGGTGTCTCTTGGCTAAGAGCCACACGGCTCACCTAGTGGGAAAGAGGTTCATTTGGACGCACAGGGCTTCAGCACGTATTTCGTGGCCCCAGTGCCAGGACCACAAGATGACAGGTGAGTGACGCCAGAGCCGCTGAACCTGTGCATGTCCCAAGGGGACTGTGGGCCAAGGTCCTGCACTTGATTGCATGATTCCTCTTGCATTACTTCCCCCACCTTTGGCTCCTTTACTTATTCTGTTTTCAATTACAAAATATAAGAAGCTAATTCAGAAAAAAAAATCTATCCAGCATTCCGCTATGTAGAATTCCCCTGGGATTTTGCTGTAACAGATGCAGGTGTGTGTTCTGTTCTGTGAGACCATCTGTCCACACAGGTGGGATCTCGTACACAGTGGAGGCCTTGGTGTACACATCTTTATTATAATATGCTGCTGTGGCTTGATGTGATCCTAGAAATTCACGTGTTAGATGAACTTTTGGTCCATTTTCCTATTTCCATGTGAGCGCTCTTTGCATGTGGGGTGTTTAGGAAGTGATCAGGATTGGGCGAAGTCTGAAGGTGGACTCCCATGGTGGCTTGCAGTAGATTTACAGGAGAAGAAGATTCTAAGGCTCTTACTCTGTCTCACCAGCCGTCCCCCACCTTGCTGTGTGGTTATTCATCAAGAAAGTCCTCATCAAATGCGAGCACCCGGAAGTGTGAACTAACTTCTATTCTTTATAAATTGCCTAGACTCAAGTATTTCCATATAGTAACAAAAAACAGATGAAGACACATGTGGTTGAAGTTTATTTCTCCAGCATATTCTCTTTCTCTTTCTTTCTTTCTTTCTTTCTTTCTTTCTTTCTTTCTTTCTTTCTTTCTTTCTTTCTTTCTTTCTTTCTTTCGTCCTTCCTTCCCTCCTTCCTTCCTTCCTTTCTTTTTCCTTCCTTCCTTCCTTCCTCCTTCCTTCCTTCCTTCCTTCCTTCCTTTGAGACAGAGTCTCTCTGTGTAGCCCTGGCTGTCCTTGAACTTGTTCTGTAGACCAAGCTGGCCTCGAATTCACAGGTATCAGCCTGCCTCTGGCTTCTGAGTACTAGGATCCTTCCATTCCCTCAATGCACATAACTGACATGTTTAGCTTTTGTCCCAAGGGGTGGCAGCAAGGCAGAAGGACATATCCTCTAGTGACGGCTCTCAGGTGACAGTTAGTACTTGCCTCAGTTTCCTGTGTGTAAAGCGAAAAAGAAATAGTAAAAACCAGGCAAATTCCCTTAAGGCTACAAAACCATGCCTACTTTTTTAGTAGACTGATTACGTCCTGACTTTTTGTTAAAGACACAGTGTGTCAGTCAGAGAAAAAGGGTGACGAGGAGGAAAGAAAAATAAAGGAATCATATGCTTTTTTTTTGTAAATGGCAATGTTGTCTGAGTTCCAATATTTTGTTTTATTTTCAAACAGTCTTACTATGCAGCTCAGGACGGCCTTGAACTGGTGGCAATCTTTCTGTTTTCACTCCCATGTGTTGGGATGACAGTTGTGAGCTGCAGAACCCAGAGGAATGATAGAGATTTACAGTAGAAAAATACTACTCACCTGTGCAGTCCAATAGCAGTTCTTAAAATCACTTGTAGGAGCTGGAAAGATGTTCAGTGTTTAAGATCACTCTCCGATTTTTAAATAGACCTGAGTTCCTTTTCCAGTGCCCAGTCAGCTGTCTCACAATCACCTATAATTCCAGGCCCATGGGACCTGACAACCTCTTCTGTGGCCCTGTGGACACCTGTGCACTTGTGACATTCACTCAAAAGCACACATGCATATACACAAATGAGAAGGAAAATAGAAGAAATCTTTTTAAAAATTGCTTCTGTGTTTGTGACTTGGGCTTAACGTCCAATTTGTCTTTGAGGATGCTTTGACTCTACAGCCAGGGCAGCTGTGGCCTCTAATAGGGTCTCAGGGAAATCAGAGGGCTGAATCTTAAGGGAGAAAAGGTAATAAGTCAGATCCAAAATGCTCTACCTCAGAGGTGTGGGGAATATCTTCCCCATAGGCCTGGTACACTTTTGAAAGTGGTAGAGAGGGAAAGGGATCTGGGTCCACATCTAAGGCACAGTGATAACCTGACATGCAAGCCATAAGAAGAAAGGTGCTTGGAGCAGTAGTTCTAACTTAGAAAAAGTGACAAAGAAGGGGGCAGGGCTTTCTGCTGTTGGTGGTGGCTTGAATGGTGGTTCTTGAATTTCTAAACTCCAAGGGGACCTAGACACAGGTTATATGCCTACTTCTGTATGTATGTATGCACACCTACATAATACAGATACTTGGCTGTGGGGCATATATACTAAAAATGCCTTCTCGAGGTGTAAGGTCAACACTGGCTTCCCAGGCCCCTTGCAACATGGCCTTTTTCCTGCACTTAGCCCATCAGACACGTTGCAAGAGATGGATGTTTCAGGAGAATGAGGAAGCTAGATGTGCACAGAAGCAAAGAACGGGAGCACAGGCACAGCCGTGGGATACTGGCATCCAGAAGCACAGCATCAGCAACAGGGGGTGTGCATCACAACAGCCCCAGCCTGTAGACACGGTTTCAGGCTGGAGTATCTCCAGGGCCAGTGCTCTAGTCCTCCCACTGGAGAGTCTATGAACTACAGAATGCCCTTTCCTGTTAATCTAGCCGGCTTGTATTCGTCTGCATGCATGTAGGAGCTCACGTCCATTTTAGTCTCTCTCGCTGTGCTAACATCTGGCAGATCGTCAGAGCCTTTGAGGGGGTTGGCTCCATCATAACTCTCAACCCCCTGCTCCAACAACCAATCCTCACTGAGCAGGTCTCCAGTGCCAGTTGGTGTCCTCTATTCCCACAGCCAATGCAAGGCTGAGGCTCCAAGCAGTCAAGCTAACTTTCCCCTACATTATTTTCCTTCTCTCCACACTGTATTGCAAAACCAGGCGTTTCTGTGCTGCCAGCTACTGCAGCAGTACCTCACCCTCCTCGCCCAGTCTGCCTGCTGTTTCTAATGACTGCTGGCTTAGCGGGTCCCATTTTCCCCCTGGAACCAGCACCATCTGGGTGGGGTTATGAGAGGGTGAGCTTGTGTGTGTGTGTGTGTGTGTGTGTGTGTGTGTGTGTGTACACATTTGTGAGAAAGGCGGGGTTGGTGACTTGAAAGCCATAAATTCCAGACTCTCAGCTTCCCAGTGAACTCATTAACCTCTTTTTTCATACTTCGGGTTGTCGGGATCTGTTCCCTGTATTTTCAGGACTGGAGATGGTTTTTGCCTGCATGTATGTGCTTTGTCTTTGCCTTTTCCTTGTTAGAAACATTTTTCCCCTGAATTCAGCTTTTTCTAAGGCCTTAGAAGTGCGGGGTAGCACTTACTAACCCCTGGGTAAGCACTATAAGCTCCGTGCTTATGATAATACTGGTTCCTGCAAGTGTCACAGCCTGTAGAAAACCTGAACAGTATTCTTGCCCTCAGGCTAGAGAGGAGAAAACTGAGGTTGCAGAATATATATTTTTTTTTCAGGAAATACTTTGTTGATTACTAACAGGAATTCAACAACAACCCAGAAAAGAAGAGGGAAGAAAGAAAGAATAGTAGGAAAAGAAGGAAGGAGAAAGAAATAAAGTTGTCCCATAAGCTAGGCACATCTGGACTGAGCTATCCAAAAGACTTGGCTGGATGTCACCTTGCTTTCTCCTCTAAATTGGCTTTGGGTCAACACCCTACCCTGCGAGGAAGCAAAGCCAGGGCAGTTCTTGCCTGCCTCCTGTCCACGGAGTCTTTTCTAAGATAGCTGGCAGGATTCTGAGGCAGTGAGATTGGCATCACCCACATCTGGAATCTGAACAGAAACTGAGGGCAGCAGGTTTCCGGTGCTGACGGCACCAAAGGATGGAGGGATGGATTCAGGGTAGCTAATAGCAGTGGGGCAAATGGCCCATCAGGAGAAGAAGTGGTATAGAAAATGGATTCTCCAAATCCAAAAGCAAGCATAAACTTGAATTCTTTGGTGATAGCAGTAGAGTTCATGGGTGGCCCTGGGGATCTGGCTGTCCCCAGCTGCCAGTAATTAGGTAAGCTTTATAGACTGATAGAAAGGATACCATGGCCCAAATGCTCGACCTTGAATTAAAAAGTATTTGAAAGAGTCAGATATAAGGTACTATACTGTCCCTAAGGATATTGTCCATCTTGGTTGGTGAAATCAGCTTAAATCTGGTGTTTTTTCAATAAATAAATAAATAAATAAATAAAGCAAAAACTTAAAATAAAAGTAATAGCTGGCCTCTGAGATGGTTACCGGGTAAAAGTGCCTCCTGCATAGATCCGATGACCTCAATTGAATTCTAAGATCCCACTGTGGAAGAAGACAACCAACGCCTGTAGGTGTCTGTCCTCTGACCACAGCATGTATGTATGTCTGACAAGCATGAACCTGATCACTTGCGCCTGCACACGTGTGCATGAACATACAACACAAAGAGACAAATAAAAAATAATGGTCATAATATCTGTTTCTGCAAATTGAAACTACAAAGACAAGGAAAACGTGAAAGGAATGGAGCCATCCTCAGACTCCCCCATTCCAAGGTGAGTCTTGGGAACAGCTTTTTAATTCAACGCTGACCATTGTCTTGTCCTTTAAGTTCTAAATACTGGCTCCATAATTCCTTCCCCTTGATGACCCTGAGCTGCTAGTGACTCTGCTTCCTCCCCGTTTCATCCAAAGTATCCAAGAGTTCTGAACCTTGGCAATTTAGAGAATTCTGTGACGTGCACTCACTGGCCTGGGATTCTGAAAACTAAAATCCTAGTCCTTTTGCCACACAAAGAAATGCTGTGGTGTGGATTTTGAGGAGAGAATTGCCCTAAGTTGTGTGTGTGTGTGTGTGTGTGTGCGTGTGCATGTATACGTGTATGTGTCTGTGCATTAGAGATCTGCTTGACTTGTCCACCTCACAGGTTATGAAAGGCCATACTAGGAAAGTACCTAGGGGTGCTGTACATTTTGCTCACTTAGATTTTCCCAAGAGCTGTCACTCTCTAAGATAGTTCTCAACAGAGGGTGGTTCGTGGCAGCACCCTCCTGTGTAGTCTCCTCCCCTGGATTCTAGCTTTGTCTTGCAACCGTTTTCAGCTAACAGGATTTTCAATAGATGGGCCACTGAGTGGCATTCAAAGCTAGGCCACAAGATGATCCAGTTTCAAGTAGATAAGAGTTTAAAGCGGACCAAGCATCTGAGTCTGTCAATCTAGGACAGCATGGGTGGGAAAAGAACTACACTGTTAGTACAAGCCAGTAGATTTGGGCCAAGAGCCCCACCAATTTGTTTGAAGGACCCTGAATCTGAATCCAGCAAAAGTTTGATGATTAAAACCTGTTGCTTTGGGACTTGGAGAGACAACCTTGTTTTTGATTTCTTCACCATCAGCCCAGCAGCTAACTGACCCCTCTTGTAGCCATCAACAAACAGGCACAGGAATGGGATCTGACTCGTGGCAGAGTTGGGAGGATTGTTAGACATGGTGCCCTGCAGAATTAATCCTCCATACATTTTGGTCTCAGTAGTGGTGGCAATCATTACTGGTAGTACACCTTACTTCTTCCTTAACTAGTATACCTCACCTGAGTTCCTTAATTAAACTTTGGGAAAAGTATAGATCAAGCTACTCTATGTGGCTTACCTCTTTTTAAAATTATTTTTAGTTTTGAGATTATAATTACATCATTTCCCTCCTTCCCTTTCCTCCCTCCAAACACTCTCATATACCCCTCCTTACTCTTTCAAATTCATGGCCTCTGTTTTCATTAACTGTTATCATATGCATATCGGAATACATATACACATCGCTTAATTCAACCTGCTTAGTCTGTATAATATTAATTGTATGTATGTTTTGATATTTGGTAACCAATTGATGTGGGCCTCCGTGGCATAAGTCTATTTCTCCCGACTTCAGCATTTCTTAGTTGGCTGTAGTTCTTTGTGTAGACTCGAGGCCTCGTGGGCTTCCCCTGTCCACTTTGTTATGCCTATTGTTGTCCTTGTTCAGCTTAGGTTTGGCCTGTCACGTTGGCGAGACTTTATAGGTGTAGCTCCTGGCATTCTTAGAGGGTAGGATCTCACATCAAACTCCCTGTTCCTCTGACTCTTACACCTACCATTTCCACCTCTCTCTCCATGCTCTCTTCCACAATGTTCTCCTAGCCTTTGTGCAGGAGTGGTTTGTAGATGTATCCACTGGAACTGGGCTCCACAGCTCTGCACTCTGATGGTTGTGGTTTTCTTTAATGGTCTCCCTCTATTGCAACGAGACGTTTCCTTGATGAGGGGTAAGGACTACACTTATCTGTGGGTATAAGGACACATGTTTCCATTGTAGTTAGGGATTAGGCTGGTTTAGATCATCGTTGATTGTAGATTCTCCTCCAAAATCTGTGCCTAGCCCTTGGGAGGCCAGGTTTCCAGTACCAAGCACTATTTCTCTTTGTCTCAGCCACCATTGCTGAGATGCCTCTTGGGGCACATAAGAGCTTTTAACACCAGGCTTGGAGAAGGACTTTTGGTTCCAATCCCAAAGCCAGGCATTTTTAAGGCAAAGGTCAGTTTCCTTACAGAAATGCTTTACCCGGGTTATGTCATTGATCAAACATTGACTTTATTTATGGCCACACACTTGAGGTTTGCTTTGCAGTTTCTTTTACAGCCATGTTTGCTTAATGGTTGATTCACACCCCTTGCTCTCCCACCTTTTTACTGGAAATTCTAAAGACAAAAAACCAGGTATGTCTTAGATACAAATGGTTGAAATCATTGTAAAAGTTCCTCATTCCTATTGGGATCCTTAAAACACCTTGTAGCCCACACTATTTGCCAGGCATGAGAGATAAGAGGAAATACAGCCTTTGACCTTATGAACGTATACCCTTTGGGGCCGTGGGAGGATGGTATGACTGGTGAAAGATGGATGTGAAGGCAAAGAACTACAGAGAGGCATAGTCAGGTGGTGGCGGCGGCATAAGCCTTTAATCCCAGCATTTAGGGGTCAGAGGCAGGTGGGTCCCAGGTTCGAAGCCAGCCTGATTTACAGAGCTAATCCCAGGACAGCCACAAAGGCTACATTAAGAAACCAAATCTTAGGGAAAAAAACATATATATAATCTAATATATATATGTATATATATGAAATCTAATATATGTATGTTTATATTTTAGGTTTTATATATAATCTAATATATATGTATGTATATATAATGTGTGTGTTATTATATAATATATATATATGTGTGTATATAATTATCTAAACCAGTATAATCCCTAACTACAATGTAAACATTTGTCCTTATACCCACAGATAAGTGTAGTCCTCACCCCTCATATGTGTGTGTGTGTGTGTGTGTGTGTGTGTGTGTGTGTGTGTGGTATGTGTGTGTGTGTATGTATGTATGTACATGTGTGTATACACACATACATAGAGGGGGAAGAGAGGGAAGAGGAGGAAAGGAGGGGAGAAAAGGGGAGAGAAGAGGAGAGGAGAGGAGAAGAGAGGAGAGGAGAGGAGAGGAGAGGAGAGGAGAGGAGAGGAGAGGAGAGGAGAGGAGAGGAGAGGAGAGGAGAAGCATCATGGAAGCCCAGAGGAGAGTAAACAGATTGTTCAGAGAGTCTGACTTAAGGGGTGCTCATCCATTATTCCATCTGTCTGTCTTCATGGGTTTAGATAAAAGTCTAATTAAACTGTGGAAGTTGGAGCTGCTACAGCCCCAGTGTGAGCCTGAGGAAGGAAACAGGGTCACAGAACTTAGAGACCTAACAGCATGAAACTGATCTGAGCCAGGATTGCCTGGGGCAGTGCTTCATTGTATCATTCCTAAAGTTTTTTTTTTTTTATTTTATTTTATTTTTTTAATTTACATTCCAAATCACTTCCCCTTTCCCGTTTCCTCCCTCCCCGAAAGTCCCATAAGCCCCCTTCCCTCCCTCTTTTCTCCATTCAACCCCCTCTCGTTACTCTGTCCTGGCGTTCCCCTACATCCAGTCTTTCCAGGACCAGGGGTCTCTCCTTCCATCTTTTTAGAAATCTATTGATATGCTGATTGTGTCTAGGGTATTCTGAGATTCTGGGTCAATATCCCCTTATCAGTGACTGCATACCATGTGTGATCTTTTGTGATTGGGTTACCTCACTAAGGATGATATTTTCAAGTTCTGACCATTTGCCTAGGAATTTCGTGAATTCATTGTTTTTAATTGCAGAGTAGTATTCCATTGTGTAAATATACCACATCTTCTGAATCCATTCCTCCGTTGAGGGACATCTGGGTTCTTTCCAGCTTCTGGCTATTATAAATAAGGCTGCTATGAACATAGTGGAGCATGTGTCCTTATTGCATGCAGGTAAAGTCTCTGGGTATATGCCCAGGAGTGGTATAGCCGGATCCTCCGGAAGTGTCATGCCCAGTTTTCTGAGGAGCCGCCAGACTGCTTTCCAGAGTGGTTGTACCAGCCTGCAATTCCACCAGCAGTGGAGGAGTGTTCCTCTTTCTCCACATCCTCGCCAACAACTGCTGTCTCCTGTGTTTTTGATCTTAGCCATCCTGACTGGTGTGAGATGGAATCTCAGGGTTGTTTTGATTTGCATTTCCCTAATGACTAAGGATGATGAACATCTCTTTAGGTGCTTCTCAGCCATTAGATATTCTTCAGGTGAGAACTCTTTGTGTAGCTCTGTACCCCATTTTTTAATAGGGTTACTTGCCTCTCTGGAGTTTAACTTCTGAACAGAACTCCAATAGCTTATACTCTAAGATCAAGAATAGACAAATGGGACCTCATTAAATTACAAAGTTTTTGCAAGGCAAAAGACACCGTCAAAAAGACAAAGCGGCAACCAACTAACTGGGAAATGATCTTTACCAACCTTACATCCGACAGAGGGCTAATATCCAAGATATACAAAGAACTCAAGAAGTTAAACTCCAGAGAGGCAAGTGTTCCTAAAGTTTTAACTGATTTCTTAATTATGTTAATTATTGAGTGCCCCAGTGCATGTCTGGAAATCAGAGGTCAACTCTCAGGAATCAGTTCTCACTTTACCTTGTCAGGGAAGGGCATCTCTTCCTGTTCTTGGTGTTCTGTGTATTCAGGTGAGCTGACTCATGAGTGTCCAGGCTAGTCTGTCTCTGTCATCCATTTTCTCTGTAAGAACACTGGATGCCTGACACCTCACATCTGCCTTTTCGCATCGCTTCCAGGGATTAAGCTCAGGTTATCAGCTTGTAAGGCCTGTGTTTTCACCTGCTGAGCCACCTCCCTAGCCAGTTTTGTTTTTTAATGTGTGTGTGTGTGTGTGTGTGTGTGTGTGTGTGTGTGTGTGTGTTGTGATACAAGTCCAGAAGTCAGAACACAAGGCTGCAGAATCTGGTCTCTCTTTCCACCTCACATGGGTTTTGAAAATTGAATTCAGGTCACCAGATTTGAGTAACAAGTGTCTGCTCCCTCTCCCCCTCCCCTCCCCATCTCTCACTCTCAACAAATGTCCTGATTGTGTAGTTCTCAGTTATTCATATTAAATGCCTCTGCATTGATAAGGATGAGGAAATTGGGGATCTTGGGGTTAGGTGGTATCACCCTCTTCTCCTGTGTTCTCTCCGCCCCCCCCCCACTTATGCTGTAACCATTGCTAGAAAATAGAAGTAATTCTGGATATTATTCTCCATCTGCAATGTGCTCTCACCTGTTTTCTGGCTTGAATGCCTGGAGAGTAGTAGCCTGCTTTGGGGATGGGAGATGGTGGCTCAGTCTCTAGGGGCAGGTACTCAGGTTTACATTCTAGCTGCCACCGTCTTCATTGCCATCTTGAATGAGTCACTTACATTCAACAAACAGCTTTGTCATCTGTGTGATGAGCATAGAGTTTTCACACAACATGACTATGAAAGCAAATCTACGTGGCCCATATGAGGTGTTACTGAGACACGCATAGGAATCTCCGATGTAAAGCAGATTGATCATACAACACCCTAGCATGCCAGCCAGGTACCTCCATTCTTATCTTGGATCTGATGAAACTTAAGTATAGGGAGAATGAAGTGGCTTGCTCAAGGTCAATCAGCACTAGAATTTCAACCGGGGTCAATAGTTTTCATGTCAAGGTTTTTCCCAGGGTATCGCTCTTCTCAATAGATACAAAAGAAATTTCCAGAGCAGAAGCGCTTCTCTCCTTGTCTGCAATAATCAGACTCATTTCCATTCAGTTCATTCCTTCAAGGGAAGCAGTCTTTACTGCAGCATGTATGCAACACATGGTTAATGTCATGTGATACACTTAGAACCTAATCAGCAGCTCACCAAGTTTATACTGATGACGATACACTCAGGATCGACTTGTTCTTGGTCCTGCTGTCTGCTGCCTGGCTTCCGCCTCTACTTTGTGAATATGAAATGAAAGGTCCATCTTCATCATCTACACCTTCATGCAAGACAGATCCATGGCATCCACAGGAGGGGGCGTGCCCTCCTTGTCCCAGTGAAGCTCTTGCCTTTGTCTCTCAGGCCTGCACTGTCTGTGGGAGGCGAATGGCCTTCCTCATCCACATAGGTTGCCTGCCCTCATTGTCCACAGAGTGGGTCACCTTTGTCTTCCATATGAGGTGGCTCATGTCCATTATCATAATTTGTGATCGCAACAGCCAAGAGTCATTTTATCTGTTTTTCTTTTCCCTCTACAAACCCTCCAGTTAATTTATTTCCCCATATAACAGGTCAACATTCAAGCTTACCTTCTGTATATTTGAGACTATGTGGCTCCTAGCGTTAAGTCACCAGGCTATGGGAAACACCCTTTACTGGATCAGAATCTGGGTCAAAGCTATTGCCCTTCCCTGAAGACCTTGACATCAGAAAGTTACCAATATAACACAGGCCATGTTTTCTTTAAGCTCTGTTTAACGATTCTCTTGTAACAATATGCTTCTTAATTGAACAGTGTGTGTCCTTAACTAATAAATGGGGTCATCACCTTGTTTGGAAAGTCTATTGTCTTTCAGCCTTGGAGAGACTTCAGATGGGGCCCTCTGGCTTCCTCCACAGGAGTACGGCCGCTCATCTGCTGTAGATGTTAGGCATTTGCTGGTCAGGTGATGGGATCTGGGCTTGGTATTATCAGAGAAAGGTAAAGATTCTTCAGGAAATACAAGTCAACTTTTCATCAGTAGAAAAAAAAATAGTTAAGTTCACCTTCTAAAGACAGTTTTTCTCTGAGTGTTCCAATCGTGATTGCCAGGCCCTGTTGCTCTGGGGCCTGTGGTAAGACCAGAACATCATACTTGGGAGCATGTGGCAGAGGAAAGCCACTCTCCTCATGGCAAGACGGAGAAAAGGAAAACAAAAATGTCAAGTTAAGAGTCCCAGAGTCCCTTACAAGGAGATGCCTCCTGATTTGAAGCTCTCATGAGACTCAACCTTTTAAAGGATCTACACCTCCCAATAACGACACTCCAAGGATCGATCCATTATCGCGTATGCCATTCTGGTACATTCCAGAACCATACTATGGCAGGGAGCTTACCTGTAATGTTCTCTTTTTTCCCCTCTTAAACCATTTATTTCTCCCAACTGGAAGGTGGGCATCGCTACGGGTGGATAAACACAGAACACTGTGTGTGCAGCGAGGCTCAAAGAACAGCGGTGCTGGTAGGTGTGGTCAGCGAAGAAGGTGGGACCGGTCCCAGCCTAGTTGTCTGCATTCGTATTGCAATAGTTGATGTAGACCCGGTCCGGGCTGATATGCAGGCGATCGGACAGCAGGCCGCACAGTAGTTTGCTATAGTTGCAGTTCTGGGCGCCACCGATCTTGCCGATGCTGTGCAGGTTGCAGAGGACTCAGGGGTCGTTCGTGCTGCTAAAAGACATGAGCTGGTCTGGGACCACGTGCACTGCGATGTACTGGGCGGGCTAGCCGGTGGCCGGTGCCCGCTGCTGGGGGAGCTCGGAGAGAAACCTCTCTGGCATGGAGACACGGGAACCATTGGTGTTCACGATGAACATAGGCATGGTGGCGGAGAAACTGAGAGAGAGAGAGAGAGAGAGAGAGAGAGAACCAGAGGACAGCGAAAAGCGGTGAGGCCTGTAATGTCTTTTAAGTGAGTGCGTCTGGGAGGTGAGAAAGGTTTTCAGGACTATGATACCCTCCCAGGGCTTCATCCTCTTGCCCTTCGTCCTTGACCTCTCAACCTTATTTGAGCATTACAGGAGAGTTCAGTTGAATGCCAGCCTGGTGTTGCCCACTCAACCATCAGATCACTAGAGCACAAAAGAAAATGTG
Source organism: Tokudaia tokunoshimensis (assembly GCA_036184795.1). Taxonomy (NCBI): domain Eukaryota; kingdom Metazoa; phylum Chordata; class Mammalia; order Rodentia; family Muridae; genus Tokudaia; species Tokudaia tokunoshimensis. The sequence goes on along the minus strand of BTHU01000001.1, from coordinate 156,857,067 downwards.
AGCGAGGCCCATACACGCTACGAGTAGACTTGACTTAGGACAACAAAATACTCAAGGTCTCCAAAAGAGTAATTTTACTGGAATCAACACACAAGGCTAGCCAGCAGGACAGCTGCCACCTTGAAGAGCCTTGGTTCTTCCCTTGTCTCCAAACTGGCTATGTGACCTTGGGTAAGTGACTCCACTCTGGGACCCACTGTATTACATTGGTTTAGTTTTCAATCTTCAGTCATGCCCAAAGTGCCCCCAGAAAACACTCTCTCAAGTATTCAGATAGAGGCCTGGAAATCAGCATTTTCCAAAGCCTCTGAGTGAGTTTCCTGAACCTAAAGTTGGCCTTGAAGCCAGTTCCTCCCACCACTGCCATTCAGCTTGGGTCTGGGGTTACAGAAGGCAATCAGGAAATGCTGACTGCTAACCAGGTCTGTCCAGAAATGCAGCCATTAAAAGCGGCCAGATGGCAGGTGGCAGGGAAGAAGAGGGAGGGAGGGAGGTCTGTATTTGCTGTTTGGCTCAAACAGCACCTGTTGGACTGAAGTGGACACGGAAAGCTGTGCACTCACACGGCGGGCAGGGACCCTGGACTCTCCTTGGCTTCCTTCCCATCTCAGGCCAGTCACTCTTCTTATGTCCCATGCAGTCATTCCACAGGAAAGTCACAAACGGCTAGTTTGTTGTGGCCCACATTCTTAATGTTTCGTTAGCTTTGAACTTAAAAATTGGAAGGTTTCATATTTTTAAATTTCAGAAGTCTCTCAGAAAAAAAAAATCTAAGAATTAAGTTCTTGGGGTGGTTTAACTGAGAAATGTCCTCCCTAGGCTCCGGGATTTGCCGGTGGGAAGGAAGGCTGGGGCGACACAGCCTTGTTGAAGGAAGTGTGTCACTCCTTTGAGGCAGGCTTTGAGAGATTATGGAATTGCTACACTTCCAGTTAGCTCTCTCTGCTTGGTGCTTGCTGTAAAATGTGAACTGTCAGCTTCCGGTCATATCTGCAGCTTGCAGCCATGCCTCCCTGCATGACAGACTCTCATCCCTCTGGGAATATAAGCCAAAATAAACCCTTCCTTCTAGAAGTTGCCTTGGTCATGGTATTTTATTATACCAACAGAAAAGTTGAGAATAGAGCCATATTGTATTAATGCCTCTTGGACAAAACAGCTCCCCTGTGAGAACACGTACTTCTAGTCTCCACGGCAGTTGCTGCCCTGTCTCATTATCCACCAGACCCTCAAGAAGCAGGTATTACAGTGTTCCCACTCTAAATCATGCCTGGGATACGCCAGGACAGCTGGACATAGCCTGAGGACCAGGGAGTTGCCTCTGGGCCTCGGGCTTTCACTTATATCGAAACATAAAGAAACCAATAGTGTATTTATTGCAGAGTGAATACTGCACTGTGTGTATGGTTCTCCCTGAGGCTCATTCATAAAGAACTCCTTCAGTCACTGAAAAAGACTGTTGGATAGTTGTCAGTAAAGATAAATATCACCTATAGTGACCCATTGTAAGTATTTCCCTAATGGAAATGAAAAGATAGCCCCCCCCCAAACATCTGCATCAGAGGCTTGAGATGTAGCTCAGCAGTAAAACACATACAGAGCGTGCAGAAAGCTCTGGATTTGATTCTCATACCACCAAAACAAAGAAACAAATACCCCACAACACTCAGGCAAAATACAATGCAAAGCCCTGCCAAGGGAAGTACAGGAAACTAAATTATTTTTATAAAATGGAATATTATTCAGCTATTAATAAGTTATATGCACATGGCAGAAGTACATGCATTTGTATATGAGTGTGTAAGTGTGCATGAGAGTGAGCACGTATGTACACATGTGTAGGTCATCATGAAAAAGAAGGAAAATATCTTAAGGCAGGGAAGTAAGACAATGCAATATGTGCGTGTGAAAGTAGAGGTCAGCAAGACTATCTGGAGGAAGAAAATAAATGATTAAAAAAAAAGTAGCATGGTACCCACCTATGAATGACGATACTATGATGAAACCCATTACTTGTATGCTAACGTATAATTTTTAAAAAATAAAAACACTGACAGCACTTATGGAGTCAAAAAGCAAGATCCAAATATGTAATTCCACGTACATGACTTTCAAGATCTGACAAAACCAATACATGGTAACAGACATGAGACTGCCTCTTGTCAGGAAGGGATTCTGGACTGGAGCGGGAGTAAAGACACTTTCAGGGATGGTGCTATAGTCTATGGCTCTACTTGCCTGATGGTTAAAAGGATGTATGTGTCAAAACTCATTCATTTTGGTTGACAGAGAAATGGCTCTGTGGTGGTTAAGAGCGCTGGCTGCTCTTCCAGAAGATCCAGGTTCAATTTCCCAACCACACAGCACCTTGCAAGCCCCTAAATTCCAGTTCCAGATGATCTGATGCCCTCTTCTGGCCTCGTGAGCACTGTACATGTGTGCACAAATATCCACGCCAGCAACGCTCATACATATGTGTGCCCACAAACATGACAGGAAGGGCAGAGGGAATGACACCCCGGTGTGTTTGTTGGGAATAACAAGAGAACGGAGAAGAGAGGGATGATGGGTCCTTCTATAGAGACACCACGCTTTCCTATACATTAGCGATGACACTGGGTGAACTGCTTAATCTCGGAATGGTGCTGGGATCAGTAAGTACTTCACAGAGCTGCAATTAGGAATACGTATCCGACACCCAGAAGGTTCTGGTGCAGTGTACTGTCCTTCAGAACGAACTGTGGCCCAAGCACAAGTGGCCACACGCCATAGCAAAGGTAGACAGTGAAGAGTAAGGACTGTGTGCAGCCCTTCAGAGGTTTTCAGGTCTTAAACTCTCGAGAGATCCTTGCTTCTGTAACATGATCCTGGAAAACCAAGACTCTTCCTATTCTAATTATCTACAAAGGAAAATATGCAAAAAGGCTGGTGAACACGGGGAATGCTTCAGAGAACTGTTCCTTTTCTTGACATCTACCCAAGGTACATTTCATATTGGTGCCCGGACTGTGGGTGAAGCACACAAGGAAAATGCCCAGCTCCAAAACTCCAGTGCACTACACAAATGTACTCCAGGAGTCTGACTCAGGGCCTGCTGGGTCTTCCTAGCTGCTAACCCTACCTTCTGGCATATGTCCAGGGGAACCCCTTGACCCACACAGGCAGAGACCAAAGGCCGGCTCTCTACTTCAAATGGGCAAGCCATTTTCAGTATCTATAAACTAGAAGCAATGTCTGGCTTACTTACAAGTTACAAAGGGAGCAATTTTCTTCAGATACATATAGAATTAAATATGTAGTTGCTGAGATAGCACTGTGGGTCAGAATATGAGCTACCTACCTGAGAAGTATTTCTGTATCTTTTGTTTAATTGTGGTTGAAGATATTAGGAGTCTGTGATTATTAACTCCAAAGGCAAAATTTTATTTACAATAACAGAATTGTGTATTTTTTTTATGCTCCCAAAATACAAAAGCCAAAATTACATATACCTTCACAGGCTTGTTGCTTTGCCTTTGTAACAAACAGCTCAGAAAAATATTTACTGATCAAGAGTTGCTATCTATTCAGCAGAGACACCAGAAAGCTTCCACTCCTTTACCTCCTGTACAGCATGGCTCTCCTATCTCCTCAGTTCCTGTTACCTTATAATGTGTGTCAATCTAGACTCCCTTCACCACTCTGTGACTAGAGATCTTAAGACTATATATGTATACACATACATACTAGACACAGTAAAACTTATTAAATAATTTTATTATTTCCTCCTTCATATTGCTAAATAGTAGCCCAGGTATAAGCATGTTAGAAAATCTAAAGGAATAAAACACATTTTGGTTTACACAAAGCATATATAAAAGTATCTATTTAGAAAACAAACATCTGATAATTACACTGCCCAACCATCTTTAAGAGTGCTAAAAAACAAAACAAAACAAAACAATATAATAAATTCCCTGCAAATCAAATGAGGAGGCAAGATAGTTTTGCTAAAGTTTTGTTCATTTTGGCTTGTTAAGAAACTGACCTGTACTAATGAAATTTAAGACGTTATGGTCAGATAATATGTGTAAAAATATACAGCTACTTAAAGGCATTCTTCAAACAAACCCTGCTTTGTGCTTAGAACAGTTAACAGACCAAAGACTACAAAACTTTCCAACTTTTCTAGTAACCATTCTACAATAGCAAGAGGTATCAAATGGAAGTGTCAGTATACAAAGCACTTACATAAAAAATATCAGCACAGTAAGATCCATGGTTAATTATCTTCTGATTCTCTTAAATAAAGCCCCAAAGCATAAAATGTCTGCTTGCTGCTCAGTAGCTTCAAGCCAGAACCAATAACCCAAATAGCTTTTGTTCATCGAGTATTGGAACCGTGTGAAGTGCTAGTTATTAGAACCGTGTGAAGTGCTAGAAGTTTGGATAGCCACTGGTCACCACACTGTCACTGCGGCCTGATGACGAACCAACTCAGGGAGGTAAACCAAGGAAAATGCCAAGTGGCCAGAAAAATACAAGGACGCTCTCATATGCCAGAGTGCCAAGGGCAGATGGAGTTTCTTGTATAAAAGATGTAATGTGTGGTTTAAAGTGCCTATAAACAAACACAGAATACAGTGTGGACCTTCTCAGTACAAAGGCGGGAAGGGCTCTGCTACTTCATGCAGTATTCAACGTGGACAAGCAGGTCCCGATGCTCGGTGGCTGGGTACTGTACGCTGCACTTGGGACATTCCACGAAGCTTGCGTTGAGCGCGGCGGTGGGACTTTTGGGTGAGGTAGCTTTCACTTTGCTTTCAGGTTCTCCTTGGAGTGGGAACGGCTGCTCTGTGAAGGTAAACCCATGTAGCTGCTTCTGCAAAACAAACGTCAAATGAACACCATTTGGACATAAGACTGACGATTCGGCAGTGAGAACTGCTTCCTACACCGTTAGCCCTACAGACGGTTTATGTTGGATTTCTGCTCATCAATATTTTTGTTGTTATTGTTGTTTTGTTTTTTAAGACAAAGTTTCTCTGTGGAGCCCTGGCTATCTTGAACACACTTTGCAGACCAGGCGGGCCTCCAACTCAGAGGTCTACCTATCTCTGCCTCCTAAGTGCTGGGATTAAAAGCATGTGCCACCACTGCCCAGCTGCTCATCAATCTTTTAATGGTGACATACGAGGTAGTCATAAATACCTTGGATAATGTAATTACTCAGGGACGTAGTGAGTTAGTGCTCACACACATAGGCTTTGCTAAGAGGCACAGAGTCGACTGTAAAGGGAAGACACCATTCCTTTCCCTTTTCTTAAATTCGCTGCACAAAATAATGGGATTGGTCATGACATTTTCAGGAACGTGAATCCACCTGCCACCTTTGTACAACAGAAGTAACTTAAGGAATAAAGATGTACAAAGACCCCAGTACCTGGGAGGCTGAGGTGGAAAGGTGGCGAGACCAGACCATGCCTGGGCAGTGAAAGCATAAGTCAAAAAAGAGCAGCAACACAACCCTATGCGAATCTGAGAGCCGCGAAGACTTTCAGTAGCTCAGACAGGTTACAGATGAGCAGGGCACTATAGAGCTTTGAGACTTTGCTTTTTTAAAAAAGAATTTAAAATAGGAAACCTTAAAAATTCATATTTTATAGTACATTATGAAGATATTTATTTTATTAATATAAAAGTTTTAAGTTACTTAGCAATTAATTTTTTCCTCCCCCTTAGGAACTAGGAGTTTTATTTATAATATTTCCCCATTTCCAAATATTCTGTAGTTCTAAGACAATATACGAATGTGCACTAACGGGACATCTGGGCACATAGAGACACACAGATTCATTAGAAATCCAAAAAAAGAATGTCATGCTGCCCTCTTTTCTATCTTCCCCCCTCTCTGCAAACTACTCTTGGACACCTCTAATATGGCAGCACCCAACCTGGGTAGGGGATGATCCTAGACACCAGTAAAGTACCTATGAGTAAGAGAACCACAATGCCTCTCCTTCTGAGTTCTGATTGATACTGTAAAGTTTGGTGCCACATAGAAGGCAACTACTGATTTGAGGTAAAGTTCATTTTAAGCTACGTTACTGGTTTGGGAACTGAGCTAACGTATAAATGGGGAGGTAGTGAAATAAGAATGAAGAATAAGGCTTTTTTTCTTCCCACTATGTGACCCACTTCAGTGCCAGCAGCCTAAAGGCACAGAGGCCGGGTAAAGGTTAGGAGCCACAGTTTGCTCTAGCATGGGACACCCTGAGAGGCCCAGGGGGACGAGCCTGCCATAAATCCAAACCCATGCATGAAGAGCAAGTTTTACAGTAGCCACTCAAAGCTTACCAAGGACTCCAACTGTGTTATTTGACTTTTTGCTTTCCGGAGTTCCTTAAGGATCACACACAGTTGGTGTTGCATATTCTGGCGGTCGAGCTTTTCGTTCTCAAAGTCTAGAGTACACGCCTGCATCTGGGACAGGTCAAGACACGCAGTTAGAGCTGGCAGATCCTGCCCCGTTCTCTTCGCTAAATGTTCACAGTCTTTATCAGCACAAGAAAACTTGCCAGGCCTTTTCATCGAGAACTCATCTGAGCACAGTGAGATTATTAGTAAGTGAACTTTACGGCTAAGACACTGGTTTATGAACTAGCAGAACCAAGGCCTAAGGTACGGAAGAGCGGAAGGCGGCTTAAGAAGTTGCTGGTTGGGGTTATTCCTTCATATTCTTGGAATTTTTGGTGGATGTGGAAAAGAGGGGGAAAGATGGCTATTCCTTGGTTTGAAATATATTAAGAATTTCTATATACATTCTGAGAATAGATGGTGTCTTCTCTGCTTGAACTTACTGGCCAACCTGGAAAAAGATCCTGTTAGTCTAGAAGAAGGAATTACAGCCACTGACAACTGCCTCCACACCTCCAGGATTCAGTTTGGCCTAAGGACAGTTGCGGATATGTGAATGGTGCAGAGCTGGTTTACAACGTTCACGCGGTTCTCCAGAGAACAGTGTAAACACCAGGGGAAGCCGCTTTTTACCAGCTCAGTGAACTTCTGGGCATGCACAGTAAATACCTGCTGCTCCAACAGAGCTACCCTGGTCTGCTCCTCTTGGTGCTTTAACAGAGAATCGCAGAGAATTCGGACCTGGAGGACACAAGGAGAGGAGAGCCTGCATTACCTCGCCTGCTCCTTCCCGGACAAAGAACCCTGCTGAGCGACAGCTCGTCCCAGCTCAGTGTTGGAGACTTTCTACTTAAGCAGGATCAGCGGCAGCATCCCCGAGTTCCCTGAGCAGGCACAGTGATGGGCACAGCTCTGTGTGACCAGGCCTCTGCTCCTGGAGGCTCTGGTGTCAGCATCAGTTCAGAGTAGGATAACAGAGAAGGATGTGCCTCATCTCTTACACTAGTGACAGGGAAAAGTTTACTGATTTCTTTTCTTTCTTTCTTTCTTTCTTTCTTTTCTTTTCTTTTTTTTTTTTAAAGATTTCTTTATTTATTTTATATATATGAGTACACTTTAACTGTCTTCAGACACACCAGAAGGCGGCATTGGATCCCATTACAGATGGTCATGAGCCACCATGTGGTTGCTGGGAATTGAACTCAGGACCTCTGGAAGAGCAGCCAGTGTTCTTAACCGCTGACCCGTCTCTCCTGCCCCAATTTTACTTCTTTCTATTCAGCCTTTCCCTAAATACCAGTACTCACACCTACCAGTCTAAGCAAACAGAGTGAAGCCAAAGGAAGCAAACGCTAGGATTACTGACTCTTCCTCAGCTCTCCCCTTCTGCAGGATGGTAACAACCCTATTATAGCAGCGATAACCACCATTGGCATCTACCTAGTTTCCAAAGTGCTTTCACATTCCTCCTCAGTTGTCCCTTACAATGCTCTTATGAGGCGAGCAGAGCCTCTCATTCATTTGACAGTGAATGCTGTGTGAGTCAGAAACGGCAGCTGTGGGCTCTATCGTTCTTTCTATTCCTCCATGCTGCCAAGCGAAAGTTACATTGATGACTTTCTGTCACGGTAGTACTCAGTCCTAACACTCCCAAACCATGCTGCCCCAAATCTAAAAGAGAATATGAAGGCATTATGGAAAGTCACTTGAGCACAACATCAGCATACTGAGTAGGGCCTAGGAACCGACTGGATCCCCTCACTGCCATGGTTCTCACATGTTGTACCTCTTGGCTCAAGCCTTGGTAGTGCTGACAGGGAGTCCCCAGCGTCACTGTAGATCGATGGTGGGAAGCATTGATCCTCTGTCCAATACCATCACTTCTCTGAGGCCTCCATGGGCCCGTCCTTCCTTTTCACATCATCCTGTCTTAGCTTCCTGAGCTTATCCATCTATTTAGATACCGATTCATGGTCTGCCTCCATGATAAAATATGAATGCCCAAAGGAGACAGGGTCTGCTTCTGCTCGTCGCAGGTTCCCCGCACTCTGGGCTGGCTCACCTGAGATAAGAGCTCCTCAGACTTCTTCCTCTCCTCTTCCAGTTTTCCCTTGAAGATACTGCTCTCTTCCCTGAGCCTTTGGATTTTCTCTGTCTTATGCTTGTCCTCTTCCAGGTGCTGTATGTCTGCCTTTCGCTGAGAACTCAACAGCTGGTTTAAATCTTCAACTTCTTTTTGAGTTTCTTCATATTTCCTTCGAAATTCATCAAGTTCTAAACGCAACTGAGTTACAGTTTGTCGCTCAACTTCAAGATCTTTTCTGGCATTTTCTAAGAGATGATCATATTTTTGCTTCTCCTGAAGATAACCTGTTACATACAAATTGGAAGTTAGCTTGGGCTACATGGTAAGTACCAGGCTAGCCAGGACTATGTAGCAAGACTTTATTCTCAACCCATCATCTACGCCCCCAAAAGGAAACTGGTACCCAGGTCAGCTCTGGAGGGAATGAGAATTTTGAGGAGAGGGAAAGGTATTCATGTAGAGAAAATCACTATAATTCCCATGATGGATGGCTCTCTCACCTATGGCTTATGTACTCTTAATCTCAAAACAAGGGGAAAGGGAACAGACTTGCCAAATGCTATTTCTTACTTCAAGCTTAAAAGACATGATGTTATTTTACTTTCTAACACATATCTATAAAAAAAAAAAAGTCTAAATTTGATGAATCACTTCTGTTGGAAATGTCAGGCTTATCCCAAAAGAACACTTTTATAGCTCAGTACCTTCTGATTCAGTCTTTTTCGTCTGCTGTGGGAGGGAAGCAGCGGCTGCTTCCGCTCTCTTTTCCAGCTCAAAGATCTTGGCTAAAAGCCCTTTAACGTAGGCCTCTCGCTGCTGGTCATACACAAGCCACTGCTGATTTTTCTCCAGAGCCTTATAGTAAATGAAAAATTAACAGCATAGTAAAAAGCCCAGAACTGAGAATACGTAAAGGGGTGGGGGGTCTCCATGACATTGTCTTTTCTACACATATAAAATCTTATGGCTTATAAGTCACTCACAGGCAGCCACCGCATGCCACATCCCTTTAGACTACATGACAGTCAGTTTCCAGGGAATTAATTTTGCCTGTTAGCTAGAACGCCCCTGGGGCAGGCACAGAAATAAGCTGTTCAAATCTCACTTCTAGAAAGAGCTTTGGAACTAACACTCACCATCCTTTACTAGTTGACTCTTAGAAACGTAACCAAATCAAAATAAAACGAGTCTGTCAGGCGGACCAGCCATTCCTAGAAGACACGTGCCACTCCTCCTTGCCACCTTTCATCCAATTTTGCTAGGGAAAGTGGACTGTTTTGCTACTGAAAACAGGGTACATTCAAGTGAAAAGCTACAGAAGAGTAAGGCTGGAACCTGTAACCCCAGCTTTATATCAGCTAAGAGAAGACCATGAGCTAAAGTCCTATGTGGGCTATGCGGTGGGACTTTGTCTCTAAATTACTACATAGCTAGGTGTGGTGGCCCATCTTTAATCTTAGTAGTGGGGAGACAGAGATAAAAGGATCTCTGTGAGTTTGAGACCAGCTAGAGCTATATAATGAGACACTGACTCAAAAATAAAAATAAATAAATCAAGAAGCTGGCTAGAAAAGCCCACTAACCTATTGTTAATGGGGAAGGGAAGAAGGTCTAGAAGTAGGAACACAGCATGAATATGCAATGAGATTACAAATCCTGTCCAACCTACTTGCTCAGGCTAATCGGATAGAATTGTCCCCGCTTGTTCTATGATCCTGAGAGGCCAGGAAGTAAGTTTTAACGATTATTTGTGCAAAATGGTTGTGCACGTCCAAACCTGATATTATGTGCATGTTAAATGTTTTGGGTAAAGGGTTCCAAGAAACACATACATGATGATGTATGCCTTAGTCTAATATTCCTTCACAGTAGCCAAGTTCCTCTGGACTGAGTCCTCTTGAGGACTTCTAGTTCATGTTCAAATTTAGTTCTAAAACCCACCGTGTCATTGGGCCTAGTGATACAAGCCTTTAGTCCCAGCACTTGGGAGACAGAGGCAGGGGATCTTTGGGAGTTTGAGGACAGCTTATTTTTCAGAGCAAGTTCTGAGACAGCCAGGGCTGTTCTATGGAGAAAGCTCTATTTCAACAAACAAACAAACAAGGAAACAGAACAAAAGCACTGTGTGACCCAGAGAGCACATGTGTATATCTAATTACCTGCAAATTGCACTATTAAAGATATCTAATTTTCTATCAAACTTTATATTTGCCTATCTTTAAGAAGTAGCAAGACAAATAATTTAAACCTACATCAGATGGTCTTCAGTGTTTTTCAAATGAATCTGTTGATACTTTACTGAAGTACATGAACTAAAAAGACATTTAAGTTTACAGCCAAGTAATGGCTGTTGGAGGCCGGGGAGGAATCAGTCTTTTGCAGACTGGCTATCTGATACCAAGTGGCCAACACTAAATGCATTCACAGGAGCAACATTGAATGGACTCATTAGACTATATTTATACTATTTATATGTAACAAAAATTGGGAGAAAAAAATCTTTTTAAAGAAAAGATTTAAGAGTCACACGATGGCAATGGTGCTTAACAAAGTAAGCTCTTCTAGCCTCTACTTCTGCCTTGCTGGCCTCAAATACAGGACTGCTGCCCAAGCATCAGAATTGTCATCCTCCTGCCTCAGCCTCTCAAGCAGCTAACATTACAAGTCTGTGTCACAATGCTGAGCTAAGTAAACATTGCTTTTCTCTCCAATTCATATTTTCTTCTCTAAAACTATCAATGATCAGACTAGAACACTCTCAATAAACACTGGTATTGTTTACATTTATAGAGACATCATCACATTAGCTACTCCTTTCTGCTCATCTATACACACAGGAGGCAGGCACTCAACATGCCCATCTAAGATACCAATGAAAACTCTAAACTTAAAAAAAAATGAAGTACTGCAGAAGGGTAATGCTCCTCCATATTTGGTCAGGGATGTGCTAAGTACTCTGTGGACCATATTTTCAAAATAGATCAAAATTCTAGCTGTAGTAGAAGAATAAAAAAAATGTGAGTTTATTGATAAAACTGGATTAGGGATGGTAAGTTAACTAAAAGTATTGTGTCCATGTTAAATCTACTAAGTCCCTGCTTAAGGTATAGGAAATACATATGTAGGTAGGGTTAAATAATTACAGATATATGTAGTTCCCTCTTGAATGGCTTGGGAAAAAATACTTTGTATCTGTGTATAGGTGAAAGGTATAAGAGAAAAATACAAAAACAGGCTTAAAAATGTCATGAATGGTTAAATTTAGGCAAAGAATATAAAAAGGATACATGTATCACTCTCATTCTTAGGACTTTTCTATTTATATCTTCTAAATTAAAAAAAGTTAAAAGTTACCTATCTCCTCTAAGTTGTTTGAAAATCTAATTTTATAACATTAAGACCATTTCTTGGTCTTATTACCTTCTGCTGGTTATCTGGTTGGTATAGTATGCATAAAAATGATAACAGTTCTGACATTTGGTAACATCTATAGCTTTATTCAGAGTTTCCTTCAGAAAGACTATTCTTTCCAGCTTCCTTTGCAGCCAAGCAAGACTACTCCAGAAGGGAAGGACTATGGGAAGGAATGTAATATACACATGATAGCCACCCCCCCCCACCAAAAAAAGGCTGAGCCACCTTTTCCATGGGTATCTCATCTTCCTGTGTGGTGTGAGATATATGGCACAACCATCCACAGGGGTGTGTCCACACCCTCTCCAAAACACCATGCAGCATAGTAAAATGTGGGGACAAGGTAATCCATTAGACCTAACTTGGAAGCGCCCGATTAGGTCTGGGTTCACAGGATCCCTATTATCTTGGTGATCCCCATATCAGTAAAAGATTCTAAGAGCTTTCTACTAGCTACGACTGGCTAAGAACTCCAGGAATTTTCAACTGGCCTGAAGCCAAAAGCTCTAGGAACCTTTCAATGGCCCAGTGGCCTCTTTGAATCTAAAGTGACAGGAGTAGAAGAATCCACATGGGTAAGATCATCACACACGCGTACACACACACACACACACTCCTGTCCACCAATAAACACGCTCCTCCCTGAGGTCAGATACGCTTCTCCTTCTGCCTTTGTGTCTCTTTTACATGCCTAAGAAATCCAATAATTATTATCAAGTAATTATTTCAAAATGTCTGGCAGACCTAAATGGTGACTGGACACTTTAGAAAGCATATCCATGCGTTCCTAGAGCTTATTTTACATGAACAAATACTAATTCTTATGGATAAGCCTCCTGAGGCGTGAACTGGGAACTGAGATGGAACCCGAATTTCCAAGTTTCTCCCAAGGCAAATGCGCCAGTGTCTACTGAGGAATGAATGAATGAAGGGCTCTTCCCTGCTCTCCCAAGGAGTCTCCCAAGGAGACTCCCAAGAATAATGCTCCTCCTCCTCAAAGATCTGAGGAGATCTTCAAGAAACCAGAAGAGCTGAGCAGCCTGGGGCTCTTCAGGAGGTAGGAATAATCCAAGTGTGTCCTTGGACCAGCAGCAACAGCATTCAGGAAACGCAGAATTATCCAAAATCTACATTTCAAGAAAATCCTCCGATTCACAGTCTAGGCGCAGTTTACATTTAGTTTAAAGGTGAATAGGTTTAGATCTTACTATAATAGTGTCTTTCTCATGTAAACAGAGGGGCCTAGCCAGAAGAAACACGAAGAGAAAAGGTTTTTTCCTTTTAAGGAGTGGTTGGAAATCCAGCAAGACTGAAGTAAATGATGAGAAAATGGAAAGTATGTAAGGTAAATTACCTAAATACATGCGCATGGGTACAGTTCTCTGTAAAAGATGACACTGAAAAAACTCTATTTTGTAACTTTTTTAAAATTATGTTTATTTCAATTACCTCCAGGTAAATACTTTGATAAAGGTACCAAACCATCTAGTACAGATACTCAAGATATTTAAATTGTGTCTTTTGAAAACCAAATAGACTTCAAGAGACACTTGCTAGATTAAATAAAACAGGACTCTTAAGAGCACACTTATCAGTATCAGAGTAAACACATCGTGTTTCTGTAATAAGAATAGCTACCTGGTGATCTAATAATTATATCAATGACTTTATACTTCATATATTTTAATCTGAAACTTGAAAAGATACAGATAGTCCTGTGACCTCAGTTTATTCAATTTCCAACAAAACTTACTTGTCCACTTATAAATTAGGAATAATAAAGCTTTCTGGTACATCTAAAGTAACCTCATGTCTAACTCTAGAGAACCACTGAGTATACATAGACCACGTTTGCTTTCCAACTGTTCTTGGAGAAAGAATGGAAGATAATGAATGTTAGGGACAAACAGCTGAGGTGTCTATTTAACATATCAAAGCGGACCTGGCTTCTAGGTTCTCCCAGCATCCTTCAGTCCATACAAGTTACAGAGTAAGACTGGCAAACCCCACCCCCTACCCTGAACTCTCAAGCCCAGGGGCTGGGCTGTTCTTCCCCCAGGAGCTCTTCCCAATATAATCCAGACATTTTTGGTTACCCACCTCTTTTTTCTTTTTAAAATTTTATTTATTTACTTATTTATTTATTTACTTACTTACTTACTTATTACCTTTGGCCTCCTGGATGCTGCACCTGGTTCCCCCTTCTCCCTCAACCCCTCTCCTCACGTGGCTCGGGGTCATGTCCACTTTGGACCCAGCCAGATGTCCCTGCCTCTGGCTATGCTCTCCCTTTTATCTATAATAAACTTTCTCCTCCACTGTACCTAGGAGCAGGCATGTCCCTTCTTTCCTTTTTATTCTTTTCATTCAAAAAATACGTACCAAGTAGATAAAAAGAAAAGCATAAGTTAAATTGCACTATAACAAGCAATGATTTGGGCAAGTTAGATTTAGGTGAAAAGGAATGCTGCTATGGTAGTTAGTTGGAAGCTTAGTTCTAAGGCTTTGCAATCTACAGATTCTCTACACCATGGTCTCAAAAGCTTGGTTCTCCTGCCTCTTCATTTTGTGTGTGTGTGTGTGTGTGTGTGTGTGTTTTAAGTCATAACACTAATGCTTCCAATTTCTATGAAATTTAAAGACCATATAAGTTAAAGTTAGTCCTCTTTACCCACTGTTTAAAAAAACAACAACAAAACTTACATCTTTCAGCTGCATCTCCTTCTCATGAATACTATTCATTGATGAGTTGAAGCAGTTTGCAGGCATACTCTGTAAATAAGCCAATAGTAGTTGATATCATCAACTTAACAATACAAATTTCATTATATTTAGTTCCCTAAAAATACAAAATATTTCTCAAGACATCTCAAACACACCTATACTACTGGTGAACCACCAAGCCAGGGGGTAAACTACCACTAAATTCCCTGGATAGTCTCCTACACAAGTAGTTCTCAACCTGTGGGTGGCAACACCCTTGGCAATCCTCTAGTCGAAAAATATTTTCATTATGATTCATAACAATAGCAACATTATAGTTATGAAGTAGCAATAAAATAATTTTATGGTTGGGGTCATCACATCCTGAGGACTGTATTAAAGAGTCCCAGCATTAGGAAGATTGAAAGCCACTGTCCTAAGCAATCTAGAAACCCCAGAGACTTCAGATCTAATTTTACTCTGAGATTTTTCTGGACCCCCCCAATCCCCAGAACCTTCAGCACCTACAAATAGCCCACTGAGTTTTCATCAAAAGGACTCAAACAACTAGGCTATTTCAAAATAACGAACCAAACTGTCAAAGACATAGTCTTTTCTAGAATTACATTTTATATTAGAATAGGCTGAGGATTCTCAAACTTATCAGAACCAAAATGTTTTATATTGTATTTTATGGAGTCTGGAATATTTAGATACATAATGAGATATATTTGGGATGGCGCTCATCTCTAAATATGAAATTCATTTTTTCTTTTCCAAGACAGGGTTTCTCTATATAGCCCTAGCTGCCTTAGAACTTGCTCTGTAGACCAGACTGGCTTTGAACTCAGAGAGTGCTTGCCTCTGCCTCACAAGTGCTGGGATTAAAAGCATGCAATACCACCACCACCTGGCCATTTGTTTCACATATACACAGAGCCTGTACACAAACTGTTTAATGTGCCTGGTTTCTTGCTGTGATAGTTATGCGAGGTCAGGTGTTTATTATTCCACTTGTTAACATTCAAAAAGTTTCAGATTTGGGAGACTATAACAATATTAAATAGTAACACTATTTCTACAGTTTTCATAGACTTCAGAACATAATTCCATAATAGCTTTCCTTTCTTCATTCTCCCATAGAGGAAACCAGGTGGCTAGAATCACAGGCTAGCCAGCAAACTGAAAAGCCTACTTTTCAGGGTTTGGGCGTTTTTGGTGTTTCCCCTAAGCATCTGTAAGGAAAGACTTGTGTAGACACTGGGGTTGTTTGGGAAGGCTATAGATAACCTGTAGGGATGCAGTTTTGCTGAAGGAAGTGGGGCACTGGGGTCAGGCCTTGAAGCTTTATAGGCAGGGCCCTACTTGTTCTCCCTTTGGTTCCTGAGTGCCAAAGCAATGTAACCATCTGGCCTCTTGTTTTGTCTGCCAGGCCTCCTTCCCACCCAAGATGGAATGATCCCCTTAGTCTAGAAACCAGAACAAACCCTTCCTCCCTTAAACTGCTTTCATCAGAGTATTTTAACACAGCAAAAAGAAAAGTAACCAATACAGCATCACGCCACTGAGAACTCACAATTAAACTTATTTTTCTATGGGTAGTATTACTAATTGCTAGTAATATTCAAATGTCAAAAGAACCAGAATTGATCATTCATTAAGCACTTAGCATATTCCAGGCTTTCTGCATCATTTCACAAACCTTAAAAAACTCATTCCTCATAGGAATTACAAGTTGTACCAGACGGGAAAAGATCTCAGTTTAAAGAAAGTTTAGCACCTGTGATAGGTGGAGTGTACTGGCTTTGCTTTCAAGTTCGGAAAGTCTTTTCGTCGTGGCAGACAACTGGTTTTTCAGGACATCTGTCTCTTTGGATAAGGACTCCAACAACTGCTGTTTCTTCTCACATTCCTTTGTTTTCTCTTCCAGCTGCTCGAGCAATGAAGAAGAGCTATATCTTGACCTTAGGTGGTCTTTGAGTCTCTGTATTTCTTTGTCCTTCTCCATGAGGTAATAAACATTCTTTTCTCTCTCGGCTTCAAGAACTTGAATTTTCTAGATAGGAACTAAGAAGAATCTTAGAACTAAGCCAGGTCAAACATCCAGCTCACCAGCATATTGCAACAAGCGTTTAAGAAGTATTTACCACATATCAACTTTGACTTTACGAGATCAGGACTGAAAATACAAGATGAAGTTCAAGCTCAGTTCTCTGCCCAGACAGCTCACAGGCACACAAGCCCCTTCAGTAAGGCCATCTGTGCTCCAGTCAACATGTATATGCACCGAATACGCAGAGAGAGAGAGAGAGAGAGAGAGAGAGAGAGAGAGAGAAAGGAAAAAGCATCTGTATCAGGGTGGTAGAAGGAGACTAAAGTATGTCACATGGCTATGGCACAACAGGAAAGGGCCAAGAGAAAGATGATAAAAACAACTGTCAGTAGGAAAAGACTAACAGGACAGCCAACAGGAAAGACAAAATGGGTTCTAAACAGTTACAAGGAAACCCTAACACTATTTAACACTTTGAAGTGGATAAACAATTTGGAGATTTTAAGTGCATAAATTTAATTGCTTTGTTTTTGTTTTTATATACTTAGTAAACTAACAAAAAAAAACCAAAAATCAAATCATGTAATATTTGAGCAAATATTTTCTCCTCAACTATAGTTTTAAAAGGGGAGGGAAAGGGGTAGTGAATAGCATAGCATTCTTCTGGCAAACCCCAAAATCATGGAAACAGAACACTTCCAAGTTACAAAGCCAGTAAAAATTATAATACATACAGTAAGCCAGTATGTTTTACAATCTTCAACACAGTATGCTATGGTTTGAATATGATCCCTCAATGCAACAGTGTTAGAGGTAATGGGGTCATGAGGGCACAGAGCTCATGAGTAGACTCATGTTGTTGTCATGGGTCACTTATCAGTTCAAATGAATTCCACCCTGGCCCTCCACATACCTCATATGCTTGTCTGGTCTTCTTTCATGTGATAACCCAGCTTGCAGATTCTTACCAGATGCACTTTACTTTTAGGTTTAGCAGCTAAGTATTTCTCTTTCTCCCTCCCTCACTCCCTACTCAAATTACCCAGTCTATAGCACTGTGTTGTAACAATACAAAAGACTGATGTTATATAACAAATTTTTATCAATAATATTAATATAATTAAGATAAATGGGCTGGAGAGATGGCTCAGTGGTTAAGAACACGAGCTGTTCTTCTAGAGGACACAGATTCAATTCTCAGCACACACACAGCAGCACATAACTGTAATGGTAGTTCCAGGAGATCCAACACCCTCACATGGGCATACATGCAGGCAAAATACCAATGCACATGAAACAAAAAATAAGTAAGTAATTAAATAAATAAATTTTAAAAAGATAAATTATCAAAAAGTTACATGATGAATGTCAAACTAGTTTATTAATTGTTTTCAGTATTTGAAAAAAACACAATAGATAATCATAGCACTTAAAGGTGGATGCAGGGGAATCAGAAATTTAGGGTCATCCTCAGCTATATAGCTCAAGTTCAAGACCAACTTGCACTACATGAGACCCTACCTGAAAGAGCAAAACAAAACAATAACAACAAAAAATATGAGGGTCTGGGAGTGGAGTTAGTTCAGCAATTATGAGCGCTTGTTCCTTTTGCAAAGGAACCATATTTAATTCCTAGCACCCACATGGTAGCTAATAATCATCCAAGCTCCAGTTATAGGGGACCTTTTGCCTTCTCCTGACCTCTGTAGGCACCAGGCAGGCATATGATGCATGTACATACATGCTGGCAAAACACTCATACACATAAAATATATCTTTTAAAAGTGAGGGCAAAAAACAGATCACAGCACATTATATTATATAAGATACAAAACTATTAATCATAATATCTTTATTTTTAAAACAACTTAATGCCTGAGAAGCTCAAAAAACACATACTCAGTTGCATTTTAAAAGAGAAAATTAGCAATAACTAACATATGTCTAAAGGTTAGTAAAATCAAAGCAGGAATTTAAGATTCCAAATTCAAGATCAACTTTCTAGAACTAAAAAGAACAGGTTAAGCCAGGACAATGGGAAGAATAAGAATGTAGCATCAGAAAGTCACATACACTGCTTTCTAGAATGTGTCTACCTTAAAGGATTCAAGGACCATTTACCTCCAAAAGTCTGCTTCTGTCTTTACCAGCTACTTTCCCTTTCCCACTGGTGATTTCATCCAGGGATGTTTTAAAGGCTGCAATCTCTCCCTTAAATTTCTCTAACGCAGTGTCTGACTTGGAGCTGCTAGGCCTTGATCCCCATTTGCTTTTAATTAAATCTTTGGGACTTCTTGAAGACATCTTTGAAATGATCTGTGAAAGATATAAAAATAATTTTTAAAAAATTCAACTGCATTTGAAGTCTGAGTTTAAATTTTCATATCTCAGGCTTGGCAGAGGCCCTAAAATGTACTTTGCTCTAAATAGACGTGATTTATCCAAATCAGTAGGGTCTGGAAAGAAAATTGAGGAAGATTTTTAGGGTGTGTTATAATGAATCTAAAACTCTCAGGTGGTGGATACAAGGGAAATATCCACCTTCTAGAAATATGATAATCTGCATACTTATATTTGTCATTATATTTGTTATTTGAGAACAGATCTCTCAATGGAGCCCAGGTTAGTCTGGAACTCACTATGTAACCAGGATGGCACCAAACTCTCAATCTTCCTGCTTCAGCTTCCCAGGTAATGGGATTATAGGCATCTGTAAATTAACAGAAAGGTTTTTTTTACAATCAGTGGAAGGGTCCCCAGGCCTTGCACTTTCAAGGTGATATCATACTCAAGAATAAAACTTTTAATTCTGAGTTTATAGTCATGAACTCAACATGTACCCTCTGTTTTAGAAGGTATGCCTAGTTGAATTCTATCTCAATAGCTTTAGTGAGTATGGCAGGAAGAAGTGAGAAAATCCAATGCAAGACATTTATAGAAAAAGAGGTATAATTCTCAGAGATTTGGGGGTGAAAGAAAAGAAGGGGCAAATGAAGTAAGGCCAAGTTTCACATCTGCTAATAGTACCAGATGAGAGTTTAGAAGCAAATACAAACTCTAGGCAGGCAGAGATATAGTAAAATATACTGTATATATAAATAATGTATAAAATAGCTCTCCATTAGGGAGATTTAAAAAAAAATTTTTTTCTACCTCATATGTCCTGAGATAAAAATGGTGGCAGCATGATTATGGAATCAAAAGGCAGATGAGACCTTTACTTCATCCAGCTATTACTACAGAGCTATGGTGGTGGATGCTAATAATCCTAGCCCTCAGGAAACTGAGACAAGATGGCCAGGAGTTCACAGCCAGCCTCATTTGCATAGACTGAGGGCAGCCTCGGGCTGCACAAAACTGTTTAAACAAACAACAAAAATTTACTACAAAGCCTTTTTACCAGGTAACCTAATCAAGCTGGCTAAAGCAACAGGAGAAAGGAGAGACAACACAGTCTCGGATGCTAGGAATCCTTCTGTACAGTGTAGCAAGCAACAGCAATACAACAAAAGAAAAAGGTTCACAAATTCTCAAACTGTAATTAACACCAAGAGACATAATCATAGTTATAAAAGCTACCAATACAAGGAGATCTACTTAGGGTAGTGAGTGTGAGGCTGTCCTGTATAAAATCTGCCTAAAAATAATGGAACTGTATAAACAAATTTAAACAAAAACTATATTAATGTATTCAACCTGGATTTTTGCCCATTATCTTGACAAATACCAAATAAAATAGCTAGTCCAATCTGCTGATGCAAATGCACAGTTATTGTGTCTTAGGAATCTGTTACCACAAGTTTCTCCCTGTGCTTCTGCTGATGTCACAAGGAGGACTTAACACAGTCTGAAAGTACCCTCAGGACATTGGCATCCTAACTTTTGCAGAGGATTCCTAAAAACTAGTGTTCCTGACTTGTCTGGACTGACCCAATACACTCTTCCTCATCTCCAACCCTGCTCCTTCCTTTCCCAGTATTTTCCATTATCATAAAGTTCTCCTACACAGAAACCTCCCTACCCAGTCCTAGGGGCATCTTCTTCAGGAAGCGCTCTCTTAAGTTTAATAAGGGACACAGAACTCACCACACCTACACAAGCTAGGAGTCAGTACTATCTTCTCCCAACATTTTTTTTTCAATCATCAACTGCTCAAAAAAACTCTATTTTGATTTTTTTTTTTTGAGGGGGGGAGATGGGGTACAAGAGCTTAAAGGCAGCTGCGTGAAAATCTCTGACTGGTCTGAAGGGACCTAAGTCATTCTGGTCAGAAGGAGATTAAAGAAGCATTTCCATTCAGTAAATCTCACAAATCTACGAGGGGCCAGGAAAGAGGCAGGGAAATAAAAACTGCAAAGAGAAGCGCTTGCTAATAGCAAAGGCTGAACGCACGAGAGACCTGAGAGACCTGAGTCAGGTCACACTGGCCTCTCGGTAACCTCTCTGTTAAGAAAGTGATAATACAGCAAGGGTAAAAGGAATCAAAAGGATGACCGGCTGGACGTCGACAGGCTCTCAGGAAACCAGCATGTGTTCCAGCGAGTGGAGACAGAGTCCTGCGGCGTGATCTGCTCATCAAAGCTCCTCCCGTGAGATCCAGTACTGCCCAGGGGCTGCGGGCCCTGGTTGTCCTCCTCCCATCCTCCCAGGCCAAGGACCGGACAACTCACTACCTGAGATAAACACAGCGCTCGCGTCTCTGCGTCAGAGCCACCACTAGCTCCAGGCAGGACACCGCTTCCGGGAGTTTGAATCCCGCGGCTGCAGGGCGGGACACGTCACTGCCGGCTTGGCGAAGGGCGGGGTCTGCAATCTGAGAACAGGCGGGAGAGAGCGGGGTCTGCAATCTGAGTGAAGGAGGGAGAGGGCGGGGCCTGCAATCTGAGAGAAGGCGGGAGAGGGCGGGGCCTGCAATCTGAGAGAAGGCGGGAGAGGGCGGGGCCTGCAATCTGAGTGAAGGTTGGAATCTGAGGATGGAGGAGAGAGGGAGGGCCCAGGAGTCTGAGGGCGGGGCAAAGGCTGAGTCTAAAGCCAGAGGAGGGGCGGGGCGAAGACGGGCTCTGGAATCAGAGGGAGGGGCTTGAAACTAGCGGGCAGTGGGGATACAGGCAGAGTAAGGAAAAGTACAGGAAAAGTAAGGACGAGCAAGACATAGAGCCCGACGGGAGCTACATTCCTTTCCGGCCGGCTTAGGGAAGGACCTTGTGAGGATGGAGGGTGTGGTGTGAAATGAGGCGGTGTAGGTGCGGGGGTGTGGGCGTGGTATGGGCGGAGCCAAGGACAGATTCGGGCGGGGCGACCAGTTCAATCTGGGTTTGCTCGCTTTTCTGTATGGGTTCGGACCCTGCAGTTCTCCAAAGGACAAGCTCTATGACCCTCGCTTGGGACTGACTGGTCTGTGTTCTTTGGGAACCAATTTCTCTCTGTGAGATGGAGCCCCTCTATCTCCTTGAGTACTGAATTCCACGGGGAAGCACAGCCTCCTAGTCTTCCGGGTGGGCCACTCATTTACCCTGTCAAACTCAGGGGCGGAGCAATGAGGAACCAAACTGTGGGGAGCTGATAAACTCCCAGTTTAAAAACCGAGATTGTGAGCCCCAGCAGCGACTCCAGATTGCTGCCCTACAGGCAGATGTATCTTTAACGGTCACGTCGGGAGTCTTGATTAGCGTCTTGAGAACTTTGTTTGCTTAGGGCGTGTCTTTCTTAGATCTAGCCTAACCTAAGCATACCAGAAGTTTACAACTGAAAAAAAACTCAGTAGCAAAGCATCCTAGGAAGGCTGTGTATGTAGTACAAGGGTTAAATTCTTTTTTTTTTTTTTTTTGGTTTTTTGAGACAGGGTTTCTCAGTGTAGCCCTGGCTGTCCTGGAACTCACTGTGTAGACCAGGCTGGCCTCGAACTCAGAAATCCTCCTGCCTCTGCCTCCCAAGTGCTGGAATTAAAGGCTTGTGCCACCCCCGCCCGGCAGGGTTAAAATCTTGAATGCCTCTTATTAGATGTGTGGCCTTGAGAACAACACTTGAGCCTCCGTTTCAGTATCTATACGAGGATGCAGATAACCATCTCAGTGTGGCTGCAAGGGTTAGACTTTAACTGGTGTAGTTAGGCACTGTTAAATAAAAGACAACAAACCCATTTGTTACTGACTCTAGTGCACGAGAAACCATGTAAGGAACTTCAGGTTTTTTTTTTTTTTAAATCAGGAAGATGGCAATTCAAGAAACTCGAATTCTCTAATTACACGTACCTCCCGCCTGAAGTATGAACGGAGAAGGAAATGGAGAAAAAAATAGACTTATTTTATTAACCACAAGATGGCACACTAGAAGGCGGCAAGCAGCCTTTTGCCTTTCAGTGTCTATCTTGCCCTTTTGCCCTGTTTTTCACTGGAAGGTATGTGGGCCCCAAACAGGTGGAGCCCTCGGTGACCCAGTGTTCCAAAGAGCATCCTGTTCTGGCGTGCTGCCTTTGCACATCTTACCTTCTTTACGTAGAACCGTGAGGTGTTCAGTTTAACACTTCTGTATTGATTAAAATTAAAATGTCTTGTAATTGCTGTGATCAGCTTTTCTGGCAAGTATCCACTCCAGCAAAATGAACTCTCATAACCGGAGACAAGGGAGGAAGGGGAGGGACTATGTTTCTAGCTAACTTCAATGAGCAGGTGATCGACAAAAGGTGAATTTCAGTGGGCAGCTAATTCTGGAGAGTGCAGTATAAAATAAACAGAAATGAGGGGTATTGTGTATGTTTTTATTCCTGGGAAACAGTTTTTATTTTCTTATTTGTGTGTTAAAGTGTCATATGGGAGGGATTAGGTGTGGGAGAAAGTTTGTCAAGTGAACTCAGGGTGTGAACATTCACTGTCCAGACTCTATATAAGAAGCAAAATTGGAATCAAGTAGGGGGATCTTGGATGCATACACACTTTGCACTCATACACGTACACACACACACACACGGGGTGGGGGGAATAGTGCTTTGACTAGAGGAAGAATAGGGAAGGGATGGTGGGGATACCCTGTGGACTGGTACCTGGTACTAGGTCTGTGGGACCAGACACTACAGTTCTACATCTGCCCTCCAGGACCCTGGTTCCTTTGGAAGCTGCAACGAATAGAGAGAGGAACAGCCAGGAGGTTCAAACAGCGTCAGTGATTTTAGACTTACTAATTGGAAACCAGGAGGCTGATGTGATCTGAAGGGTTATAGCTTCCAAGGGGCCTTGCATGAGTCCACAGGACCCTGTCTGCTAACAGAGCTGCATGTCCAACAGAACATTCTGCCATGACAGAAAACTTCCCGTGCTCTGTCCAATATGGCGGCGCTGGCCACATCTGGCTGATGACTGCTTGAACTGTGGCTGCTATGAGTGAGAAAATGAGCTTTAAAGTGCACTTAATTTTGTTTTAGAACAGACAGCTAATTCTGTTATTAGAAAAAATGTAAGTATATTTGAAAAACTTGGGTATAGGAACTAGTGAGAGGATTCAGTAAGTAAAGGTTCAGGCCACCAAGCCTGACTACCTGAGTTTGATTCTCAGGATCTACATAGTAGAAATAAATACTGACTCCATAAGTTGTCCCTTAAAACACACACACACACACACACACACACTGAATAAATGTGATTTAAAAAGAATACACATATCTTTTGGGTTGTAAATACTATAAAATCTAAATATAGATCAAATACTTCTGATGAAGACTTTGTGTTCTAGTTGAGATCTGACATACATAGCAGATTTTAAAGACTTAATATAAAAAGAGAATATAGAAGATTATACTAATTTGTGTTTGTGTTCTTACATATTAAAAAACATAATATGCTGGACTGACTAAAATGAAACATGGAAATCAGGCTTACCTAGTACGCTTAGTTTTTAGTGTGACTACTAGAAAATCCAAAGTAGCGAATGTGACTCATGTTACATTCCTACAGAACAGCACTGGTGTGCATATAGTAAAGGATCTTTATTGCAGTGTGTCCCCCCTCCTCTTAGGTTTATTTTTACAATATTGGTTGGGTTATAGCTCAGTGATGGAGCACCTACCTATGCACGAGGTCTTGGGTTTGATCCCTAGTAGAGATAGAAGTGGGGGAAGGGAAAAAAGGGATTCTTTTTTGGATTGGTGTGTGTGTGTGTGTGTGTGTACACTTGAGCTTATGTGTATGTGTACCCACGAACACAGAGGTCAACCTCAGGGACTTTTCCATCCACTTTATCTTTTCTAGGGATTTGACCTTAAGCTAGGCTGGCTGGCCAGAGAGCCCTAAGGATCTTCCTGTTCTGTCTTCCCAGAGCAGCACTGGATTGCAAGTGCATGTCACCATGCCTGGTTCATTTATATAGGTTCTGGGGATCAAACTCAGATCCCTATACATGCAGAGCAAGCACTTAATAGATTGAGCCATCTCCCGAGTCCTTGATTAAGACTTTCTCAGAGAAGGCCATGTTCACGCCTAGCAGATATTTATCTTCCCCAAGTATCCTGAATAGTGACAACAAAGCCAAATGTTCTGAGATACTTTCTCTCCCCCTGACTTAGACTCAGTCACTGCCAAGCACATCTTTAAAGGAAGAAAAAATTTTAAATACTATTTTACAGTGGGTTCACCCTTTTCACGAATTCCATACTCATAGATTCAACCAATTATAGAATAAAAGATATTTGAACAAAGTAAAAACTTGTATTGAATATATACAGACTTTCTTCATTGTCAGTATTCCCTAAACAATATAGCACAATAACTATCCACACAGTATTATCATCATTGTAGGTATTATAAGCACTCTAGAGGTGACGTAGAAGAGGATGTGTATAATTTACATGCAAATACTGTTTGATTTCATATAAGTATGAAATGCTCAAGCATTGAGCATGTGTGGGTGTATCTGTGGTGGCATATAGAACTAAATCTCCCATGTATCCTGAAGGACAACTGCATGAAGTTACTTAAAAAAAATAATATTCACTGTGCAAAGCCCTACAATTAAGCTAGTAAAGAATAGTATTTTAATCTAAAAATGCATTTTAGTTGTTAAGTGAAATCATTTCTGTATAAATACATCAGCAAACAGGTCTTAAAATAGACCATGCATGAATGCCATGCTGTTAGGTAACGCATGCCTAAGAAGCTGAGAAACCAGAATTGAAATCAGATATTATAAATCTATCTTCACTTTCTCTGGCTAAATTCTCTTTAATGTCCCTACTATTTTGTTCCTCATATCTGTAATTTCCCCTCCAGGACAGGCCTAAGGCTACTCACAGAAATTAATGAAGACTTTTCTTAAATGATAGATCTTGGGAATGATGAGACAGATGTACGGTCCCAGCTGAGGAATAGATGGGCAGAGAGTTTTGCTCAAAAAATAATTCTGATCAAAATTTCAATTTTTCAAAATAAAAATTTTACGTGTATGCACACATGTATGGTATATACATATGTGTGTATGGAGGCCAGAGGTTGAATTTGGGAGTCATCTTCTATCAGTCTGTACCTTATTTTTGAGACAGGATCTCTCTCTGAAATAAGAGCTGTTTTGGCTGGACTGGGTGGCCAGTGAATCCCAGCTATCTGCTTGTCTCTTTCCCAATATGCCAGTGCTGGGTAATGGTAGTGATTGCCACATGTATTGATCAGGGTTCTCTAAAGGAACAGGACTGCAAAGATGGATATATATACTCAATGGCTGTCTCCTGACAGAAAGGCTGAGAACTCAGATCTGCCTAGTCCATGAGATTGGAATTCTCACCTGTCCCAATCTGGTTCTGGAGTCCTAGGGAACTCCTCGAAAGCTGTTGGTCTTCAGTCATTTTGGAATCCAAAAGAAATAGGTTCTAATTCTAATGATCATTATTGCCTGCTTGTGCTAGGAAGCAAGTGAGCAGCAGGCACAAAGATCTCGTGAGCTAAGGGTAGCCAGGTATCTTAGGTGGGATTTCTGATGTGAAGAGACACCATGACCTTGGCAGCTCTTATAAAGGAAAGCATTTAATTGGGGCTGCCTTACAGTTCAGAGGTTCAGTCCATTATCATCATGATGGTAAGCATGGCAGCACGCAGGCAGACATGGTGCCGGAGAGGTAGCTGAGAGGTCTACATCTTGACCATCAGGCAGCAGGAAGGGAGGGAGATACTGGGCCTAGCATAAGCATCTGAAACCTCAAAACCCACCCCTAGAAACATACTTCCTTTAACAAGGCCACACCTACTCCAATAAAGCCACACCCCCTAATAGCACCACTCCCTTCATTCAAAACACCACACCAGGGGAACAAAAGTGCCATATTAAATTTCTTTGATGTCACAACAAATCACTGAAAACTGAGTGACTCAAAACAACAGAAACCCATTCTCTCATAGTACTGGAGACTGGAGGTCAAGGTTATTTATTTTGCCAGCTCCCCTTTCTCTCCCAGTTTCCCTGGGTTTAGTGATTTCTGACAACCCTTCCATTCTTTGAGATGTGTCATTACAACGGTTCCTCTTTTTGTATAGCATTCTCCCACATGGTCTATGTGCAGATGCCCTTCTTCTTATAAGGACACTAGTCATATTGGACCTAGGGACCATTTAATCCAGAAGAACCTCATCTTGACATGGTTTCAACTGGAAAGACCCCATTACAAAAACAATGACATTCATAGGTTTCAGGTTGCCATAAATTTAGGGAACATTCTTCACCCAGTATGCACGTCTTAGTGACATCAAGGGTAGTGCTTGTATTCTAGGGTGTGTGGGTGAAGACAAAGCACATTATGATATGTTCCAAGAAAGGGCCAAAGGCAAGTCCTGGGTTTACACCTCAGCTCTGCTATTTATGAGCTGTAAATTTAGCAAGTTATTTAAAGCACCTTGGGTTTCTCACCTGTACAGTGAGAAGAGAGTCTACCTATAGGTTTGGTTTTTTTTAGGACTAAAATAATCACTGCATTGAAGCAGTTGGGGCAAGAACAACCTACTGAGGAGGCTGCCACCAAGTCAGAGGTGACAGGAAGAGAGGTTGCAGAGTTGACTGTGAGGATGCCACAACGGATGGGGTAGAAGAATAAATACATGAATTTCCTTTTGTAACCTCTGTGGTCCCCAAAGCACACATCCATATTCATATCTCACCAGTGAGTTATACCTGTCTGTGACAGTTGATGTTCTGCTTGGCTTTTGTCAACTTCACACAAAGGAAATAGGGCGTTTCCTTGATTGGTGATGTGGAAGGGCCCAGCTCACTGTGGGTGATACCATCCCCTGGCTGGTGATTCTGGAAGATATAAAAAGCAAGATGTACAAGCCAGTAAGTAGCACCCCTCCATGACCTCTCTCATTAGTTCAAGTGTCGGCTCAGACTTCCCAGTATGATGAGTAAGACGAAATAAACCCTTTTCTCCAAACGTTTCTTTTGATCATCGTGCTTTATCACGCCAATAGAAACTTTAAGACACAGGGTCTGTATCTTTAGCCCTGGCCTACAGAAAAGTCAAGTTCTGGGGATGAGAACACCTCTCTACCAGTGTGTTCTTGATATCTTTGGACATGACATGTCCTCTGGGATGCTATAAGTTCCTCTGGACTTTGATGGTACATCTAATCTACTATGCCCAATTTGGGGGGGGGGTGGTGGATATTTTCACTGCTTGTCAGAGAATTCAGGGTTTTCCTCCTAACTTGAAGTGGGCAATTGTTATAATGCAAGTCGACGACATCTTGTAGTACATTTACCCCACATCCAAGGGTCACTTAACATGTGAAACTCCGTGCAGTCTCCCTGGAGACTTTCCATATCTGTAACTTCATTTCAAGGTATGTGTTCTGGAGTATTCCTTGAAGCAGCATCTTGAAACCCAGTCTCCTGTGCATGACACAACCGTTCTACTCAGGAACTCTCAATAACCGCAGGTGAACACACTGGGTCTGCACAAGAATGAAGCTTTATCAGCCAGACAGGATGGAGGAAGGGCTCAGGACCAATCGCTGCAATAGAATCAAGGACTGTACTAGGCTTTAATGGGTAGTCCTAATTCTGCGGTCCCACACAGGGTTCTGGGTAAGCTAGATTGGTCACTGTGGTCCCACATGGAGCTCTGGGTAAGCTAGATTGGTCACTGTGGTCCCACACGGAGCTTTGGGTAAGCTGGATGGGTCACAAACTAAAAGTCATAAATGTAGGGAAGGAGAGAGGATGAACCGATGAGGGTTTGAAAGGGGATAAGCAAAGGCTGGGGAGAGTAGAATCCAAATGCATTATTTATACAGGTAGACTAGTCAAAGAACTAACCTAGTAAGGAAAATCAGGGCAATTTTCATGGTGGACAAAAATGTTTGTCACATGCACAGTATACCCTGGGGCTTGTGAAGTGTGACTTCCTCTGTCTTGATGTGGAGGACTGTTAACATTTATGATCTATGTACTTTTAGAGAAACAATGTGTTTCACAGTAAAAAGGAGGAAAACCAGACAAATTAACCAAAAATAACGCTTTCTGAATTCCACCCAGATTCTCAGTGTACACTAAACACAATTCTGTATATAAC
This sequence comes from Tokudaia tokunoshimensis, assembly GCA_036184795.1. NCBI lineage: Eukaryota > Metazoa > Chordata > Mammalia > Rodentia > Muridae > Tokudaia > Tokudaia tokunoshimensis. The sequence continues at coordinate 156,827,874 of BTHU01000001.1, read as the reverse complement.
TCCTTACTTTGACTAAGAATTTGAGAAACTAATTGAGATAGAGTTTAGTCTGACTTTCCTGTATATTTGAAATCTCTGCTTCCAGTTGGTTGTATGTCAGAAGCAAAAAAAAGAGATTCTTTGCTACCACAGCCTGATTTGACCATTCTCACACATGATAATCCGAATTACCGGCTTGCATTAACAGTAAGACTATAAAAATCACAAAATTATAGCCAGATGCATGTTGATTTTCTTCATGCTTCCTGCCAGGCCCCATAGGACTTGCATCTTACAGCACATTTTATAGATATCTTTACAAATAAGGACACGGAAGGAGAGAGTGGATAAGAAATTAGGTGATGTATGTAGTTCAAAGTGGTAAAGGACTCCTCATATGCTGTAACCATCAGGCTGCATGACCTTACTCCATTCTCCTTAAGCAGACAATGCATATTCAAGAATAGCGGGCAGCCCCTTCTCCATTTCTATTGAAGACTGTTAGCTATCTGTTGCCCAGAGAGACCATGTTCCTGTGGCAAATCCGCTGGGAAAGCTAAGGACCAAGGATAGTGAATCTAACCCGTTTCTTTCTGGACATTAACTATTCCTGTAATATACAGTAGGGGACGCCTCTTGGCAGCTTTTTAAAAAGTCTTTGGTGTTGCTGAGGGGGCGTGTCCAACATCAGGAGAAGAAAAGTCAAAAGTAAAATTTAAAACCCGACTAAATAGTTTTAAAACTCTTCGAGACTCGATAAAACAGTGCAAGAAAGTGGTAGAAAACCAACGAATTAGGCTTCTCGAGTTACTGCTAAAAGGCAACTGTCTGCAGCTCGATCCAAATCCACCGTCGTTTCATTGGCTGCGCAAAACTTTTCGTCGAAGTGTTCTTTTTCAGGTTCCCATTTTGCTGAATTCATAAGCCGCGCCTGCGGGCCTGGGTGGACTCTGGGAGCCTGAATATCAATTTACACTTCGGCTTCAGCAAATAATCCTCCAAAGGCCACCCCCCTCCCCTGCACAACCCCCACCTCCACCCCACCCCTGCCGGAGAAGCCCTCCTCCTGGCCGAAGAAGCCCTCCCCCAGCTGGGAGACATCCTCCTCCTCCCAGGGCGGAGGGCCCAGCGCCAGCACCGCGTCTTCCCGGCCGCTTGGCTGTAACTTGATTTCTCCAAGAGCCATGCTTCGAGTGATTGTGGAATCTGCCACTAATATCCCTAAAACGAAATTTGGAAAACCGGATCCTATCGTTTCTGTCATTTTTAAGGGTAAGGCGACGACGTTTTCTTCTCTTTCTGAAGCCTTTTCTGAAAGGCAAGAATCTCGTTCAAGTCAGCTCTTGGCATCTGGTGAAGCCAAGCCTCTCTCTGTTCCCCTGACGGTCCCAGTTTTACCTGGGCAGGTCACTGTGGATCATTACTGAGGGAATTTAACTTTCCCTAGAGCTTGGAAAGAATCACTGACTGGCCTGACATTTCTGTACACTCTCAGGGAACCTCTGTTTGCTACCCTCTTGATTACAAGTGTGAAGGTCTTTGTCGCTTCAAAGTTAGTGTCCATAGATGTGGGTGCCTTTTGAGACTTTCCCTTCTCCCTGTGAGAAATGAGTAACGGAGGAAGATGAGCTATGCGCTCATTGCTGGAGGCACCATTACTCTTAACCAGTTCGATTCTGCTTTTGCCATCATTTGGGCTTTGTGTAGGGTATGAAGAAGGCACTCTGTCTAGCTTTCTGATTCCCCAGGAGTTGGGGTGTTTGGATATGTTCCGTAACTTTGGGATTGCCCACAGCCAAGGGACTCTGAAGCACATCTGCAGCTTTGAGAGTCTGGCTCTACAGGACTGGATACCCTTGGGCAAATGACGTCATCATTCCTCTACGTCTCGGCGTTCTTCTGCAAAACAAGGAGGAAGGTTTAGACTGGCTGGTCTTTAAAAGGCCCCTTGGAATTCCAAACATATCTATGACACTAGCTGTGATTGCGGTGGAAGGGAGTGGCAGAGGGGACCGGGCAGCTCTGTCAACATAGGATGCCCTCCTCCATCCTAGTAGGGAAGGTGGCCAGGGCTTGGGTTGGAGGGCTGGGATAAACGTGGGCATGGGGGCTTCATCTCTTTTCCTTTTGGCCGCGGTCAGTCCTGGCAAGACTGCGGCTTATTTTGTGGGAGTACCGTGCTGACCTAGAGCTTTTGACAGGCAGGCATTTCCTTACCACACCTTGGCACATTTCCTGCCAACCCCAGGAATTTGACTACTTCTCCCTCGTAAGTACTGTGCAATTCACCCCTTTCTCCACTCTTGTGTCCATTTCTGAAAATCTCTATTTCTGTTCTCAAATCTTTTCTTCCGAGGGTGAGAACAAGAAAAGGAAAGAAATAAAACTAAAATCTGCTAAAGGGCTGTTCAGTTAAAAAGAGAAAAAGGAAGAGAGGGAGGAAAGGAGGAGGGAGGGAGGGAGGGAGAGAGGGAGGGAGGGAGGGAGGGAAGAAGACAGGAAGATGAAAAGAAGAGGCCTAGAAAACAAAATTCAAATTCTTACTGGACATTGTGGTTTACAGTTCTGCCTCTAAATTATGAGGAGTCATATTAAATTTATTTGCATGTGGTAATTAAAAAAATCTAACTTAAGGCAGTTTCACAACGCTGACATAACATGAAGAATTTGCACCTTTCATCATTGGCATGTAAAGAAGGTGCTAGGACTGAGAAGTCACATTTAGGGCAAATTGTACATATTAGGAAATAATCTAGAATTAACAGTGTTAAAAATCTAATTTATTATCCAGGAAGAATATGCAATGGTTGAGACTTTTAAGTGACTAACAATATGTTGATGAATGAAAGCGCTCCATTGAGAGGGAGAAACCAGGTAAATCGGCAAATGTGGCCGAACAATCACGGTTCTGGTTCCCTTTAGTTGTACAGATTGAGTGGTAAAGTCATTCATTCATTCAGTTATTCATTCATTCATCAGACGCAAGAAAGATCGTTGAACTCAGTGTGGGAATGTTTGAACTCCAGGCAAGCATTTCTTTTTTGGTGGGGGTCTTCTCGTTGTTCAGCCCTGAGGATCAAATCTAGGTCACACTCTGCCTTGAGCACACTCCACCACTGTCCTGCACATCTGGACAGTAGCCAGCATTGCCTCAATAACCGATAACCTTGGATATCTCAGCTCTAACTATGAAGGTCTCAGCTTCCGTAGCCATGACAACTGGCTTTCTAGTACCAGACTTTGTTTGTGAGGTCTGAAAGAGGTCTTAGCAGGTATGGGACAGGTAGTCATGGACATGATTTCTTTTCCTGCCTTCCTTTTCTCCCCCAGCAGTCTGAAAACCCTTGAGACAGGAAATCCCTCCAGTACCCAATTTTGAGCACTATGTAAAATTAAGTCGAATTAAGTCCTGATAGAACTAAGGATCTCATATCGTGGCATCAATGTTCACAAATGAGCAAGGGTGGAAAGCAGCTCAGCCTACCTCCCGTGATGACAGGAAGCATGGCCAATTGTAGGGGGGGACGTGGGGGCGACGATACTCGCACAGATTCTGTGAGGCTCTGTCTGTCCATCAGCTTTCCATCTCTGTGACAAGGATGGAGATAATCACCCCAAACAGAGAACGTGGCTTTTGGCTCAGAGCAGACCTATTGCTTTTTAGCCTTGAGGAGAGGGGAAAAAGGACGAGGGACACCTTCTGGTAGGAGTGTGTGGTAAGGAAGTCTTGTTCACATCATGACAAGAAAAAGAGGGAAAGGAAGAAGTAAGGGACAAAGTCACACCCCACTGACCTAACTCCTCCTACAAGTCCCCAGCTCTTAAAGGTCCCACTGCCTATCCACTGTAACCACGCCTTTCACTGCTGGGACTTTGAGGGCCAACTCTCTGCCTCTCAGCAGAGACCCTGCTAGCCTGTAACTACACTGCATCTGGGAGCAGACATATTAGTCTCCAACTGACTTGGAGCTGCCCTCAGGCCTTTGTATAGCCTTTGGCTGGCTGTGGAGTTGTAGCTGCGGGCCTCAAGTGAACCAGAAAGGCTGGTTGTGCTTCTTTTGCCGATATGAAGGTGTGCAGGAGTGGATTATGAAGGCGGCAGGGCTTATGTCTTTTTCCCCTACTTGGGTTCCACGAACCAGTTCTAAAATTTAAGCCAGCCTGCCTGAGAGCTACAGGTAGCCATCTGCCCCGAGCTCCTTGTAGGCAGCCGGAGTGTGCAGCTGCCAGCAGGAATTAGACTGTACAGGCCTCTGAGACCTCTCAGCTCCAGATATCACCATTTAGAGATTTTAACTTGAGGGATGGCGAGAAGCCCGATGGTAAAAAAACGCTTGCTAGCAAGCCGGGTAGCCTGAGTTCAGTCCTTGGAGCCCACATGGGGAGAGGGAACACGCTCCTGCAACTTGTCCCCTAACCACCCCCCCCAACACACCCACACACATACGTATACACATTCACACAGAGAGACACAACACGAACAATAAAAGAAAAAAATTTAAACTTCATTTAATTTTCATTAATATCATATCTTAATTCTTTGAATGACAGCAAAATAAACCAAAGCTCACCATAGAAGGGACTAAACAACTGAAAAAGTGATAACTCTTACTCCAGCCCTTCCTGCTGTTTGCACACTTCCTGGGAACCCCTGGTCTAATCCATTGTATTTGAGGCAGGGGCTCTTGTAGCTCAGGGTGACCATCGAGTCCAGAGCTATCTGAGGATGAGTTTGAACCTCTGATCCTCCTCGTTCTCCAGTTCTCCATATCCCGAGTGCTGGGACTTGCCATCACGCCTGGTGTGTTCACCTGAACAGTTAGGTTTAAATCTCTTACAGCCTCTTGCCGGAGACAGACAATTGCTCCAGTCTTGTGAGCGTGTGAGTTTCTGAAGGGCTGGTGCCGTGGGGATATTTTGGTTTGTTTGTTGGTCGATAGCCTTTGAAAAGTCATTTTGCTAGGATAAAGGATATTACCATATACTTTCCTTTTCTCCTCCGATTCATTCCTGGCTTCTGTGTGAAAGAAGTCTCTTGAAAAGATTAGTGGAGAGAAACTGTTCTTGTATTCTCACACTCTGGTACGCTTTTACTGTGTTTTTATTCATAGGACCATCCCTCTCCTGGGGAACATGGCAGGAACAACAGCCATGACAGCCAGACAGGTTTCCTATCCTGTCCTTGTGATAGGGTCATTTTGCACCCAAGCTTCTCGTCTTCTTGCCACTTGCAGATCCTTTCCTTGTGGAATGCCTGCTGCTACTGTCTAGATGACCACTGGGGAACTGTTGGGTTAGCATGCAGTTTTCTGCATTATTCTCATTTCTCTTGAACATGTTTTATTTACTGTGTAAGCCTAGACATTTTGGGTGCCTGTTCCAATTAGTGCATCCAACTTGGAAGTCTTTTTGTTGTTTTGTTTTATTTGGGTGTTTGGTTGGTGTGTGTTTGTGGAGTGGGGGTCAGGACAACTTGTGGGAAGCATTTCTTTTCTTCCATCATGTGGATCTCAGGCTTGGTGGTTAAAGGCCTTCACTCTCTGAACCATCTCACTGGCTCCACTCACCTGTTTCTTAGCAAGAATCACTTTGTTATTTGAAATTGCTGCTTGAAACAGTATTTTTAAAAAACTTGCAAATAAAAAATATCATACACCCAAAGTAACCAGAAGGGCACCTTATGCATCTCCATTAACTTCACTGTTAAATGATACAACAGCAGGTCAGATAGTTTTATAATAATAATATAAATAAATAAAAATAATGATGAATAAAAACAACAAATAAATCACAAGTTATTATTACCTAAAATTTGTTACTTGATTTTATTTTCATTTGGGGGGTATTAATATAGTGTGTGTGTGTGTGTGTAACTGTATGTGTGATTTTTGACTGCTATTTTCTATTTTTGTTTGTAAGTATAATTTATTTTTAAGTGGCACAGTAATGGTTCATGTTGATGAGGTGCAGTGCAGCTGCACCCTAAACCTAACTCTAACCCTAAGCCTAACCCTAACCCTAACTCTAAGCCTAACCCTAACCCTAACTCTAAACCTGGCCCTAGCCCTAGCCGTAACCCTAACTCTAACCCTAGCCCTAACTCTAACCCTAGCCCTAGCCCTAGCCATAGCCCTAGCCCTAGCCCTAACCATAACCATAACCATAACCCTAAACCTAACATGTCTGCCTTCCCAGAGCTCAGGAAGTAGAGTTAGGAAGATTGCAAGTTTGAGTTGAATTCAAAACCATCTTAGGCAACATAGTAAGTGTGTGTGTGTGTGTGTGTGTGTGTGTGTGTGTGTGTGTGTGTGTAAAATGATCAGATCAAGGCAATTTGGCGTATTTACTACCTCAAGATTTTGTATTTCTTTGTGTGAGAAACATTCAAAATCCTGAAGTATTTCCTTATTTTCTTCCTTCCTCTTTCCTTCCTTCCTTCCTTTCTCCTTTTTCTTTTTGTGTGTATGTATCTGTTTGCATGTGATGTATGTTTGTACAGTGTCCATGCCAGTGGTGCATGTATGGAGTCTAAGATCAGCCTTGAATGATACTTCTCATCTTCCGCCTTGTTTGAGGCAGGTCTCTTGTTTGTAGGTGGCCCACAAGTTTCTGGGGGCTCTCTTGTCTCTTCTGTAAGAGAGTTGGAACCTTAGGGTCACACTGTACCCAGCTTTCTGTAGGCTTTGGAGATTTGAACTCAGGTCCTTGCCCTTGCTCAGCAAACACTTTACCCACTGAGGCAAACCCCCACTATCCAGAGATAAATTTTAAAAGAATCTTTTAGACAAGCTTTAAGAAGCTGTGAGATTTTGCTAAGAATGGTGAAAGCTCTCACAGGACCCATTCATTGTAGTCTCTGGAGGTGAGCTGCCCATATAGAACCTTGATCTACCTACCTAGGGTGTGTTGTAGAGTCTAGAAGAGTCTTCACAGATAATGATGGTCATGGAACTTGGGTACTTCAATGGAACCATGGTCTTGTATCGGCAAATACTCCGGAAAGCACAACTGTTTAATCTGAGTCACTTTCCTCACTTCCAGGAGAAAAGGGCTTGGAGACTAACTGTTGAAGGCTGGTGGCCCCACCCTGCTGAGGCACGGGGGCTGTACATTTCCCAAAGGCACATTATTTGGCTCTCGGTCATCTACAAAACCACAGTTGCTTTTAGAAATTAATTAGCGTGTCCTGGTTGTCCTTCCCTCCTCCACAACACAGCTTAGCAGCCATTGGTTCTTCCCTGGCTTCTTTTCTGGTCACTGGTTTCTCTCTGACCCTAAGACCTGTCCAAGTGGCATGTCTGCGCCTTCTCCAAAACCTGATACATGGATGGATTTTCAGTGTTGGCCACTGAAAGAGGTGGCAGGAGGTTAGAGACATCTTGGAGTAATGAAACCTTGTTAATCCTCAAAGGGGCCTTGGCGATTGGCCCATCTTCTGTTGTTCGGGAAGAATTCCACTTAAAATTCTTTCAAGTGCCCTGTGGGTGGATTTACTGCTCCACACATTCCTGAGACTGAACTGAGCACAACCGGTTTGTAGCCCAGGTTATCCAGATAAATTGATGTGCTTGCATTCTTACACCTGAAAAGAACTACGAGAAGCTGCTGCCCTTCATGCTGAAGATTTATATGGGAAACATGCACTGGTCTATAGCACAGTCACTATCCAGCACACTGTGGCTCGACAACAATCTCCTTACTCGTGGCTAGCTTTTGTGGAGCAGCTGTTGAACAGAGCTGTCCTTTGAGCACAGTTCTCATTCAAAAAAACAGCTGTGGGACATCTGTCACCTTAAGCCTTTATCAACTGACTTCTAATTGACCATTGCCGAGCAAAGGCCCTGGGCTGTAGAGCCAGCCGTGCCTGAGGAATTCTAATTGCCATTTCTTGTTTCCTAATTGCTTATGAGCAAATAAAATCTTCAGTTTCAGTGTTTTAAATAATACTTAGTACTGGTTAGTTTCTTTCAACCCAATGATGCAAACTAGAGTCACCTGGGATGCAAACTAGAGTCACCTGGGAGAAAGGAACCTCAACTGAGGAGTTACCCCGTGTGAGATTGGCCTGTGGCTGTGGGGGCATTTTCTTGATTAATGATTGCTATGGGAGGGCCTAGTCCACTGTGGGTGGTGCCATCCCAGGGCAGATGGTCCTGAGTTGTTTTAGAAAGCAAGCCAAGTACGGATGGCAAGCAAATCAGTAATTAGTGTTCCGTCATGGTCTCTGCTTCAGTTCTCATCTCCAGGTTTCAGCCTTGGCTTCTCTTTATGATCATTATTGAACAGAGCATATAAGACAAAGGCAGTTTTTCCCCTCCTAAGGTGCTTTTGGTCATGGTGTTTTATCACAGCAACAGAAACGCAAAATAGGATGACCTCTCCTACCTTGCAGGGTGACTTGTGGATCAGGTAGAAATGCAGAAGACCTTGCACATAGGAATTCTAAATTCACTTTCCTGTGTGATAAGTTGCTTTTACGGAATCATACAGGGCACCAGTGTCAGGAGCCGTGGTGAAAAACACACTGAATATGTGCTGTTCTTCTAGGCCTTGGACACTAGAATGAGATACATGAGATACAAGCTAGTATCTCGTTGGAAGCATGGGGAAAGTTGCAATTTATGAGTAAAAAGAGGCCACATTTGGTGGCATATGCCTGTAATCCCAGACCTGAGAAACAGATGCAAGAGTATCACTACAAGTTCAAGGCCAGCCTGTTCTACATAGCTAGTTCCAGAGCAGGCATATATAGGAAGACCTTGTCTCTTTTTGCAAGCAAGCAAAAAGACTAAATAGAAGAATAGAAAGCTTTGAGAGGAGGGTGATATTTAATTTGGTCTTAAAGGATACGTGAAGACATGATTAGGAGGAAGTAGCTGGACATGTTTTACATTTGGGTCATCTTAACACCTGGGACGCTGACATAGGAGGATCACAAGTTTAAGGCCTGACTGGGCTGCATAGTGAGATCCTGTGAAAGGAAAAAGGAAGGGAGGGATGGAGGGAGGAAAGGAGGGATGGAGGAAGAAGACATTCCAGACTTTGAAACAATCACAAAAGGGTTGGAGAGATGGCTCAGCAGTTAAGAGCACTGACTGCACTTCCAGAGGTCCTGAGTTCAATTCCCAGCAACCACATGGTGGCTCACAACCATCTATAATGGGAACTGATACCCTCTTCTGGTGTGTCTGAAGACAGCGACAGTGTACTCACATACATAAAATTAAAAAAAAAAATCTTTAAAAAAAAGAAAAGAATCACAAAGGATAGTGGAATTGTGGATTTATGTGGTGAGATTAACAAGGGTAGTTCAGTTAGGGAACTGCGATTCACTGGTAACTACTGGGGAGCCTCTCTGGGAATGGCATCAACAGAAGTCTGGGAGATTGCTTAAGTCTATGGAGTGAGTCAATTGTTCCCCAGGACAGAGGCAGTTCCTTCAGGGCCACCTTTAGAAGGGAGGAGCTAAAGAAAGATAAGAAGGAAGCAGCCTGACTGAGCCAAATTAGTGAGAAAACCACACCTAGCAGGCTAATGGAACTACCCTTCTTGCCCTTTACTGTGAACTCCAGACTTCCCTGTGACCCCCTCCAGACTTCCCTGTGACCCCCTCGGTGTGTTTACCCTGTGGGGTGAGCACAGGCTGGGTGGGGTGACTCTGAAAGAGACCATCATGAGGGAGGCAGTCAGAGACAATAGTTTAGAATGTGAAAGTGATGTTTGAAAACAAACATAGCCGCCCGGCCTCCCAGAGGTCAAATGGGGAGCATTTCCTCAGACAAGCTGAGATGTGAGTCTCATTCCCTCCTCTCTTTGCATCCCTGTCCAACCTGGAAGGGTAAGGTGCCACAGTCAAGAGTCATTCTGCAAGGAGCAGAAGCTCATTCAAGCTTGTGCAAGGAAAGCGGGGAGGTTTCTAAGCTACAGGGAGATTTTACAGAATATAGATTATGGGCTCCACAGGGGTCAGACTTACATCAGGCAAGGCCCAATTGCAATGTGTTCTCTTTCCCTCCATTGTCCCTCCCTCCCTCCCTCTCTCGTGTTCTCTCTCTTTCCCTCCCTCCCAAGTCAGACCTCAAGAGAGTGACCCCAGTTGGCTTAGTTGTGTGAGACTGGTTCATCCCAATCTGCTGTGACCCAAAAGTACAGCAGCCCAGGACACACAAAACAGGTATACCAGATGTATCTACTGCAGTGAGACCTGAAAACCCAGAATGTGAACCACTTGGCTCATTTCCTTTCAGCTCAATAAATTTAGATCTGTTTTCAGTCAACCACTTGACCCACCCCCCTATATAAAGTGTCCCTTCTTTCTATGACCAACACAATATGTAGTAAAGGATGGTCTTTGGACTAGGAAGGTGAAGTTTTGCCCCTGGTTTTATTACTAGGAGGTGAAAAAATCTTTGGGTAACTATATATCTAGCCTTCATTTCCTCATCTATAAAAGGTTGGGAGTGATGTGCACCTCCTAAGGTATTATAAGGAGCAATAGTAGTGAATCTAAAGTACTTTCAAGTGATCATACCCTCCCTGCCTTGTGACCTCTCCTCCTCCCATCTCTGGAGGATGCACAGAAACCTGGAGGACATTTCTCAGGGGCAGCCCAGGTTTAGAGTAAGTGGAATGCCCTTTAGCTGTGACTGCGCCAGAATCAAGCAGAGCCTGTTTATTGGTGAGAATGTGCCAGGGCATCTCTTAGGTACAAGGTTAAGTTCTTTGTTTTTCATTGTGGTGAAAGGCATAACATTTGTCATCTCAACATTTTTAAAGTACAGTACAAGTGGGGGCAGAGGGCACTGAGTATTGACAGCTGCTGGATCTTCAGGAGGCTTGGACTAAATGCAGCCTGAGGAATTAGTTCTTGCCACTCTCCTGCCCCTTCCTCAGTGTTCACGCCGCACACACCGCCACAGCTGAATCCTCAGTGTTCTCTTAGGTCTTCTTTCACCTTCATGCTCCATGCAGAGGACTTGGGCAGAGGCAAGACTGGGTTTAATTGCATTCCAGGTTGTCCCTGGGCTCTGATGGAGCCCAGTGCCCTTGAGGAGGCTGCACATGGCTGGACCATGACACCAAGATGAATGAACACTGGCTGAATGAAGCTCTAGAGGACTGAGTTGTTCAGTATGCTGGCATCATTAGGATCTAGTCAGAAAGCAGGAAGAGTTTACCAAGAACAAAAGGATGTTTTTAAGAGAGAGAGAGAGAGAGAGAGAGAGACAGAGACAGAGACAGAGAGAGAGACAGAGAGACAGAGAGAGACAGAGACAGAAACAAAACCTAGCACTCCTGGTCGAGCTTTGCCACAAGGTAATGCAAGCATTTATGACAGACTGTGTGACTCAGAGGTGCAGAGGTGAGATAGCTTAGCAGCGAGTCAGTTCCCTGATAATCTAGATCAGGCTATTTTATTAGCAGGAAATAAAGGCCTAACCTATTTTACACAAAGTATTTTTTTTTTAATCTCATATTTAACTGGCAGGGTGAGGCCCCATTCCGCTTTACCACAGATTTCTGTTTGTTTGCTTCTTTTTATTTTACCTACGCCATGTTTTTTCACCCCAGTAGTACTGCATAGAGATTGGAAGAACAGTTCTGCTCTCTTTCTTTTCATTAACAATGTAGAAAGTTATGTTTCTGCTTGTCCTTCCTCCCTGCCTGGGCCCTCCCTGCCTCATCCTTTGGATTTCTTCTGCTTGGACCTTACAAACATGATTCTTCAGTATCTCTGGGTGAAGGCTATCAGGTCAGTAGGTCAGGCAACTTCTAGTTCTTTGGAGAGTGTGGAGCAAGCTAGGCTTGAATCCTGCCCACAGGCAGCCTAAATGCTAGGCTGTAAGCAGAACAGAGTTTGATGAATCAAATTGTTGTTGTTTTTAAAGATTTATTTATTTTTATTTTTATGTGCATTGGTGTATTGATTGCATGTCTGTCTGTGTGAGGATGTCAGATCCCCTGGAACTTGAGTCATAGACAGTTGTAAGCTGCCATGGGTGCTGGAAATTGAACCTGGGTCTTTAGGAAGAGCAGTCAGTGCTCTTAACCACTGAGTCATCTCTCCAGCACGGAGTTTAATGTTTAAGTTGTCCTCATTTGCAGGTCGTGTTGATGATGAGAACTTGTCAGCTGGTATGGACTGTGTAACTGCTTTATTTTTATTTATTAATTTCATTTTAATTAATTAATTAATTAATTTTAATCACTGAAAATATATGAAGTGTGTGTTTGTGTGTGTGTGTGTGTGTGTGTGTGTGTGTCTTTTTGAGACAGGATTTCTAGGTGTAACTCTGTTCTGTAGACCAGGCTGGCCTCATACTCACAGAAATCCACCTTTCTCTGATTCTGGAGTGCTGGGATTAAAGGTATGATCCACCACCACCTCCTGGTTATAAAGTCTTTCTTAATGTTTTGTGTGTGTGTGTGTGTGTCCACTTGTTAGTGATCTATGCAGGTAGGAATGCTTGCATGAGCATGGGGAGGTCATAAGAGAACACTGAGCACCCCCCTCTTGCTCTCCACCTTCTTCAAGATAGGATCTCTCGCTGAACCTTGACACTTTTAGGTTAGGCTTGACTGGAAGCCACCAAACCTTTTCAATCTTCCAAACCCAATTGCTAGGATTATAGACACATGCATCCGCAACCATTTCCTTTTACAAGGGTTCTGAAGATCGCAACTCAAGTCTCCATGCTTCCTCAGCATGTGCTCTTCTTACCCACTGAGCTTTCTCTTCAGCTCAGAAGTAGAATCTTACAAATCGAGCTGGAGAAGCTGTCTTGAGTAGCGTGGCTTAAGTATCTAGGTGAGAGTCTCATAACAGGTTTAGGTAGAGGTGGGGTGCTACCACCACAGTCTCCTCCCCTGAGGCCACCATACTGTTGTTCTCTATGCAGAACTGAGTGTTATCTCAGCCATGTCTGCCTGTAGCTGACACTCACCTATGAACAGCCTTTTTGGCTCTCATCTCTTCCAAAGAAATACAGTATAGGGCAGGTGGGCCACGCCACCAGACAGACAAGGCATAAGAACTGGCAAGGCTGAGTGAGCTCAGACCCCGAGAATCTCGGAGATCTAAGACTGGCAGGAGTGGAGATGCTCCTTACCTGTCTGTATACTTGCTCTGGAACTCATAACCACAATACCCCACCCCGGGCAGTCAGTTACTTAAGGAGCATGTGGAGTCCTTCCCTATGCAAACAGAACATCACTAACATCTCAAACTCAGCCAATGGGAAACATCTACCCCCTAAATCCCACCCCACTCCTGGAATAAAGTGCACAAGTTATTTCACCAAAAATTGTCTGAGAGTGTCTGTCTTGAGCTGTAACATGTGGGGAAGAGTTCTCTCTCCAAAGTATTCATCTCTTGATCTTGGACCACCTGGCTGGCCAGGTTCACGCCCTCTCCGCCTCTGCCTATATCGCAGCCACCATCATTGTCTCCATAGGGACAAGAGACCCAGGACCTAAGCTGCCTGCACCATGCAGGCTGCCCAAACTTCCTCGCTTCTCTTCTAAGAGCTGTAACACTGTAGGCATTCCCAGCCCGAGGGAGCCCTGTGGTACCTGTTCATTCCCATCTCAGCTTCCTCCTCCTCAGGCTGACTTGGAGCAGAAGTGTCTGATATTTTTTTTAATTTCCTGGGCTTTTTTTTATTGTTGTTGTTGTTGTTCAACAGTGCCTCTCTATGCAGCCCTGGCTGTCTTAGAACTTACTATGTAGACGGTCTTAGCCTCTATCTAACACACAGAGATCACTGCCTTCATGTCTCGAGTTTCTGGGATGAAAAGCATGAACGACCTTGGGAAATTCAGCTCTTGGGTTTCTTACCCTACTGGGTTTAGACCCTGGATGCTGGTGCCTTTGGTCTGGACACTTCTGACTCCGTAGCATTGTCTGAGAGTCCCTGATGCTCTCTATATGAGTGGAGAAGAAGTCCATCCCCCCAAACATTTACATGCCCAAAGTCATTTCATGAGCGCTGTCTCATCTGCTGTTAACAGCCCCAGGATCAACTTGGGGAATAGTTACATCTGTTTTGTGGGTGCAAGTGTGCCCCTCCGTGAGATAGAGGGAGAGCAAACCTGTGTAGGCAGAAAGAGGCAGAGGGGATACAGAACCTGGACTTCCCTCTGGGGTCATCGTCATGACCGTCTTCTCACTCAGAGCACAACTCTCTTTGAACATAGAATCTCGCACTATAATTCTACCCTCTGATCCTTCCTAGGCTCCACTGACCATGAACAGCCCACTTCCACCCCTGACTCCCTGTCCTGCCTCAGATCTGTAGCCAACAACCAGTCAGCTTATTCAGGAGCTAGAGGCCAGAGTCAACTGTGTCATAAGGGCGGAGGGCTGAGAATGTATTAAAACTCTTGGCAATGATGAAACTCTTCTTAAAGAGATAGAGTAACTGTGGGCCGAGAGATAGCCTATTGTGGAACACTGGGTCAGAGGCTCCAGGTAAATTTCAGTTCGTCATTTTTCCTCCTGGGAATAACAGGATCTGATGGTCACAATTTCTACTTTGCTTTGCTTTCGTTTTCAAAATTCTCTTCTGGGGTTATTGACTTCCTTTTGATACAGTGTCTTGGGTAGGGACTGGCTGATGGGAGCAGTTACTAATTCTGACCACAGGAACATCCCTCGTCTTAGGCACAGTTTTACTCTTTCATTGGATCCTTGCTGCTTCCATGTCTGGCGAACTGAAAGCCTGGATTCACTCTCTAGCAAACTGTGTCTCAGATATACACCAGTCAGAAGTGAGAGTGTTCCAAGAGCTGAAACAGCTGTATTCAAATTCTACCTTTGTTTCTTGCTAGCGGATGACCTTGGATAAACTGTTTGACTTTCTTGTGCCTTGAAATGAAGATAATGGGAATAGGTCAACTCTCTTCTCCCTTCTCTCTTCTCTCTTCTCCCTTCTCTCTTCTCCCTCCCTCTCTCTCTCTCTCTCTCTCTCTCTCTCTCTCTCTCTCTCTCTCTCTCTCTCTCTCTCTCTCTGTGTGTGTGTGTGTGTGTGTGTGTTTGTAGAGTACTTATTTAGCATTCAGTAGACCCTGGCTAATTTCTGCCTAAAGGCATACATGTAATCCTACAGTATAGGAGGTTAAAGCAGGATGACCTCAGAATCATCTTTGGCTATATATAAAGTGGCCAGCCTGGACATGAGACTCTATCTCAAAAAACTAAAATTAAATTTAAAATTAAAAAAAAAAGAATAGGTAACCTCTAGGCAGCTCTAACCAGAGTGTCTGGCAGATTATAAACCCTATACATGAAAGCTAGTGTTCCTGAAGGTACCAGGACTTACTTGTGGATACATCTAGACAGAGTCAGAAGAAGCAGGTCATTCTGCTGGGAAGGCTTAAAAAAAAGCTACTGGTTGCTTGGTTCTTCAGCTTACAGTGGCATCTAAGGGCTTAGGTTAAGAAATGAAGCTGACTTGGAGCAAAAGACTGTCCTACCCTTTTCCCTGCAGGAAGTCTTGGGCAAGTCAATTAACTTAGCCTGCTTCCATTCCTACATCTGTAAAATGGGCACCCATTCCTATATCCATAAAGTGGACACACCCCAGTGGTTAAGTTAGGCATGGGGTATATTTAAAGTGTCCACACAGGGTGGAAACTCACATATAAAATCAGCCTAGCAGCCAGTGAAGCTGGATGCCATTCCCAGGGTTGGCTTTAAGTTAGGGGGCTTTTGTGAGTCTTTTAGATTTCTGGGCTTTATTGAAAGTTCCTTGGAGGATTATCATTTTATTCAGGAGCTCAAAACTCAAAAGGACATCTTAGAGGCCAATAGGGCATGGGCTGCAGAGGGAGGGGCAGGAATCCAGCTTGTTTTGACCTGGGGTATTCCTGTGTTCGTCCGTGCTATCGGCTGCCTCAGAACACACAAAGAAAGCTTCTCTTGTAGAGCGGTTGCTGTTTGGCCCATGCATGTCTCTTTGAACTCATTTGGCAACATCTTTCTGAAGCACTGGAGAAGCCAGAGTTTGGAATTTAAAAGTCAGGCATGCCTCCAGAGAGTTCTCCTGGGTGACTTGCCAGGATTGCCTTTCATTCCTGGGGACCGAGGAGTCTCCTTTTTCACCCCTGCAGACAGCTCAGGCCTGGTCCTTGTGGAATTACCCCATTCTTGTGGCTGCCAGGCTGACTGGCAATCAGGATAGTCACTGCTGTGTACCAGCTACCCTGGGTGGCCACTGACTTCTGGAATGGAGCTATGAAGGAATTATTCTACCAGGGCTGGCCCTTGCTTCACGGGGTACTTCCTGTCCCTTGAACCTCTGAGGCCTGGGAACGCCCTAGGGAAGATCAAAACAGTGTGTTGTTCTGGTATCCTACTAAGAAACACTCTAATGGCTGCTGTGTGCTCAGTGCTTAGACTCAGCCCTCACCTTCATGCTCTCTTTTGATATTAAGGCAACCCCACACACATATGCACACTCAAGAAGTCTAGTCTTTCAAGCCATGGAGAAGCTACTAAGTAGCAAGCACTCTGTGGGGACACCTGAATGGCAGTATTACTAAATTATAATCATGACCTTCAAGGAGTCATATTCTTTTAAGATTGATTTTTTTTTGGTTGTTATTTGTGTGAGAGAGGGTGGGGAGGAGAGGGAGAGCCCCTGAGAACTGGAATTAGTCCATGGTTGTGTGCCATCCAACGTAGGTGAAGGAAATGAAATTCAGGTCCTCTGCAAGAGCAGTAAGTGCTCTTAACTGATGAGCTATCTTTCCAGCCATAAGAAGTCACTTTCTTACTTTAATCCTCCACCGATGGGAACTGGATCTGTGTTTTAACTGCAAGATTAAAATGCCATGTCCCACATTTGCTTGCTGTGTGACGTCTGATAAACTGGTGATCATCACTGAATTTGCCTTTGAGAATTGTTAAGATGAAATCAGACAAATGTTGGGAGTAATGACCAGTTCTGCAAACTTAATCATTGTTAACCATGTGTAAAGGCTTAAAAGCTCTGGGACAGTTTTTAGCAAGGTGGAGATGAATTTATATGTGGCTGTTCATTTCTCAGGAGAAAGGGGCATTGATTTGAGAACCTGGAAATGTCTGCATGGGAGAACAAGTTTAGATTCAAGGCCAAACCTAAGATTTTTTTCTTTCTTTTCTCTTCTGTTTTTCTGTTTTGTTTTTGTCTTTTAGATTTAATTATTTTTATTGTGTATGCATGTATGTTTGACTGAGTGCATGTATGTTTGTGTGCCATGTGTGTGCCTGGTGTCTGAGGAGGTCATATAAGAGTACCAGATACCCTGGAACTGGAGTTACAGATGGTTGTGGATGCTGGGAACAGAGCCCTGGTCATCTTCAAAAGTAGCAAGGGCTCCCAACTGCTGAGCCACCTCATCAGTCCCATAATTCTTTGTTGCTATTGTTTGTGGGAAAGGACCTTATGTAGTCAGGCTGATTTTGAAGCTTGCTCTGTAGTCGAGGATAACTTTGAACTTCTGATCCTTGTACCTCCACCTCTGGAGTACTGAGATGCTGTACATGTATCACCATGCTTGGTCTGTGCAGTACTAGGGATCGAACCTAGGGCCTCAAGGAACTCAAGCTAACACCTTGAGACGGGAGAGTCTGTTAGGAAGAGCTGGTCGACAACTGTCCTTCCCCTGCAGGGGTTTTGGGGTTGCTGAGACATATATTTGGAAGTATCTAAAAACCTATTACCATTGTAAATATTATTATTAGGAACAATGTCTGTTATTAATTATTAGTAGGTCAGGTTCTCTGTAAGAACAATAGGGTGTTGGGGATATATGAGTTTGTGTGTGCACACGTGTATCTGTGCCTGTGTTTGTATGCCTGTATGTGTATACATGTGCACATGCGTGCCCTGTGTGTATCTGCGTGTATGTATATGCCTGTGTATGTTTGTATGTGTGTGCCTGTGTGTGTCCCCATGTGTATGTATGTGCCTGTATGTATGTGTTTGTGCCCATGTGCGCATGTGTGAGTGTGTGTGTATACATGCGTGTGTGTGTGTGTGTGTGTGTGTAGAAAAAGAGGAGCAGAGACAATTGCTTATGTGCTTGTGTACTGGCAGGTGTGACATTTGACACAGGTGACATTGCTGCTGTGCTGAAGTCTATAGGGGACGAGGGACTGGAAATTCAGGCCCAGCTTCTGTTGTATCTTGAGGCAGGATTTCTTCACTGGGGAACTTCAGATCTCTTTTAGGACTTTGAAGTGTCTAGATGAGGCCCACCTCCACAGCAAACTGTGTGGTGGGGAAAGCCAACTGGAACTTGACTGAATCTAGATTTACCTGGGAGACAAGCCCCTGGGTATGTCTGTGAGGGATTTCCGAGACTGGGTTAACTGAGGAGAGAACGCTCACACTAACTGTGGATGGTGTTACTCCATGCCTGCGGTTCCAGAATGACTAATAAGGAAATCAAGGGCAAGCACCAGCGTCCATTTTTTCTTCTTCTGCTTCCTGACTGTAGAAGCAGTTGTGACCAGTCACCTCTGGCTGCCATGATGGGCTGTCTCCGGACTGTCCGCCAAAATAGAAACTAGTGGAGAAAGTAAGTCTACTGTAGTCAGAGTCAACTGACTGTCAAATGTAAAGGCCAGCTACACGTCAAAGCAGGCCTCTGTGCACAGTCATGGCAAGTCTTGAGTGTGCGAGTCTCTCAGGCCTTGTCTGCTGGTCTGTCCTGGTTTCATTTCTGACACCATGATAAAATATCCTGACAAAAAGCATCACAGGGGAGAAAGGTGTATCTTAGATCACAACCTCAGCTTGCCAGCCATTACTGGAGGTAAGTTAAGTGGCAGGAATTTGAAGCAGTCATAACACATCCACAGTCAAAGACCTTGGGAAATTAATGTTGCTTGCTGGCCAGATTCCTCCACTTTATGCACTTCGGGGCCTCCTGCCTAGGGAAGGCTTGCAGATGTCTGGGTCTTCCTATCTCAATGAACTTAGTAAGAGAATTCCTCACACACACACCCATAGGCCAACCCAGTGTACACAATGGTTTGAGGCTCTCTTCCCAGGTGAGGCCTGGCTGTGTCGGTCAGGCAGAGTTAACCATCACAGGGTCTGACAAGGTAGGAACAGTGACCAGCAAAGGAGTGATTCTGTGAAGACAGACAGGGGTGTGTGTCTAGTTCTCTGGCACTGAGGCTGGCACACTGGCTCCACTAATCAGAAAACAGGAAACGTCCGTAAGAATGCCTGCAGCCGTGGTCCAAAGTTCTGCATTTGAGTCTGTTGTTTTGTCTTGGGATGGAAGTGCTTAGTTCCTTTCCAAAGGAAGGAACCGCTATCTTAATAACTGAATAGGTGACAGCCTACCGACGTAGGTGATAGGGAGACAAGAGAGGGCACTTCCGGTCATTTAATCTGATGTCCAGAGCCTGCAACTCTGACCTTTGGTAGGAAGAAAGGAGGTAAAATACACTGAGTAGAATAAATATCTTCCTGTGGCTACTGATAAGAACATATTTTTCTGTTTTTTCTTTTCTCATTTCTTTCTCTTTTTGGGGGGAGGGGGGCTGGTGTGTTTATCTTTGAGAGTAGGATTTTGATAAAATACAATGTATTTACCTTTTGATACTAATCAGAACCTCCTCCTTGAAAGAGATCCAGCTGAGTTTCTCCAGAAAGGGAGGAGCCGATGCTCACTCTGTCCTTTTTCCTGGGTTGCGGGGAAGTTAGGAGAGAGCCTGGGTCACATATGAAGTCTTTGAATCAGACGAGGCCTGGCTAGAGGGCTTCCTCCGAGCTCTGTGATCTCCGGTAGAGTTCATGAAAGGTCTCTGTAAAAGCTCAGCGATGTCTGGCTCCCACGGCTCCACCCCCGGGGTGATGCCTGTGTGTCGTCACACGTCAGCGTGTGTGTCTTCGTGTGAGCAACCTGGAATCTACTGAGGTTCCAGGTGAATGCCTCCACCTGAGCTGCGGTCAGCCGCCTTCGCCTGCCTTCTGTTTGGCTTTTCTGAGCAGCCTTTGTTCTCGGCATCTGCCCGGGTCATGAGCTCAGCCACGTGCAATTCGATGTTTGGGGTAACTATGGTTTTCCTTGGCGGATTACTAACTTCTGAAAGTCCTTCAGGCTGGCTCCTAACATCTTATTTCCTTCATCGACTTGTATCAGCCAAAGGAAGGTTGGCACGGAAGCCAAGGCTTTGCATTGTGTCTGGGCATAGCCTACCCACACAGCCTTTACCTCCTCTCATGGCCCTTTGCACTGTGCTGTGCAGAGTCCCCGGATGTGACTGATTCCCATCCCCAAACTGGCCACGCGCTGCCCCATTGCCACTTCTCCAAGAGAGCTTCCCTTCCCTTCCACCTTGTCAGTCAACCCTGACGCCGTCCCTTCTTCCTCTGTGAGGTCTTTTCTAGTACCCAAACTTGACATCACCTTCCTTCCCCTCCCCCGCCCCGAATTCGCATTTTCCATATTCCTCCAATGGCAACTAAAATCACCCCTTTCCTTGTCAAGTACCTCTTGACACACCCCACTAGAGCCCTTGAGGGCCAAGAGCTCATCTGGGCAAGTGATTTTGCATCTCTGGGTGTCCCGCTCAGTGCCTGGCGAGTGGTATTTTTTAAAAAACATTTGTTATGTAGAGGACTGAAGGAGTTCATAAAGTTTGTGAAAGACCTCACTCAGAAGACCATTGCTGCGAGGTGCCTGAGCCTGAGCCTGAGCTGGTGGGGCACTTCTCCCATTATTTCTCTTCCCCTAGGAGGGAAGCTTAGAAAAGAAAGCCAGTCGGATCATGTGATGCCCACTCCAGTGGAAAAGTTAATGCTTAGCAGAGTGAGGGCCATGACTCACAGCAGTGCTATGCTGAGGTCTTGGAAGAATGAGGTAGTTAGTCGTCCGTCCCCGCTCCACCACCCCCAGCAGACTGTGTTCTGGGAGAAGAAGAGATGTGGCAAGCAGCTGAACAAAACCCACCACCTCCCACGTTCCTCAGCAGCAGACCAAAAGCAGTGGTCGGGCGTGGCCCAAAGTGTGGCTGCCAATGTGCCCCTGCCTGCAGTCAAACCGGAAGTCCTCCACTTACTGACTGGGTGATTCTGAATATGTTGTATAACCTCATTTGCCTTAGCTGCAAAGGGGGAGATGACAAGAGTAATAGTAAAAATTACGCTGCCTGAGTTGAAATCTCAGGTTTCCATCAGGCCACATGTGAGGGATTTGCCCGTGTTGTATCCTCAGTGTCCGCATCTGTAAAATGGCCACCCCAGCCTCTCAAAGGTCAGCCCCCTTGGATTCTTTCTATAGCAAGATGGAGATGCCAGTTGGAAGCCTGCGTGAGAGAGAGGGGAACAGAATGGCATGCCCATGATGTTGGATCCTTATCCCTTATCTCCATGTGGATCTCAAGGTGGAGGAAGTGTTTTGAGATCCCAAATGTTATTCTCTTTGTAAAACTGACTCAGGTGACCCCACAACTGCCAGACAAAGGGGCAAATGGGTGGCATAGGAGGCTCCGAGAAACAGTTTTTAGGGGAGCCAAATGGATGGTACATGATCTTCAGTTATTTCTAGTTGATTGAATCTCTTGCTTTTTTTTTTATTTGCAGATGAGAAAAAGAAAACAAAGAAAGTTGATAATGAACTCAACCCTGTCTGGAATGAGGTGACATTATCGCTGCTGTTTCTTCTTACAATTATGGTCCACACATGTATTCATATCATTCAACTCAAAAGTATTTTCATGGCTATGTAATATTCTACTGAAGGGAAATCATGTGGCTTCTTTATATTGACCCCTCCCCCCAACACACACACACAGACACATAGACACACAGACACACACACACATACACACACACACACACACCACTCGCATAACACTGTTGAGTTTACATCTATTTTTATAAACAGCTCGGAGTTCAGTGTTCTTACAGATGGACCGAATGTTCATTCATCCCACGGAGTGGGATTTTCCCAGTCTGACTAATTTTTTGATGACCGGCTCCATTGTTTCTTTCATCTGCTGGGCTAAACCTCCCTGTCTTTGTTGTTCTCCCTGAGTCATTGGAGGGCGACTTCCCTTTCACCCACCCTAAATCCTTCCCTCTGCCAGCCTCTTTTAATGTCTAAATCCGAGGGCCACATCTGAGGTGAAGCTGTGGAGCCCCTTGAAGCCTCTGTGGGAAACCCTGCTGCTCAGCAGGCTGTGAGGAAGTCTGCTCTCTATAACTCACAACACAGTCCTTTGGACCGTCAGACCTGTGAGACCCCTGGTGCGGCTGTGCACACCTAGGACCTAGCAGGAGCTCCAAGGCTAAAACAAAGCAAAAACACATTTGCACACTTCTGTTCTTTCTGGGTTGGACTAATCTGACACACCTCTCAGTCCTCAGGACCCAAGGGAAGAGGTGTGTTGTCACCCATGGGCACTACCCACCTTACTCCATTTTGTTCCAATGTGTGCCCTCCCTTTATTTTGCAAATGTATCGATCAATTCTTTTGTAGCCTAAGCCAAATCTCAGTGAAATGCCCTTGCCACAGACTTTGGGATTGGTGGGTGTGTTCTCCTAGGAACTGTGAGCTAAACTTCTTCTATTCCAAAGCCACTACAAGGTGTCTTAACAGGCTGCTTACTTTGAATAATCAATTGCTCACCTAATCACTCAAAGTCTCTGGGGGGCTTTGTCATCTCTTTTGCATCTCTCACTAGAAAATGAGTTACTGAATTAAAGTGAGAATCTGAGACACAGCAACAGCAAATGGATAGCAGCACTGGCCACAGTGGAGCTTAAGGAAATGTACCTTAGAAGATGGGATTCTAGTTATTCATTACTGCCACGCACAAGAAGAGCAGGGTTTAAATATAACCTCAGAAGGAAGTATTTTCTCAACAGTTTGGTAGGTGTTAGTTCATTTTTCTGACTATGAGTCAGAGGTTTAGTGACCCGTCTATAGCCCCAAGATCTAGAAAATGGGAAGCCAGGAGAGGCCCACTCACTCCCTGGATCGCTATCTACTTTGTTTTATCACCATCCAAACTATAGAATTTAGTAATTCAAAGGAATGTAGTAACAGTTACTGCCCAGTGCGTCCTCTATTCTCTTTAACAGCCTTTGCGTTTCCATAACTTTTCTGTGAACAGATTTTGGAATTTGACTTGAGGGGGATACCGCTGGACAATTCATCTTCCCTGGTGATTGTTGTCAAAGATTTTGAGACAATTGGACAAAATAAGTAAGTTGCTTCCAGAGAATTTTTATCATTTTTTATATTATCTTACTATTTGTATTGTTGAATTACACATTACAGCATTTTTATTGACCTGTCTGTAGTATTTTCAATGTCCTAGGGCTGCATTTCCATGCCCCTATGCTCTCACCCCTTCAGAAGCCTTGTCAGATGGAGCTGTTCAATCACAGAACTTCCCCAGGACTATAGTGTTTAACACTCAGCCAGCACGAGACTATCTATCTCACAACTTCTTTGCCAACTGTATCCCTTACCTCTAGTCATTTGTTCTGAGTTGCAACTACATTAGGTATAACAAAGATCCTTTCTCTACTTGTGTGTACTTTGGTAGATTGTGTGTGTGTGTGTGTGTGTGTGTACCATAACTCATGGAAAGGCATGTTATTTTTAACCATAATTATAAGGTGTCAAGGTTGGGTGTACTGTTACATTAATAACAAATTTGGGAGAAAAAGAGAGTCCAATGCTCAATTCCACATGAGTTATAGGAAACACCTTGGCTTTCAGTGTTAGTGCATGTAAATATGCAAGTCTTGCCTCCGGCACACTTGGCACAATCAGAAGGCTGCAATGGGAGGATTAAGGAGTTGAGAGTTAGACCATGTGCCCTGATTTGCTTGGCTACCTCCTGGCACAGTGACTACTAGTGCTTGGTTTGCTGTCAGTGGGGGCTTGGTTTAGACAGTAAGTTCTATGATCAACATAATTGTTGAGATCTTTTGCTCACTGCTGTCAGAGTCAGAAAGTCTTGACAAACATCTGCCCCCCGGATAGTGCTTTATTGGGGAGTGTATTGTGTGTCTGTGTGTAGTGTGTAGTGTATAGTATGTGTGCATAGTGTGTATTGTAGTATGTGTGTGTAGTATGTGTATGTGTTGTATGTAGTGTAGTGTGTAATGTGTAATGTCTGTGTGTGATGCACTCTCAGTGCAAAACATGTAGAGGTCAGAGGCTGACACTGAAATAAATGTCTTCCTCAATTGTTTTTCTATTAATAATAATAATAATAATATAATAATAATAATAATTACATGATAATAATAATAATGATATTAGAGGCAGTGACTCTCACTAAATCTTGGACTTTCTGGTTAGACAGGGCCAGCTGGCCAGTGAGCTCCAGGATCCACTTGTATCTGACCCCCAGTAGTAGGGTTACACTGTACCACAAAGCCTGGCTTTTTATATGGGCACTGGTGATCCAAACTCATGCTTGTGTACCAAACACCTTACCCATTGACCATCTCTCCAGGCCTTTAAAATGTATTCTATCACTTAATCATGCCCCTTGAAACTGAAACAGTTTTATTTAAGTTATTTATTAAATTATATATTCTGAAATTATATATTCTAAAAAGCTATGGCTCTACTTACTCTCTTAAACTAAAAATTAATGCAATTGTTTGTTTGTTTCTTTGTTTGTTTTGGAGACAGGGTCTCAGGTAGTCCAAATTGGTCTCAACCTTGCTGTGTGGGGGAAGGTGTCCTTGAACTTCCCAAGTGCTGGGATTGTAAGGGTATAAGACCACAGCAAGATCAAATCTAGCCTTTTAAGGTTATGGTGTACATCTTAGTTTTGAACCATTATATGAAGAATAATCTTCCTCCCTAACCTCCAGAAGAGAGTTTTGGTTCCCCTAATTCAACTTCTGGGGAAGTGATTAGTAGAGACCACAGTAGCCTCTGACTCTCACGAGCAGTATATTCACCCTTCTCTTTCTCGTGTTCTTTGCACTAATGGGGACACTTTCAGTGTTCTAGACAAGCCCCCTCCATTAAGAATAATTAGAGGGTTTACATGCATCACAAAGTTTTCTAATGGCTGCCTTAGCAAAATGAGAATGAAACCAGAGAAGTTAATCCCTCTGTTTTAATCCAGCATATCTGAGATGGTATCTTCTCAGCATGGGATCAATGTGCCCTAAGTCATCAGGATAGTGTGTGCACAGGCTATGAAATCCAGTCTGCACTCTGTGCGGCCTTCTCACTCCGAGTGTTGTGTTTGTGCATTTCTACACAGGGTGGCTGTGCAATTTCTCTGAATCTCTACATCCTTTTCTCTAGTCAGAAGAAAGGAAGTATGATGGGTTTCATTATAAGCAGACCTACCTACCTTTTGGAATTCTCATATCTTGCTTAATACAGGTTTTCATAAACAACTTTTTATTGCAGGGGTCAGGGAGGGCATGCTATGTCACTGCATGAAGTCTAAGGGACAGCTTTCAGTAGCTTGCTCTCTCCTTCTACCACGTGGGTACCAGGGATCCAACTCAGGCAATCTGGCTTAGCAGAAAGCATGTTTATCTGCTGAGCCTTCCCTTCTTCCTCATTTTTTTGTTTTGTTGAGACAGGAGCTCATGAAGTCCAGTCTAGCCTCTAACCCCTGTCAAAAAACTACATTTGACATCAGAGGTTAACCAAGGCAGGTAGTGAAAAGGGGTATGGCATTGGTGACTGGGGTCATGCCGATAGCAGCTCACAGAGGTCCTGTAGACAGCAGTAGGGTCAGTACTACAGTCAGAGCAAAACTTAATTATCTGGGGCTGGCAAGAATGCCCAGTGAGAAACTCAGAACTCTTTAAACTCTTAACTGTATATATGTATAGACAGACAACATACATACATACATACATACATACATACAAACATACATACTTCTCTCTGGCAATTTATACATTCTTAGACAAAAGTTCTTTATAAAATTGCCTCATAGATAGAATGCTACACAAAAGGGGAATTACGGAAGGATGTTGGTAGTAAGTTCAAAGGAGTGTTTTACTCTATCTGTAAGCTCATTATAAGTTCAAAGCAACAGTTTCACATGGCCTGGTTCATCATAGTGCATACCTATGGCTTCATCCTTGGACCTGACCTAGAATGAATGTTTTTTTCTTGATCACAAATTTGTGATAAGACAGTTCCACAAGCCTATTTCTCTTCTTAGTGTAATTTATAAAAGAATGTTCATCATATTCCTTATTATGAAGCCTTTACTTACTATTCTATGAGGATGGGACATATTCTATTCTTGATTCTAACTTTATTACATCTATCTGGCAAAACAACTAAAACCATTAAACTTTCTCCCTTAAACTTTCTTCCTAAAATTATTTGAATCAAACCAGGAAATCTATCAAGTCATTAATTCATCTAGCATTAATCATGAACATTCTTCATGTTGATTTGCAGGAAATTTGCTCAATAGGGTGGACTGTTGCCCAGAAATCATTAGGCTATGTAATAGTGGAAGGAAAAGAATATCAGTAGCAAGAAGCAATCCTGAAATAAAAAGTCTCTGGGACTGTGCCTCTCTAGAGTGCACCCATTGCAGCCACGCAGAATGGTGGGCCATCTCCGGGAAACTCACTTGCTTGCCATAGCCTTTCCTAGATGGCTTCTCTCAACAGCCTCTGTAACCAAGGTTACAAGTTCTTAGCCTTCTACCTCCACCTCCCAAGTGCTAGGATTATAGGCGTGTACCACCATGGCTAGTTTTATGCCATGCTAGGGGTTGAATCTGGGGTTTAATGCATGCTCTACTCCCTGACCTATATCTCCAGACTGTGGCTGAGATACATTGCTCTTGTTTCTGTTACCAAGAACATATGAGAACATGTTCACTATAAAGACCACATGAGGGGAAACTAGGCAACACATGAAGGTGGTCCTTGCCACTCTTTCATCTCTCGCCCCCCCCCCCACTAAGGCACCAGCGTCCTCCCATTCCAGGGCTCCAATGGGATACCCACTCAGCCTGCTCTTCCAGTTAGGCAATGCATTTTCTGCCAGTATTTTTTTTTCCAGAGAAACTCACCTGGCCTGTGGATTTGTGTCCTTCAAGGTCCTACATCAGGTGTTGTTTGAAAGCCTCAGCTAATCGGTGGTAAATGGGTGGTAGGAACTTCTGGGTTGTCTAGTTAGGGTCATTACTGCTGTGATGAAACACATTAACTGAAAGTAACTTGGAGGAAAGGTGTATTTCACTTAACAGTTCCACATAACAGTTCATCTTCAAAAGCAGCGAGGGCAGGAACTCATGAAGGGCAAGAACCTGATGCAGCTGCCATGGAGGGGTGCGGCTTACTGGCTTGCCTCTCATGGCTTGCTCAGCCTGCTTTCTTATAGAACCCAGGACCACCAGCCTAGGGATGGTCCGACCCACAATGGGCTGGTCCCTTCCCCATCAATTACTAATTAAGAAAATGCCTTGCAGCCATATTTTTTGATATTTTTTTTCCCAGTTGAGGTTCCACCCTTTTAGATGACTCTAGCTTGTGTCAAGTTGACATAAAACTTCCCAGCACACGTCACCATCCCAGATATACTAAATTTTACTCACCTGAAAAAAATGAACAAAATGGATTTCAGGCTCTTTGGCCCCATCGTGGGGCAAGTGTTTTTTAATGAGATCAACTTTCTGCCCTGAAGATTTCTCTGTACAGTTACATACTGTCCTGAAAGTCTGGCCTGAGTCAGCTTAGCTTAGACCAGAGGGTGTGTCTTCATTGTCCCTGTTCTTTATTAAGAGCGTACCCCGGACAGTACAGAACCTTTGGCTCTCTAGACATTTCCACCAATCCAAATCTATGCCAGTCAAATTACCTATACATTTTAGGGGTGAAACCATCTGGGAATGAGCTGTCTGTTTGTACAAAGTATCTGCATGTTTGGTTTGTCTGCTAGGGATTTG
Source organism: Tokudaia tokunoshimensis (assembly GCA_036184795.1). Lineage (NCBI taxonomy): Eukaryota > Metazoa > Chordata > Mammalia > Rodentia > Muridae > Tokudaia > Tokudaia tokunoshimensis. The sequence continues at coordinate 156,799,978 of BTHU01000001.1, read as the reverse complement.
GCCTCAGGGATCTGCTGGCTGCCCAAGGAGGAATGGCTTTTCAAGGTGGGGCTGAGGTTTTTCTACCAGTTTGAGAATGTTCTCTGGGCTGACTAACCTGTTGCCATGGAGACTGGCAGTACAAACACACGTTTCCACTTGGCTTCTGCTGTTCCATTGCTTAGGGCCTGTCAGCAAACAGTGCCAGGCAGCCTGGTCTGGCCTGTGTGAGGTGGCCACACCCACCAGGATCAGCCTTGCCTGTGGTGTGCAGCAGCAGCAGCAGCCGCAGCAAGGATACCATCGCTCCAGGCTGGGAGCCTGTTGGTTGTTTTATGCTACCTCCACCTGCCTCTCATCAGTCACCTGACTATTCGGATTGAATGAGGGTGGGAGGGGGTCGGAAAGCCTCCTGCTTAGAGGATACACATAAAGGAATAGTTTTAGAAGTCTGTTCTGGGATGTTGGAGTGGAAGGATTTACCCAGACAAGCAATGACCTCACTTGTTAAGGACTTAGGAGAGAGCCATAGCTAGCTCAGTCCCCAACATCAGGCACCCAATAAGCCAGGGGTCTCTTTTTCTTGAGAGCCGTTTGGTGACCTGCTCAGCCTCACTCAGCAAGCCTGAAATAGTGTCAGGTCATTTACATCCAGACTTAATGATGTCTTGACATATCTGTTACTCTGGAAGCTTCTGACTTGTTGGAACAAGACTGTAGGTAGAATGACACATTCGTTCTTCGCTAAATGGAAGCAGTTTTTCCTCCCTAATTCTAAGAAAGAACAATAATAACAATAAAACAACAACACTCGGTGTCAGAGTATTCCTGGGCTTTTCCTTTAAGAAGGCTTTTTTTTTTTTTTTGTGCTAGATAGTAAGTCACCTCTGTTCATAACTGCACTGGTCAAAGTGTGTTCTAAGACAGTTCCACATCTCATTTAATCTTCACATTGGTTTTGGAGAACAGAGGAGACTGGAGGCTCAGTGACTTTGAGGACCCTGGTCCCTGTCATCCACTGGAGTTCCTAGAAAACAATGCCCAGGTTCCTGGATGGGTAGGAATGACAGATTTCTAGGTCTTTGGATGTGCATGTATATGCACACATGCATGTGTTCATGCATGCACGTTAGAACGAGCATCCAGGAGGAGATGGCACCAAGCAGGGATTCTACATCTGCTAGCTCTGCATGGGATGCTCTTTCTCTTACATTGCAAATGTGACGTCTTATCATTGGTCCTTAGTGCCTTGGATCCCTGAACCATAGATAACACAGGCACCAGGCCTCTCACTGTATCACCACCCTGTTCTATGAAGCTCTTAGTGAACATAGGAATGATGTGGGGAAGAAGACATTAGGCCAGGTCTAAGATAAGAGCTCAGCACATGTGTTATTCCCCATAGTGCTGTGTTTAGCTTGGCATTCATTCTGTTCCACCTTCAAGGCTCGTGTATAAGCTATTCATTTATTTCCTCCTTGTGCTAGACTGTAGGCTCCACATGCATCTTGATCAATGCTGCAGCATGAACAGTGTAACTATGCCCAGGATGCATGGGGGCTATCAACAAATGTGTGTTGACAGAATTGGTTAACAAGTGTGTTTATGATACTACTGCATGGGTGACATTTAACATTTATAGTCACTTTGTGGCTGGCTGTCATGACAGGCCACTAGTAACAGGTCACTTGTGAAACATCTGTCTACCTCAGCTCTCTGGAGCAATCCTCAGACAACTTGGTTATGGCTACAAAAGGCTCAGGCTAGTTCAAATACCAGGGACACAAGCGCCCTCAGAAAGCTGGTGTTCCTTTGAAGAGATGTAGTGCTGAAGACTGGGCTCACAGGAAGGCAAGAGGACAGAGGTTTACTGCTGTTATCCTGGAGACAGAGCGAGACTGGTCAGAGATCCAGCTCCTCTCGGTCATTAGGGAGTGGCCTTGGGTAAGTTGTTTGCTGTCTTCCAGCATCAGGATCCTCATCCTGAAAGAACCCATAGTTTAGTGGATCTGCCTAGGTGAAGACATTATTACAGGGTCTGTTTACCCTGCCACCCGACACAATTAAAGACCTGTGCACAACACAGGTGACTGTAGTTTTCAGATATCAAACACTTCCGACACTGTGCTTTGGTCCTGAGAGAGGGAGGGAAATCATGTGAGCCAACTGAGTACCCTAGCACAGTGCAGGGAGAGGGTCCCAGGCAGAGTCTGGCTGTCTCTCAGAGATGGAGAGATGCAGGTGGGATTCCAGGGATGCCAGGAAGCTGTGGAGTCAAGAGAAGACCTACAGAAGACAGGGAGAGGTGGAGAATAGTGACTGACCCTGATGGCATTGATACTAGATGTGAATGGAGGACAGGCTGTGGAGTTCCAGTCTGTAGAGTAGGAAAGATGGCGGAGTGTGTGGGCAATGGAGACTAGAAGTTATAAACCGGAGCCAAGCAGAGCAGCTGGAGAAGGAAAATGACGATGTCTGCGACACAACGACTGTAATTATCTCTGCAAGAACCTGTGTTTCCAATGTTCTTTTCCAATTGCATGTGTGTACGTGTTCATGCAAAACCACTACCACCTCCCCAACCCCCCCCCCCACACACACACAGTGAAGTTAGCAAAGGTATCAGAATGTTGGTTTCTGGGCAAGACTCTGATTTGCTATATTGTCCATAAGAAGGAGATAACAGAAAAATCTAGTAATATACCAAAAAGGAGAATAACCAAGTTCTTGCATAAGAAAATGCAAAGGGTCCAGCTGCCTGACCCCAGTGTTTGCTGGGATTTCATTTTGTCATTCACTGGTTGGGTAACTCTTAAGAAGTTCCTTCATCTTTACAGTAGGAACTACAGTACTTCCTCAGTGAAGGCCAGCTGGGGCACATTTGATATAGTTAGAGAAACGCTACTTCAATTCTTTTCTGGGAAAAAGTGTGGTCCTGCTTGTGAGACGTTTTGGTTCTTTACATGTCAGAGACCTTGCCTTTCAACCTATGTTCTGTTATGTCACATAGCTTTGAGGCTCCTTCCAGGGAATGATGTAGGTGCTCTGTCCTCAGTCCTCTCCTGAGAGTGCTTGGTGAGAGGTCAGATAGCTATGGGCTATACGGTTTGGGAACAGCTCCACCAGCTATATGAAAAACTGAGTAGATGCAGGGGCAATCCCTAGTTTTGATTAAACAAACAAACAAGCAAACAACAACCCCCCAAAATAAACCTTCATTTTCAGCAGAGCAACACAAGACCAACGCAGTTGCTGATGAGTAGTATCTCTGAATACCAGGGAGGTGTTGTAAGCATAGGATGCCCTATGTCAGAAACATAGACAAACATGTCTGTGTATTTCCACAGTGCTAGGATTTATGGAATAACAGTAAAGTCATAAGGTATGGTGGCTTCCTTGGCAGCAATTTGCCAGATAATCCCATTTTCCTTAATGGCTAGGACTAAGACAATCACAGGTTCTTTTATTCCAACCTTAATTACTAATATGAACTCTTAGATCATGTTATACATGGTAAAGGTCTATCTAGTTTTGTTTGTTTGTGTGTGTGTGTGTGTGTGTGTGTGTGTGTATGCATGCAAGTTACATTACAGAATAGCTACAAAAAGTTAAAGAGGCAAGGCATTTCAAAGACCTCCTAGAGACCAAAGCTGGGAAACAGAGAAATGCAAAGGAGCCCTGATGGGTATGAGACCGGAATCAAGCTGCAGAAGAGGCTGGAGAAGCTATGTGGTTGCTGGCTGCCTGTAACAGAGATGCTGTTGCAGGATCTAAGCAGAGCTGCAGCGCAAGAAGAGAATGGCAAGACCTGGTCTGGGTGGACAGACGGCTGAGTAGATGGATGGAGAGCAGACAGGTGGGCTGATGGCAATTCCAGTAATCAGCATCAGTGGTGGAGAGTGGGGCCCAATGAAACTGAAGCCCTGGGGACAGATGGAAAGTTCCCTGTTTGTCTGTCCCTAGACCACAAAGCAGGTAGTCAGGTCACAGGTCACCATCACGGTGTTAGAGGTCCATCCATTTCCAGGTGAGGGTTAATCCTTTCTTGGTCTGGTGTGTCTGATGAGCTCTTGGCCTTGACTTTCCTACTGTGATTTTAGTATGCCCATCTGCCCCTACAGCGTCAACTGACCTGAGAAATTTATAGGGCAGTACCCATTGTACTCCCAGGAGTAGGTCATTTCTCAGTCTGTACTGTGAAGGTGGTGTCAAAAGGATGGTGCCATTCACAGGTCCAGCCAGATGCAGGGTCATCCTGCTTCCTCAAAATGAAGCCAAAAGCTGCCTGGAAATGGTATCTCTCCAGGCAAGATGCAGCCTAAAGAAACTACCGTTTTACGATATATGGGGGTAACTTAAGGCAGTGTACAGCCCAATCCTAATAAGAGACTGAACCACAAGACCCGATGAAGGCCAACGATGTTCCTATAAGTCCTGGGGTTCCCACTGTGGTCTTGTAAGTAGGTCAGCATGGAGCGTGGGCCTGGAGAAAGATGTATGGAGAGCTAAAGGAGAAAGCCACCTCATAATAACAACAGCCAGGATGACCCCATTCCTTCTCTGCAAGGAAGCTTTAGAGCTTATAAACAGTTGTCAGAGACATTGGACGATCCTCAGTTACAATGCCAGTTCATTCACGGATCCCACAAACACTCACTAATGCCTAATGTGTGTCACCAACAGCTCAGGGGCACTGGGGACACTCCACACCTTTCACAGAGATCACAGCAGGCAGGGTACAGTTCAGTGGAAAGGCACAAGGGCCTGGGTTTGATTCTCAGCCCTGCAAAACAAACACAGCCAAAGAAAACAGCGAGTGCTCCTACACACTCATCTGAATGTGGGGGACAGATAACCAACAAGTAAATAGATATGTAGTAGCATCAGAGGAAGGTCTTAGTAGGGGTTGTGGGGTTGGTGTAGATAGTCCCAGTTAGGGATGAGCACTCAGTAAAACTTATTCTCAGTGCCTTGACCAATGGAGTGTCTCCGTATTAACTGTTGACCACTGCAGAGAGAAGCTTCTGGCCAAGGTTGAGGGCAACGCTAACCTATGGGCATAGCATAATATTTAGAGGGCAGTTTGATAGCATGCTGTGTAGCAAAAACAACAATAGTAGATGCCTCTCTAGACCTGGAAGATCACAGCCTCCATTTGACTGATAATTTACTTTGATATACAAAAGCTTTTTAAAATTTCATTAGATCCCATTTTGTTGGTTATTAGACTTATTTCCTGAGTGATCAAGTCTTGTCTAAAAATCCTTGCCTATGCCTATATTTATAAGTGTGCTCCCTAGCTTTTTCTAGCAGTTTCATGTTTGCTTGTTTTTAAAGATTTATTTAATTATTCATGTGTTTGTGTGGACGCTTGCATGCATGTCTATGCAGAGGCCAGAAGAGGGTCTCATTGTCTTTCTATATCACTCTCTGCCCAATTCTTTGAGGCAGGGTCTCTCCCTGAACCTGGGGCTTTTGTTTTCTTGCCTAAGTGAGACATCAGCAAGCCCTAGTGGTCTACTGTCATGTGGGTCCTGGGATTTGAACTCTGGTCCTCATGATTGTGGAGCAGATGCTATTAACCTCAGAGCCTTTTCTCCAGATCCTTGTTTGTTCTTTGGGACACTCTTGCTGTGTAGCCTGGGCTGATTTCAAAGTCATGACAATCTTTCTGTCTCAAATTCTGAAGTGCCAGGATAATAAACATGGGCTATTATATTCAGCATTTTCAAAGAAATCTTATGTATTTATTTATGCCCACCTGCCCTGCCCATGTCTTTGGAGATTTGGGTTGGGAATGGGTCCAGTGTAAGTATCTTCCCATGCTTTTCTTAGTTTCCTTTTTCTAGAGTAGTATCTGAAATAGTTAAAGCTCATTTTTTTAAAGTACCTGGCATGTTGTTATTCTTTTAATCTCTATCTCTGCACTATTAGGTAAGATCTGTCAGCCCCATTTATAGACATAGAATCAGGGAGCTCAGAGGAGTTAGTCTGTATATAGACTGTAGCACAAAGTTGAGTACAAATTACGTTTCTGTCTTTGCTGTCCCCTTACCTTCTAAGGTTCACTCATGTATGAATGACTGAAGGAATGTGCTTATGAATGATAAAACTGATCTGATTCTGATGTTGAGAGAATTAGACAGTCAGAGTCTGGGAACTCCACTGACCTCTTGCACCAGCCAAGCATCGATTAGACTCTTGAGGACCAGGTCAGAATTGGTGAGGAAGAATAAGCAAATTATCAGATATAGTCGTTCATTACAATCATATTGATTGATTGATTGATTGTGTGTGTGTGTGTGTGTGTGTGTGTGTTTATGTGTACATGCCATAGTGCACGTGAGGAAATCAGAGGAAGACTTGCAGGAATCAGCTCTCTTCCACCATGTGGGTACCAGGGATCAAAGTCAACCATCACATTGGGAAATAGGAGCCTTTGTTGCTGAACCATCTCACCTGCCTGACTACAGTCATTCTAAAGAAAGAATATTGAGGGTGTGGAGGGTGTGGACCATGCAGGGAAGGCTTTGCCCACATCACGTTTGGGAACACTGTGGAGCACCACTATGCCTGCAGTTTGTTTTCTGGGTTTTTTTTAAGCCCATGAAGCCTTTAAATGGCCAAGAAGAAAGCTTCAGGGCCGTCTTTAAGAATCCTGGTCTGTAGTAAGAAGGGACGGCCATAAGAAAGGTATCTAGATATTGATGCAGTTCTGTTGACGACAGTTTATTTTGGTAATCATTGGATTTCTGTACACATTTCTCAGTGGTGACCCTGTGTGATCATATAGAATGGTTTTAAAATACGAGGGGTTCCCCAGTTCCTGCTTTGCCACCCACCTTCTCCAGGCCCCTACGAGAGTGTCTGCTATGAGCATGTATGTAAGAATCATCTCGAGGCTCTGGAGAGGTTAATGGTTAAGAGCACTTGCTTTTGTAGAGGACCTGGGTTCAGCTCCCAGCATCCGCATGGTGGGTCACAGTCATCTGTAACTCCAGTTCCAGAGGACTTAAGTTCCCTCTTCTGGCCTCCATGGTCAATAAGAATGCATACAGTGCGCTAATATACACATAAGCAAAACACTCATACGCGTAAGATAAAAATAAAAGGAAAGGAAAAGAATCGCCTTAAGAAATAGTCCAATTCTGGTCTCTGGGAATCTGCATGTACCTGCTGCTGCGAGCTTTCAGAGGTGCATTCTGAGGGACAGTTGGGAAGAGATCAGAAACCAGTGAGGATGGGCCCCTCTGGTACAAGTGAATCAGAGAACTGAGGGAATGACCTTTGCGGAGCTTTCCCCTTGGTAAGGGACTCTGGCACCATGAGCTGCTATTACAGCTGTGTCCAGGAAGAAACCCCTCTGTGTCACTTGTCAATGCTTGTTGAGCAAGAGTACCCAGGGCCACCACCATAGGTAGAGGAGCCAGTGCTAGTTGAACTACAGTAGAAGAGAGAGATGGGGTTCAAGACCCCACATAGCTCAGCCACACTGAACTTACAGCCAAGGGTCAGGGAGGGGTCAGTGGATGGAAAATTCCTGAGAGGAAATATCCGGGACAGGGAAATTCTGGTTAAGCCAACCTAACAGGATTCTTGCTGAAGGCAGGCCAGGGTGATCCCCAGTCACGTGGGAGGTGGGGGGAGGGGAGAGAGATAAAGAGTCTGATCAGATAATAAAGGTGGTCAATCAGATACGCAGGGTGGGGAAACCTGTTAAACTCAGAGGGTCCTTTGTTAGATCTGAAGCAGAAGCACACGCTCTGTCTAGGAGAAGGTTCCTAGGAGAAAGTCTGGCTTTGCAAAAAGCCTTTGTCTGCGGCCTTGCTTCTTTTTTTTTTTTTTTTTTTTTTTGGTTTTTCGAGACAGGGTTTCTCTGTATAGCCCTGGCTGTCCTGGAACTCGCTCTGTAGACCAGGCTGGCCTCGAACTCAGAAATCCGCCTGCCTCTGCCTCCCAAGTGCTGGGATTAAAGGCGTGCGCCACCACCGCCCGGCTGCGGCCTTGCTTCTTAAGGAGCATGCCTAGTTCCCTCCTTATTCTCAGGGAGGAATGTGGTGGGCACAGGCCCAGAGGAGGAGCGGTGTGGGGAATCCATGCAAAGTGGTGCAGGCCTGGCCAAAATGACAAACTCAGGCAGCCAGAGCCAGGGCCTTCCAAGAATGGGATAGCTTGGTCTTTTCGGATCTTCCACAGGGGATTTGGGGATTGTTGAGGTCTGGAAAGTCTTTTTGGCCCAGTTGCAGGCTGTGATTCCTCCCAGAGGATGGTAGGGCTGGCTGTTTACAGTCCCGAGAAGCAGAAGCAGCGAGTGTCCAGTTGGTTTTCAAGCCTCTCAACAGATCTTTCCTCTCTGAAGGGGATTCCCAGCAATCCCCATGGTGGTGATGTTCCTGTTACACAGAGAAGGGACCCTGGTGAGCTGTCTATGTCAGTGTCCCTGCTGAGGCCCTCAGCAGGTCCTTACTCACCACAGAGGCATGTGGCTGAGAATGGGGGCCCAGGCTGTGGGAAAAACATTTCCATTCCTCTTTGTAAAACCAATTGTATGTTTCCAGATGAACACAGCGCTGAGGAGGTTCTTAACTGACACCACTTAACTAAGTCAGCTAGCTTGGCTCTCAACTCCCCGGGTTCCAGGTATAACATGCAGTTGCCAGGTCATTCCCATGGCTTAGAAGTAGTTCCATGTCATGCATCGAGGCCTGACTCTGAGTTCTATGTCAGTCACAGACTGAAGGAGCAGTGACCTGGGTTTCCTTTGGTGTCGGATGCATCTGAAACTTGTTAGTTCTCGCAGGAGAACTGCAGAGCCAAGACCTTGGCATTTCTTCCACTGTGGCTTCCTTTTGGGACTGTGGCCCATCTGTTAGAGCCTTGGGAGCAGTCCATGGGAGAATCTTATTTTTCTGTGAACCACAGGGCAAAGCGTCCCTGTTACCCTCACATCTTATCATCTTGACCTATTTATAGTATCACATTAGTAATAGGGATCCTAGGCTGAGTGTCAACTCCTTTAAAGGAAATCGCTTATAGTCAGACTGAGCTGTTCCTGCCCTGAGTGTAGGAGGTCAAGTTATCATTCCCCGTGTTCTCACCATTTTCTGTATCCAGGCAACGGCCCAGAAAACAGGCCTGGCTGGCTGACCTGCGAGGCTAGACTACAGTTCAGGCATTAGGCAATGCTTCCTTCAGTTCAGTCAAAGGTCTCAGAAGCTGTATCTGTGTTTGCATCTTTCTCAACTCAGCCTCACTGTCAAAATATCTTCAAGATTAGTCTTTCCAGGCATTTCTCAAAACACAGTCTTTACTTCGCACGCACATGCATGAGTGCACACACATGCATCTACACACCAAGTATTATTCTTTTACATGTCTTCCCCCACAACAAAACCATCAGAATTTTATGATGAGAAAGTAAATCTTAGCAACGGATCTCAAGCTTCTTAAAAGAAGGAATTGAGGTTAGACTATATAATTGGCTCCTTTTAAAAGAAGGAATTGAGGTTAAACTATAATTGGCTCCTTTTACTTGTCTCCATTTCTACCCAGTCATCCGTTACTGCCCTCTTCTGAGGGAAAGAAACCCAGCAAACTGAATCAGAGCAGGTTACTAGCCATTCAGCTGCATAAAAACAGGCTTTGTATGTACTCAAGCCCATTCTTTCCAGTTAGCCACAAGCCCCACTGTCCCCTACTGCATCGTGTAACTTCACTGTATATTTTATTCTCTTATTGTCTTCATCTTTGCCTCTAAACTGTGTGTGAATTAGTTGTGATCTGTGACATTATAATTTTGAAGGCAGATACCCTGTCATTATGATGTCTCCAAAACAATTCTAGAATTGTTAGAATTCTAGAGAGTACACACACACACACACACACACACACACACACACACACACCCCTCAAAAACTGGTAAAGCAAGAAAAGAAATACTTAACACAGTAGTTTCATAAATGGACCTGTGTGGGATCTATCATATGTATAAGCCTAACCTGTGAAATTATTCACTTCTGTCTATTTGTTTGCCGACAATACAGTGGCTCAAAGAATGGAGGGCAAGACCTGAGGGGGGAGGGAAGAGGAGAGGGAGGGAGGGAAAGAAGGGAAGGAGAGAGAGAGAGAGAGACAGAGACAGAGACAGAGACAGAGACAGAGAGAGCACAACACTTGGTCTACCACAGAAATTATTTTCCACCTGGGTGATTTTGTCCGCTAGGACACTAGGTAATGTGGGAGAGGCATTGATCTGGTCTCAGATGCAGGCTCAATCCCACACCAGGCCTCTCTTCAGTTCCGCATGGCCTAGCCACCACACCCTGCCTGTTCTCAGATTGATTTACCACTGATAAGCACCCCGGTCATTCTGGCTCTAACTGGCTTTAACAAAAGCAAATCAGTACATGTTCAAGTGTATGATGTCAGCATCTTACTCCTCTAACTACGCCACAAGTCACAGACTGAGGAATAACGTGTGTTTCCCACCTTACCAGGTAAACACCATGTTTAGACAAAGCCAGATGGGTTTTCCTTAAAAGAAAAGGAAGAGAACACATTTCGTTCTTTGTGTGTATTGAGTGTGAATGCCTATGGTGTGTGTGTGTGTGTGTGTGTGTGTGTGTGTGTGTATGTATGGTGTGAGTGCCTGTCATGTATATGTGTGAGTGTAAGTGTGTATGCACACCTGTGATGTGTGTATGTGAGTGATTGTGATGTGTGTGTGCACATACCACTGTGCACATGTGGAGGCCAGAAGACAACCTTTGGGAGTCAGTTCTCACTTTTCTCCTCACTAAAGAAGGGTCTCACTTGGTTTGCTCCATCTCCACATACCACAGGCTAGTTAGCCCACAAGCTTCCGTCCATGCTTCCCACCTCCAGGCTGGGGATTACAGGTGTGGGCTACCACATCTGGCTCTTAATATGGGTCCCGGGAATCAAATTCAGGTCACTAGGCTTGCTCCCCAACCCTCCCAGATGACTTTTAAGCATGTTATTGTTTATATTTGTCTTCTTAAATTTTTTTACTTGTAATATTTATTTTTGTGTGCGTGATCATGTGTACAGATGGACAAGTGTGGGGAGACCAGGGGTCAGCCTCAGGGTCACTTCCCAGGAGCAAGCTACCAGGTTTTTGAGATCAATTCTCTCTCTCACTGGCACCCAGGCTACCCGATTGGTTAAGGCTGTCTGGACAGCGAGCCCCAGGGACCCCTACCTCCATCTTCACCTTCCCATCACTGGGATTACAAATCTGCACCCCAACTGTAAAGCTTTTTACATGGGCACAGAGACTGAGCTCAACTCCTCATGCCTTTGCAGCAAGCACTTTACTAACTCCAAACCCCCATTTTGTTATTCTTAAAAAAATTGCAATTGGTCCACCCCATAGCTGACTGTCTTTTTTAAAAACCATGAATCAAAGCTCTCCTGAGCTGTCTGTGGGGGCTGTGGGAGAAAGGTGAGTTGGTAGAGTAGCTGCTTTGTCTGGTGGAGGTGGAGTGGGTGTATCTCTCTGACCTCATATTAGAGCACTCAAACCAAGGAAGGAGAAAATGATGCCCACAGTATATGAATTATCATCTTAATATGCTAACATTCATTATAGTACTGTATAAAGTTTCTATCCGTTCTCAGTCCTGTCTGGAGGACCTAACTGCTGTAAGGCTCACCCATCCTTCTGAAGGCAAATGCCCTTTCTGTTGCTGGCTAGGGGATGTCTTGTGCTATGTCAGAAGAGATAAGAGCCTGCGATAGTTCCCATACGCTGAGAGCTGTGTGTACCTAGAGCTCCATGTCTGAGGGTTCACTCTTCCAAGGATCCATGGGCAAATAGTCCAGATTCCTGAGAAAACTGTCTGGAACTGAAGTCACGTTCTGGTCTTGTGCAATACAGTTTACTATTCCCAGAGAGAAAAGCAGCTTAATTAACACTCGGAGTCACTGAGATATGTGGTGAGTTACAGATCCACACTTACAGCCTGGTCCTATTTCTGAGGTCTGAGAACCTGGATATACACCCGCACGTCCAAATATGGTATACCTACACCAACAGCAAGACTTCAAACTCGTTCACTCTAACCTCAACCTTGACTTCCTTTTTTTCCTGATGGTGCAAAAGATTGAACCCAAGGCCTTGTGCGTACTAGGCAAGGGCTGTCCTCCAAGCCCACTTTCAGAATTTTAAAGAATACATTCTAAGATGAAACAGCATTCTATAAAATTAATTTTCCTATATATTACTTATACCTGTGAGTACACATTGCCTAGAGTTACATGAAAATAATCAACCAGTCTCTCTACCATGTGCTATTTTCAGGGATTTTTTTTTTTTTGAGACAGGAGACAGGATCTTTTTTTTTTAATCGAATATAATCTTTATTTACATTTCAAATGCTAAAACCTTTCCTGGTTCCCCCCTCCCCAAAAACCCCCAACCCCTCCTTCTACCCCCTGCCTCCAAGTATATGCCCCTCCACCCAACTCACTCCCTCCTCTCCCCCTCGATTTCCCTTTTTTGGGGCATCTATTGAGCCTTCACTGAACCAAGGACCACTCCTCCCACTGATGCCCAACAAGGCATTCCTCTGCCACATTTTTGGCTGGAACCATGTGTACCCCTTGGTTGATGGTTTAGTCCCTGGGAGTCCTGGGGCATCTGGGTGGCCGACATCATTGTTCTTCCCATGGGGCTGTAAACCTCTTCAGCTCCTTGGAACTGCCTTCCAACTCCTCCACTGGGGACACCACGCCCAGTCCAATGGTTGGCTGCTAGCATCTGCCTCTATATGTGTAAGGCTCTGGCAGGGCCCCTCAGGAGACAACCATGACATGCTCCTTTTGGTATGCACTTCTTGTCGTCCATAATAGTGTTGGGGTTTGGTGACTGTTTATAGGATGAATCCACAGGCAGGGCAGTCTCTGGGTGGCCTTTACTTCAGTCTCTGCTCCACACTTTGTCGAGACAGGATCTTATTGTGCAATCCAGGCTAGCCTTGAACACTTGATTACCCCTGTCTCTGTCTCCTGGGTGCTCAGATTATAAGTATGTACTGCCACACACACACACACACACACACACTCTTCTGCCAGGCATGATGGTATATGACAGTAATATTAATACTTAGGATGCAAAAATAGAAGGAATTATGAGTTTGTGACCAATGTAGACTATATACTGGGTTCAAGTACATACTGGGTTTTTTTAGTTACTATGTCTTAGCTACTTCCCTACTGCTATGACAAAACACCATGACCAAGGCAATATAATAAAATAAGATATTATTGGGCTTATACTTTCAGGAGGTTAGATTGTGGTAGAGCAAAGGCATGATGGCAGAAACAGCTGAGAGTTCACATCTCAATCCACAAGCAAAACTCACTAGGAATGTCAAGTCTTTTGAAATTACAAAGCTCCACCCCAGTGACTCACCTCCAATAAGGCCACACCCTCTAATCCTTTCCAAACAGTTCCATCAATTGGGGCCAAGTTTTTAAACATTTGTGCCTATAGGGACCATTCTTATTCAAACCACATACCCTGTCTCCAGTACAAAACAGAATGAACAGAACTATGAATCTCTTTTGGCCTGGAGATGTAGCTCAGTGGTTAGGTGCTTGTCTAGTATCATGTAAGGCCTGGAGTAGCATCACAAGCACAACAATCATCTCCTCCACCATTTGGGGCTTGGTGCTTGGTTTCCTATTTTAATGCTAGTGATATTCTGTTTTATAACATTGCTCCCCATTTATATGTCACTGCAAACATAGGCAACCTGCGAGTAATCAGACATCATTCTCCCTATTTCTCTATCTCAACTTTGTGGCCTGCACATTAAACCAAAAGCACACCCCAAGCTTTGTGCCTCTCTTGTCCCCTCCTCCACCCACATTCCATGTCACCTCCTCCAAGTTTAGACAATTCTCCATGGATTCCTTCCCCCACTTTACTCATCTTAATATAGACTAACTCCCAGTGGATGCATGCTCTAACAAAACCTTTTAAAAACCATTTTAAAACATGCTTTAATTAAATAAAAATTTCTATATTCATTAGCAGTGACTGTAGACTTATTTACTCTTTCCACCATTCCACAAAGACCTTTTAAGTTCCTGTCATAGGATTGGAGCAGTGAGCAAAACAGAGGTTTTTTGTCCAGGGAGTGTATGCTAGAGACAGACCTGTGTTTGTGTCTCTGTTCATAAGTCTTGTGCTGCAGGGAGTAGAAGCATGAGTTAGAGACCTGCAGTGATTTCAGGGACCAGGAAGAGAGAGCAGGGAATACAGCCTCATTCGAAAGCTGCTTCAGAGAGGATGGGCTAACAAGTCAGCCTCCTCATCATCTAGAAGCCTAGTCTTAAAGTAACGCTTCAGGAAGGTTGACTTGGGGAAATATTTAGTGGGCAGTTTCTGGGTCCCCATCACAGAGGACTGCTTTCCTTGCTTACTGAAGTTTTCCTTACATCCCTCTCTTTCTGGATTCTGGGGGCCAGTATTCAGTTGTACCCTCATTTCCTCATTCATGATTGTCAGAATTTCGTGAACACTACAGTTTAACCCTCAGATGACTCCTGGTCATGGAGAAGTAACACGTAGTCTGTTCACTGTGAAATACTCTAGCCCACATTAGTTATGTGGTGGTTTTAATGACAATGCTACTAGAGATGTCAGGTTCAAAGCCTTGGCTCTGGTGACCCTAACAAGTGACGCTCAGTCACCCTTCCTCAGGAAGCCAATGAAAGAGACACATAATAGTAACAGGCAGAGAAAGGAGGTTTATTCTGTGAGGACACAGTGAGAAGAGAAACAAATAGAGGTAAACTGACCCCCAACTCCATCTTTGGGGTGCTGATATGTTTAGGTATAATAGGGGGCAATAGTCCTGACCAAGGTGTGTTCCTGATCAAGGTGTGGTCCCATCTAGCAGTGACCTGTCATTGTGAGTCTCTTATTTAATGTAGTCTGACAAGTTCCTCTTCTGGCTGGTACAACGTTTTGACTTTTTTCTTCTCTTTGCCCAAGTCTCCTAGAGAAATTCCAATTTCTTGGGGACCATTGTTTCAGTAGTCTGATAGCCAAAGACAGGAGCATGTATGTCTCTTTAGAGTATCTGCATTTCTGCCAGGGCAGATACAAGGATAAACGAATGTGTGGGCACTGGGTATTCTAACGGCCTGTGGCTATGTGCTCCTTCTTAAGCTTCTGTGTGCTTTCTTGTTTTCCCTGCAGATTAATTGGCACAGCAACTGTCTCCCTGAAGGACCTGATTGGGGACCAGAACAGATCTTTGCCCTACAAACAGACCTCCCTGCTAAATGAAAAGGGACAAGACACTGGGGTGAGTCTTCTTCTGTGGAAAGACAGAGCAAGATAGTTAAGGAAGAACCCATTTAGGAAATCAGCTCACTACACAAAACACTGGAAGTTTGGTTTCATGATGGATTCATTTGTCAATGATATGGACCTTTTCAGTCACAGATTCAGCAAATTTGAGATTTGATTTTATTTGACAGAATTCCATATGGTAAGCATATGGTTATAGCTCAATGCTATCCACATGGTCTTGGCATTTAGCTTTGGATATCTAGCCTTTAGATTGAGTATCTAACATAACAGACAAACAAGGTTTGTACTGCCTTCTGTGTTGAGATAATAATATCATCTTTATTATCACATTGATTGCTGCATGTCTTTTGATGCCAATCCCTATACATGAATATATATTGTCTGACATAAAATCAGAATTCCAAGCTCCCTGCATTTGGGAGGTTGAAGCAGGATGATTTCTGAGAGTTTCAGCTTCATTATTCAGACTCAGTTTCCCCTTTCATTCTCTGTCATGATTGTCCTATTATATACCTTTTTGTTAGTCACAAAATTCTTCCCTGTAGAGAATTATCAAAATAAATCTCAGTAATTAGTATTCATGAGAAACCAATGAATTATTCATCCCAAATGAGCATCTCTGGTTGTACTTCTATGAGCAGAGGCCATCTCCACTGCAGGGCAGAAGCTAGCACAGGCGCACACTTGTTCTTTACAGCTTTTCTTCAGTCCATGAGATTGCCCTTGGCAATCTGAGATAAAGCGACTTCTTTCCAGCTCTGTCCTCGTTCTCCAGGGGTAAGATAGGCACAGTCCAACATACCATCACCCTTCCCACCTTTGAGGTCTCACTTTCATGCCCAGCCCTTCCAGGACTCCTACCCACGATAAACTGTTCACACTAAATCTGTAATATCCTATTCCCTGCACTGACTCTGTGCAATGAATTCTTTCTACTCAGGCCACCATTGACCTGGTGATCGGCTATACACCACCTTCAGCTCCACATCCAAATGATCCAAGTGGGACCAGTGTGCCAGGCATGGGAGGTAAGCTGACCCTCCTGATGGCCCCCTCTCACCCCAAAGATACTGTTCCCCAAAGGGAATTGACTAAGCTCACAAAGAGAATCTCTAGAGAAACTCTGCTTTCACAGTGCCATAACTCCACCAGACAGGTGCAATTATTTACAAAATGCCTTTCCAGCAGAGGGGAGGGTGAAACAGGTTCCACAGTGAGAACTCTTGCAGCGAGCTATCTAATACATGCATACCGTAGAACAGCTATGGTCTTGTTTTAGCTTTGTGATTTCCACTGAATACAATGTCTCAGGTTGTGAGGTTCAAGGCCTTCATATTTTGCAGCTCCCAAAGGTAAGATGGCTAGGATGTGTTCCCAGGCGCCTGTCTCATGGCCAATACCCTTGGACTAGGCCCTCCTTTTCTTTCTCTGAGCCCTGTTCCCATTTCTTTCCCCCCAATCCCCCTCAGTACAGTAGTCATTTGTTTGCTTCACCATAAGCCACTTGTCCTCCTGGGTCATTTGACATTAGATGTCATTCCAGACAGGGCTAGCCTGGGGCCTCTGGGATGGACTTCAAGTTACTCTGGCAAGTCACCTTTTCACAAAGTTGAATTTGACTTCCTTTGTTTTTCTGCAGAGTAACAGTGGTACTGAAAATGAGTTTTGTCCAAATGAAACAGAGAAATTTCCAGAACAAGTTGTATGCTAAATATAGTGGAGGGAGATATTGTCTCTTTAGATTGGCCATAGGAACCTATAATACTCTCTGCCACAAATATGATTTCCCCATAGCAAGTTTCTGCTTCCTTAGAAATGAGCCACCCTCTCAGGGAATAACCCTCCCCCAAGATTCCCTTTACCTGAGGCCGTTTCTCACAGGTGGCATGGCATCATCCGTGGCAGCCTGGTTTCCTGGTAGCACTGTAGACTGGAGGGTCTACCAGGTCCAAGAAGCTGCCTCCCAGACACTCAGTGGCAGGCCTGGGCAAATGCTGGTCAGGTCTAACACAGAGATTCCCACCATCCCAGTCAGCTTGAAGGGCTGGGCAGAGGCGGAGATGACTCAGCACTTAGGTTCGTTGAATTTGGGTTTTAAAGATCATCACTATACTATACTATACTGCATCACTATACTGCACTGTACTGCATCACTATAGTGCACTCTACTGCATCACTATACTGCACTCTACTGCATCACTATACTGCACTCTACTGCATCACTATACTGTACTCTACTGCATCACTGTACTGCACTCTACTGCATCACTATTCTGTACTCTACTGCATCACTATACTGCACTCTACTGCATCACTTTACTGCACTGTACTGCATCACTTTACTGCACTGTACTGCATCACTATACTGTACTCTACTGCATCACTATACTGTACTCTACTGCATCACTGTACTGCACTCTACTGCATCACTATACTGTACTCTACTGCATCACTATACTGTACTCTACTGCATCACTATACTGCACTCTACTGCATCACTATACTGTACTCTACTGCATCACTATACTGCACTGTACTGCATCACTATACTGTACTCTACTGCATCACTATACTGTACTCTACTGCATCACTATACTGTACTCTACTGCATCACTATACTGCACTGTGCTGCATCACTATACTGTACTCTATTGCATCACTATACTGTACTCTGCTGCATCACTATACTGTACTCTGCTGCATCACTTTACTGTACTCTACTGCATCACTATACTGTACTCTACTGCATCACTATACTGTACTCTACTGCATCACTATACTGTACTCTACTGCATCACTATACTGCACTCTACTGCATCACTATACTGTACTCTACGGCATCACTATACTGCACTGTACTGTATCACTATATTGTACTCTACTGCATCACTATACTGTACTCTACTGCATCACTATACTGTACTCTACTGCATCACTATACTGCACTGTGCTGCATCACTATACTGTACTCTACTGCATCACTATACTGTACTCTGCTGCATCACTATACTGTACTCTGCTGCATCACTATACTGTACTCTACTGCATCACTATACTGTACTCTGCTGCATCACTATACTGCACTCTACTGCATCACTATACTGTACTCTACTGCATCACTATACTGTACTGTACTACATCACTATACTGCACTGTGCTGCATCACTATACTGTACTCTGCTGCATCACTATACTGTACTCTACTGCATCACTATACTGTACTCTACTGCATCACTATACTGTACTCTGCTGCATCACTATACTGTACTCTGCTGCATCACTATACTGCACTCTACTGCATCACTATACTGTACTCTACTGCATCACTATACTGTACTCTGCTGCATCACTATACTGTACTCTGCTGCATCACTATACTGTACTCTGCTGCATCACTATACTGTACTCTACTGCATCACTATACTGTACTCTACTGCACTCTACTGCATCACTATACTGTACTCTACTGCATCACTATACTGTACTATACTACATCACTATACTGCACTGTGCTGCATCACTATACTGTACTCTGCTGCATCACTATACTGTACTCTACTGCATCACTATACTGCGCTCTACTGCATCACTATACTGCACTCTGCTGCATCACTTTACTGTACTCTACTGCATCACTATACTGTACTCTACTGCATCACTATACTGCGCTCTACTGCATCACTATACTGTACTCTGCTGCATCACTATACTGTACTCTACTGCATCACTATACTGCACTCTACTGCATCACTATACTGCACTGTGCTGCATCACTATACTGCACTGTGCTGCATCACTATACTGTACTCTGCTGCATCACTATACTGTACTCTACTGCATCACTATACTGCACTCTGCTGCATCACTATACTGTACTCTACTGCATCACTATACTGTACTCTACTGCATCACTATACTGTACTCTACTGCATCACTATACTGTACTCTACTGCATCACTATACTGTACTCTACTGCATCACTGTACTGCACTCTACTGCATCACTATACTGTACTCTACTGCATCACTGTACTGCACTCTACTGCATCACTATACTGTACTCTACTGCATCACTGTACTGCACTCTACTGCATCACTATACTGTACTCTACTGCATCACTGTACTGCACTCTACTGCATCACTGTACTGTACTCTACTGCACCACTATACTGTACTCTACTGCATCACTATACTGTACTCTACTGCATCACTATACTGTACTCTACTGCATCACTATACTGCACTCTACTGCATCACTATACTGCACTCTACTGCATCACTATACTGTACTCTACTGCATCACTATACTGCACTCTACTGCATCACTTTACTGCACTGTACTGCATCACTTTACTGCACTGTACTACATCACTATACTGTACTCTACTGCATCACTATACTGCACTGTACTGCATCACTATACTGCACTGTACTACATCACTATACTGTACTATACTGCATCACTATACTGTACTCTACTGCATCACTATACTGCACTCTACTGCATCACTATACTGTACTCTACTGCATCACTATACTGCACTGTGCTGCATCACTATACTGCACTCTACTACATCACTATACTGTACTCTACTGCATCACTTACTGCACTGTGCTGCATCACTATACTGCAAAGGAGCTGGCTGTGTCAGTGAACAATGTAGGGATAATATGTCAAGGTAAAATTTCTTGATTTAGAAAAAGAATGTTTCATTAATCTGTAAGCATTCTTACATTCGTATTCTTTGTTACATAAAGTTATTACTCACAGGGCTGGGTCAGAGGTAACATTCAGAATGTTGGTTTCATACTCAGGCTTAAAGTCACTTATTTGAGGAAGTACAGAAAAGGGAAGGCAGAAAGAAGGAGGGAAAGGGGGCGAGAGACAGAGACAAAAATAGAACTAATTTTTATTAATTAGGAGAAACAACCATTGTTTTTTACTGTTGCATACTTTAATGGCATACACAGAATATTGGCCCAGATCATTACTCTTTAACTAACTCTTAAAGATTTATCATTTTGTATGAAAGTAATGAATGTTTCCCTTAACTTATATAGATATCTTCAAATTTTAAAAATTTTAGCATGTTATCTTTTTTAAGTACAAAAGAAATATCCGTTTATTAAAATACAAGGATAATAGAAAAGACCTCAGAAGACACAAGAAGGAAAAAAAATCTCATTCTCCTGAGGAAGGAAAAAAAATCTCATTCTCCTGAGATACATCTGCCAGCAGCTACCGACAGTGATGAGCGGTGTTAAAGGTGTCACTCACGCGGCAACTGCGGCTGGGGAGTGTGACATCTTAGTGAAATAGCATGAAAGAAAGAAGTTCAAAGATGCCCTCTGCAAGTTCACAAAAAACAAAACAAACAAAAACAAACAAACACTAGTCCTGACCAAAGATTCAAACACTTCAGAAGTTTCTTTTGAAAGAATGCTTTCAAAGAAAAGCATTCAGAGTATGGTGCATTGTATGGTTGATTGAAAGTGCATGGTGTCAAAGATGTTCCTTTACAGACCACCTTAGAAACTGATGCTATGTCAGAAAGAAGAAATGAGCCAGTCTAAAGATTTGGCAGCCTAGAAACTTGTTACCATGGCAACCTGTTCATGTTCTGCTAGTCAGCTTGACTGGAGCGTACATTTCTGTTACCAGAATGAGCTATTTTTAAAAGCTCACATCTATTTTTAAAGAACCATCTGTTCAATATGTACTTTGCTCAACTAAACAAGAGCAAAAAATTCATTCATAGCCTGACTCTGGTATTTCAAATGTATCCATGAATAACATTCCATGCATAACAAAAGTGCTTTCACTTGAAGGTAAATTTCATCTCCTTCAGAAAAACAGTTACTGATACCTGTACGTGTTACATGCAGAGATGAGAAAGGCAGTGCTTGGCTTGGGGGAGCTCACAGTCACTAGAAAGATAAGATAGACCAAGTAACAGCAACCCAGCAAATGTGATAAATTCTTCTCTGAAAAGGAGCCAAACAAATTATTGCATGTTTATCCAGTCACCCTACATTGACAGGCTTATGAGGTAATGTGTCTGACACTGGCTTGCAGCCTGTACTGTCAAAGGCAGATGCTTCCACGATGACTCCTAAGCCTGTGCTTCTCTTGATGTTTGCTAAGTTCTTTTCCTCAGTACTGTGTGTGTATGTGTCTGTATGTCTGTGTCTGTGTGTCTGTGTGTGAGTGTGTGTGTGTGGAAGGTGACATGTCATAAGTTTTTTGGGCACCCGACTGGTATTTATCCAAGAGTTGGAATGGAAAGATAATGACTATATCACAGTAGCACACAGTTATATGACTTCTAACATTTTAGAAGTCCAGAAACATAATCTAGACGTGGTGATGTTCACTGTAAGAGGCATTCACTGTAAGACGTGCACTTAAGAGGACAAGAGTTTGCCACAAGTTTAAGACCACCCTTGGCTCTATAGTGAGTGCCAGGCCAGCCAAGACTACATAGTAAAACACTGCCAAACAAACAAATAAAAACAATAATAAAAAGCCAGGTAGAGTAGGACTGTAATCCCAGCTTTTAAGGAGGCAGTAGAAAAGCATATATTCAAAACCATCTTTGACTGCCTAAAGAGTTTAGGACCAGCCTGGGAAACATGATACTATATCTATAAAAACAAACAAACAAACAGACAGACAAATAAATGATAAAAGAAATCCAGAAATATTATAATCAAATATCTGCTGCTATGTTAATCTTTTGTGCTTCCAAATTTTCTCTTTTGTATTGTATTTCTTTGGTATAACTCTTTTTTAAAGATTTATTTACTTATATATTTTATGTGTATGAATGCTCTGTCTTCAGGAACGTCTTCATGCCAGAAGAGGAAATCAGTTCCCATCATAGATGTTTGTGAGACATCTTTATGAGATTGTTTGTGGTTGCTGGGAATTGAACTCAGGTCCTCTACAAGAGCAGTCAGTGCTCTTAACCACAGAACCATCTCTCTAGCCCCTCTGTATTATATTTTTAAACTTACTCTAAAGATAATGTTACCAACCCTTTGTTCTGGTTTTACAGTGCCCTTTGTTTCAAAGTCATAAGATTCTGCCTTTAACCAGTACAGACACTTAACCAGACTTCATCATAAGAGGCCAGATTATTATCATAAGCAAAGAAAGGCAACATGGTAGCAATAGGAAAATGGTAAATATTGACCAAAGGGCTGGCAGGGAAGAGGCTATTCCAGAAAAGCTGTTTTATTAGGAACAGAAAGTTAAGCGGGTCATGGACCAGTGAGTATGTAGGAAGAAAGGATGGAGGTGTGGGAGACTGAAGGAGACAGAAGAAGGCCGGGGAGACTGGGCAAGCACTCTAAGTCAGTTCATCCCTAGGTGGCCCGGCCTACACTGAGGACTCCTGTCAGGCTCTCCCACCCTAGCAGGTGAGGGCAGATGGGTGATGGAAGCAGGCACGGGATGGTCGGCAGATATGGTAACTTGTGCCACCTTTTCCTCGAGGAGAAGAGCAGGATGCCTGGAAAGACCAGAGCAGGTGTCACCCATCAGGAGTTCCTCAGGGTGCCAAAGGCTAACACGACTGCAGCATACGGTGTCTGAGCACTGCCAACTTTTCTGCGCTGAGTAGGAACTGTCCCTGTCATCCGCATATAGTGGCAGTCTTCAAAAATATTACTGTCGAGTTTTTGGGAAGAAGACAATTCATTTTAGGAATTGGGAGGAGTCATTTGATTGACTTTGCTGGCGTTATGATGGGGGACCATTCCCAGGTATTAAGGAAACATCACTGGTAAAGTAAGTATCACATAGAGTTTCTAGCATTTAAGAAGGGCGCAGGTGATCAAAGCTTTTGAGGATTTGACCAAATAGCACTGCCAAGTTAGGAAGCAGGACAGCCTTTGCACAGGGAACTGTGGAGTGGGGGAGGGAGAGGAGGGGTCACGAGCACTCTGGGCTATGATGAGTCAGCAGATCTGATTGTGAGCATTGGTCAGTTCTCAAATTGTCAATCTCTCTGATCCTCTAATTCCTTGCTACATCAGGGGACTGGATTAAATACTACAGCCAGTCTCTAACTAGGAAGTTCTATTTGCTGTTGTTTCAAGGCCCAGACTGACCTAGAATAAACTGTGTAGTCCAAACCGGTTCTAAATAGCAAGAGGAGATAAGATCTATTTAAGTGTGATAGTTGGTCTGAAGCTGGGAGTCACAGGTATTTTAAGAGAGAACATGTATGCTAGTAGGAAGGTTGATTTGTAGTTGAAAAAACGGGAAGAGTTTTGCATCTGGACTTTGTTATCTCAGTGAAATAAGCAGGACTGTTAATGGAGAATGAAGCTTTCTAGGTACGAGTAACTGCTGGGTGTTGGAGGCTGGGAGTGTAGCTTGGTGGTGGGATGTTTGTCCTGCTTGTGCACTGTCCTGGTGCATTCTCAGCAATGCAAGCCATAGGAGGTGGAAAGATGAACTGTTTTAACCTTGGTGGCTTATAGCAGCCATCTCAAGTCAGGAGCCAAGAAAAATGCTGACTTAGAAATGTTGGAGATAGCCAGGAAGCCCCCAGAAGTCTACTTAAAGCTTGTGAGACCAGTCAAGATGGTGTGTGCCCTTCTCAGCTGGGTTGGGCTGCCTAGGTACAGACGGAGAATATGATGTTGAGAGTTGAACAAGCACGTGGGTAACATGCATGGAGAAGAAGAGGGGTTGAAGGGTGTGCAGGGTAATCATAATGTCAGACCACAGGCTCTGAGAACCTAGGAGAGTACTGAAGAAATGAAGGGGGTACCAGGCAAGAAGATGGTGTCGGTTGTGAGGACTGGGGCTGCCTGTGTAGAAGAGTTGAGCAAACTAGGAAAACTCAAGAGATGCCTTCTCCAGTGGGTTGAGTAATGTCCCCTGAAAAATCATGTGTATGTGGAATTTCAGAACACATCATTTAGAAACAGAATGTGTATGCGGTTGGTTAAGATGAGGCTGTCCTGGATTATGGCAAACTTTAAATCCTGTGACTGGTATCCTTAGGAGATGAAATAAGGGCACTCGGATATGCAGGAAGTAGGTCACATGACTACAGGAAGTGATTGGAGTAATTGGCATGGTTGCTAAGGAACTCTAGGAGTCACCGTGTGGGAAGAGGCAGGAGGACCCTTTCCCAGATGCTTCATGTGGACTATGCCTCTGCCAGCACCTGAGACTTCACTTTCAGAGTCTGAAGCTGCCAGAGAACACCGCTTCAAGCCACCCAGTTTGCAGATCTTTTTTAGGATAGTGCTGAGAAGATCTACACCCATTCAGTTAGCAGTTCCTAGCCTAGCATTGTCCTTTGTCATCATGACAGAGTCAGTCATTGTTTGTAGCTCTGGGTCACATCCAAGCCTGGGTTTCATTAGTGTGCCATGCTGGCGTGTTGGTAAGGAGACAGCCCGTGCAGAAGGGTGTGTTCAGCAGGGCCCTGGTGTTCCCTCCGCCTTCATGGAACACTTACTGTTGTTCAGCCCTGAAGGAAGATCTTCAGAATCCAAAGGTGGAATGGACAGATGCTTCTGTGCTTCACCTTCTAGGTTCTCTAAGATTGTATTCTATAGATAACCAGGAGTTTGAAGTTTTGGCATATGTGTGTGCATGCACGTGTTTGTATGTGTATATATGTGAGTGTGTGTGTTGTGTATGTGTGGTGAGTGTGTGTGTGAGTGTGTGTATATGTGTGTGTGTGAGTGTGTGTGTATATGTGAGTGTGTGTGTATATGTGTGTGTGAGCGTGTGTGTGTGTGGTGAGTGTGTGTGTGAGTGTGTGTATATGTGTGTGTGTGAGTGTGTGTATATGTGAATGTGTGTATATATGTGAGTGTGTGTGTGTGTGTGTGTGCGCGCGCGCGCGCGCGCCTGTGTGAGCTTGCACGGCTAGAGGTCAGTGCCTGAGGACTTCCTCAGCTGTTATCCATCATATTGAGATGGGACTCTTACATTGAATCTGAGGCTCACTGAGTCAGCTAAGCTGATTAGCCAATGAGCTCCAGGGATTTGTCTATCTTTGACTCTCTTGACACTAGTGTATTTTATTGACTAAGCCATCTTCCCAGGCCCTTTCTGTCTCTTAAGAAAAGCTAAAGTTTGTCAATAAGTTTCAAAGATTTAGTGACTAGAAGAGAGGGAAGAGGTTATAGAATGAGTTGGGAGTGTGTTTTAGAGAAAGAAAAGTTCTGTGTAGTTGAGGGTTGAAGGCAGGAGGAAGGCGGCAGTGAGAAGGAGCCATCGAGGGACCTTAGGAGCTAGGGGGACATCTGTGGAGAAGGGTCTAAAGGACAGCAGAGAGTAAGGACATCAACCTACTGTGTGGGGAAAACTTTCTCCCTTGAATCTGTGGAGTGATTGGGAGGTAAAGGAGGGGACAGATGGGTATTGAAGTCACAAACAGAAGACAAGATGAGGACATGGCCTCTGTGGTACTTGGCAAGAAAGGGGCTATGAAGGCTATCTTGGTGAACTGGCAATTGTGATTTAGGAATTTTAGCAGATGGGATCTCATCATGGCTCCTGGGTTGGTTTCTAGAGGAAGAAGCAGTGAGAAGCAGGGCATGGGGGGAATGGGAGGTGGGGGCTTGAAGTTTATTTATACATTTGGTTCTCCATAGCATATTTTCATTTCTTTAGTCCCTGATCTCAGACTGGCTCCTCAGGTGAGCGCTTGCTCACTATAGCTGGTGCAGGCCACGATACTTCTCTCACTACCCTGTGTTCTCTGGTGTTCTCTTGTCTCTGCAGAGATGGTCTGACCAAAGTTCCTAATATACCACGAATGCATTTTCTGAAAGAGACTGTCTAAGGACCGAGTTCCCAGTCAGTGCCACCAGATCATTTCCTTTACCTGCTACCTTGGGGACAGAACAAGTCCAGGAGACCAGGGTGCTAGATAGACAGCCGCAGGCTAAGGACCATCGCTAACTGGCTCCCCTTCTGTATTTCAGAAGAAGAGGAAGAAGACCAGGGGGATGAAGACAAGGCAGATGGCATGATCAGAGGCCCTGGGTCCAAGGGGCCATCTGGGACAGTGTCAGAAGCTCAGCTTGCTCGGAGGATCACCAAAGGAAAGAACAACCGGAGGATGCTGTCCAGCAAGCCACAGGATTTCCAGGTGGGAAGGGCTCTGGTGCTCTGTGCACCAACTGTCACCCCCTGGCCCACAACCCAGCCACTGCTGTGACATCATGATAGGTATAGTCCTATGGACAGGGCCTTATCTACTAAAAAAGGATATAAGGACATGAACCCAGAAAGGAGAGTTTCCTGTCTATAAGCACGAAGGGTATATCTAGTCAAAGTAGACAGGCTGCTTCAGAGGGATGTAATGGGAACTTTCCTTTCTTCTGGAAGCAGATGGGGGCTGATGATTCAGGTACCTGTTGCACTTTCCTTAGCTCTCAGCATGAGTGCATCACAGGGGCACTTGAAGACCAGGCAATGGGACACAGTGCCAGAATCTCAGGCTGCCCTGCTTCTCCCAGACCAGCTCTGAACCTGTTCTCCTGCTCAGTGATCAGAGACGGCCCCTTCCAGACTATGAGGTCTCAGTACCAGTTTTAGCCATCCTTACGAGCCAGAGAGCTGAGGTGACACCTGAGGATCCCTTTGCACCGAACCCTGGGGAAGCTTTGGTAACAACATCACTTTGTGCTTACAGATCCGCGTCAGAGTGATTGAGGGCCGTCAGTTATGTGGCAACAACATAAGGCCCGTGGTGAAAGTTCACATCTGTGGTCAGACACACCGCACGAGGATCAAGAGAGGGAACAATCCATTTTTTGATGAGGTGAGTGGGTTGAGGACGCATGGCCCTGCTCACTCAGTCTGTCCTGTTTGCACACGTCTCCTCCTACCAATTTCACCCAGTCCACAGAGGAGGGCAACACAAGGACTAGGAACTGGAAAGCACAGAACGGGCCTCCGGTGTGAAGCACAGAGAGGTCACATGGCCTGAAGCCACCTAACTAGCTTCCACTGATTTCCAATTGCCCATGTCTTCCTTTCATTTCTAGTTTCCCCTGGGCCCCTTTATCCTGGTGATGGAACCTGAGATGTCACCTGCGTCCACCCTAGCTCCTTTACATTACAGAATGACTCTAAAGGTTGACTGTGTCCTTGTGCAATCCAGGGTTTGAGAGGTGTCAAAATTTGTTTGGCTACAAAAAAGATCTCGTATTAAAGGAAAGCCACATGAACAAACAATGCAGCCAGGTTCTGTTGACTTCTGTGACACACTCAAAAGTGTTTCATGCCTTACTGGTCATCTCAGACCCCACAAAATCACAACTGAGCATGAACAAATACAGTGTAGGAGCCCCTCAGGGGCTACCTGTGCTATGCTTGGGAGACACAACTCTCAGATTCCTCAGCCTGGGCCTTTCCTAGTCTCTCTTCTTCCCTACAGCATCGAATCCCAGTCCTGATTCTGGCTCTGTCCTTTCTTCCTGTCTACATTCATAAGACAAACCAGTTTCTTCTCTTCTGGCCCCTGTCCCTTGTCTTATTCAAATGAGGTAAGGGACCAACCCCATTTCCTTCAAGCCTTTCCTTCTTAGACTGATGACAGACAATAGCATATAGATGCCTATAGATGCCAGCGACTGGGGCTTTAGACAAGAGACATGTCCGTTTAGGCTTTCATGATATGGGATTTATGTTAGCTAAGCTACTATGAGGAGTACAGCAAGGGCCTCCATCTTCCTTAGACTTTTCATATTCATCATCTTAAGTATGTAAGTGTGGTACCAGAGACTGAACCTGGAACATCATACTAGGGTTCCCATCAAACACCATACTAGGTGTACACTTAGCTATAGTCCCAGACCCCTCCCCCTTTTACAGGGCACCTATGTCTTGATAGTACGTAAAAGCTCCACCTACTGTGTGTTGTAGATAATATGTCAGCATCTATCAGACTGTGGGGATAGAGATAGATAGATAGGTAGATAGATAGATAGACAGACAGACAGACAGACAGACAGACAGATTTTTTCGGTCTGTTTCACTCTGTAGCCCAGATTGGGCAGAGATCTTGACTTTTTTACCTCATTGTCTCAAGTGCTGGAATTACAAGTAAGTAACCTTAGGTACTATGCACTAGCTATGAACTATTTTATAAAACAACTGATCCCTATAGAAAAATCAAGAAAAATAGAACTATTCTAGATAACATGAAACTGGAAAGATAGGACAGCCAGATTCAGCTGTGATCTTTGTCTGGATCCTAGATTTGGAGGAAAATCCAAGATTTTTTGTCTTGAAATATATAGAAAAATCTTAAAATTGATTGCCTATGTGTTCATTTTGGGGATATGATAACAGCATTGTGATTATACAAAAAGGTGCCCTTGCTCTTATGAAACATGCACAAATATACTTTAAAGGAATAAATTGCCATGATATCTAAACTTTGTTTTGAATGACTCAGTTAAAAATTAAAAAAGAAAGAAAAAGAAAGAAAGCAAAAAAAAATCAAGAAAGACTAGCCTTGTTTTAGCTTTTCTGGATATTTTAAGATGGCCATAGTCAGAGTAGAAACTTATTTTTCTCCCCAGTTTGGAAAAACTGTAATAAATCTGTTCTTCTTAAAAGGAAAGCAAGACCTCTGGGTGGTGATGGTGCACACCTTTAATCCTAGCACTTGGAAGGCAGAAGCAGGTAGATCTCTGTGAGTCTGAGGCTAAGCTGGTCTGCAGAGTGAGTTCCAGGACAGTTAGAGCTTCATAATGAGACTCTGTCTTAAAAGAAAGAGAGAGAGAGAGAGAGAGAGAGAGAGAGAGAGAGAGGAAGAAAGAAAGAAAGAGAGAAAGAAAGAAAGAAAGAAAGAAAGAAAGAAAGAAAGAAAGGAAGGAAGGAAGGAAGGAAGGAAGGAAGGAAGGAAGGAAGGAAGAAAAGAAATAAATGTCCTCTGTCCTACTATAGTAACAAAGACGAAGTATTTCTTTCTTTTTTAATTTTTAACTGAGTCATTCAAAACAAAGTTTAGATATCATGGTAATTTATTCATTTAAAGTATATTTATGCATGTTTCATAAGAGCAAGGGCACCTTTTTGTATAATCACAATGCTGTTATCATATCCCCAAAATGAACACATAGACAATCAATTTTAAGATTTTTTCTATATATTTCAAAACAAAAAATCTTGGATTTTCCTCCAAATCTAGGATCCAGACAAAGATCACAGTATTTTTATTTAAAATATTTCTACATAAGAAGTTGTTGAAAGTGGTTTCGTTTTAGTAAATACTATTTTTTTTTTGAGTTAAGGTCCTCATTGTAGCCCAGGCTAACCTAGGACTCACTCTGTAACTCAAGCTGACTTCCAGTCATGGCAGTCCTCATACCTCAGCCTCTCATGTGCTGGGAAAGAGGTGGCGAGGCTTGACTGAGAAGGAATTACCACAGTTGACTGGGCGACATTTTCCTTAAAGGCATTAGACAGAAATGGCAGAACTAAGAATGTTAGTGAACCGAGAGGGCATTCCAGCCGTCGGCACGCACTTTAGTCACAGTGTCAATGTGGAATAATCTAGATTCTCCCTTTAGTTAGCCGCAAATGCCCCGTGCTAAGTGAACACGTTTGCTCGTGTCAGTTCTTTCTCGAGTTTTCCTTTGCCAGTGTGCAGAGATGGGTAAGTGCTCACACCCCTTACCTAATTCTGAAGTGGTTAGCAGTTTTCTAGGCAAACCTTCAGCATCAGCTCCTCCGGGCCTGAGCCACTGGCTAATGTCCCCTGTGTTCTGTGTTGTTTTGACAGTTATTTTTCTACAACGTGCACATCACACCCTCTGAGCTCATGGATGAGATCATCAGCATCCGGGTAAGGGGCAAGGGCAGGAGGACACTGCTCACTGACCACTGGACAAAGGCCGTCAACTCACCCTTCTCCTCTCTTCCAGGTTTATAATTCCCATTCTTTGAGGGCAGATTGTCTGATGGGGGAATTTAAGGTGAGTGACAACAGTGTACTTATTTCAATGATACAAAGATGAGAACTCTCCTAATAGGGAATCTGATTCATGGCCAGGCCTCAGAGCACACATGGCGATGACATCTTTAGGGTTCTAGGTAAAGGGCAGATGCCGTGACTTTTGCTGAAGGCTTCATAGATCTTGTGTACCTTAACCGTATAATACTAATAGCATTCCAAAGCACGTGCCTTGGTATGCCAATGAAGGCCTGTGACGGCTTCTGTCTGTGGATGGAAGCAAAGCCATTACTACAAAGGACATGCTTGGTGCTGGCAAAAAGTCCCACAACCAGCTCTGTTTACCAACGGCCAGAGTTCTGTCTAAAAAGCCAGTTGTAAGTCTGAAATGAGAACAGAAAGTGAAATTGGACAAGAGAAGCTACACTTTCAGTAGTGCTCACTGTGCAGATTCTTAATTGGCACCTCAGCCGTTCGCAGAGGATGAGCTACCTTCAGAAGGAAGAAGATCCAGTCACTAACATGCATCTAAGATGATCTGGTCCAGGCAGACGTCAGTCATACCCTGCCTGTCACTGGGGTGGATTCTCTTAATATCTTTGGTCCTCAGTTGCTAAAGACATCATGGAACCATCCAAACACTGATTAGATTTGTATTCACATTAGGACTGACTGGAGAGGAAGGAAGGTTGGACAGGACCCGGTCAGGTGATTTCCTGTAGGGTGATTAATGGTCCCAGTTTCTCTGGCACTTTCAATGTGGAAACTAAGAAAGTCTTAGGCAAACTGGGACATGCTGGTCACCCTACTTTCACGGTTTCTCCTAACCCTGAGTCTAGCTCACTCATTCAGTAATGACCCATCAAGAGTCTTCTATATGTCATACATCAGGCAAGATGCTGGTACAAAGTAGGTGAGGCGGGAATTTAGATCTTGGAAGTTTAAAAGTGAAGGCATCAAATCTAAACATAATGTGTCTTTTTTTCTTTAAAGTGACAAGACTGACTTTAAAATCTATTTAACTTGTTTTTTAAATTTCCCGCAGATTGATGTTGGATTTGTTTATGATGAACCTGGTAAGTCATGTCCCGCCAAATCAACCTGAAGTCTCAACTCCTTCTAATTCTGAAGAAAATCCTAGAGCTTAAGAAAATCTCAGAAGAAATTTCTTGAAGAGATTTCTTTTCAGTGGTGGGGATCAAGCTAAGGTCCTTGCAAACGCTAGGAAAGAGCTCTCCCATAGAGGCATGCCCCCCAAACCCATCACAGGAATAAGAAAACACTGTTTCTGTAATGTGGAGGATACTTAACGATAATAGCTGGTAACAAATACAGATGTCTAATATTTTTAATCTTAACATGCATAAATAGATGATGTCGTTGTTTTGTGATGATCTCATGATCTTATTAAGATCAAACTGTGAAACTATTATGGAGCTCAGATAGTCTCTCTTAAGTCACACCAGATAGGAGGGTGGGACTACGATGTGTGCAGAGCAGGAGATGTTGATTTCTGGACTTGCCTGGGGGACTGACTGGATGAAATCACAGTCCTGCCAGCACATCTTTCGAGTGTCCCTGTCCTTTTGCTCCTTTATGTTAGGCCATGCTGTCATGAGGAAATGGCTCCTTCTCAATGACCCAGAAGACACCAGCTCAGGTGCAAAAGGTTACATGAAAGTCAGCATGTTTGTCCTGGGAACTGGAGATGAACCCCCTGTGAGTACCTCACCCTCTACCTTCTGGTCTTAAAAACATAACTAAGCAGTGGGCTGTGAAATGGAACTCAGATTCCAAGCTGTCCTTTGCTGATCACAGATTATCACTGCAGCTTGGATTCATTCTTGGTGCGTCCTAGTATTTGTGAGTCTTTCTTTTGGGGGGCAAGGGTGTTGAGTCAGGATCTCACATAGCTCAAGCTGGCCTCAGATCTAGTTCTGTAGTTAAGGTTGGCTTTGAATTTCTAATCTTCCTGCCTCCACCTGCTATGTGCTGGGATTACAGGTATGTGTCACAGCACCCAGGAGTAAGTATTTAATTCAAGACATATGTGTATGTGTTTAATAACTTCACTGTTTTATTAGAAAGGCTTGAGTTCATCTTCCATGCAAAGATTCATTACTTCATCACTTTCTTCCACCTAATGGGTTAGTGATAGTTCAAGAAATCAGATGGCAAACAAGAACAGGAAGGGTCCAGAGAGAAACCAGAACACAGGAGTACACACACATTCTCAGTGCTGATGCTCATGAGACTACAGGAGGGTACAGAAACCCTGAAACATTGATATTGTAGAGGTTTTGAGGTTGAAAGAAAATCAATGACTGAACCTTCAAGTGCCAAACGTCAGAGGTCATAATGGAGGCAGTTCTGGACATCAATAGCTTGGCTTCTTTTAGAATTGCGTCTTCTTTATATGTGTGATTTTGACCACGTGTCTCTCATAGTCTGAGAAACGAGACCGTGACAATGACAGTGATGATGTGGAGAGCAACTTGTTACTTCCAGCTGGCATTGCCCTCCGGTGGGTAACCTTCTTGCTGAAGATCTACCGAGCTGAGGACATCCCCCAGAGTATGTACTTACTGCCTTAGTCATGCATTGCAGGGGTGGGGGGTGGGTTCAGTAGTCTTTGGGATGGTACATGTTGAACTCATACTGTGAATACTGTTGGATGCTCCTTCGATAAGGTTCCCTTCTGAAAGGCCCACTGAGTTGGACTACTCTGTGGGCAGAAAGAAAGGTTTATTGGGATCAAACTGCAAAAGCTGTCTCTCAGGGGGCAGAGAGAAGAGAAAAATAGCAGAAAAGCAAGCAGATATTATATGCAGTCATATAATATCTTTGGAGTCTTTGAGCTGATGTAGGCTGTACAGATTGACACAGAACTTGATGCCCTTGCTAGGGATGCTCCTTGATAGGGAGGTGATCTTTGAAGGTGGATTGAAGTGTGATTTATTTTGTGTGCCTGACCCTTTAAAGGATCCCCAGTGTCTACTCAACTAGTCTCATAATACAATAGAGAAAGACATAGTCGTTGCCTCTTGGACTTCTGGGAACAGAGGAGGATGTGAAAAGTCCATAGAGGCTGAGAGAGATTGCATAGGGAGAGTAGGATTGGAGTAGGCAGACAAGTCGGGTCCAGGTGAGAGAGCGTGGTTAGAGAAGACGGTGCTAGAAGAAAGAAGATTGAGTCAGGTTAAGGGAGAGAAGAAAAGAGATTGAACAGAGTGAAAATAAGAGACTGTTGATCAAGGAGACGCTGAGCTGAGCCAGAGAAGATACTGTTAGGAGACAGTCAGGAGACCCCACAAAGTAGCAAAACGAACAAACAAAGGCAAGCCACAGGGACTAAGGGAGGTTCCTGGTAAGCATCTTTGGGCCTCTGTTTACCCAACAACGATCCTCCTGTTTATCTGGCCAAAGTCCTTCTATTATGGACATTGTCACCAGCACTGCCATTTTGGGGTCCCAATTTGGACCTAACAGGTCTCAGGGATCAAGCTCAGGTTGTAGGACTTGGTGACCAGTGCTTTACCCACTGAGCCATCTCTCTGGCAGTACCTAAAGAAAGTGTAAAATTTTGTACCAAAAATATGCTTACAATTGGACTATTAAATATACCCGAGCAGCCCCAGGAGATGGCTCAGTAGGTAAAGGAGGCTTGCCTGCTTTTCAAGTTTGATCTGATTTCAGATCCCCAGAACCCATGTAAAAGCTGAATGTGGTGGCTTGTGTCTGCAGTCATAGCACCCCTAAAGCTAGATGGGATGCCAAGGCAGGGGGCCTCCCCTGAAGCTGGGTGGGCCAGCTAACCTGAAGTACAAACAACAAGAGACACTCTGCCTCAAAAACAAGATAAAAGTTGTCGATAGACACCTGACATTGTCCTCTGACTTCTACATTCATGTTGTGGCATGCATGTGCCCTTGCACACAAAACATGTATACGTACATATATGCACATGCATATACAAAATAAGTAAGTAAAAATATCTTAAGTGTTGAGCGAAGTATAGTCTCAACAACTGTTTGTCCCTACTGTCTTATGAGACGTGTTTGCTGAGAGGTTTGACACTTTTAAGCAAATGAGTTACAAAGATTCCGTTTAGAAGAACCAAGCTACCGGCCCAGCACCCTTTCTGCCTCCTTTGCTGGGCTCTGGGGACCAGGACCCTTCCCCAAGTTTCCCAGGTGGCAGACCACTTGTGCCTCAGGTTTTTCTTCTTTCCCCAGGAACCCGTCTGTCCTTTCAAGGATTCTAGAATGTTCCCATTCATCTTTCTCTTGGGAATGTCTTCAGTAGATGAAATTCAGCTTCACATTCTTCTTCCTACACTGGCCCCTTCAATTCATTTCTGTCCACTTTGGAGTTTGTTGAAACAGAGACACCACATTTGTAATGCATCAATGTGTGAGAACTATGCTGCTTATATGTATATTGGCGGTTTTTGCATTTCTCTAAAATGTCAGTTGGGCCTGTATCATTTTGACCTGATACACATTCTCCAAATTGGACAAAGGCCTGAATTTGACAATTGCCTCTTACCCTGACCAAATGGATGTCGGGAAAACTATCTCATCTTCCACGAATGATCTGTTCTTAACACAATGATTTGTTAGTTTATTTTTCAAGGTTCTCTTGATTATTTTAAAACTTCACAGGAAAAAATCCTCCCTCTTTCTCTGTCTCTCTCTCTCTCTTTGTCTCTGTCTGTCTTTGTCTCTGTCTCTGTCTCTCTCTGTCTCTCTGTCTCTCTCTCTTTGTCTCTGTCTCTCTCTCTTTGTCTCTGTCTCTCTCTCTCTGTCTGTCTCTGTCTCTCTCTGTCTCTCTGTCTCTCTCTGTCTGTGTCTGTCTCTGTCTCTCTGTCTGTATCTCTGTCTCTCTGTCTCTCTCTCTCTCTCTCTCTCTCTCTCTCTCTCTCTCTCTCTCTCCCTCTCCCCCTTTGACACTCTCTCACAAGACAAAGAACATTTTTTGCTACTAGTTCTTTCCACCCCAGAGAACAATTCTTCCTAAATCTCTTTTGATACAATGGGGAAATTTTAAATTTTGTTGAATGATTTTTGCTGTTTTAAGAGGGTGGATTTCATGTCTTCTGTGTGGTCCATTCCTTTCCAGTGGATGATGCCTTCTCACAAACAGTGAAGGAAATATTTGGTGGCACTGCAGATAAAAAAAATCTTGTGGATCCTTTTGTAGAAGTCTCCTTTGCTGGGAAAAAGGTTCGTATGTGATGTAAATGTGTACATCTCTTAGAACAGACATTTAAAGTGCTATGATTTTCTTGGTCGTGAATTCTTAGTTATCTTTGGTAAATAGCCCCTGGTCAGTGAACCACTCTGCCAAGACACTGGTTATCTGAATCTAGCTATGCCAGGCTTCTCCACAACCTTAGTTTGGAGTAAAAAGTATACAGGACTCAAATTAGAAAAATCTGTCTTTTGGAGTTTAGACTAGTGAGACCAGCACTGGACTGCCATAGTTATTTCTCAGGTTTAACCATTCCCTTAATCTTGGGTAAATCCCCAGCCAGCCATTAATCATTTCTAGCCTCCATTTTGCTGCTGGGATAAAAACATCTGACCAAAGGCACCGTAGTGGAGGAAAAGATTTATTTCAGCTCACAGGTTACAGCCCATCACCGAGGGTAGTCACATGGGGATTTAAGCAAGAACTCAAATCAGAAAGCACACAGGAACACAGCTTACTGACTCAGTTTCTGGCTGTTTCCAGGCTCACACTTAGCTAGCTTTCTTACACAGCCCAGGATCACCTGCTTAGAGAATGGTGCTGCCCACAGTGGGCTAGGTCCTTCTGTATCAACAATCAAGACAATCCTCCACAGACCTCATGTGCCAGTTTGATCTAGGTAATTCCTCAAAGGAGACCAGTGGTTCTCATCCTTCATAATGCTGTGACCATTTAATACAGTTCCTCATGTTGCGGTGAACCCCCAACCATAAAATTATTTTGTTACTACCTCATAACTGTAATTTTGTGACTGTTATGAATTATAATGGGGATGTCTGATATACAACCCCCTGTGAAAAGGTCATTCAATACCCAAATGGGTCTCAACCCACAGGTTGAAAGCTGCAGCTCTAGACTATGACGGTCAGAGCTCATAAGGCCACCCGCAACTCCTGATTACCATTGGGCTATTCACCTTCAATGCCCTTACAATGTGCTGAGACAGGAGAGTAGAGCAGAAAATCCTATCTTAGACTTCTGGAAAAATCCGAAAGACCCTTGGTATAGGGGAGACCACATCCATCACAGAGATGGTCCAGCATGGAGCTTTTATTCCATAGAATGATGTGCCCTGGACAGTCACAGGAGTAACCTACATTCGAGCACACACACACACACACACACACACACGTGCACAGACAGAGACATACCAAACTGTTAGCACTTAGAACCGTGACTATCTACTGTCTTTTTTTGGTGATCTTTGCAGGTATGCACAAACATAATTGAGAGAAATGCAAACCCCGAATGGAATCAAGTTGTCAATCTTCAGATCAAGGTTTGATGACTTTCTTTTCTTTCATAAAAACTAAGAATATGGGGGGTGGGGGAAGAACTCTTTGAGGGGGGATTGTGGAGGGAGCAACATTTGGTATGCAAATAAATAAAATAATTAATCGATAAAAATAAATTTTAAAAAGTAATACAAAAATACTTGAAAATTGGCTCCACTAGTTAGCGAATTAATGGAGAAATAATTACCGTCTTCTGTTTCTCTTTAACAGTTTCCCTCCATGTGTGAAAAAATAAAACTAACAGTATATGACTGGTGAGTTTCAAGAGTGTTGGATTCAGCATTTACAAGTTAAACATCTGGGTATCAAGTGAATCGCTTTGATGAGCTAACTAGCACCTTTTGGTGTATTTGCGATTCTTTTACAAGAAGGCTAAACCTGGAAGTGGGTGGCAGAGGGTTCTTTAAAAATAAAAACAATAAGGCGATAACATTAATAATAGAAAAGGCTTTTCAGAAAAGTTTTAGAAATCTTGGTTCAGTTGTTCATAAACAAAATACAGGAGGTAGTCACCTGAAAATGCTCAAAGATAAGAAATTAGGGATCTTATTTCCATTAGGCTGTCCAAAATAGACCAGAAATAGAGTAAACCAATTTTTAGGAAGAATCATCAAATGTCTAAAAACAACTCTTCGTTATTATTAAAAAAGAAAATTGAGAAAGTTGCTTACCTGAAGTGGGGAAAAAATCATCAAGTTAGGCATGGTAGAACACGCCTGTGATCCTAGCTCTTACAAGGCTGAAGGGAATTGTGAGTTCTAGGCTGTCCTGGGCTACATAGTAAGACTAAGGCTCAAGAAAAGAGGGGAAAGTAGAGGGAGGAAGGAAGAAGGGGGGCATTTGTTGAAGAATTCTTATTAGATCAACCTCTCAAGAACCAACTGGTCACAGTAAGACCATTCATAGAATGTTCTTGTTGAATGGAGTGTTCAAATGACAGCCCTCAGCCCTCTGAGGAAGAGGCATGAACACATGTCATCCTCATCTCCATGGTAACGCTGTGGGGCAGGGACTGTTCTCAGCTTCACTTAACAGTAAGGACATTGAGGCTCAGAGGGGCCAGGTAGCTTGCCCACAAACACTTGATGATTACGGCCCAGCTGGGCTCACATACTGTGTGGTAACCCCACAATTCTCCTTTGGTCAAATGCATCTGACTTTCATGTTATGACATGCTAGGTGGAGGAGAGACTTTTGTTTTGTTTTGTGAACACATCGTCACTGAGAGCTGCAGTTGAGATCCGAGGACAAAATGTCCCCTTCTTTAATGTAAAAGTTTCAAGACATTGAGGATCCCCAGGTCATATACTGCAAGAGATTCCAGGGCCTGAGAGACCCTTGGGAGTGTGGATTTAGTCCTGGTTTAATGGCTTTGGTATCCACTCTGGCCTATTGACTCTAGAGCTGGGTGACTGCTGGTTGAGCCATCACAGTTGAGTGGCACCTGTGGTCTCTATGAATGGGGGCATTCTTGCCCTATGCTGCCCCCTTCAAAGCATGCGCATAGATAAGGACACACAGAGAGCCCCAGCTTCCTTGGGGGTTCCTTGGACCCAGATCTGTGATTGCATATACTGAAGGGTATTTGAAAAACGAAAGGAAGGCCAAGGGTTCTAAACCTATCTGAAGAGGCAGAAAACATTCAAACCTGTGTTTATGATTTAATAACTATATCTATTAATATTTTTCTAACAAATTATTTGGATTGGTTACTTCCTATAAGATATTACGCTATGGTCTTTCCCTCAAACATTGAGCCTTAGGCTTCAGAGAGGGCATGCCACTAGATGGTTAATGAATAAAAGGAATGAAACAAATCAATGTTCGTAGTACATTCCCAACCCTGAGGCCTCTCTAGGATGCCTATGGAAAGGTACACATTCATATTTGTACTTCTACTGAATATTGGCAAAAATATTTCCCACAATGTAGGTAAGATTTAAATTTTAGTCAAGTGGCTGTGCTCTGAGAAACAACATCTGTCGTACAGTAGGTGCTCAATACACATTTGAATTTAATGAAGGGAGACTTTTTCTCTCTTAGATAGATAGACAGCCTATTATACTTGTTAAGCCATTTTAAGCACTGTAAGAATTACTGCAGATATGGTAAGATATATCTGACTATTTTACACAATATAGTTACAGTCCACTAATAAATTTATAATGTAACATCATATAATTAGTCCATTCCTTTTATGACAATGATGTCAGTTGTAGCCATTTGAAAGTCCTTTGACTTTTCTGCTAATCTCAGTTTCACGACATCAGAATGCTTGGTCTGACTGAATCAGGGTTTCTAAAGTGGCTAGAGTGTTATCGGCATTAGACTTTCAGGTGTAGTAGTTGTGTGTACACTCCTGGCCTCTAGCTAAGGTTTCCTGAATTGAGTTTGGGCAGATGAGGGTGGGAAGTTCCCACACAATCCTCAAGAATAGGAAAGTCTGAAGCCACTGAACAGTTTCTGAGGTATAAAGTCTTCTAGCTCTTCACTTAATATTATTGAATTAAAGCTGTAACCTTACAGGCAGAAGACATAACCTCTTGTTTTACACAGGGACCGGCTTACCAAAAATGATGTAGTTGGGACAACGTACCTGTACCTCTCTAAAATTGCTGCCTCTGGGGGAGAAGTAGAAGGTAAGTGACCAAGCGACCTGAGGGTCAGAGCTAAGCGGGATTCAAAGCTTCTAGAAAAGAACAATGTCAATTGCAGTGTTCCGGTAGCGCAATGGTCATCGATCAAGTAGCACACAGAACGCATGAGCTGTGGTAGAAGCAGGCTTGATGCCTTAAAAGGCAAATATATCTGGGTCTGATAGCACAGGACTGTGACCCCAGCTGCAGAGGAGACTAAGGCAGGAGAATCACATATTTGGGACCCGTCTGGGCTACATAGGAAGTCTCCCTCCAGCCTAGGCAACTTAGCAAGACCCTGTCCCAAAATAGGAATGAGAGACAAGGCTGGCAGTGTAGCCAATCATTAGAGTGGAAACCTAGAGAATAAAAAGTACTGGGCTCAATCCCTAGTACACACGCACGCACACACGCACGCAAACACACACGCACGCAAACACACACGCACGCACACACGCACGCAAACACACACACGCAGACACAGTGAGACCAGTGAGTCTTGCCGATGATGTTTTGCACAATAGCTAACGATGGAAGCAAATATCAAGTTATAAATTTTCATCCCTCTTGCTCCCATACAAAACCTTTTGCCAGGAGCTGTTTTAGAATTGTCTTGATTGTCAGTACAGAGTGCCCATAGATGCTTGTACCTGTTGTTATGGGTTGGTGCATATCTAAGAACTGAAGTAAAGAAAAGAAAAGCAGTTAAAATAATAATAGAAAAATGAACACAAGCCCATTAATACCTGCAGCTTGAGTTTTGCAAGGGCCAGTATATTAAACATATTGGGTAAAGTGAAGTAATCTAGAATACAGTTTTGTCTGGAGGAGCTGAAGTTTTTCTTTTTATAGTTGTTACGTGTTTGAAGAGCATCAATATGGGGGTTGAGAGATGCTCAGGGATTGAGAACAAGCACTTACTGCTATTGTATTGCACACAAACGTCAACATGGCTTACAAACCATCCATAACTCAAGTTCTAGGGGCTCTGATGCCCTTTTAAGGCTTCTACAGGCACTGTATATATGTGATCCACACATATACACGCATGCAGACCAAAATGCTAATACGTGTTAAAATAAGAAAAAAAAAATGGTATCAATCCCAACCAGTGTCAAGAACCTGGAAGATCCTAGAGACAGAAATGCATGGTTCAAATATAAAGCCATATGGGCCATGATTTTAAGCAGACAGTTGAAAGTCAGAAAGAGATTCCATCTGCATGTTCTCTGCTGAAGGGATCATTAAGACTGGGGAGCGTCAGCAAAGGAAATAGAATCATGGCTCCTTTTTCTGCAGAAAACAAGTATTAAAATGGTTACTATGTCTTAAGAATTATTTGTTTTGTTTTGTTTAAACCCACAGCCCCAGCTGTGAACAGAATACAAATGCCACCACCCTTCTGTAATGTAAAACACATCACAGAAAATAGAGATTAAGAGTGGACAGAGGAAGGGCAGGCGTGCTCAGGGCCTCTTTTTGCTGAATGGTCAACATGGATGTGCCCACTCTAGGTTAAAGAGAACCAGAAGAGGTTAGAAAGTGCCAAATCAAGGAGAGACCCCTGGTCCTGGAAAGACTGGATATAGGGGAATGCCAGGACAGAGAAGCGAGAGGGGGTTGAATGGGAAAAAGAGGGAGGGAAAGGGGCTTATGGGACTTTCGGGGAGGGAGGAAAGGGAAAGGGGAAATGATTTGGAATGTAAATTAAAAAACTTAGAAAAAAAAAAGAAAGTGCCAAATCTGTATAGAGAATGCATAAAAGCAATCCAACCCACTTGTAAAGTGGAAAGTCACTAGATAATAAATATATAACAGTAGCAGTTCAAGAAATACTGGTAAATGTGTTCTTACTTAGTGATGACATCAGAACTAATCCCAGACATTGTTACAGGCAGTTTCACCCCCTTTCTCTTGAGAATTTCTACCATTACAGGTCCTGCGGGTAGCCTCATTTAGGGGCGCAAAACACAAGGAGCAGACCCCTACCCCCTCAACCTCCCACCCCACCCCACCCGGCCCCCGCCATCACACATGCACACAAAGAAACAACCATGCTCTGAATCACATAATCCAGGCTTAACTACAGGTGTTTGCTTATATTGCCTCAAACCAAATTAACTTTTGCATTTTCTGGCCATGGTCCCAGCTAGGGCCATGTAAATGATTTATTAAAAGCGTGCTGTGTCAGTAACTTCACCTGCTTCCTGTGGCTGTGGGAAGCCAGTTCTTCTCAAATGCTGGGCTCTTTGAAGCAGGCAAGTTTGAGTTATTCGCCTGGCTTTGAGCCAGTTGACGTTGAACTAACTGATAAGAATGGTACAAATTTAAAAGGCTCCGTGGGATTTGGGTGTGAACTGGGGACTCCTTGCTGCTGCTCAGATGCTTATCCAGCACAGAACACGATTAACTTTGCAGTGTGTGTTTTAAACTCTTCATGTTTCTCTTGTTTTATTTTAACCAATCATATTTTTACTACATAGATTTCTCATCCTCGGGAACTGGGGCTGCGTCATATACAGGTTTACGCTTTGTAATTTTGCTGTCTTCTATAGCTTCCTATCCTCTGACATCTTACTAAGAATATGTTAATTGATTGCCTTAAAACCTTCTCCTTGATGTTTCACTGTCTCAAATACCGTTTGGTGAGCGTTAGAGTGTTTTGTGAGTGATGTGTGTTGTCCTGTATGGCTACATCTAAAACAATAGCCAGTCCTCATGCCCTGTTGCGTATTTTCATCTTGATGCACATTATCCTGTGCGGCTGGCTTTACTGCAAATAGTTGTTTGTGAGATATAATACTTTCTGTTATTGCATATGCTCAATGGGTAGAGATGCAGGGCACTACTAAATCTATAGTTCCAATAACGTGTGAAGTATCTCTGCCCCACTTTTAATGTGAGTCCCTAGGTTAGAAGACACGAGTACTTTCCACTTTTCACGCCTCCCTAGTATGGGATATCCTACCATGCACTTTGGTTTGTGCAGTTCTTGCCGTTTTTTGCAAGTTTCCTCAATGCTGACCATTACAGTTCTAACGCAGATGGTATTGTTCCTCTAGAGGAGCGCTCTGAATTGGAGAAGCATAGGCATTGAGCAACCTTCTAACATGAACATTCTTTCTCTGAGTCTCTCTGGTTCGATCCTTTATGCCTACCCAACACCCTGCCCTATTCCACTGAATGTTAAAGACATAAAGTCAAACTGGCGAGCCAAAGTTTGACCTCTATGTATCACCCAAGAATGCTCCCCCTCTGCTTTTTGGAGGGAAAGCCATCCTTCTTTCATCTGGGAGCCATTCAGCTTGATGAAGAAAACTCTTGTACACCCCATTTCCTCTTGACTGGCTGTTTCTTTGCATTGCCTTCAGTATCCTGTATTAAGGGGTAATCTTGTTGAGTCCAAGTAGCAGAGACAGAGTTTATCAGATCATCATTAGGGAGAGAAAGCAATGAATGATAATCTGTTTAGCACTTCAGAATAGCAATACAGTCTCACAACTGTAAGGAACTCATTGACACAATTAAATTTCTAGTGTATTTTTAACGGCACCTACAATACTACTTAAGGCTAAATGACATTTTTACAGATGATATGAAGTAAATCTGGTACATCATTTAAGCGACTTCTTAAAACAACATCATCTTTTACTCCAAAAATAGCAAAATATTCAATATGTCAGTTATAAACTTGCAAAAAAATGTGATGAACAACTTGAAAATCTTATGATCCTTTTTAAATGCCATTCTTTTTGTAAGGATAAGTTTATCTGAATTATCCCAATTTTTTTGTCTAATATCTTAAAGTTATAGTAAAATATGGCAGGTCCTATAGTATTCATAATTCTCACTAATGCAACTAATTCACCAACTAGAGGAAAAACTTCATTCCACCTAACTGACTAATAACTAATATTTATTTCCATAATTTGAATGCTAAAGATCTGAAATCTAATAATGCTATTTATGTCTCAGCAAATACAGGAGAGACAGAGGTGGGTTTTGTCCCAACGTTTGGACCTTGTTATTTGAACCTTTATGGAAGCCCCAGAGAGTACACAGGATTTCCAGATCCCTATGACGAGCTGAATACAGGAAAGGTTGGTTTACCAATTGGGCCTGTGATTAATGAACACTGGTTAATGGGAACCCTTCTTATAAAAGTAATAAGTATCTCACGAGAGAGGCATTTACATTCTCCACCCCTAACAGAGACCTGCCATTCAGCTGATAAAGTGTTAAAGGAGAGAAGTCTTACTCTTCTTACATCTTAGAATTAAAGAATACAAAAAGGATCAGAAGGCCAGGCACCTTTAATCTCAGCACTCAGGAGGTGGAGGCAAATAGATCTCTGTGAGCTTAAAGCCAGCCTGGTGTATACAGTGAGTTCTCGGTCAGCCAGAGCTACATATCAAGATCCTGTATGTATGTATGTATATATATATATATATATATATATATATATATATATATATATATATATATATATATAAAGGATCCTGGTGACTGAGTCATACAATAGGGTAAGTGGCATCCCACAACCGTCCACTCAACTTCACGTTAATGGAAAACATCAGCTAAGCGGACGGCCAATGCTGGCCTCCTTCTCTAATGCATATTCCAGGATCTACAGTGACATGACTATGGAGACCCTGAGCTGTGCTCGAGCATCATCGCGCACATGGAAAAGTCTCTTTTGACTGCAGTAGAAGTTAAATGTCTCTTGGTCATTTATGCTCCACACCCACCCCCCAGTGCCCAAAAAATATTATAATAAAGAGAAAGATGTGGCTTGGGGACAGTGAAGACAGACGAGGACTTGGGAGCCTTCTATTTCTCTCCAGAAGATTCTAAGGGCAGCCACTGTTGAGTAGGGTGGGAGGAGTCTCTACTCTTGACTTCTGTATTTTAGCATACCCAGAGCATCTTGTTCTTTTGCTTCCTGACTATTCTGAGACTTGTCTGGTTGCCACATGACAGTTTCTTTATTATAAGAAGAAGAGAAAGGGATCCAAGTTCGTAAATAGACAAAAAAATGCAGGCTTGCTCCCGATGAACTGAGATGGAGGAGACTTGGAGCCTGTTCTCCTTCACTGCCCTGCTTCAGAAACTCTGTCCAGGTCCAGAGAACAGCT
The DNA here is from genome assembly GCA_036184795.1 of Tokudaia tokunoshimensis. Lineage (NCBI taxonomy): Eukaryota > Metazoa > Chordata > Mammalia > Rodentia > Muridae > Tokudaia > Tokudaia tokunoshimensis. Next base: position 156,755,383 of record BTHU01000001.1, on the reverse strand, counting down.
TCAAAGCCTCCGGCCTTAGTCAATCTAAGACCCTTTTCTTCCCTAGCATCTCATGGCATCATCTGGAATCCATCTGAAAGTAAATGACTCTTCCTTTAGATATTAAAGACTTGTTAGTAGTGTTAGCCTGATTCGATACACAGATATTCTTCAGCTGTCTATGGGAATAATTTTGTGTTCTTGCATTTCAGGGAGAAGGGGTGGCCTACAGAGGCAGGATCTTGGTTGAACTGAACACATTCCTTGAAAAGAAACCACCAGAAAAGAAGCTTGAGTCCATTTCAAATGACGACCTTCTGGTTGTTGAGGTAAATGTCAGGGTGAACACAGCATGGGATGGAAGGGATTGGAGAGACTAAGAGTCATCTGTGGGAGAGTTGGAAAAAGATCTGCTTCATAGTAAGTCCCTCCAACATTCCCTTGATATATTCATGACAGCCCTATGAAGATAATGAGGCTTGCTTCAGCCACTGAGATGTTAATTGGTATATTAGGCTTTGGTATTCTGATCAAAATTACTGAAAGAATAGACAACTTTAGGGCAGAAGGATTCATTTTGGCTCACTGTTTCTGAAGGTTTGGTCCATGGTTGTATAGTCCCATGTAAACCGGATAGAACAGGATTATGGAAAGCAGGTGTGGCTGAAGAGGTTCTTCATTATGGATAGGCAACAGAGAGGGGACAGAAAAAGATGCCAGTATCTTATAGTCCCTTGTGACCTGCTTCCTGAACCTCTTACTGTCACCAACTCCTGACAGTGCCATCATGATATACATTAAGGATAATCTATTAATTATATCCAAGACCCCATGTCTCTGGAAATACCAAGAAATACCTATAGGCATGACTAATCTCGGTTTGTTAATCCAGTCAATCTTGAAATAAAGGCTGGCCACCACATATATGTTTATAAGAACAGAGTACCCAAACAGTCCCCTTGGGTAGAGAGGTTGTGAGGAAGAGCCCTTCCCCTGGATAGCTTAGGTACCAGAGTTACCCCATTTCCACTTACACAGGCAGCTGCTACATCTCAGGCTTCACAGCGATAAGGACATGCCTGCTTCCTGCTGACATTACAATGGCTTTAAGTCCCTTTTTCCTTCTAGACAGGAAGTCTTCTAAGTTCACCTCTCTGTTCCTGAGACTCTCAGGTCAATGTTCTTGGGACACACAAATCTGAACTGTTTGGGAGAGCAACTGACTCACAGACACTCCTCCTCCGCCCAGGCCTCTCCTGGCTTGTTCTAAATTGCCCTGGGCCACCAACTCCCTCAGGCTGCTGCACCCTCCATTCTGAGAACTGAACATTTCTCTCATTTTCCCGTGTTATAGAGAAACTAAGCAGCAACTTTAGAAAAGATATCAGCTCTGAACCAAGTAAACAGCAGGATGGCTGGCATGAAGTGACTGCTGTCAGAGCCATGACCTCGGGCAGCTCTCTAAGTCTCTGTTTATCAGCCTTCCTGTCCATTTCCTACCTGCCTTCTTATGGCTTGGCCCAGTTAGTGCCTTGAGCACATTCTTATTTCAGCTTTCAGGTCCAGCTCTCATGAGTTCTCAGCTGAGTCAGGGCAGTTTTCTTCCTTGAAGTCAACTAATGCCTGGCAGTTATAAAATCTGACCCCTTTTAGGATGACCAACAGGAAGAATATCTACTTACTGTAGCAGAGATTCTCCTCTCCCCCACCCTCCATGGCCTTGTTCACTGACTTCCACTAGGACGATTAGATCAGGCTAGTACCTAAAGCAGTACTGATGGACTTTTGCATCATACGTGTTTGGAGTTTGGGACATTCGGAGCTCAGCCTTTGGGTTGCACCAGTTTCAGTCCTTTGGCTCCTTCAAGATCAGAGGATAATGTTCCTGTATTCTTTCTAAGATTGCCTTTCACTTCATCTCTCACTTTGTCTTTCCTAGAAACAAGGCACAGGGCACAACTATACACAGGGGAAAAAAACAAGTTAGCAAAGGTCATAGCCTGGGCAAAAATGCTGCCCTGGAAGTTTATGTTACCATATAGGATGATTCAATTTAGGTAATATAAATAGTAAAAGAACTATAGTAGCCGTTCGCTTTTAAACCCACACACGAAGATTGCCAAAAGGATGTGTGATCTGCCTTGCATGTATGTTCACATGTCTACCTCTAAGAATCTAGAACTGCTTACAGCTTTTCCTTATACTTAGCCAATCTCTTAAGGCAGGTTCACAGGCTATCAAAGTAAGCCATCAGGAGATAACTGTTAAGAAATTTCTAGTCCTTCTTCATCACCTAACCCCAGACATTAAAAAAAAATATTCTCCAGTAAATGCCTTATCATCATTCTTGGCTTTAGGTTTTGATAACTCCTGAGTTATCCCAGCCTCTTGGTGTGTAGCATAGAATGGTTGTACTAAGATAAGACTTTAAATTAAGTATCCTCAAAGGCAAGTATATGAATGGCCCCCTAGTACACCTTCTCAATCACAGGATGTGCTCATAAGGGAGAGGGAGGCTCTGTAGTCCATTAATCCCAACACAGGTCCAGCAACTCTGCATTAAGATCAGAGTACCCCTACCCCTAATTTTCAGTTACTTTGTTATAATTCCTGGGGATATCCCAAAATGTGATGAGGCTCTTGTATTCAGAGAATTGCTATAATCTCAGGAAGATAGACCTTGTAAGTTAGTATGATCTGAGCATTTTTGTCACCCCTAAAGTCATATGTTCAAATCTAACCTCCAAGTGAAGGGGTTAGGAATTAGGGCATTCTAGTGGTGATCAGAGGATAAAAGTTCTAGCCTCAAAAGGACATTAGTCACCTTAAAAACAATGCACTGGAGATGTGCTTTCCTCATACCATGTGAAGACATATTGAGAACAAAGGCCAAGAAAATGGCCTTTATTAGATACTTAATCTATCAGTTCTCCAGAACTGGGAGAAATACATAGTCACCATTTATTAGTTATCCAGAGTATGATATAGTATTTTTGTTATAGATGCCCAGATGGATTAATATTTAATTATACCAGTTTACTAGCAAAAAGGATTAAGAGTAACCAAATGCCTAGACATCTCATCCTGACTTGTCAAGCTAAATCCTATAGAGTAGGCTCTTCTTCTCTGGCTCTTCTTGGAGAGAATCTTTATTTGGATTCCATGAGTCCATGTTGTGAGAGAGCCACAGGGCAAACCCATGGTCTGCTGGTTTTTACAGCGGACACAGAGCTCAAAGAAATGGATCCCCCACTTGCTGCAGCACGGTCCTGGCTAGAGTCTTTATGTCCACTCCACAACATTATCAATTCTGTAAAGATTTTCACCACACAGTGAAGACAAACTAGGAGAGAGAAAAAAGAGGAGTGGGCAGATGGGAAAGTGGGATATCCCCACATACTGCTTAGTGCAGGATTGCCCAGGAGGATAGCTGTACATGTCCTGTGGGCCTTCGAGGAAATCTGAAATAGGTGACTGACGGCATGGTGGCAATAAGCCTGAACGGTCATAGACTATACCTGGGTTTTAAATACGTCATTTGGATCTAAGGGTTATGAAGAAATGCCATGATGAATGGACCCTCTAACCATTATAATATCTGTAGGCTTTTGTTTATTTGTTGATTTGGGGTTTTAGCTGTCATCAGCAATTTACATCCAGGCTCCTCCTGTTCACACTGAACAACTTTAATGAAAGAAGGAGAACAGGAGTGGGTGAGAGACCCTCTGAGCACCAAGAGACAAGGAGGCTTGTTTCCTTCATTTGCTTAAAAACTGAAGGCCAAAACTGAAAAGTACCGACAATGTGTATTAACCATTGCATCTGCCATTAGCTGGGACAGAACACAGAATTTGTCCTCTTTGTAACAAATAATTAAATACAGATAGTGAAATAGCTTATACCACACGCTTCATTAAAACCAAAATGTGTGTGTGTAGGGGTGGTGGTGGGGGGTGGACAAACAACCAAAAAGAGTAAACCCAAAACCAAACCAAACCAAAACAAAACAAAAAAAACCACCACCACCACCAAACAGCTAATGGTTGGAAGGCAAGAGAGGAGCTGGGAGTCTAAGCGCATCCCAGCCGTGGCACAGTGGGAGCCACAGAAGAGTAAAATGGACATCTTTGCTCAGTGAGTGTGGTTAGCTCAGCCTAGAACATGATCCTGGTCATTGTCCTCCAAAGACTGTGTGTCTGGTGAGACCGCAACAGATAGGGAACTTGTTTGTCAGAGCCAAGAGTACCCCACTCCCTGTAGCAGAACTGGCCTGGTTTTGGGTGGGCCTGGTGGATGGATCTTACCAGGAGACAGCAGCAGGTCCAGCCTGATGCTTCCATAGAAGGTTCCAGGCAGAGAAAAAAAGACCAAAGGTTGTAAAGACAACATTATTCGAGCGCCTACTGCCTTTGGGGGCCTCTGCCTTAATTTTCTCTTTTTTTCATTGTCATTTTCTGATCTGTTTTCTGTTTTTGTTTTGCACTTTTTTATTAACCCACACACAATTACTTGTTGTCTGATTTTTCTTTTTTCTTTTTTTTTTTTTTTCTATTTTTTTTTTTTTTTTAATTTAATTTAATTTTATTTTTTTAATTTACATTCCAAATCACTTCCCCTTTCCCGTTTCCTCCCTCCCCGAAAGTCCCATAAGCCCCCTTCCCTCCCTCTTTTCTCCGTTCAACCCCCTCTCATTACTCTGTCCTGGCGTTCCCCTACATCCAGTCTTTCCAGGACCAGGGGTCTCTCCTTCCATCTTTTTAGAAATCTATTGATATGCTGATTGTGTCTAGGGTATTCTGAGATTCTGGGTCAATATCCCCTTATCAGTGACTTCATACCATGTGTGATCTTTTGTGATTGGGTTACCTCACTAAGGATGATATTTTCAAGTTCTGACCATTTGCCTAGGAATTTCGTGAATTCATTGTTTTTAATTGCAGAGTAGTATTCCATTGTGTAAATATACCACATCTTCTGAATCCATTCCTCCGTTGAGGGACATCTGGGTTCTTTCCAGCTTCTGGCTATTATAAATAAGGCTGCTATGAATATAGTGGAGCATGTGTCCTTATTGCATGCAGGTAAAGTCTCTGGGTATATGCACAGGAGTGGTATAGCCGGATCCTCCGGAAGTGTCATGCCCAGTTTTCTGAGGAGCCGCCAGACTGCTTTCCAGAGTGGTTGTACCAGCCTGCAATTCCACCAGCAGTGGAGGAGTGTTCCTCTTTCTCCACATCCTCGCCAACAACTGCTGTCTCCTGTGTTTTTGATCTTAGCCATCCTGACTGGTGTGAGATGGAATCTCAGGGTTGTTTTGATTTGCATTTCCCTAATGACTAAGGATGATGAACATCTCTTTAGGTGCTTCTCAGCCATTAGATATTCTTCAGGTGAGAACTCTTTGTGGAGCTCTGTACCCCATTTTTTAATAGGGTTACTTGCCTCTCTGGAGTTTAACTTCTTGAGTTCTTTGTATATCTTGGATATTAGCCCTCTGTCGGATGTAAGGTTGGTAAAGATCATTTCCCAGTTAGTTGGTTGCCGCTTTGTCTTTTTGACGGTGTCTTTTGCCTTGCAAAAACTTTGTAATTTAATGAGGTCCCATTTGTCTATTCTTGATCTTAGAGTATAAGCTATTGGAGTTCTGTTCAGGAAATTCTCCCCTGTGCCCATATGTTCAAGGTTCTTCCCTAGTTTCCCTTCTATTAGTTTCAGTGTGTCTGGTTTTATGTGGAGATCTTTGATCCACTTAGAATTGAGCTTAGTGCAAGGAGATAAGGATGGGTCAATTTGCATTCTTCTGCATGTTGACCTCCAGCTGAGCCAGCACCATTTGTTGAAAAGGCTATCTTTTTTCCACTGGATGGTTTTAGCTCCTTTGTCAAAGATCAAGTGACCATAGGAGTGTGGATTCATTTCTGGGTCTTCAATTCTGTTCCATTGATCTACATGTCTGTTACTGTACCAATACCATGCAGTTTTTAACACGATTGCTCTGTAGTACAGCTTGAGGTCCGGGATACTGATTCCCCCAGAGGTTCTTTTACTCTTGAGAATAGTTTTAGCTATTCTGGGTTTTCTGTTATTCCAGATGAATTTTTGAATTGCTCTTTCTAACTCTATGAAGAATTGAGTTGGGATTTTGATGGGGATTGCATTGAATCTGTGTATTACTTTTGTCTGATTTTTCTAAAGCAACAAGTCAGTCAATAAATACTCGCTGCAGTAATAAACTATAAACACTCCAGAACCACATGCACCCAAAGGGCATTTTTAAATAAAGGCGATTAATTTTGCCATTTTTGTTTATCTTATAGCATTTCAGGACAGACAGCTTACCCTGCCCCCTCTTCTGCTTACTCTTCTTGGGGGAGGTGTAAGACTTCTTCTTTTCTCAACACCTCCACAAAGTCTCAACACAAGGTGAAGGAGAGGTAGGCTCTTTTTAAATGTTGTAGTGAAAGTATGTTCACCTTGCAGCTGTTTACCAGCAAAGATCAGCCTTGCTCAAAACATTCCTTCCTCATCCTGGATCTAGGCCTTTACATTTCTGTAATTTAGCTTTCCTTGACTGTAGTTTTGCCCTCAAGATTTGCTACTCAGAGAGATCCCAGAACCAAAGTTGAGGCACCCAGTGTCTCTAAATCATGTTTGTGTTTCTACCTCTCCTTACCCTGAGGTCACAGGGCAAGTAGGAAAGGATTGAGTCCTTGCAAAGCTCTCAGTTACGCTCATCTCGAGCAGCTGGACTCTGGGGCAGGTGAGCAGACCGTAGCGGTGCTCCTCTTGGTGCTCGGACTTGCAAAGTGGCCCAAAGCGGGTTCCATCTTTAGCGTTCTCTGACAGTGCATGCCAGTCTTGGCTAATTGTGGGGATTACAAGAAGCCCAAACTTCTTTCCAGAGGCCAGGTATCCCAGGGTGAGGAGCTTGGGAAGGTTTCTGTGGGCAACTGTGCAGGCATTGCATGAGAACATCCTGGGGTTCCTGATGGAATCATGGCTTGCGTGTCTGTGCAGGACAAATTCAGCCAGATACATCGTCTTCCCCACTCAGCGAACACCCCATGTTCTTTCTTTGTTCTCCGCGGACCATGGTTTAACTGAGAAATACCATACCAATCATGATCCTTCCTTCTGGATCCTGTATTGGGTTTGGGGTGTTTCTTTGTTTGTTTCTATTGCTGTGACAAAATACTGGACAAAAGCAACTTTAAAAAAGAGGGTTTAATTTTGACTTAGAGTTCGAGAGTACATTCCATCATGATAAGGAAGGCATAGTAGCAGGACTTTGTGGGGGCTAGTCGCACCAGTTACCTGGGAAGCTTTAGCCTGGATATTTGAGTCTAAAAGCTTCCCTATCTTAGCCTTCTGCTTTGGCACTGGAGGAGCTGCGGACACCGAAGCCATTTATCAGGAACCTGTTGCTGCTGAGTTCTACTTGCGATGAAGTTCCCTCAATTATACATGATTCAAGAATGCTGGGAGATTCAGAAGCTTAAACTTGAATTTTCTAAGGATTTAAAAGAAGGAAGTTACTTGTATTAATCACACTTTTTCCTATTATGGCTTCGTCATAAAGTAGGACAAGGTGACTGTCATGATCAGCACCCTTTTTTCTTTTTGATCTGCCCAGAACCCCACCTCACCCATGGTGACAGTCTCACATGTAGAGTGGGTTGTCTCATTTCCGTTAACCAAGTCTAGAAATTCCATCATAGACTCAGGGCCCAAATCATATTTCCTTTTTTTTTTTTAAAAAAAGCAACTCTTTTCTTAAATCATGCTTAGTATTAATAAAGAAGTTATGTTGTATATAAAATTATGACTAAAATTGAAAGTGAAGCTGAGATTGCAGCCAATGATTTAGAAAGAATTCTGCAAGAGCTCAGAGGAGTTTCTGACAGAACTTTCTTAGAGATTTCTGCTTTATCTGCTATGTCAAAATCACCTTTCACCAAAATAGTGACTTCACGGTCATGAGCTATCTAGGGGACTGTTCCCCTCTTTTTCTACCTCTACAAGACTACAAGATGATAAAAGTTCTCACAGTAACCAGGCATGGCAAGGCATGTTTATAATTCCAGCACCTAGAGACTGAACCAAGAGGCTGTGATTTCAAAGCCAGCCTAGGCATAGTGAGAGCTTGAAACAAAACAAAACCTGTTTTGAAGCAGCCCCCCCCCCAAAAAAAAATAAAAATAGAATCACTATAGAATCTAGCGGTTGTACTTCGGAGTACAGACTCAAAGGGTTTGGAAGCTGGAACGTACACAATCAGAGTTGTTCATCATAGCCAAAAGGTGGAAGCTACTATCCAATGTTATTCATCATAGCCAAAAGGTGGAAGCTGCTTGTGTGTCCATCACTGGGTGACTGGATAAACAAATGAAGTGTTTTCATACAACAAAATAGTACTGAGAAAAGGGGAAAGTTTATGTGCCACAATGTGGATGATATAGAACACATTGTGCTAAGTGAATTACACACAGCACAAGATAACTACATACCACACAGCCAAAGAAGCTGGAGTAGTTGAATTCAGAGGCAGAAAGAGAATGGTGGCTACCAGGGGCTGGGGCAAGGGAGAGATGGAGAGTTTTTATTTGAATGTCAGCTTTGCAACGTGAAAAGAGTTCTGTACCTGGGTGGTTGGTAATGTGAATTTACTTGACTCCTAAAATGGTAAATCTTAATACATACATACATATAATATATATATATATTATATGTATGTGTATGTATGTGTGTGTGTTAATGTATACACACAAACAAACACACACACACACACACACACCATGGTTTTTAAAAGTGGTATGTAATGGGGAAAGTACCCTCTATAGTGATGGAGACATACATTTATGTTTTTTAGAAAAAGATCATTGATTTGGGGGTCAGAGGGCTGGAGAGATGACTTAGCATTTAGGATCACTTACTGCTCTTGCAGAGGATTTGATATGAGGACTTACAACTGTCTGTAATTCCAGATTTAGGGTACTGAACATTTTTATGACCCCTGTGGCTCCTGAAAAGACGTTGTTCACATACATACAAGGCACTCAGGTGCGCGCACACACACACACACACACACACACACACACACACACACACACACACACACACACAAGTAAACACGTTTTCAAAAGAAAAGACAATTTAGATAAAGTCATAGGACCTGGGAGGAGTTGAGGGGATGACTAGCATAATGATACATTGTATAAAATTCTCAACAGCTAATAGAGCAGTGACAAAAAAGCCGTGATCAATGACTAGACGGGAGCAAGATGTTTGCTTGGTTTTGATTGAATTGAGGGGAAAGTGTCTTTTGATACTGAGAGGGTTCAGAGGAATTCTGATCACTGTAGTAGGTAGGATGCATGGGGAAGGCTCTCACTTTATCAGGATGCTTTCCCCAAGTACTTCGTTTAATGATGTAAAGTAGATGCCTCCTCAGGAACCCTGGGGAACTGGAACAGCTCCTGTGTTAGCTCAAACAGGGACCTATCAGCAAGCAAGAAAAAAAACTTGTAAATAATTATGACTGGTTATGCTCAATAAATAAAAAGAATCTTGGTTTAGTTTAGTTTTGTTTTTGAATGTTTTTGAGGCTATTGGCTGGGTATCTCTGTAAATAGGTGTCCAATTTTTTTGCCTCATACAAGCAAGCCCCACCCACAACTGGTGATTCATTCAGTTGAATAAAGGCCATGATAGAGATAAAAAGAGAAGAAAAGGATCAGTTAAGTTACTCAAGAGGAGAGAGAGAGAGAGAGAGAGAGAGAGAGAGAGAGGAGAGACTGAAGGTGCAAGAGAAAAAGAGAGAATATAATTTCGCTCATTTTTAAGTTGAAAATTAAAATCTTTATTGTTATTTTTGATTCGGAAATTAATACTTAAGCGACTCAAAATATCAAACACATATAAGTTAGAAAATAAAGTTGCCATATCTCTCCGCCTTCTAGGATAGTATTGCTGTTATATTCTTCCAGACCCTCTTCCTGTGCATCAATACTAAAAAATATTTATTTAATGAATTCATTTTAAAGATATCCTATTAGTGCAGGGGATATATTTCCCTGGTAGAGTACTTGCCTAGCATGTATAAGGGTCTGAGTTTAATCATCAGCAAAATAAGTAATAATAAGATAAAATACTCCTCTTTCCTATGCTTGCACTAAGACTTAAGTTGTTATGAGTTTTCATTTTATTATAACAGCAACATAATTTGTTTGAAGCATGACTTGTAGACACTTACATTGTTTTCCCCTTCTGTTAATCATTTCCATGGTGATAACCCTACTATTTTAGTCTCTGCCCACTAACAAGAGACGGAGAGACGATGGGTCTAAGAACATAGCCCTGTGGCATTTAGTACAGCACTAATTAACTAGGCTTAACATTTCATCTGCTAAAATCCACATATAAATACAGACATGTGAGACAGTACTGAACCTTATGTCTATTCCTATGTTTTAGAAATACCAGCGAAGGCGGAAGTACAGTCTGTCCGCCGTGTTCCATTCAGCCACCATGTTGCAAGATGTCGGTGAGGCCATTCAGTTCGAAGTCAGCATTGGGAACTATGGAAACAAGTTTGATGCAACCTGTAAACCTTTGGCATCAACAACTCAATACAGCCGTGCAGTATTTGATGGTAAGAGTGGTGTGAAGTTCTCTCTTATTCATGCTTACAGTGGGTACATCTCAGGACAAGAAGCATGCGCTGTATTTCACTCTGATGGCCATTATCCTCAACATCTCATTAGTCGGTGTAAGAAAGCATTGGACTTTCAGTACCCCCAGGAGCCACTAAACCCATGGGCCAGTGTCCCAGGCTGGACACCAGAGTTTATAAAATCCCAAGATGATGACCCCAGTAAATACCAAACTCCCTCAGGCAACTGTACCCCACCAAGTGCAAATCCCTGTTAGATTCGGTAGTTAACAATGGTCACACTCTGACTCAGACACTGGAAGAGCCAGGCTTCTGATTCTCACTAGTACTTACCCAGTCCTATCACCTAGTTCTCTTTTAAAAGATTTTTTTTTCTTTTTAATAGTGTGTTTGTGTGTACAGCTCTGTGCACATAAACAGTCCAACAGAATTGCTATATTTTTACCTAAATTTTTTTTTTGTCCATGCGGATTTAAAACATAAAATGCCCTAGAAAGTGTGAAGCATTTAGTCTTAATTACAGAAAGCCTCTGAGTAATGCCAAGTCCATGCGGGCAGCCGAGGTTTGCAAAGAACAGGGTGTAGGGTGGGGTTGCTCTTCTTCCAGCAAGAGCAATAATTTAAAAGAACAGTTTTCACAGAGAGACAGTGAGTCTAACCTCCAGTGCTCTCTGCTCTACCATGCCATATGATGTAACCGTTACCGGTGTTCAGCTGTGTGGTCCTGAGACCATACAAACAGATCCTGAAACAGTTGTCCTTGGCTTGCTGGTGTTTTAGAACGATCTACAAAATGGATAAATGGACCATCTTACCCTCTGTTGCTTGCCTGATTAAAACTGATGAGTCAGAATAGTGTCTGGGTGTGGTTCAGCAGCACAGATCTGTCCTAGCCTGTATGAGGCCCTGGGTTTAATCTCCAGCTCCCCTAAACAGCAAACAAACCTTAGCCAAGACCATTCTCCAGGCCTGTGGATTAAGGAGTCACTCTGTCAGCACATCTATGTAACAAATATGTTGTCCATTTCAAGAGTCCCTGTTCACTGACTCCTGACTCTCCATACCAGGGAACTACTATTACTACTTACCTTGGGCCCACACAAAGCCCGTTGTCACCCTGACTTCCTACTGGGAGGATATTAGTCACCGCCTGGATGCAGTGAACACTCTCCTAGTCATGGCAGAACGGCTGGTGAGTTATCCGTCCAGCATTTCCTTTTAGCAGACAGTAAGGTAAGCACGGGGAACACAAGCTTGGCAATGGTAGCACCGTGGTCAACAATAGAGCAAATTACTAACAACTGAGGAAAATGGTCTGGAGCTTGGAGAAGTTCACCGGTACTGGTGCCCACTCTTCCCCCTGGTCATTCTACCCTTTACTAAGGAGTTACCTCTGTCCATTCCATAGACACAGCCTCACCAGGACATCCACCCTCCAGCCTAAGAGGAGGAAAAAACAAGAGAAGGTGATAAGAGCCTCTCATTAGGAAAAGCCTGGAAGTCAGACCCAGATCTCTGCTCACCTTCTGTTCACCAGAATTCCAGTTGTATAGCCACACCCACCACAAGGAAGTCTCGTCTTAGGTTTATGTGAGCACCTGCCAGGGTAGTCTTTCTTACTGAGAAAGAAGGGAGGATGCTGCAGGGCAGAGGAAAGGGAACTGGTGTCAACATGATTTGCATATAAAGGATGCTTTGTTCCAATAGCCAGGTCCAACTCATATGACTTTGCTCTTATTACAGAGATAATTTCTGCTTTGGGAAGAACCAGGCCCTCCAGTCTCGGCTCTTGCTTCAGACTGGGGAACACTCCTTCTCTGAAGCCTGGAGGAGGTTGGGAGGGTGTCCCTCTGGTAGACCTGCATAAGAACAGACATATGATCTTCTCCTTGACATTGGTAGGCTACAATAGTGAGGAGAAAGGGGTCACATTTGAGACATTTCTACTTAATTCAAGATACTAAGCTACTTCTATAAAATCCACCCAGCATTAATATTAATTTAAAGTGTGGGGGAAAAAGGGTGTTTTGACATAATCAATCCATCTCATATGTATGGAAATAGCACATTAACCTCATTAATATGTGATTAAAATGAGTTAATAAAACAATTTCAGTTTATATTAATATAATTTTTATAAATGCTAGATCAAGATATATGAGAAAATATCTGATGAAAAACTCCATAGCAAAATAAAAATACTGCTTTTTTATGTGCAGACAGCTTTATATCATATATATATATATATTTCTACCATCTTTCTATACCACCAAAATAGTGCATGTGAATGTCCTGGCTGACGCCCTTAAGAATAGCAACAAGGCATGTGCCGGGTCCTTATTAGTTTCCAAAGACATAGTCTGGTTTCTGCCTGTAGTGAGGTACGTGGTTGCACTGGGGAATTTGAAATCACTGATGACTGCAGAGCTGGGAAGATAGTCCTGAACCTCACAGGCTGCGAGTGATCACGAGTGTGGAGGATCAGACCCAGACTGTGCCTGCAGCTTAAACCCATCGCTTGGTTTCACTGCTGACAACTCCAGGGAGCATCACAGACCATAGCGAGCCAAACTTACGAATAAAAGGCCTCCATGTGTCGGGGATGGGAGCACCAAACAGAAGGACGACTGAACTTCAGTGTGATTTCCCGTTTAGTAAAGATGAAATGGAGGAAATGGAGACAGTTCTGCGACTAAGATTGTTTGCTACTCTTCCAGAGGACCTGGGTTCTCTTCCTAGAACTCACAACCACCTGTAGCTCCCATTCCAAGGAATCTGTTGCCCATTTTTTGGCTTCCAAAAACACCAGGCATATATGTGGTGCACAGACATACATGTTGGCAAAACACTCGTGCACATAAAATAAAATAAAAAAATGAAAAAAAATTTAAATTTAAATATTTATACATTTTAATTTATAAAAACTTTAATATTTGTAAAACTAAAGTTGAAATTGAAATGCAATATATTTTTAGATTTATTTATTTATTTTATGTTTATGAGTACACTGTCATTGTCTTCAGACACACCAGAAGAGGGCATCAGATCCCATTACAGATGGTTGTAAGCCACCATGTGGTTACTGGGAATTGAACTCAGGACTTCTGGAAGAGCAGTCAGTGCTTTTAACTGCTGAGCCATCTCTCCAACTCAAAATACAATATTTTTTTATTATTTTCCATTTTCCTTCTTCAAGGGAGTTGGTGGATAATTGGCCTAACTTCTAATTATGTTGGGGCCATTCTTCAGGGGTTGTTTTTTTGCCCCCATTCTCCTTATCATTTCCCTCCTCTGACCAAGTTGTCTGAGCTCAGGCTAGTCTTGACAAAGAGAGTGGCTTTCCATGACCAGGACTTTGGCTAGGCATAGCGGGCACTCCCTTCCCCTCTCTGTTGGCAGATGCTCAACTCTAGCACGTCAGTATATTCTGGGTTTAGCTTGTACTTTCCCAACTCCAGCCCTGATGTAACCATTTCTCTAAGATGCTGTGGTCGTTTTAATAGGAAGTGATATTTGAAAAACAAGATCTGGGTACTGGAGTGCTCACAGCTACTGGTATATTGCTGCTTATAGGCCTTGCTGGCCAAGAAGTTCATGATCACACTCCTATGTACATGCATGTACATACGTACACACAGATATATGTATATACTTATTTCTTTATCTGTTAAAATATTGAAGGCCAGAACGGTGACTCCAATTTTAATCTACAACCAAGGACTTAGTCTATCTTTCCTACAGTGAGATTCCAGCTTCTGCCATCCTAACTGTAATCTTTCATTTGTTCAAATTTAAACTCCATATGTCAGCCACTGTGAACAAATTCACACTGATTCAAGTTTGGTACAGTTGGATTGCCTTTGCCTTGAAACTAAGGACAGATAGTTAAAATACTATTTTCATAGGTTACGTGGGTTAGTTCAACTGTCCATCTGAAATATAACTGAGTCTATACTATTTCCACGTATATCCTTTTGAGGGTTCCCTCACCTATTCCTGATGGTTTTTTTCTGTTTATTTTTGGAGTACATAAAATATTTACACAGTTCCAAAGGTCAAGATACAGGATAAGGTTTCCTTTATCGCTTAAACTTATCAGTGTCGATTGCATTTTGAATAAAGGTAAATAGCACAAAGCTATGGTAAACATCACTGAATGAGAAACAAAGCCTCTGGCTTTCTGAAACTAAATCTTTGTATGTCCCTACCCTTGTGCCCACCCTCTACCCTGCCTTGAAAATAATATTTTCTTGGGTATAATGGCAGAGTTATCAGTCCTCTCTCCTCTTTCTTAATTCTTCAGCAATCAAACATAGAGGCTGTAAAATCAGGGATCCAAGGTAAAATTCCTGCAAACCAGTTGGCGGAGGTGTGGCTGAAGCTGATAGATGACGTTATAGAAGACACAAGGTACAGTAATCCTCTTCCTATCTCCTCATCCCAGAATGCCCTGAATTCTAAGACTGTAAGTGCTTCTCGAATCTTGTCAAGTATTTCTCTGAAAAAAAAAAGGAAAGAAAAGAAAAGCATTTGAACATTGTTTTGGGCTCCTTGAAAGTCCTACCCCACCCCAGGAGAAGTTTCTGAATCACCCGGAAAACCTCCATTCTCTGGTTTGGTGCCAAGTTTAAAGTAGCCCAGGGAGGCCCAGGCTGGACTGTGGGAAGCAGCCTGAGGCAAAGGGTGGTAGGTAGAAGAGAGGGAGGAGAGATAGCCTGAGCTACCCCCCTGAAGAAGACTCCTGACTTCCACAGAGAGATAGGAACATGGCTTGCAGGACTCAGGACAATGTTCCTAACCCATGTCTTTAGAAATGGCTTGCTTTTGCTGTAGTCGTTGTTGTTACTACGTGTTTCAAGCACTCTGCACTCCTTAAGAAACACTGAACACTAAAACAGGAGTAGCAGATAGTTAGAACGGCCCCTAAACAAGGATGACATGCAAATTCATTATCTACTAAGAAATAGACAAAAAAAAACAACAACAACAACAACAGCAACACACACACACACATACACACACACACACACATACACACACACACATACACACATACACACACACACACATACACACACACACACACACACATACACACATACATACACACACACACACACACACACACACACACACACACACACACACACACACACCCACCCACCCAAGCCAGGTTACACAAAGCCAGGACACAGATTTAGCCAGAGGACATTTCATAGCTGTAACTTGAAGAAGTAACTCAGATCTTTTGGCATTTAGAAATCAAAAGGGAAAGTGACTCATTCCAACCTCATTTTAAATGTTGGCTAATAATAAAGCCGCGAACAGGGAAGGTCAAAAAGAAAAGAGCATGGAGTACTCTGCTCGCTCTGTGGAAGCAGACATTCCCCTTCTAGGGTAAGGCCCTTAGTCACCCCGTCCTCTTGCGCCTTCTAGTGGTTTATTCACGTCATTGACGAACAGCTAAAATCAAAGCGCCACTCACTGGCCTTGCGAGCACTCAAAGCTCACACTGAGAGACTTAGGGGTCCTAAGGAGTGACCCCTAACAACCTCTTAATTACAGATAAGGAAGCAGGGAGGCCCCAGCGACACCGAAAATGACTTACCCACTGAACCCATCTGCCCCTCTCACGGCCAGCTTCTCACTTTCAAAGGGCTCAAGTGTGACTTCTGAGCTCAACAACATTCCCATAAATTTTTGCCTTATGTGGCCACCGCAGAATCTGTATAAAGATACACATGCTGCCACAGTCATTAATGAAATCAAACAAAAACATGCAGTCAGAGCTTTCACTTGGAAAATGCCTGTGAACTGTGGGATTTGCCGAAGAAAGCACAGGCATGAGAACACAAGCTGTCTTCAGAGAAGCTTTCTAAATGTTATGTGGCAGGAAATTCCATGTTTGAGGAAAACCATGCTAGGATGTCCTTCATATAAGGAGTTGAGTGGCATGCAAATGACGGTAAATTCCAAGTGGAGACAATATGAGTCAAATTTTCTGGTACTGGTGACAGCCTTGCCCTGTGGTCTCACCTACTGCCACGGTGGGTGAGAGGGAAGTCCTGCTGGTGGGGGTCTAATCTGCATCCTGTTTTTCTTGGGGAGTCTTAACTTGGATAGAAATTGTCCTATACATGTGGTCTTTCCTATCTTCTGGAACTCTCTGAGAACCTTCTGATGAAGATGATGGTGCTGGGAACATTTAGACTTTGCTGCTTTAAATTTTGTGTTCCCTTTTCTGTTCTGCCAATGCCGCAGGTGTCCTTAACTACAGTTTAAACTGTAGAATCAGGAGATCGCAGACATTTCAATCTACGTGAAATGGCATGCAGACATATATTAAGCATGTGGGCAAATGTAAACGAACTTAGTTTTGAAGCCTAGAATATCATTCTTAGCTTTTGTTTCTCTTCTCGCCTTTTCTTATAGATACACCTTGCCTGTCACAGAAGGAAAAGCCAACGTCACAGTTCTAGATACTCAGATCCGAAAGTTGCGGTCCAGGTGTCTCTCGCAGATACATGAGGCAGCTCTGAGGATGAGATCGGAAGCCACGGATGTGAAATCCACCTTGCTGGAAATCGAGGAGTGGCTCGATAAATTGATGCAGCTTACTGAAGAGGTAGACCTCGGAATAACGCTGTCATCTGTTTCCAGAAGGATTCTGCGGATGACAGGAAGGGTGGGGCAGGTGGTGGGTGGAGCATCTGGTATGATAGCTATGACTGGGATTGGATCTGATCAATAATAAAAACCAAGGACTTGCCAGGCTGAGGAGGCTACTGAACGATGAGGTGAAAGCCACCCGAATTTTGAGTTGGGTCCCAGAGGAACCTGCAGGAAAGGCATCATGTCCACACTACTGTCATAGAGCATTTTGCGTGATGGAATACTAGAACACAACACAGAGAATTAAAATGTCACCGTAGTGTGGATGGGAAAAGCCTGAGTTTTAAATACTGAATCATGTGTGACCTTGAGCAAGCTCTTCAACTCTCATCAGCCCATTTTCCCTACCAGGAAAATGGAGGAAAACACAGTCCTTAGGTCGTACGTAGAACTGTTGTGGGAAGATTTAAAGATGATGATCATTAAGGAAGGACGGAAGAGTGTGAGGTATACAGTAGGTGCTGAATAAGTGTCGATAGGATGCCCTGCACCTCCACAGCTGAAAGAACAAGGGCAAACAGACACCTTTGAGTATCTAGGGTAGTGTCTTAGTTCCTTCTGTGCTGCTGTAACAGAACAGCACAGGCAGCGGAAGTTATCCGGAGCAGAGGTTTCTTTCTTACAGTTCTAGAGGCAGGGAGAGCCAAGATGGAGAGTCCTAAACCTGACAAGGACTTTTTATTGTGTTATATCACTGGAAAGAAGTAGAGGAACAAGAGAGAGTAAGCAAGCAGCTGGGACTGGCCCTCCTCTCACACAATGCCTGTTCATATGCTAACTAACCCACTCCTGCACAAAAAAAGCTTCAGACAAATAACCTTGAGGAGCACATTCAAACACACCCGCCATGGCTGCCGATGGCTGCTTAGAGCTTTCTGAATGAAGCCACTGACGGCTTTCTTCAGGTGATGCTTGGGAGGCAGAGGATACTTCCTAAAATACCTTCCTGATCAGAGTGGGTTATGCCTCTTCACTTGCTCTCCCGAGCCTCCCCTTCTGCTCCCCTGGCCACCCACAACCCATCTCTTAGCTCCGTGTAATCACAGTGGTACCATGGAAGCTGAGTGCCTCCCGACTCCGGGACGTGGTCTGCATCACAGCCCCTAGTGTCTAGCCTCGTGCTATTTCTCCAGTCTCTCCACGTGTAGACTCATCGCGTTGGCTTTCTTTCCCATCTGACCCACTGCGCAGCCTCAGAACAGTATGCCTGACATCATCATCTGGATGATCCGTGGAGAGAAAAGACTGGCTTACGCGCGGATCCCTGCCCACCAGGTCTTGTACTCCACCAGTGGTGGGAACGCCTCCGGAAAGTACTGCGGGAAAACCCAAACCATCCTTCTGAAGGTACGCCTTCATTCTGTAATGGGAAAGACAAGCGAATTTCTCTCCTGAAGGAGGGGTTGCATTATAACGGTCTACCTGTTGTATAGCTAAATGTGTAAGATCAACTCTAACCTGTTCCAGTCTTTTCTGACATTTTTATAGTGACATGAGGGTGGCTGGCATTCAACCACAGACACCGTTCTAGATGTCTCTGACACTGATAGTAACGTGACGTTGTCATTTGCTTTCTGACATGAACTTTCTACTCTTAATGTCTCATATAAGCAATATATTTCTTCTATTGATGCTAGTAGGTGTTTAGGGAGGAAGGGTGGTATAGCCAGCTGTGGTTCAAGGTTCTCTAGAAGAACAGACCAATAGAATAAATACATATTAAGGGGATTTATTAGATTGGTTTATATGATATGGTCTGGGTGACTCATCAACAGATGTCTCAAACCCAAAGGGCAAGAACTTAGGAACTGATTCGTCTGTGAGGCTGGATCCTGAGCGTTCTCAGTTTGGCACTGATGGCTCAGAGGATTCCTAGAGAGCCACTGGTCCTCAGTTTCCACCAGATGCTGGGATCTGAGTTCTACTATTAGGGAAATAATACAGCAGTAGCAGCAGCAAAGTTGATGAACTTGCCAGCAAAAGTGAAGACAAGCAGACAAAAAGAAAAGACCTTTCTTCTGTCTCCTCTATCTGGGCTGCCACCAACAGCTACTGCCCACATTTAAGATTGGTTTTACACTTCAGATAATCTGATCCAGAAAATGCCTCACAGGAATGCCTAGCATTTTGACTCTTCGTTGGTTCAGATCCTGTCAAGTTGATAGCCATTATCAACCATCACAGAGACTCTCTAATATAGGAAAGTTTTGATAATTGCTACTAGGATTCCATCCTAGAACACCCCCTCCCCATGAAGAGCTACCCTGGGAATGCCTCAGAA
Source organism: Tokudaia tokunoshimensis (assembly GCA_036184795.1). Taxonomy (NCBI): domain Eukaryota; kingdom Metazoa; phylum Chordata; class Mammalia; order Rodentia; family Muridae; genus Tokudaia; species Tokudaia tokunoshimensis. The sequence goes on along the minus strand of BTHU01000001.1, from coordinate 156,735,779 downwards.
AACTGACCAAGGCCTAGGGCCGCATCTAAGAACTCAACATAACTCCCATTGGCATTCTTTGACATCCTATCCTGCCTACTCCAACAGAGCTCCTTGGATTTCAGAAAGAAATAACAATTTTTAAAAAGAGAAAAGGCTGAGTCAAGGCAGTGTGTTCTCTAAAACAAGGAGCTGCCTGCTGACTTCTAATGTGTTAACATTGTTCTTTAGCAGCGTTAAATAGCGTAAATAGTGTTGGAGTGATCATCTTCTTCCAAATGTTCTGCAGGATGAGTCTGACTTTGCACCACAATTATTGTTGCTGTCAGTAGTTTATTAGCAAATAAAGCTTCACAGGAAACCAGAGAGGCCAGAGGGCTGTGTTTCATGTTAGATTTCAGAATCTAGTGCATAAATAGAAAAAATGATTTTAAGAAACTATGTATTTATTGACCTTGTTAATCCTTATTATCTAGTTTTGGAAGACTTTTGATTCAATAATATTTTTAATCTGGGTATCTCTTTGTAACACTAAAAACATTTAAGACTACAAAGGGTTTTGTTTCTATGGCTTCCTCCCCTGCCCCCCACCTAGTATTTATTGCAATAGAAATTAAAATAGAAAAACAAACACAGGATACAGGAGATTTTATCTTAACACACACACACACACACACCTATCTCTAGGTCAGTTTATAACAGAGCTCTTTGTCAAGACAACTGTCACATGCTAATGTGTGAGGCGACCTATGAGAGATTTCACTTTTAGTACACTAAGTATTAAGAAGCCAAACACCCAAGGGTGGAGATTAAAAAAACCTAGTAGTCTAAACTGGGTTTTAAAAATACAATATAACTTTTTTTAGTTCATTAGTTAGTTAGTTGGTTAGTTGGTTAGTTGGTTAGTTAGTTCAAATCAAGATAATTCTTTAGTGGAACTAAAGCGTTTCATCTTCTGAACTTGACAATTACATGCTCTTACTACCGCTGGGGACAGTGGGATGTCACTGTCCCATCTGTGCAAATGTCAACATAACAAAGAAGACAAATCTCACATTGACGCTATTAGAAAGAGTCTTCTCCTCTTGAAGACTTCCTGAAATGGTCTCTGGCAGGCATCTATGGCTCGCACTTTGATTGTTGACTGACTGACTGAACTAGAGACAGGGTCCCAATGAAGAAAAAGATGCTTCTGAGGATAGAAGTGAGCCGGAGAGCTGGGAAAGATCAGGCTCTCTGAAGGGCTGCGTGGAATTTACTGCTTTAGCTGCTATTTCTGCCTTTGCTGTAGGGTCATGTGTCAGTTTTAACCAAAGCAAATACAAACTCAGTCTGGTGGAGCCAAGGGTAGAGGTTGAGCATGCTTTGTGTCACAGTTCGTGTAGTGTCTGTCCCATGTCACCTAAGATGTTATTATTCATCCACAGTATCCACAAGAAAAAAACAACGGGCCCAAAGTACCTGTGGAGTTGCGAGTGAACATCTGGCTGGGTTTAAGTGCCGTGGAAAAGAAGTTCAATAGCTTCGCTGAAGGCACATTCACCGTCTTTGCTGAAATGGTACCTCTGGTGACAGACCTGTCTTCTTCTCTTTTTACCTACCTATAGCTGTCATCACTACCACCTGAAATGCCTCCAAAAGAATCTTAGTCTAACAGATGAGAAGAAGCACACCTTCCCATCCCCATCCCGCCTCCCTCACCTGCCTGCCTGAGGGTTATCAACAGTAAACACTCCAGAGTGGCTACCCCCTTTGTGTGATAATTCAAAGAGGTGACCCACCCCCAGCTGGTGACCTTGAAAATGGATGCTTTTCCAGCTCATGACACTTAGAACCAACATCAGTTGTTCGTCTCGGTGCCAATATAGGACCCACTAGATAGGATGCACATGCACGCATTTGCACGTGTTTCTGGGTGTCTTTGGGGGTAGTTCACACGTGCCTGTCCATGAACACTTCCTATTACCCTGTCCTAGTGTGGTTATCTCAAGACCACACCCCCAAAGCCACTGAAGGTCACCACCTCCACTCTCAGTGAAGTACTGTTGTCCATGCTGAGGCCTGTGCTTGGATTTTATTAGTGTCATTCTGGCTTCCAAGCAGAATCCACAAGAAAGCCTTGTCCCTCTATCCTGTACCCTTGCCACACGCATTCTAGTTTCATGGCTCCTTGTGATGACCATTTCGGAATACCTCCCTTCCAGGTTCAAACAAGTATCCGAGACTACACTATTACACCCTTGCTCCAACAAGTGAGGCACATACTCACATTTCCTGCCTCCCTTTGTAGGCAAAAACATACTTGTGCCTTGGGCAACTCATTTTCTCAGTAGAGTCAACATCAGATAAATAGACATACGAGTTTGAGACAAAACAGGGATGATATGCACCACTCTGGGAAGTCTCACCTCTTTACGTGTTTGAGAGCATGAAGATAGACCATCGTGGGTTTATAAATTCTAAGTTAGAAAGGAATGGCCGGGGCGGAGAGACAGCTCAGTGGTTACAGGTGCTAGTAGCTGAGGCTGATTACCCCAGATCAATCCCTGGGACCCACATGGTCAAAGAAAAGAATCCACTACCAAAAGCCGTCAGGGATTGTACACACAAATAATTGTAACAAGTTTTCTTAACTTAGAAATGGACACTCTGCAAACCAGTCATCCATTGCTCTCCAGAAAGTTCTTGTTCTACCTGCCATAGTCCAGAAGAAACTCAGAGTCTGTAAGGCCCCATAAAAGAATAATATTTCTGATTTGTTCCTTGTGTACTGCCTGGGGTAGTAACACCACCAATTGATTATTTCTATGGAGAAATGTACCCAGACCTAAACAGTGAACATGCAAGTAAACTGTATGAAATGCACACACGTGAGGGTTGTTGTGGATCTTCCAATGACGTCCTCCTGTTTAATGTCATTCAAATAACAGACACAATTCGCAAGATGCATCACTGTTCACAGAACACACAACCATGTGCACACATGAATTCTAGAATAAGTGTAAGAAATGGGCTGTGCCCAGCTTACAGATGAGCACACAGAGTCTTAGGAAGATGAGTGACTCATCCAAAGCCACCTACCGACTGACAGGCCCCAAGTTTAGGTCCATATTTTTAGGGGCATATAGCTTTTTTTTTTCTTTCTATGATGATCTGGCCTCATCCTGGATAGACTTGGATTTCATGGCTGGCTTGCTTTCTCAATCTCTGATAGTGCTTCTCCAACTGTGTCTGTTTTTAACAGTATGAAAACCAGGCCCTCATGTTTGGAAAGTGGGGCACCTCTGGACTGGTGGGACGCCATAAATTCTCTGATGTCACAGGAAAAATAAAACTCAAAAGAGAATTCTTTTTACCTCCGAAAGGCTGGGAGTGGGAAGGAGACTGGGTGGTTGACCCTGAACGAAGGTGAGTGTTTGAATTTCTGTGTCACTTGTTTTGTTTAGGGGTGTGTGTGTGTGTGTGTGTCTGTATATGTATGTGTGTGTCTGTACGCGTGTGTGTCTGCACATGTGTCTGTACATGTGTGTGTCTGTGTGTCTATATGTGTCTGTGCATGTATGTATATTTGTATAGGTGCATGCACACCATAGCACATATATGTGTCTGTATGGGTGTGTGTGTGTGTGTCTGTGCATGTGTATGTGTGTGTGTTTGTTCAGGTGCATGCATGCCATAATCCACATGTGTGTGTCTGTGTGTGTGTGTGTTTATGCAGGTACATGCATGTCATAGCACACATGTGTATGTGTGTGTCTGTATGTGTGTGTTTGTGCAGGTGCATGCATGCCATACTCCGTGTGTGTGTGTGTGTATGTGTATGTTTTTGCAGGTGCATGCATGCCATTGCACACATGTGAACATCAGAAGACATCCTTTAAGAGTCAGTTCTCACCTTGCACCTTGTTGTGCCAGGGTCTTTTGTTTCTGATGTTTTTGTTCCTGTGTTCAGGTTAGGTGGTGCGTGGCTTCTGGGTGATTCTCATGTCTCTGCCTTCTAGCTCACCTTAGGGATGCTGGGATTGTTGCTGTACACCCCCACATCCAGCTTTTTAGCAGGTTCTAGGGATCCAGCTCAGGCTTATCAGGCTTGAGTGCTGGCTGGAGGTTTCACCGCTGAACCCACCATTATCCTTATTAATATCATTTTACCACTGAGTAGGACTAAGTCCATAGAAATTCACAGGAAGTTGGAAGATATCATCAGTCCCAAAAGACAAGAGTAAGAGGCACCTAAGGAAATGTAGGGTGCAGGTCTGTAACCCCAGCTGCCCGGGGGCTAAAGTAGGAGGACTGCACTTTTGAAGTCAGCCTGGAGGGCAGACTAAGCCAAGCTCAGCAACTTAGCAGGACCTAGTCTCAAAATACAAAGTAAAAATCAGTCAGGGAGATGAGTGGGTATGTAACTCAGTGGTAGATTCATGAACAAGGATTCAATCCCCAGTGCAACTCTGTCTACACCTCAATCTAGATATGGCTATACAACCATTACAAATTTGCTCTGTATTAGATCTCAAACCCCAAACGCATAGCTAACTGAGGTGCCTATTTAACATACCAAAGGGGATTCTGGCCTCTGGGTTCTCAGCATCATCCCGTTTCTGGCTGCCATACCCTGCTCCTACCCTAAGAGGACCAGCCCAGCTCTGGACTCCCCTTCCCCAGCTTCTCTGATTCCTGTATAATCCCGCCATTTTGTCCACGCTGGTCCTTTTGACCCTTGGTTGCTTGACCACTTGATCCAAGGCTCCTCTCTTAGCCCCTCCCTTTCTCTCTCTCTTCTCTCACTCTGCCCTCACCCCCCTCCTCTCAGAGCCTGGTTCAGTCTGGATCATTCAGGAGCCTCTAGCCATGCTCTCCCTCATATCTACAATAAACCTTCTCCTCTACCATACTTAGACGCATCATATCCAAATCTCATTTTTAAATTTATCTGCTACATATGTCAATAGACAAGACATAGGTCCCTTTGGCCAGGAAAAAAAAAAGGACAAAGACTCCTTTTTAGCAAGTAGGGGCTATTTTCTCAGTCCCTGAAGAAGTTGGCTTCTGTCTAAATGCCAGACTTTTAGGAGAAGGAATTTCTTGGGACCAGACACTACTAGGCAGTGTGCTGAATAGCATCTAGTTCATCCTTAACTACAGTCCTCCCAGATAGGCAGCTGGGCAGTGGTGGCACATGCCTTGGGAGACAGAGGTCAGCAGATCTCTGAGTTCGAGGCCAGCCTAGTCTACAGAATGAGTTATAGGACAGCTAGGACTATACAGAGAAACTATGACTTTAAGAAAAAAATTGAAGGGTATCTGTATTGGCCACCATTCCCTGGATCTTGGCAAGAGGACACAGGACTCATGGCTTGGAGGCAAAGGACTTTAATTGTCCATAACAAGAGTGAATAGCTGAGTATCAGCATTTTCTTTTTTCTGGTTCACTATTGCTCCTCCCACTGAGTGACATGAAGAGAAACAGAGGACATTTGCACCTGCACTGGGCTTGTGTTGAGGAGGGGAAGCCTGGATGTCATATCCCAGTTCTTTTGCAAGGGGCATGGTAACACCGCTGGCCCCCTGCTCTAGGCAAACACACTATCTCTATTTTTCATGACCATTCCCCATATAGCACTGTGGGGAAGCTAAGTCATCACAAAGGCCATCAGTGCTCAGTGGGCAAGATATGCAGAGACGCAATAAGTTCATGGAGAATGACCTCCAAACAAGATAACATGATCTTCACTTTGCACACAAGGAAACTGAGACCTAGAGAGATTGAGAAATTGTCCAAAGGCACAGATTCCTGCACGTGACAGGGCACATGAACCGACACTCAGTCATGCTTGCCCATCCTAAGAAACGTTAGGGAGTATGTATCAAGGAGGTGAATTGTGTGGTGTGTGAATTATATCTCAAACGTTGTCATTAAAAAGAAAAGAAATGTGTGCTGGAGATATTATATCTTGTTGGTTCATTGCTTGCCTCATGGGTTCGAGGTCCTGGGTTTGAGTCTCAGTACGCTCCAAAATAAAACGTAGAGTAATAGAAAGCTATATGCTTCTCCTGAGGTCTGGGGGAATCCCAGATTTTTAAATATTGCCAGCAGGGTTGGGGTCAAAGTTCAGCTGGTTGACTGCTTGCTGGGAAGGCATAAAGCCCCAGGTTTGAGCTCTAGTCCTGAGTTATCCAGGGGTCGGGGCCTACACCTGTACTCCCAGCTCTCGGAGGAGCAGGGAGTCATCCTCTGTTTAGTGAGTCTCAACCAAGTAAGTAAATAAACTCAGCAAGTCAACAAAACTGCTGCATAGCTCCCTCTTCTGGCCACCTTGTGTGTCACGCTTGGGGACCTGTATTGTAAAGGTCTCTGCTTATAGCTTAGTCTTTAGAGTCACTACAAGACCTTAAAGTGGGAATAAAATAAGCATGCTGTTCTGCCTGACCCAGTGCCCACACATCCTTGCTTCTGGTGTAGGAGTGTTTGCTTTGTTTGGAGTTGTGGGGATTGGTGTGTGCATGTGTGTATGGGGGGAGGGGGGGCGGCGTGTTGGATTGGACAGAGCTGAGGACAGGGGAAAGGTACGAGAACTGTAACTGGAAAAACACAAGGCTTGGATGCCAGAGACAGCCGCCAAAGCCTTTAGTCTCCTTTGGGGTGCAGAGGAGTGATGGATGATTTCAATTTATACAAATGGTCTGGGCTGTTTGCTTTTTGATACCCCTCCAGTGTTTGATTTCAGGGAGGGTAGGAAGGAAAGGAAAAAGAACCTTCATTGGAGGGTCCCTGGCAGAAAACTTAAGACAAGGTTGGAGCCTCTATGCTCCAACTGTGGGTTTTTGAAGCAGCTCTAAGTCTGGCAAGGCAGAGAGTCAGTTCAGAGGACTTAAGGGCCCAAGAGGGCCTGGAGTCTGAAATGAGCCGGCTTGGCTGTGTTCTTAGAAACCATCAGTTTATGTTGTGTCGAGCGGCAATCCTTGGGCACACGTTTCCGCGCAGCCTCGAGCCTGCCTCCACTCCATTTTTTTAAAAATAGAGAGGCCATAGAGGAGTATTTCCTCGCTTTTTGAACTACCAGCCAAGCGTTTTACTGAGAAAATGCTGGAGAAGTGTGGAAGACACTCTCTAGGTCCCTGTAGGAAGCCGCTCACAGCACGATTTTCCCGACTCCATCCCAATTTCGAGGAAGGAGCAACCTTGCCAACGTGAAGAGTCCTCTGTAATTTAGGGCTCACGGCCCCACCACCCCCCCTTCTCCGAATGAATGTCAAAAGCTTTTAGTTCAAAGTCTTGGAATGGGAAAACGAAAGAGCTCAAGCAAGAAGGGAGCTGGTGTCCTTCCAGGCTGCCCGAGCCTCCTGACAGTGTAAAATAGCTAGGGTTGCTGGTCCCGGTTCCATTTCGCCTCCTCGGTAATTGGAGTCCTCTCTCGCCCACAGCCTCCTGACTGAGGCTGACGCAGGTCACACAGAGTTCACTGATGAAGTCTATCAGAATGAGAATCGCTATCCTGGAGGCGAGTGGAAGCAGGCAGAGGACACCTATACCGATGCGGTGAGCCATTTGCTCTCAACATGGACCCTCCTGTCCTGTCGCTGTGCATCATGGGGCATGCTCCATCCTCTCTTCTGCTACAGTTCCCCCACCCACCCCGGTTCCAAATAATCTCCCATTTACAACTGAAGCCCCACAAGTGCATGGTCACTACTTACATCCAGTAAAAACTAGGCCTCTGACTAGACAGTGCTATGTGGTGAGGTTTGAGTTGTATATGATTTTTAGGTAAAAATTTATCATCTAAGTAATGTTTAAAATGATGACAAATGAAATGCTCACTTTAAGGAAATACACAAACAAACATAAACACACACAAAAAAAATTTTTTTAATGGAGCTGAAGGGATGGCTCAGCAGTTCAGAGTACCCGATGCTCTTGCAAGGAACTGAAGTTCAGTTCCCAGCACCCATGCTGGCGCTCACAAACACTGTACTGCAGCTGCATGGGATCCAACACACTTCCGCGGCCTCCGTGAGAAGCTCTTAGGCACGGGCTTCCCACGAATAAAGATAAAAATTTTAAACACACTTTAAAAAAAAAACCCTTTAAAAATAAATCCAAATAGCGTTTAAGGAAATGTGAAGTAATTACCTTCCCCCCCAACCCCCCATTCCCTCCCAGCTCCCCACCCCCCACCCCCACCCCCACCCCCGCTCACAGGGCCCTCTACAGGGTAACCACGGTTGCCGATTTCTGCGCATGCGCATGCGTATTGTTTCCTCTTCTAAGCAGACGTGTGCTGTGCATACATCTCTACAAGGTGCATTTTCACATAACGACATATTTGAGCATCTGTGTGTGTACATGTTCATGTGGATGTGCATAGGGTCACACATACAGTTGTGTTCAGATGCATGTAGAGACAAGGTCAACCTACAGCGTCCTCCTCCACAACTCCCCACCTCGTTTGGTTGTTTTTGTTTTTGTTTTGTTTTGTTTTGTTTTTGAGACAGGGTTTTCCGTGAAGCTGGGCCCCGCTGACAGAGCTGGACTGTCTAACCAACAAACTCCTGGGATCTAGTCATCTCCTCCTCCCCAGCGCTAGGTTACAGATGTGTAATTTCACTCCTGGCTTTTACATACATGCTGGGCTTCTGAAGTAATTATTCACTGAGTCATCTTCCCGGCTGGAGGTCATCTTTTGATAACAGTAAATGCAGAGCTATGAACTTGGTTATAGGCCCCCCATTGTCGTTATTTGTTTATCTCGTAGACATTTAAGGTTTGGTAGTTTGGGGTTAATTTTTGTTTGTTTTGGTTCATCTTTGGTGTTTATAAAAGATGTGACAGTGAATATCTTTAAACAACCATTTTTACACAATCAGTGAAAGCTGATGCCCAGAAAAATATCCTAACAACTGTGTGTCAGATTCTAAATGCATAAAGGCATTGTGATAATCTTGCCAGATAGCTTTGCAGGGAAGTGGCCATTTCCCATGTGTACAACCACCTTTATGGCTTTGACATAGGAATTAACTTTGTTATCATAACTCTTTTGAGTTTTAATGTAAACCTAAGACAACATTTAGTAGAAACTTTGCTCAATCTCACATGATCAGCCTCCAGTAGCATTTTCTGAACTTGAACACATGTATCTTAATGCTTGATCTGGTCTCTGTTTTAGTTTGGTTTGGTTTATTTGCCTTTTTTTCTGAATAAATTCTCATAAAGGTAAGTGGCACCATCTAACAGTATTAAATGAGACCATATGAAATCACTAATGTTTGACCATTTTGGCTTACAAAAACAAGAATTTCACATGGTACAACTTAATACTATTCTCTAATAGTAAAAGCAGAAGGTACTGGAGACATGTGATTTTAATGTAGCATTAATTGATCTCAAGTATAAAGACACGCAGATTCTTAAGAAAGTATCAGGAAACTTCCCTCACCTTTGGATCTCATTTGAGTCTGTCTGTCTGTCCCTTAGAATGGAGATAAGGCAGCCTCACCCAATGAGATGACTTGCCCTCCAGGTTGGGAGTGGGAAGATGACGCATGGATATATGACATAAATCGAGCAGTGGATGAGAAAGGTAATGTACATCTGCTTGTCCGAGTGTGAGTCTGCAGAAAGGTCTCGGTCAACCAGAGCAGAGATTCCATGGGAGGAAGGACCCTAGCTCCACCTAGGTCATGTGGTGTAATTCGTACCTATTCAAATGAGTACCTGACTCAAACAAACAGATGGACAGATGCTGGGTGAGGAAATATCAGGAGTAGACAATGGAGGTGCCAGGGCCAGTCAGCTGGACTTCAGGGTACTTAGAGATCCTGAGCACGAATAGATACCCAGAGCTTGGATTTCTCTTCCCTAACTACTGAGATAATGAACCTTAGAGGTCCTAGAACTCAGGTAGGAGAATGGCAAGATGTCTTTCACGTCATCCTACTGGCCATCGTGCGATCAATGTTGTTTCTAGGTACAGTAATGCTCACCTTTCTCTACAGATGGTCAGGTCAAATGAACTTACATTTGGAACTATCAAAAGGAAAAGTAGCATTGATTCATTCCTCTAAGATGTGATAATATGTGAGCAGAGTGGGACTGATGCATCACTGCCCAAATCGATGTTGAATTGGTTGGGATTCATATACCATATTATACTATACATAACGGCATTTATTGAGTATTAACCATGTATCAACCACATAGTTGTGTGTCTTTTAAATTGTCATGTCAGAACACAAGTGGGTTTAGAAACTTGCAGGAAACACTATTAAAGGGCTAGGGATGTAGCTTGATGGCAGAGTACTTACCTGGTAGTCACAGAGCCCTAAGGAGCAGAAAAGTTAGGCAAAATACTGGGGCCCAGAAGTGGTTTTTGGTTTGAGAAATTGAGAAATGTTCAGATTTTGGACTATTTGGATGGATATATATATATATATATATATATATACACACACACACACACACACACACATTTGTGGCATTATGGCACCCCAAAAATTTCAGCATGGCATACTTTGTGTTTTTAGACTGGGATGCTGAACCCCGTTACAGTCACAATAGCAGAGAACATCTGTGAGCAGAGAGAGGAGCTATGTTCTTTCCTAACAAGTTATTTTTTGCTGATCACACAGATGTATTTCTTTTGGGTAACTAGTCTCAAACTCTGTTGCAGGCTGGGAGTATGGAATCACCATTCCTCCTGATAATAAGCCCAAATCCTGGGTCGCAGCAGAGAAGATGTACCACACTCACAGGCGGCGGAGACTGGTCCGAAAACGCAAGAAAGATTTGACACAGACGGCTTCTAGTACTGCAAGGGTAAGAGAAGCGGTAGGAGGGAGCTGGACCCGGTACTCTGCCTGCCTCAGAACTTGAAACAAGATGCAGAAAATCAAACCCTGGGAGCAAGACTTATAACTATGATCGGAAACAGCCTGGGGAGGAAGGGTTAATATCTCAGCTTACTTGTCCTGATATCAGTCCATCATGAAGGAAGTCAGGGCAGGAACTCAAGGCAGGAACCTGGAGGCAGGAGCTGTTGCAGAGGCCATGAAGGAATGCTGCTGGCTAACTTGCTTCTTGTAGCTTGCTCAGCCTGCTTTCTTATAGCCCAGAACCACCTTCCCAGAGTTGGCACCACCCACAGTAAGCTGGGCCCTCCCACATCAATCATTTAATTAAGAAAACACCCTCCAGGCTTGCCCATAGGCCAACCTGGTAGAGACATTATTTCATTTGAGGTTCTCTTTTCCCAAATGACTCTAGCTTGTATGTAGTTGACATAAAACCATCCATAGCCTAATTTGATTAGGCTTTAAACTGCATAGTAAATTAAGTGGAATAATAATATGAAATCAATAATAATATGATTTATATATCACGCAGAACACTTGGCACACATATGCATCATGCAGAAGCTGTAAGGTTTGAGTGTTGAGTATTGCTCATTCCACAGATGGAGTTCATAGGCATGGAAGAGACTTGCCTTAGGTCCTAACTCCAGGAAGTAACAGAGATGACCTTTGAACCCAGGTTAGACTGATTCTCAACAGGCACTCTTCCTATTGCCCTAAAGGCTCAACTCTCATAGGAGTTATGAAAGTACATTTTACTCAGTAATGAGCTTCCAGAGAGCAAAATTAGAGCGACATCATCTTGGTGTCCCCCTTATCATGTTACCAGGACAGGTGTGGTAGAATCAATAAGTCTTAAACACTGCATTGTCTCATCCTGATTGGGTGAGACTTTCTAGACTTGCTTCCCTTTCTCTTTCCACACGAGCACCAACATGACTCTAGAAGAACACAGGACCACCAGTCGGAAATCCCAGTTCCACCCATGAGCCTTGCTGGGACTTCAACCATATTCTCTAGCCTGCTTTGTTCTCAGTCACACAAAATATGCCATCATCACTATCCAGACTATCACAAAGGCAGATACAAGATCACATGAAATGTGTACTTTATGTTTATTTGAAGTGGGAAAAAAATTAAAGACCATACACAAATAGCAACCCTACACGAAGCTCTTGTTTCTAGATTAATCAATAGTCGTCAGTATTATTTTCCATTTATTCCATCTGGTTAACTTGTAAGACACTTAGATAAATTTTTGGCCATTCAAATGTCAAACACATGAAGGCAAAAGCCACACTGCTTTTTTGTCCAGTGCTACCTCAGCCTTGAGGACAATCTCTGTCATAAAACAGAACATGCAGATAGAAATCATGTTTAACTTAAAAGTACTGTACTTGGTGATTAGCTATCACAGAAACAATATACTCTGAGCTATCACATCATTGCTAATAGCAGCAAGTATTTAGCATAAACAGGACATTTAAATCTTAGGGGATGTTATCATTTTACCCATATGTAAAATGCAGATGGTAATTCTTTCCAAACAATGTCGCAATCATGTGTTCTCATAAGCAATCTGACAAAGAACCCTCTCTTACTCTCACCTGTGTCTGAATGGTCACTACAGTTGCCTGGTGCCTCTCTGTATTTCTGTAGTCCCCCAGCTCTGCCAAGTCAGAGATCCCCTCTAGTGTCTTTGCTGTATCCCTGGCTCCTCACCCAGTACTTGACAAAGAGTGGATTTTTGTGACTACGTATTTGTCCACTGACCAAGTGGTCTACTTTATCGATATGAGGAAGATTATTATTCATCATTAAAAGTTGTACTTCTATTTTAGGCCATGGAAGAACTTGAAGATCGGGAAGGCTGGGAATATGCTTCGTTAATCGGCTGGAAATTCCACTGGAAACAGCGCAGTTCTGACACCTTTCGACGCAGGCGCTGGAGGAGAAAAATGGCTCCTTCTGAGACACACGGTGCGGCTGCCATCTTTAAACTTGAAGGTGCCCTTGTAAGTAACCAGAAGCTAAAGTGTGATTAATAGTGGTGTAAAAGAAGTGTGTGAGTCAGGTAGAAAGCACAGCCAAGCCCAGAGAGGCTCTGGAACCCCAGTGCCTTCACACCTGCAAAGAAGTCAGGGGAAAGGTATACGGCCTGAGTGTCCAGTGACTCCCGTCTTAGGAAGAAACCACTACCCCACAAGAGGGCCTCAGAACAACAGTGCAGACACATCTCTTTCTCCCAGCATTTTTCTAGTATGTCTGCCAGGACCCTGGTTTCAGGAAGCATCTAGTAATTTTGCAGGCCCAGGCGGCTTCGTTGATTACGATGATGATATGATGGTGATTGGTGATGATGATGGTGATGATGATGATGATGATGACGATGATGATGATGATGAAGACTTCCTCCTGCTTTAGGGGGCAGACACCACAGAGGATGGAGATGAGAAGAGCCTGGAGAAGCAGAGGCACAGTGCCACCACTGTGTTTGGAGCAAACACACCCATTGTTTCCTGTAATTTTGACAGTAAGTTTTAAGCATGGCCGTGAACTCTGCGTCGGTCACTTTTTATCTCTAGAAAACTCTTCAACTCTTCAAATGATATATAATACATCTACACAGATGAAGGTAACTTTCTAGTTTTTCGCTTCATGAAGAGGATTCATAAAATGCATTTTAAATAACTATATCATATTTGGGATGAAAAATGACCAAATTACTGGTCTTAATTTCTATTTTTAATATACTCATTTTGGCTAGAAAACAATATATTGTTATTTTAATTATGGGGAAATGGCTAAAATTTTAAGGAAGATCTGATCTCAATGTCAGCCATCAAGAATTTCAGAATGTTATTAATAGAGGCATATGTTTACATAGGACTTAAAATGTACCAGATATTCAAGCATTCACAGTTCTGAAATGTATGAAGTCAGTCACAATATTCTACTACTCCTCAAATAGTGTGTGTCTGTGTATCTGTGTGTCCGTGTATGCATGCATGTATGTGCTGTGTACATACATGTGATATAGTGTACGTCAGTGTGTGCATTAGAAAGAAGAGTTTGAACATTTTTAAAAGTCAGAGAAAGTCTGAGCAGATAACTATCCCAGACATAAATCTTGAATAACACTGAGACCTTGCTCAGTGACTACTAGAGCTCATCTGAAAGTCTGTGATGAACAGCTGTGCACTAAACCCAGGAAGGTCACAATGGGACTAAAGTTCCTCTGATTGCCATGCTGGCATTGGGATTGTTCTAGCAGTTATTTATCTCTTTGGAGGCAGAGTTTCTACTGGTAATCCAGACTGCTCTGACTTCTTGCATGCTGGGATTATAGGTGTACAGCACCATACTTGAAATATAGTAGTTAAAGGACACCCCCATTACACACTCATCTGCCTTCTATCTATATAAAATCCACTTACGACTCCCTGCCAACCCCACTTTTAAATTGTCTAACATAATACGTACATACATACATACATACATACGTACATGCATGCATGTGATGACATTTAATTTATAAATTAGGCCCAGTAACAGATAAAGCATGGTAACTAATGATAAATATTGAAGGTATTAAAATGCAATACAATAAAGTGGTCAGTAAACACTGTTCTTGTGCTTTGGGCCTTTATTAACATAAATAAAAGTTGCTTACCACAAGCACTGCAGTGCTATTTACATCAGTCAGTTTGCTAACTGAGAGAAGGAACTACTGAGTGACTACCAGGCAGGCAGTCATGGATACACTGGACAAAGGCACAATCCTCATCCCAAGTGAGGGGCAGCTGAGTGCTTTGAGACTGGTCACGCTGTAGGGCTTGCAATATGAAACTTGTGCATCATGTATGTCTGGACTATTCCATTTAATGTTTGTGACTTGAGACTGATTACAGGCAATTGAAACAGGAGAACAAAGCCAAGGATGTGGGGACTGTTGTCCTTTTATAAGAAAGCTCTGTGTCGGGAACATGTGTACTCTCTGCCATGGGGAAATGGGCCGATTGACCCATGTGTCTTCAACATGTGTCATCTCCAAAGAGCTGAGAAAAATCCTATTAACAGTGTCCTGTTTCTCATCACCTTCCTTCAGGAGTCTACATCTACCACCTGCGCTGCTACATTTATCAAGCCAGGAACCTCATGGCTTTGGACAAAGACAGCTTTTCAGGTGAAGGGGAAATCCCTAATGCTCTCTTACATGACAGGCTAGCTTAGATCTATTGCCCACCAAGTGGGTTTTATATCTTGTTTTGTTTTCATTTCTTAAAATAAAACCCTTTCCATATAGAGTCTACGTTGATATGCTTGAAGAAAACCACCTAGCCATTACTTGAGGAATTACCAACTGCTTTAAGAACTGTTGCTAGGTGCTAGAGATAGCCAGGTTACACAGGCCCTTAAACACTAATGATCACTGGTTGAACAACAAAGTGCCCTGAAGAACAACTTCTGACCTCTCTTTGTGTGTGTGGCTTCGTTTTAAACCTGAGTCCTGGGCTGATTGGTAAATTAAGAGTCTTTTCACTTTTTGGTTATGCTCTCAAGATGATAAAAGAGATCACATGCTTGACCCATTAGCCCATGGCAGCTGTCTGTGAGTCTCACGTGGTACACTTTTTGCCTCCTCCGCTGCCTCCCCTCCCCCACCCCCATCCCACCCCTACCCTGGCTACCTTCTAGCACTATGTACCTCTGAGGCTTCAACTCTGGTCCTCACATTGATAGTTCACAAGTGTTTCTGGCTATGCTCTGTTGGTGTGGATAGAACAGAGGCCATCCTGGACTATTTAGGGACATTCCACTGTGAGACCTGCAAGCCAGCAAGCAACACTTCCCTGGTTCTTCTATGGAAACAGCTCTTAAAGCACTTGTCTGACAATATCGTGTACGGTGTCAGTTCTTATCCATGTCCCAAGCACTCCTCTTACCAAGTCTTTGTGAATTATTTCCTTTCCTAATAATATTGGGTCAGATTGTCTAGATATGGTCTAAATATTAGATCAAGATTACCCTACTCCATAGAACAAAACTTCAAAATGTTTTTGAGGACATTTTCAAATAGTACCCACCAGGGGGCACTCTCTTACTGTAGATCCCATCAGAATTAGAAAAATCTTCACTGATGTTTACATAAAGCTCTAACCACTAACCCATTTCTCTCAGTTGGATACAAGATTTATCAGTGGGGCAAAATAAAAAAAACCTTTTAGTCATGTTGTAAGCTGTAAATTCTGAGAGCAACTAAGCCTTTCCTATTTACTTACCGCTATATTCTTGAAACCCAGCACTCAAATATAAAACATTCAGTATAGATAACAGTAGAAACAAAAGCATAAAATAAACTTCTATTCATCAGTTTATCAAAACAGTAGAACCAAAATCATAAAAATAACAGGTATTTATCAGTGACATCATCGACGATAGGCCCTGCCCTAGGCAGCTCACAGCTCCACGTCATCCCATTTTCTACCCAATAGGAAAACAGAAATAACTTTCGTGGCAAAGAGGGAGGAACCAACACTTAGAAAGATTGAATCTTTTTCTTCTAAGATCTTGGGGGCACAGCACGTCAGATGTGTTGTCTGGTTGCAAAGCTTGTATTCTAGATGATGTATGTGAAAGTTTGTGAATGAACCTTGACGAGGATAAGTGTACTCCAGAGAGGCGATCCTTTGTACATGTCAGGGCCTTCCGTTAGGCGCTTCTCACCATGATACCTCCCTCTGTGGTGTCCTGCTTTCTGGATTCCTTGTCTTCAAGGGGTGGTGAAAGCACAGGACCACTATGTCCAGAAGAAAAGTCTTTGGTTGAAACGTGCTGCTGTAGGAATTAGACTTCTCCGAGACTCTATCTACTATTAATATTTTTTTTTCTGTCCATAGATCCATACGCTCATGTCTCCTTCCTCCATCGAAGCAAAACCACTGAGATCATCCACTCCACCCTGAATCCCACCTGGGACCAAACCATTATCTTTGATGAGGTTGAAATCTATGGGGAGCCCCAAACAGTTCTACAGAACCCACCCAAAGTTATCATAGAACTTTTTGACAATGACCAAGTGGTAAGTAATCTGAAAGTTTAAGGTGACTTGGGGACATGACAGTAGACTACAGAGCTGTTTGACAAGGAGTGTGAGTGTGGTTTCCTTCTCTAGGGCAAAGATGAATTTCTAGGTCGAAGCATTTGCTCTCCTTTGGTGAAACTGAATGCAGAAACAGACATCACACCTAAGCTTCTCTGGCATCCTGTCATGAATGGAGACAAGGCCTGTGGGGACGTTCTCGTAACCGCAGAGCTGATTCTGAGGAACAAGGTATCGCTTTGTTCTTGCTCATGGATTCCTCGAACTTCTTAGAGCACCTCAGTCATTGCAGGCCCTCTTCGCTTTAATGAACGGGAAGTGTTGACAGCCTACGTTTGTTTCACAGGACGGCTCTAACCTTCCCATCCTCCCCTCTCAACGAGCACCAAACTTATACATGGTCCCTCAGGGGATCAGACCTGTGGTTCAGCTTACTGCCATTGAGGTATGTAATCTCTCCGAGTTTTACTTGACCAAACCAAAGGGTGTGGCTAAGAGCAAGGACCATTAATGTAGGGCACGCATCGTGCTGCATGCTTTCTTGCTGTCTCTAACTTCCTATAAAATCTGCTGTCTCCGAAATAGAAATAGTCATAGAAAATGGAAATCTTAACAAAGCAACAAGAAGCAGATTTCCGAGATTTCTTTCTTTTGGGGGAAATTTGCCAGAGAAAGAAAAGATAACCCAGGAGAAAGTGCTGCATGAACAAGGAGAAGGTCTGCAAAGGAGGCAGGGCTGTGGGGTAGGGAAGCATCTGGACATGGGAGATAATTAGGACAGACACAGGCTGGTGGAGATAACCCTGTGGCTAGATAGACGGGATGCTGATAAGGGAAGCATTGTTACCCTCTGTCTTGCTGGGCGTTCTTGAAAACAGACACAGGGAGCTTCAAACAGCAGCTTCCAGTTTGGAATGCTTGCAGGTCACTTACCATGCAAGAGGTTTATACTTGATCCTCCAAATTGCCCCACAGTAGATCACATGAGCCCTGTTTGCAGATGAGATCTAGAGGTTCTGACTGACTCATCAGCATTGAGAGCTGGGCTGCTCTGTCTTTAGCTATCTAACAAAAGGGAAGGGCCAGAACCGCCTTCTCTGCGTGTCCACGGGCACCTGAAGATAATATGCACTGGTATTTTAGACGAATGTGCATCGCTCCATCTTAAAGACTGTATTGTGTAATGTGGTTGAGATTGGATTTTTCCGTGTGTGTGTGCATGTGTGTACATATGTGTGTGCACATGTGTGTGTGTCTGTGTGTGTTCATGTGTGTGTGCATGCATGTGCGCATGTGCATGTGACTCTGTGTGTGTGCGTGAGTGCATCTGTGGGTGTGTAATATGTCAGTTTTACTTCCCTTCTCTTTAACTTGTCTCCCCAGATCCTAGCTTGGGGCTTAAGAAATATGAAAAACTACCAGATGGCTTCCATCACATCACCCAGTCTCGTGGTGGAGTGCGGAGGAGAGAGAGTAGAATCGGTGGTGATCAAAAGCCTCAAGAAGACACCCAACTTCCCAAGTTCTGTTCTCTTCATGAAAGTGGTATGGTATCTAGACTCTGCACAAGCCCATGTAGGTGGAAAAACCAAGCCTTACAGTAAATGTGTCAGAGACTTCTCCCTCCTTAGATCATCTGTAGCCAGTTACTGAAAGCTACAAACAGCCCCAGGGGCAGGGAAGTATCTATGAGCAGTAAGTGTTTGGTCTCTGTTATAGGCCTTTAGTGAACCCCTCAAGTCGAGATTGTTGACAAGTACAACTGTACATGGACCAGAACCTTCCTGCTAGGATCTGGATGTCTAGGGAAAGAACAGCTGTGGAGGACTTTGGTGTGGGTGACAGGGGATGGCCCTAGCAGTCTGTGACTAAGTCCATGGCATGGAACCTTCTTTGATCCTTTGAAGTTTACCTCTGGTTATCAGAATTGTGAGGCATCAGATGGGACTCGCACACCTCCACCTGTTATAACTAGAGCAAGTGGAAACCACCCAACTTGTCCATTTTGAAAGAAATTAAATTCTTAACTTTCTTGGTTATCCCTGGCTCTCCTGGAACTCATTCTGTAGACCAGGATGGCCTTAAATTCAGAGATCTGCCTGCCTCTGCCTAGCGAGTGCTAGGATTAAAGGCATGTGCCCCTACCACCCAGCAATCCTTAACTTTTATAAGTAAAACACATTCATCTTTGCATTGCTATATAAAGGATTACAATAAGGACATACCAAGAGGGAAGACTAGCATTGTCCAGTTCCTTTCCATAGCTCATTTTCCTTCGTATCCCCAACACACTACCCTTGAACATTGGGGCCAAGTGGTTTAACTTCTCATTTTGTATCTGTGTCAGATGAGGCCTAGAGAGGAGAAATGACTTGCCTGGCCTCAGAGGAAGGGTGCGCCCTTCTGTGCTTGAGGGCCATGCTCTAGTTTCATCTGTAAGTTCAGCTAAGTGTGCTACAACCTCAGCTTCAACTCCTTCCTTTGCTTTGGAAGAAATGAGAAGGTTAAGTAATGTGTACAGGAGGGCACAGCAAGCGAGTAGCCAGAGCTCGGACTGGGTTCCTTCCACTCTGTTATTCTGCAGATGGACAGTCATATGGACATGTAAAAGCAGAATCCCTAATTAGTCACCACTAAAAAGCTGCCCATCTTCATCCACTCTCCCCTTCCTCCCTTTCCCCCTTCTAGTCTAGACCCTAGCTTTACTCAACCGATGTGAGAGGAGGCACTGAGGGCGTACCCCATCCTCTATTCCAGGGCAAGGCTGGCGACAGTTGTTAATCCAAACCTCAGTCAAGCTTCCAGGCCAGCCCATGTTCTCCAATCAGGGCAGTGTCTTCAGGGTCCCCACATTCCAGGAGCACTGAAGGCAAAATGAGCACCCCATTTTGGCTGTGAGCTTCCAGCACCAAAGGAATCTCAGTTTGCTATTTCCCTTGAAATTTATGGCTCTGCCATTCCTAAATTCCACTTAATCCCCGACTAGTAGATGACCAAAGTTCTGCCTGCTACATGAACTTTCCTACTTGCTTTTGAAGAAGGATCCTCGAAATTGATGTACTGTTCCCACATCAGTAACAGGGATCGGGCATCCAGCCTCCAGAAGGCAGTTATTGAGCATTCATTGAATGGCATCAATTGATCTAAATGTCGGGGAGATCAAGGGACCAAAACGGTCTTGTCCCTTGAAATTCCCTTTCAGGAAGAAGATTGTGGGAGGGAGATGGGCTCAGTGATAAAATCTCATTCCACATTATGCCAAGTACAGTCTAAGTGCTTCACATATGGATTCCACAACTCTGCTATTAATGATGGAGTGACCCAGCACACAGGGTTAGAAAAGTTCCCTAAGGCCATGTACTCTGTGACAGCAGAGGTAGGATTTGATCTTCCAGAGCCAGGCTGAAAGAGGATGCTGTAAGCTCTGAGCCAATTACCAAGCACCTCAGTCACTGAAATACCTAAGGAAGGTCCCCCTGGGTTATATTTAATGGGCAAAAAGAATCTGGGCTGGTCCCTTGCGGGGACTGACTGGCAAAGCTGTTTCCATCAGATGTGGAAAAGAAAAAGGACATCTGTTTTTATGATCCCTAGTTCTTGCCGAAGGAAGAATTGTACATGCCTCCGCTAGTGATCAAGGTCATTGATCACAGGCAGTTTGGGCGGAAGCCTGTGGTCGGCCAATGCACCATTGACCACCTGGACCGCTTTCGATGTGACCCATATGCGGGAAAAGAGGATATTGTACCGCAACTAAAAGGTATGTCTGTAGGCAATGCTATATGTTATATTTTTTAGCTTTTCTATATGCCTGGTCTGATTGAATCTTCACAAACCATATTCTAGATGTTACAGAAAAAGTAAGGGTTGACTTACCGCATACTAGGTAATTCTTCCAGGGAAATACTGATAGTCAGTGGTGCAGCTGGTCTGGACTCTTGAGGTACTTTGAGGGGCAGAGTCCAGTGCTTAAGAGGCCACCTGCTAGCATGCCTTACTCCGGCATAAACACAGGATGTCCTTTGAGGTAATGTTGCCTGCTACATGAACTTTCCTATTTGCCTTTGAAGAAGGATCCTCAAAATTCAGAGGATGCTGTTCCCACATCAGCAACAGGGATGAAGGCATCCAGCCTCCAGCAAGCGGTTATTGAGCATTCATAGAATGTCATTCATTGACCTAAATGTTGGGGAGATCAGGGGACCAAACAGTCTTGTCCTCAAAGTGCAAGAGCCCAGCAAGAAAATGAGTGTGTGTAGGTCAGTGGTCTAAATACTTTGGTGTAGAGATTCAGGGCCTCCTGTGTATAGAGACAGAGATCCCATCCATGAGCCTCGAAGGAGGAGATTTTCTTTTCTAAATGACAGGCATGTTTTGTTTTGTTTTTTGTAGTACAGGATGGCCTTGGACTCTGCTTTCTCCTACGTCTCCCTTTCAAATGCTAGGTTTGTTTTTCCTGGCCAACTCTAAGGAGGAGATTGCAATATCAAGTTAAGTGTCTATGGACCCACTTGATCCATATTTAACAAAGATGTTGTAAGGTCATTTGAAAGCCATTCCATTGTTACACGTACAGGAAAACGTTAAGTGATTTACCTTAGATCATATAGTTATTATGTAAGGATAGGGTAGGCTATAAAATTTAACTTGGAGTCTATAATAAATAGCTAATGATACAGTGTTTTGCTCTTTCCCATTCAATAGACACTTTTTTTTGGGTTTTTTTTTTTTTTTTTTTTTTTTTTTTGAGGCAGGGTTTCTCTGTGTAGCCCTGGTTATCCTGGAACTCACTCTGTAGACCAGGTTAGCCTCGAACTCAGAAATCCGCCTGCCTCTGCCTCCCAAGCGCTGGGATTAAAGGCATGCGCCACCACCGCCCGGCTCAATAGACACTTGCTTTTAGTTTATCATATACTTAACACTGTGCTAAGGGCTCAGGACTCAGTCACTTTAGTGTCCAAGATCTCAGACAGTTTGGCTTCATGAGGTTAGACCTCAGTGGAGGACTAGAAATTTCTATTCACCTATCACTGAACATTCTATTCAAGCTATGAAGATTGAAATGGATGTCTTCTGTTTAAGCTGGTAAGCCACAAGCCAGTCCTGGTTAAGGCTTGGTATTGATATTACAGAGACTCTAAGACCAATCTATAAGACGAAGAAAAAATGTCAGGCACAGGCAGTGTTTTCTGAGCCAACCCTCAAACTTTACTTACTGGAGGATGGTAAGGGTAATGGAGAACTGTCACTTAGGAATACACTTGCATATGGAGGTATTCATGCATCCTTGTCTGTCTGACTCTTGAGTCCTGTGTGAGACTGAAGAGGCCTGCAGTTGCAGATGAGCTTATCTTGGCCGTTTCTAGGCTACTAATCTATCTGAGGGTGCCAGGGAAATGCAAACAAAACTCCACTTTAAAACAACCAGTATACCACGGATGCTCAGTAAATGTCAGGTTCCTTCTTCTATCTGAACTGTTTCTCTGACACTTATTGAGAGTACCTTCTTGTCCCTGGGCTTTGGGGTGATCAATAACAAAGAAACTAGAGTCTAACAGATCTAGGCTATGAACTTACTTCCATCCAAGGCCTAACCGGAAACAAATGACCTGCTTCCTTGTAGCTTCGGTTTATGTTTTTATCTTTTAAATGGAGATTATTGCATAGTAAGGATTATCAAAGGGCTGAATGAGATCATGTAAACAAAGTGCTTAATTAGCCCACTACTTAAAGATAGTAGATACACCTCATCCCAAAAGTACCTTCCTTCCCAGCCTTCCTGTCTTATATGTCCAATGCCTGGGTGGGTTTACAGGAAGGTCTTTTGACTTGGTGGTGTTTGTTCTTTCTGGGGTCTGACGTAGGACATCTTGGGATCTTCAATGTAAAAAAAAAAAAAAAGATGCTCTTGTGACCCCCACCCATGCCTGCATCAGGCTGGACCTTGGTACCTGCCTTTAGCTGAGATAAACCCAGGTGACTCCAGAGCTGTTCCTATGCAGTTGTTGTTACTCCAAACTCCAGAGTTACATCTATCTGGGAAACTGCATGTAAGATCAGGGCATGGGCTTCCTACCTTTGCATGCTCTGAGAGAGCAAGAGCTGGATACACCAGAACAGCTTCAGACTGCCGAAGGGATTCATCCCTACATTCTCCTCTCCTCTCTTCTCTCCTCCCCTTCTCCTCTCCTCTCTTCTCTCCTCCCCATCTCCTCTCCTCTCTTCTCTCCTCCCCTTCCCTTCCTCTCTCTAATCACCTCTATTTATCCTATTTTCCTCCTCTCCTCTTCTGTGTTTCTCTATCTCATTTCCTAAGAAAATGAGACTCCTTTATAATTATGTGTGTGCACGTGTGTATGTGTGTATGTGTATGTCTGTGTCTTTGTGTGTGCATCTGTATGTGTCTGTGTGTGTGTGTCTGTGTGTGCATCTGTGTGTGTATGTGTGTGTGTGTGTGTGTGTGTGTGTGTGTGTATGTGTTGCTATGTGGCAGGTAGAAAGACACTTGCAGGAATCATGTCTCTCCTTCCACTGTGTAAGTTCAGAGAATCAACCTCAGGTTATCAGACTTGGCATCTAGCACTTTTACCTGAAGAGCCAACTCTCTGGTCTTCAACACAATTCTTTTTCAGGCACTCGTTATGCGTAGGAACTGATTTAACTACCCCAAAACAAGACACATGGGCCACATAGTTCCCTATGAAATGTCCAAAACCCTATCCTACTCTGAGAATGTGGCAAGTGGTTGGGTCATTTTCCCCATTTAGGAGAAGTCCCCCATTGAAAAGTTTCACCCAGGTTAACTCTATCATGCATGCTGAGGTTGTTCAACATGACCATGGAGTAGAATGTTCTCCAGTCTGCTATTCTGAGAGTCCTAGATTACGAAGCTCTTTGCCTTGCAGCATCCCTTATGTCTGCACCCCCGAGCCGGGATGTCGTTATTGAAATAGAAGACACCAAACCATTACTGACTTCTAAGGTAGGTTGTATTCCAGATGCCTAAGCAATTGGTGAACTCAAACAGCCATTCAAGGCCACTAAAATGTTGCTCATCAAACCAATGTACAAGGACTGAATGGACACGAGATCCAAGTCTTGTCTTCATCCTCAGTTAGCAGTGAAATTGTATCAACCAGAGTTTCTTAAAAGTTTTCCACTTACGACCCCTTTCACCTGAGAAATTTTTATACAACCTCGGGTGTATAGGTATATAAAACAAGGTGTGCAAATCAAACATACACTGATAATTATATAGCATTTTATGAATAATTCTTTGCTAGACATAATTTTACCCTCTGTCTAAAACAAAATCAATTTTGCATTCTAATGAGATGGACGCACTTGTTCATTTTTATAGAAAGATTTAAATCTCAGCTGGATATGTAACACTGCAGGACATAGAGCATCATTAACGTTTTTCCGGGTTAATTAATATTTTGATTTTATAGTCACTGATGCTGAGACTTTGGATAAAGGTGTAATACTAATACAAAACGGCAGAAGTATGTTTCAGGTCATTGCAGAGATGGTTGGAAACTCTCCTAATTCTAAGTCAAATTTCATTTAACTTTTTTTTTTCTAATAAAACTCAAATCAGCAACTCAAAGAGAAATCTTTAAGCAATCAAACATTCTAACATAATTCGATCCAAAGATGTACTAACTTGATACTGACATGGTAAAGAATGTTGGTGAAAACTATCACATCTTTATTTTCCATAATTAAACCATTATGTTTCTATGAGAGCAGAAAATTTGGTATGTAAAAATACTGCAGTCTGTAACTTACACCAGGCCCAGACCTGAGCTGAGGCATTTCAGGTGGTGTTCGAGGGTGTTGTGTGGTGTGACTACATGCACAGTACAAAAATGCATGGGTTGTGGGTTCAAAACCAAAGTCGCAATGGAGTTGCATGGTGCAGTATGGGTGAACATTGCCAGGAACAGCTTTCTAGGTGTCCTAGCAAATCATTAATTGCACTTTAATGATGCACTTGGATTTGTTACTTTATTTTTAGTTAATTTTTACTTGTTACACATTCAGAAATCTTTCACTATTGTCACATGTTCTTTAAACACACACACACATACACGCACACACGCGCACACACGCACGCACACACGCACACACGCACACACGCACACGCACACACGCGCACACACACACATTCAGGTACCCAGCCTCAAATCAAGTCATAACCTACAATTTAAAAAGCTACTGAAAACCAGTCAGGGGGAGGTCCAATGATATCGTGTTAGAAGTTTTAGAGAAAATCGAAACATTGCATCAATCAGAACACACATGTCAAAATTTTGCCTATGTGAGGCGGGATTGTCATGATTTGAAATGACCCTATTTGTCAGTATAAGGAGCACCCCAGGTTTTTAAATTCACTGTGGAAGAAGTTTGTGGGAGTCCTTACTCAGGACCCAGTCTGAAAACTGTCCAGCCACTTCCTCAGAAAGAAACAAGAAAGTTTGAACCCAGAAAAAAAAAAAAAAACACCAAATAGCTCACTGTTTCTCTTGGCATTTATGGTAAACTTCCACAGCATGTTTTAATATGCACACTGGCTGGAACACACACATGATTGAACTTTAATGTGTTATGTCCATAAACGGTACCTTTTTAATAACCCACTTCTTTCCCACTGCATTAAACTCACTAATAATTGGACCATATTAAATGTGGGCTCCACAGCCAGCCCTGGATTTGCTGTGTGTTTGAGTCTACTGTGTGGCAATTCTACACGGTCACAGATGACAATATCAAATTCCCAAGCCCATAGGGCAACCTGACTATGTTTACTTATTGAAAATAATCCCAATTAGTCTCAATAAGACAGTAGTTGCCTAGGGAGAAGTTATGTATAATAGACTTAAGGTTTTTTTTTTCATGGTGATTTTCACAACTACTCTGGGAAAAGGCAGTGTAAGATTCCACTTGATAACGTGCCAATCAGTCCTTCCTGCAGGTCTTCTGTGTACTCAGTCATCCCCGGTACTACTGGGGAACAAGGAAAATAATGTCAGTACTACTCCTTTCTTGACAGTGCTGGAGCTAGGCTACTCTAGCAACACACTATGAAAGGTCTGTGTGCATCAGCTTTTAACAGAGAGGAGCAGCAGTTCTGGAGATGATAGTGTCAAGTCATTCCCACGACACAATAAATGACTATAGTCATCTTGCTCCCCTCATACCTAGTTGAGGGACACTGTCGACAAGAAAAGATGGGGTCTCCTCTAAACTCTCAAGGCCCTCTGTCAAGGTAGACATGGCTTATCTCTGTAAAGTTCAATAAGCAAAATGGGGCTTTGGAAGAGTCAATGACAAGCTTACTAACGTCCTTTATTACATGTATGGCATGTACATGTAATGTACACATATGACCACTAACTTGAATTAGACTTTTTATCTGGGATAAAATGAGTGAGTCCACACTAACTGGTGTTGCTGAGGGCTGGAGGCCAAGTCTTCCCATGATGGCATCATGCTCTGTGATGTCTGTGGAAACTCGTAACGGAGGAGCTTAGCATGATCCGAAGAAGAGCAGGAGATGAGGATGTGGGGTGGATTGGTCGAGTGCCAGGCAGACAGCACGGACATTCTTCAAGGCCGTCTCAACAGTTGCCTTCCAATTCCAGTGCTTAAGCAGTGTGTCAACAGCACTCAGCAAAATGGCTTCTCCACGGACAGTGCATGTATGTATATGATATGATGCATGGGACTGGGGCAGCTTGGTCTAAGGACTTGAATTCCTCCGGGGTCTACTAGTAGATTTTGGAGTGAAAGGTGATATTTAGATGAATAATGTCATTTTAAGCCAAAGGGAAGACTGGCCCGGGGCCATGTAGTGCTTTGAGTTGAATTTTCAAGTTCATTTATTAGATTGAAAAAGAAAGAAAGAAAGTCAACGAATTGCTGTCTTTCTTTTTCCACTGGGGATGATGAGTGATTGGGCATGAAGGGATCCTCCTGGGCTAACCCTAAAATTTAAAACCAGCAACTTGTCTTGGATGCTCTTTAAACATGGCCCATTCTTTTCCCTAAATCAGTTCTTTATAACTGAAAGTAAGCATGAAGAAAACAGACTAAATATCTGAATTCAAAACCATTGAGGCTGTCAAAAGTTTTTTTTCAATTCCTCTCTCCAAAATCGCACTTAAACTGTGATTACTTAACCCTAATCTTGCTTTGGAATGGAACTAACAAAACGAATTGATGCATCTCTTTCTCTCTGCCTCCTTTGGTACTTCTGTTGCAACAAGGGTCAGTCTAGACAAAAGTACTAAGAACCTGAAGAAACTGGGTGGCCCTCCACACAACACCCGCAAACGTGCTAGAGGGAGAGATCGGGATTTCAGAAAGGGGCACTGTGTTTTCAAACTAGCCCAGGGGGTTAGCTTACCAGTGTCCCAGCAGAAAACTCAACCTCCAACAAACTCCTGGGCAGTCCCTGACACAAGGAGGGGCAAATTCTCCATGCAGAAATCCAAGCGGAAAGATTTGGCTAGTGAGAAACCTGACATCTTTGTATTAGAAGAGTCGTTTCCTACCAGTATTTAAGTGACTTTCTTATATAGGCATGGGGAAAACAGAAAAGTCACTAACATGATGCTCTGCAGCCATGCGCACCTTGTGACAGGAGAGTTCTTGAAGGGATGAGAATGAGGTTGTATTGGGGATATGCTTTTGGAGCTACTTGGAATGAGAGGTTTGGGGTAGGAAGACGAGTAGCCTTCACACACCCTTCCTGGGCACCCACTGTGTTATCTATCACAGTCTAGTCCAACCCTACTCAAAGCACAAGCCATTCGTGTGTTTTCAGAGAAGAAATCTAAGATAGAGAAGAAATCTAAGATATACCCAATGATAAGATGATCATAATTAGAATAATTAGGCAATCTGTCAAATGTTGATAATAAGTGTGCAGGAAAATAATGTTTCTTACTCTCTTTCTCTCTAAACCTTATGTTCATGGGATCTTAAACCAAACATCTGTGTGAATCATATATATGATGTGTCCTACCTCTGACCTCATATGCCTAGCTGTCAGAAAAGGTAACTATTGTATTTATGCTTGCACATCTAAGATTCATGGGGTGAGGGCTGCTGCTTGGGAGTAGAGAGCTTGTCTTTGCATGTGCAAGGTTCTTGGTTCAACTTTCAGTACTTGCATTTTCTGCCTATAATTGGAATGTAACATTTTTTTCCTGACTCCCAGAATGTATTGATGATCTGCAAAGGACATTTAACTCTGAAAACCCCCTATCTCACCCCCCACCCCTGCTTGCCAACCCCTCCCCCCACTTTCCTGACCTGGCATTCCCCTACACTGGGGCATCGAGCCTTCACAGGACCAATGGCCCCTCCTCTCACTGAGAGAGCATCACTTTCTAAGGCAGATTAGAAAAAGCAGTAAGTGAGTCTCATCCAGATACGTCCTTGTTATAAATCAGGGTGGGGGTTGGGTGTGGTACCTCATACCTGTAGTCATAGCCCTTTGGAGGCTGAGGCAGGAGGATGATTAGTTTGAAGTCAGCTTGAATTATATATCAAGATCCTGTGCAGAAAGGGAGGAAAGAAGAAAGGAAGGAAGGAAGGAAGGAAGGAAGGAAGGAAGGAAGGAAGGGAGGGAGGAAGAAAGGAAGGAAGGAAGGAAGCAAGCAAGCAAGCAAAAAAGAGGGAAAGAGGAAAAGGAAGGAAGAGAAATGGAATGGGGAAAGGAGAAAGTGTGAGGAACTATGCAAGCACTGGCCTATGAGTGCCTCATTTATTATCTCTTCTGCCAAACCAAGAACACTTATCAAAACAAGAGGTTCAAGGCTCTGGCTATAACTGATATCACCTGGGGGATTTATTTGAACATAATGAATATCTAGTTTTCAGCCCACACTCACTGAATCAGAATCTGAGGGATGGGGTGAGAGCCAGTAGTGTACATGAACCACAATCCCCCTACCTTTGTTTCCTACTTTCAAGGTTTCAGAGTTCTTTCTCTTAGTGATCTTATCCAATTTCCAAATCAACTCAATGAGGCAGATGGAGGCAGTTGTCACTAGATGAAGAAACTGAGGGTCAGAGTTGCAGAACAACTTGCCCAAGGCAGTGTGGCTTATAACATAAGGGCTAGAACTAGAACCAGTTCACTTAACTCTTAGCGAGATTTATGCTAAAAAAAAAACTAAGGATACGGGATCAAAGAGAGCATATGTTAGAAATGCCATTCTAATTGATTTATGGATGCAAACATTAACAGTAAAGAAGTGAAAAGAGACAAGTGAATAGAGCATATGCGTCAGGTCTAAGAAAAGAATCTAATACAGATGTGGGCGTTGAAGCAAGCACAGCTCATCAGGGGCGAGGAAGACCATGTGAAAATGCTGAGCACCGTGGCAGAAATGGAGACAGGAAGATGACTGCATTTGCAGGCCAGCAAGTCTAACCCAAACAGTGAGCCCCGGGCAACAAGAGACCCTGTTCACAGGAGGTGAACAGCATCCACACTGTCACCTGAGGTTCTCTGGCCTCCACGTGTACTCCTACATACGCGTTCTCCTCCACACACAGGCATCTACATGCATACACACATACCACATCCATGTCATTGGTTGAGGTCTCCTGCTTCTGAGCAGAATTGTGGATGTGTTGCCCACTGTGCATGTAAACAGAGGCAGGCAATCTCTGCGCCGTCAGTAGCCTTCCCTCTCTCGTCTGCTCCATAGCTATTTTTCTGTTAAAAAAAAATCAGAAATCCAGACTGTCAGTAAATAATTTTTTTTTCATTTGGGCGTGGCTTTAGGAGGAAGAAATTGTTGACTGGTGGAGTAAATTTTATGCTTCCTCTGGAGAGCATGAAAAATGTGGACAGTATATTCAGAAAGGCTACTCCAAACTCAAGGTACTTGGACTTATGTTCTTATGGGTGGGGAAAAGCCAGTTCCAGCATGCCTTAGGCCCTACGTTTACAAGGCCTCATGGTGGGTGCTGATGGAGAGAGGCCAAGAGTGCCTCTGCTCTCCTGGAGAGCCCTCTTGCAACAGGCTTGGCTTTGCCAAGTACCAGGGATTGAGGAAAGTTGCTGAGTTATGGTTGCGTGACTGCCACTTTGGGGCTCGGGGGCATCTGGCAGAAGGCTAGGAATGGGTTAGTACCATATTAATTAGGCCAACAATTATCCAGAGTGGTTTGGCTCGGGGAGACCCAGAAGTCACTGTGCCCTTTGCAGAACAACAAAAAAAAGATGTCAACACACTTCATTTTGTCTTTCAAACAGTGCAGTTTTGCTAAACTAAAAGTTGATTCTGTTACATGTGTGCCTCGTTACCTCACGGCCGTGGGGCACGCATGTGCAGGAAGACGCTTCGGAACCAGCCAGGAATGGCCATCTGGGCTATTCTCTTCATGTTCTGAGTTTTCCAGTTCTTCATTCAGTTGCTCTGTCAGCTGCAAACCCAAAGTAGTCAGAGCAAGGTAGAGGAGAAAAATGAAATTAAATGAGAAACGTCTAGTTATTAAAATTATTCCTCTACCAAAGAAGGATCTCTATAACCTTGCTTATTGATGGCATAATGTATTTGTGTAGTGTAAGGAAAGCCAGCATGTTAGCGATCACACGGAAAAAGAATGAGAAGGGTGAGGGGATAGGCTTACGTTCCTTCTTCCTCTTCTCCCTTCCATCTTTCTCTCTTGTCCAACTTTTCTTTTAAAACCAAGGTATAATTTATATGCCATAAGCTGATCCTCCCACAAGGCTTTGGTGCTCTGTACATCTGTGTAAAGCAGCACCCACAGCAAGAGGAAAGCCATTTTCACACACAGGAAGCTCTCCTGTGTTCCTGTCAAACCAAGTCTCCATGAGCTGCACCGCTCTGGTGCACAGCCGATCTGATAGCTACCATTATAGGCTGGCTTCTCCTGTTTGTGTGATCCAGATAAATGGACTTGTACAATATTCATTCTGCATTTGACTCCTTGGGTTCCAAAGGAGTCGTGTTGTTGTGGGTATCACAAGTTTGTTTACTCTTGCTGAATCGTATTGGATCAGACTAGGTTGGAGGTGGGTCATGCTCACACCATCTCCCCTCCCCCTCCCCTTCCCCCTCCCCCTCCTCTCTCCCCTTCTTTTCTCTCTCCTCTCCATGGTTTGTTAACTCATTCTCCCAACATTGGACCTTCTTGAGCCACATGGACATGCTCTTGTTTCTCTTTGGTAGACTCCTAGAAACACCATTTCTGGATCCTAGGATAGTTGGGTATTTAGCTCCCTAAAGGAAGTGTGCCATTTTTTTCCAAGTGGCTGTTCTATGCTGCACCCATGAGGGTCCCAGGAGTTCTGTCCATCCTTTTGGGACTCAATCCTGTTGGCTGGAGACTCCACCTCTGTCTTAAAGAGAAACTGAGAGTCTGCTGATGGTTTTCAGATCTATGACTGTGAACTGGAGGATGTAACCGACTTTGAAGGCCTGACAGATTTCTCAGATACCTTCAAGTTGTACAGAGGCAAGTCCGATGAGAATGAAGATCCGTCTGTGGTAGGAGAGTTTAAAGTGAGTAAAGTGTGTGTGTGTGTGTGTGTGTGTGCGCGCGAGTGCCTTTGTGTGTCTTGTTGAAAAATCCATCTTCTTTTCTTCTGTTGATCTCGGATGAAAGACAGCTGATGTCTGCAGCTGGACATGTCCTCTGCCCTCTGCAGGAAGGAAAATGACCCAAAGGAGCCAGGGTATTGCTTTTCCCTGCTTGGGCCAGCCAGACTTGAATCCACCCAGATCAAATCTTCCCAAGACCTCCTTTCTCCTCTGTTCTTCTGCCCTCCTAAGGTTTTAGCAGGATCACTGTGGCAAATTCCCAGGTCGAGATCTTAGCCACCTTTCTGCTCCCAAGCAGTCTCTCCTCACCGTAACCAAACTCATCCTCTGTCTGAATGGCTTAAACACACCTCTAGCATTTCACAGCTCAGGTCTCAACTCCTTGCAAAGCTGAGCTGTCCTTTCACAAGCCATAGGTCCCTCCCCACACACGGAAGAGCCACTCCCAAGTCCCAAACACACTTTGCAAGTCCTCTGGATGGATGTGCGGAGCCTTGGGCCAGGCTGCCCTTCCTTCCCTGGGTGCCCTTCCTTTCCTCTCTGTAGTCTGACAAGGCACTGCTCATGCCCTAAGACAGCTCAAATGTCAGGGTTTGTCAAGAGTCCCCAGGTTACTTTGGGCAGCATGACTCACCCATGCTCTGGGCTCCCACAGGTCTGGGTTCACCTCCTGTCAGGTTTGATTGCTGCTTCTCCTCCCAAGCACACTTGGCAGGGCCTGGGCATCTAACGCTGCCTCTTCCTAATCCTTTGCCAATAGCAGACATGGCTAATGGATCAGGGGATTACACCCAACACAGGGTCTCAAATCCTCCCCACCCCAGCCTCCCACTAAGCCCACAATAGGGTACAGAGTCAAGCTAATCTAGCATCTTGTGCCACACTCTGTTTCTTGATTTTGGGGTGCTCCACACCCAGTATTCAGTGGGTGCTCGCTTCATGACATGTTCTTGAATGCAGCTGGCCAGAAAAAAGGCCCAAACATCCTAATCTCAACTTCAATACCTTTCCCTGTACTTAAACTGGTTTCAGAACAAAGTATGCAGTCTTTTTAGCCGAGACCTGAAGCAGAAAGCTTTGATTTTCTTGGGAGTGGGGCCCAGGCAGGTAGGGAGACACAGCAGTGAAATCACCTCAGGACTTATTCCTGTCTCAAAAGCAATCTCAACTCTTTTCCTTGTTTTGCCACCACATCCCCCCGACACTGACCAATCACCTCCACTTCCTGCCCAGGTTATCACCCGCTTCCCATTGCGCCCTCTTCTGAAATGATGGCTATAGAATGCTGGCGTGTTCCCTACTGGAATCCCACAAGGGCCAATACATATTATGTCAAAGATGCTGGCCATCACCCAATTGTGTGGGATAGAGGGATGCCCTGTGTACTCTGAAGAGGGGCATATTTCCCAAGCGCCCTCTACCCAGTGGCCAGGGTCCTTGAAGTCATCAGTCTCTCTCTTTCTCTCAGGGCTCCTTCCGAATCTACCCCTTGCCGGATGACCCCAGTGTGCCGGCTCCTCCCAGGCAGTTTCGGGAACTGCCTGACAGTGTCCCACAGGAATGCACGGTTAGGATTTACATTGTTCAAGGCTTACAGCTCCAGCCCCAGGACAACAATGGCCTGGTAAGAGTTTGGGTGTGGGGCCTTCTCCCGAAGCAGGATAATTACAGTCATCAGCCATGGTAATTGTCACCTTCTTTCTTTCTGGGCGTCTGTTATCTCACAAGGAGAAAGATACTCTATCAAAACAATGTGAGCAGAAGGATTGTCCCCATGGGGATTTACACAAGAGCTTTGGCTGGGGCTGAGGGGGTGCTTAAAGCTCTCTAGTTCATCCTTCTCGTGTTACTGATGTGACCCAGGACAAGACTGGCTCCAGTCACAGGGCCAGCATGAGCAGACTTAGGTCATCCCTGCCTCCACCCCATCCTACCTTTTCACCCACACAGATGCTCTGAAGGTACGCTGGCCCACTGCCACCCGAAGGAGAACCTTGCACTGAGCTCATCTTAGGCCCTCAGGTGCCCCAGCGGCCACCTTTGTCATCACTTGGGAGTATAGAAGCAAGCCAAGTCTATCCCTGAAATTGACTTCAGTTTGCACCCAGGATGATATAACATCTCACCTGTCTTGTCTCCACAGTGTGATCCTTACATAAAAATAACCTTGGGCAAAAAAGTAATTGAAGACCGAGACCACTACATTCCCAACACTCTCAACCCAGTGTTTGGCAGGTAACATACAGTTCAAAATATTCCTTCTTCTTGAAATGTGCCCTGCTCTGTTTGAGGTCCTAATGCCGGGAATATGTACAGATATCTTTATCAGAGAAATAGGTAGAAGGACTGGAAGGTCCGTGAGGAAAAAGTCGCAAGATGGGTTTCTCTGAGTCAAGATCTGTTCCAATTTCTCAGGGAGGTAGAAGCAAGACCCCAGGATGCATTGAGCTTGTGGAGGGCCTCAGCCGCTGTAAAATCCTGTTTTCACAGCCTGGGGATAGATAACTCGGATAAGGTGGGGTGAGGTGGAGGTAGGGGCGACCTGACTGGAGGTAGGTTTGCTGGACTGTTATAGTTCTCTCCTTTTGATGCAGTGAATGTTTCACTGAGGGAGGATGCCAAGCGACAAAACAAATATTCTGTTTTATTGGTCTTTAATGTCCCCAAGAGCCTTGACACAGCGCTGTTCTCTTCATGGTCACAGCCTTGACTTGTTTCTGGTCTAGATTATGTGTATTTTTAAAACATTTGTATTCATGTCACTTGTAAACGTGTGTGTGTGTGTGTGTGTGTATGTGTGTGTGTGTGTGCGCGCGCATATATGAATATACATATGTTCACACTGGTGCGTGTAGAGGCCACTGTGGCAGTGAAGACCAGTGTACATGTGGCAGTCAGAGACAATTTGGTTCTCTCCTTCTACCGTGTGGGTCCCAGGGATTGATCTCAGGTCGTCAGGCTTGACCTTTACCCATGTGTGAGCCATGTTGTGTAAATCTTATCAGAGCTGTTTCTAGTTCCCAACGTGATCACTAAAGCCAGCATTATTCAGCTGAGAGCACCTTCCATATTTAATGACAATATTTTCTGAGCATTCAGAGTGAGCAGGTTCTCTCTCTCCTGAGCCATTTTGTAGAAGACATGTCAGAAATCTCACAGAACTCTGATGGGAACAGAAACTGAGGCCCCAAGAGAGTGTGTGCCTAACACCCTTCTGATCACAGGCTGTGGCCGTGATTCCAAGCCATACAACACCAGCCTCTGTGTGACTTCTGCACCACACTCTGCTCTATAAAGTCTTCTGTCTGATTTTCTTCTGTGTTAGACTAACTAGCCAAGCATCACAGTCCCCACATCACTAGTAAGGACACAGGACCTCACATCTCCGTCAAGAAACTGTAACACAAGCGATTGAGACGGGGGATTGGTATACATCCATGACATGACTCTTAGGCTCTCCCAAGCCCACAGCAATACTTCATAGGAAAATGTACTTTGTGAAAAAAAAATCTGAAGAAGGGCAGGGCGAGTGGGGGGGGGAGGATTCTGTGGGTAAAGGTTGGGCAAGCAAGAGGACCTGAGTTTGAATCCCCAACCCTTCTAACTATAAGATTAGGTAGAGGGCAAAGCACATGGCTCAGTGGGTAGAAGATGTGGCCACATGATTCTGGCAATCCAAATTCCAGATGCAGCGGGGCACATCTATAATCCCAGCACTCCTCCAGCCAGATGGAAAGTGGAGTCAGAAGAATCATCTAGAAACTTTCTGGCTGGTTAGCCTGGAGTTTGCAGTACAGAACAGAAACAGGAGTGATCCTGCCTCAAAAGGGTGGGAGGCAAGAACTGACTCCCCAAAATTGTCCTCTGACCTTAATCCACAAACTCTTGCACACACCTGTCCTCTGCCCCATCACAAAATCAAGAATTAAATATATTTGTTCTTAATGTGTTTTTAAAAAGGTAGTAAATGACAAAAAAAAAAGACATTCTGGCCTCTGCATGCACCAGTGTGCACATATGTATGCGTGCACATATGTATACATGCACACACACACACATACACACACACGCATAAGCACAAAAGGGGAGATGGTGTTATTCTCTCAAAATTTTGCTCAGTGGGAGAGCTCTGTTCCTGTTTGCCCTGCCCCTGACATACTCATTACTTTATGCCTTATGTTTATTCCTCTCTGTCTTTCTCTGCCTCTCTGTGTGTCTGTCTCTCTCATGCATGCTTGCACACACACACACACACACACACACCTTGGTTATTCAGTTTTAGGTTCAAACAAGCCATCCCTAGAGGCAGGAATATGCATGTACAAAGGACCACCCAGTTGGCCCCTCGCATGTTTGCATACATGCACACACATGCACATACAGACACCTGAACACGGACACCCTCTGCGCTGCACAGCCCGAGGCCCAGCGCCGGGCCCAGGGAGGGGAGTAATCCTCTGGCACAGCAACGTGATCATCTTCCCTTTCTTCCGCTGATCCAGCCCCAAGGTCTAGACAGGAAAAGGCACGCAGGGCAGGAAGGAGGGCTCCGTGTGAGCGAGACCGGGAAGCAGGCAGAGCCAGCTTTGAAGGGAGAAAGGCAGCCCTGTCTGAATGGCTTGATTCAGAGGTGCCAAGCACAAGCTTAATTAAGTGGCAGGAAAAGTCTTGCTCAGAGCCATGCTGAGAGGAAGTGATGCTGTCAAGATCAGCCAGGCCAGTGGCTGTCTAAGGGGATCACAGCCTTCCGCCATCCTCAGAGCGGCTCCAGGGACCTGAGTCTTGGGCAGCCAGGCCAGTGGCTGTCTAAGGGGATCACAGCCTTCCGCCATCCTCAGAGTGGCTCCAGGCTGGGACCTCAGTCTCGGGAAGTGACTTACTTCTCCGTAGAGAGACCCTGGGACAGGGCTTGAGGAAGAAGCTAAATTTCCTGCGTTCTTGGCCATTGTTCATCTTGGCTTCTCAAGAACACATTCACCTCCTGAATATTGTCCTCTGGCCTCCATCCATGGGCTGTGGTACTAATATTCATCCATTCATCATCCACACAGTAATAATAAACTCTAAAATGTTTTTAAAAGTAATAATTGATGCCTCAGGGGCGGGAAAATATTCCTTAATCAAACCAAAACACCCAGATCCGTTTGTTTATTTGTTTATTTTTTGTTTTTCCCTGCCACCAGATCTCAAAGTGTGTTCCTGGTCCTTCTAAAACTTACATGGACAGGGCTGGCATCAGATTTGTGGCAACCCTCTTCTGCCTCTAGAATGTAGCAAGTATAGGAGTGCACCACCATGCCCAGCTGGTTTTCTTTCTGTTGTTCTTATTGGGTCTCGAGACAGGGCCTTTCTACATAGTCCGACTGTCCTGGCGCTCACTATATCGTCTCAGTCTCGTCTGAGACCGGCCTTCAGCTCACAGAGATCCGCCTGCCTCTGCCTCCCAACTGCTGGCACTAAAAGCGTGGGCCACAATACCTAGCTATTTTCTTTGTTAATAAAAAGAAATTGTGTGTAGTGGTGCTGGTGCTGCATGCATGTCTGTATCCTGTGTGCACACCTGGTGCCCACATTGACTTTGATGCTCTGTGTGTAACTGTGGCCCAAGTACCCCTTTCCTTGCCTCAAGCCTCAGGGTAGCTGCTGCATCTAGGGAGGTCTCTTGAGATTGGTGCAGGAGACATCCTGGAGGCTTTCTTCCAGAGTGCCATTAAACGCCGGGCAGTGGTAGCGCATGCCTTTAATCCCAGCGCTTGGAAGGCAGAGGAAGGTGGATCTCTGAGTTCGAGGCCAGCCTGATCTACAGAGTAAGTTCCAGGACAGCCAGGGCTACACAGAGAAACTCTGTCTCGAAAAAAAAAAACATACAAAAAAACAAACAAAAAAGAACCTTAGAGTGCCATTAAACACTCATCCCTGGCTCACTGGACAAAAGCCTGTCCTCACACCAGAGTGTAACAAGAAAAGGAGAAAGCCCAGGGAAAGAGACTGTTCACAGTTTTTCTGACAGCAAAATAAAATGAGCTCCTGGAATGAGAGGGATATATAGGATGACGCAAATACCAGAGCTAAGCCCTGCCTGTCTGCTGCTGACACACACACCTCAGCCTC
Organism: Tokudaia tokunoshimensis; assembly: GCA_036184795.1. NCBI lineage: Eukaryota > Metazoa > Chordata > Mammalia > Rodentia > Muridae > Tokudaia > Tokudaia tokunoshimensis. Next base: position 156,698,144 of record BTHU01000001.1, on the reverse strand, counting down.
CCCGGGGCCACAGTTCACCCCCCAACAGAATGGCTGCGGGATGATTTCTTGGTATCTCTGGAGAATTTACATCTTAATGTAGATTCTATCGACAAGTTTTGAGAATGGAATGAAGCCTGTGGCAGGACCAGAGGTCCGGCACACCCTCTCCATGGCTCACTACACACGTTCATGCATGCCCCTGCCTCCTTCCAGAGGGGTGAGTCAAATTGTTTCCTGGGGCAGGGGTCTCTGATGAGCAGAATAAGAAGTGAAGTGGGGTACAGAAAATGGCTGTAAAGAAGGTGCCTTATTGATCTTCCTGGAGTGAGGAAGTGAGGAGAAGGGTATCCCAGGTGATAGATAATAATACTAAAATTAGCAATATAATGTATTATTGTTATAGTACTAAGTTTAGTCAACACACTCTTACTGAATGGTTTCTCAACATCTCTTCATTGGCTGTTAGAACAAAATATATGGTTTTTTTTAAGATTTATGTTGTATGTGTGTGTGTGTGTGTGTGTGTGTGTGTTCTCTGCTTTCATGCACACTAGAAGAAGGCATCAGATCCCATTACAGATGGTTGCAAGCCACCATGTGGTTGCTGGGAATTGAACCCAGGACCTCTGGAAGAGCATCCAGTGCTCTTAACCGCTGAGCCATCTCTCCAGACTGATATGCAGTGTTATGATCATTTCTCAGAGAAGAAAACAGAAGGACTAAATAAGTGGCATAGCTGGGGTTTGAACACAGGTATTCACCGTGCTTTTCTCCTGAGCAGTCATGCATTCCCGCATCGTTGTCTTATTACTAGTGTCTACTGTTTGTAATATCTACACACACACACACACACACACACACAGTTGTCTTCCCCCAGCATCAACAACGCTTGGCAATTCTTTGTTTTGAGTCTTGGTTTCTGGAGCAACCCAGAAGGCCCCTGATGGCTCTGTATGTGCATTCCTTTACTTAGAATGTATGAGCTGAGCTGCTACTTGCCACAAGAGAAGGACCTGAAGATCTCTGTCTATGACTATGACACCTTCACCCGAGATGAGAAGGTGGGAGAGACAACCATTGACCTGGAGAACCGCTTCCTTTCCCGGTTCGGGTCCCACTGCGGCATCCCCGAGCAGTACTGTGTGTAAGTTGCTTCCCTGTGAGTGGAGGTGATCTGCTGCACCGAGACTCAGACCTGGGGAGGCTGGGGGCTCTGCCTTCCTCAGTGTGCCGTGGCTCTTTTAGATCCAGTGTCATTTTGGACAGGATTATCTGGGAGCAAAACTAGGGCAAGCACACTGCCTCGTTTATACCGTGGTCTGTTGAAATGGTGGCTCCTGGAGCCGCGGAGTGCCCTGTGTGTAACACAAGTGTCAGCGCTCAGAGAAACAGCCCCCTCTCCTGTTCTGGAGCTCCTGGGGTTAGCAGGTGTTATGGTAGGGATTCTCTAACCTTTAGGAAGAGGAATTGATTCATAACTATCAATCACCCCCCCCCCCCAGGATTCTATGATGCCTAGCATCCCCTGATGCTAACCAGTGTCTGAGCCCTCAGTGAGACAGCATGACACTTCTGGAATTTGGATTTGCCTCTGTGATTGCGATAATCCTAGATTCCTCATTTTTGTTGAGGAGGGAACCGGACACACACACACACACACACACACACACACACACACACACACACACACACGGCACGCTTTGCCTGAAGCCAAAGCAATCTGTGTGTTTTACACCTCTCCGGGAGGTGAAATGGGTAGACATGTCCCTCCCCAGTTAGACGGGTGGGTGTTCGTGGACACGTGTGTATTTGTGTGGAACCTTGTGCTCTGTGGTGTCCACAGTTCTGGAGTAAACACCTGGCGAGATCAGCTGAGGCCGACTCAGTTGCTTCAAAACGTAGCCAGATTCAAAGGCTTCCCGCCACCAGTCCTTTCCGAAGATGGAAACAGAATCCGATACGGAGGACGAGACTACCATCTGGATGAGTTTGGTGAGTTTGGTGAGCCCAGAGCTGCAGGTTGGACCCACAATATAATAACCCATTTCTGTGCTGCATTTGGGGGAGGAACATGAGCCAAGGCAGCACCCTCATGGTTTCCTGTGAGACTGTATGTCTGTCCTTACCAAGACAAAAACCTCAGTAGGGTAGAGAGTTTTGTCCACCCGGGTGTCACAGTGGACACATTTTCTTATCTGTCTTCTGTTTTACCTGTTCTTTTCAGATCGTAGTCATTTGAACTTTGACTATAAAGTCCTAATAATTAGCCATTTTTGTGTATTACATAATTGGCTCGAAAGTGGTCCAATGGCAGTGAAAGAAATTCTGTCCCAAAGAGACTCCACCGTAATTGAATGAGGTAGTGCATGCCTTTAGTTCCAGCACTCAGGAGACAGAGACAAGCAGATCCCTGAGTTTGAGGCCAGCCTGGCCTACAGAGTGAGTTCAAGGACAGCCAGGGCTACACAGAGAAACCTTGTCTCAAAAAACAAACAAAAAAAAAAGACATGAAAGAGAGAGAGACAGAGACAGACAGACAGAGAGAGAGAGAGAGAGAGAGAGAGAGAGATTCATATCTAAGCCTGAGAGCACGGGGATGCTGAAGGCAGGGCAGACAACCTGCTTTGTTCCCATCTGACTCAAGCTCAATCCTGGGGTCCTGCCCCTTCACTCATGACACATCTATCCTACACATACCCAGTTAGCCACACTGAGACAGCAGTAGGAATATGCATCAAAGTATATAAACTGTAGGACGCTCCTATGGTCTCTGGGAAAGAGAAGGGGTGGGGCTCCCAAAGAGAGTCAAGGTAGGTCTGGCCTTCAAAGATGCATGGGGAATCTGAGTAAAGACATGTGGGAATGACAGTGGTTCCTGATCTTCAACTTGATTCTTGACACTGCATGAAACATGGTTCTTCTCTCTTTCCATTTTGAAGATGATATCATCAATCTCAGGGGTGACTAGATGCTTAACGAGCTGCCGATGCTACGGTTCATGTATAAACTTGCAAAAGCAAAGGAGAATAAATGGAAAAAGCATGAAGTCATCATGGTCTGGCAATTAAAAGTGACCCCAAAATTATCAGATACCTCCCCCAAATCTGTGTTTGTCATGGTGACTGTTCAGCTGCTTCCAAATTTAGCAACCTGGAGCAACTGTTTGTTTTGCGAACAGTTTCAAGGGATCCCAGGAATTCTGGAAGGGCTCAGCTGAGCACTCTTCCCTACAATCTCTCACAGGGCTGCAGTCATCTGAGAGCCCTTGTGGGCACTGGCCACACAGTAGGTCATGCACATAGCTGGAACTTGTTGCCTCCTGTCACTGGAGCCGATGGCCGGGGTACCTACACAGGCTTGTCACGGAAAGAACAACTTCCCTCAGAGAGACCCAAGAGAACCAGGCAGGAGCTTTCTGACCTTTCATGCTTACCCTCAAAAAACAAACAAACAACAACAACAACCCACACACCACCTTTCTCCTTTTCTCTCGTTTTACTCTGTCTTGAGATTAAAAGGGAAACAACACAGAATGCACTTTTTTCCTAGGAGAGATGTCTGAGAACTGAGGGGACCGTGTTTTTAAATGCTATGGTGGTACTTGCTGCTATAAGAGATGAACCTCCAATCTCAGGGGTGTGTTCCACTTTGGGCGTGTTTGGCTTTAGGAGCTTAGGGTCCGTCCAAGTGAGCGCATCATGGAGAGGGCACTCTCCTCTCACAGCCCTGTTCTTCAGAGCGCTCATCTAGGCTTTTATCTTCCTCCACATCCAGGAGAGAAAGGCTCAGACCAGATCCTAGGCAGGGGGCCGAGCCCAGAGGTGATAGACTTGCCATTCTATCTGTATTATCTTCTAGTTGAACTTGGTCACGTGGCCACATCTGACTAGTCGCAAGGGAGGCTAGGAAAGAAGATGGTTGTGAGCCTGTGCTACAAAAGTAAATGCAACCTACACTGACCCAATTCTAGTACATTCTGGCCTCTGCTACTGGCAGACTACAAGGTGGGTGTGAGCCTCAGTATGGAAGAGGTCACAATCAAGAGCTATTGGTATCTATTTAGTCTTTCACCAGTCCAAACTTACCCTGTACATACTGGTGAGGCCTGTCCATTTTTACAAAGTCTGGAATGACGTGCTGCAAGTTGCTGGGAGCCATCTGGCGCCATTGTTCCTGAGTGTTCCTTCTATGCCAATGCCATTTTGCATTCCAGAGGCCAACAAAATCCTGCACCAGCACCTTGGAGCCCCCGAAGAGCGTCTTGCCCTCCATATTCTCAGGACTCAGGGGCTGGTCCCTGAGCACGTGGAGACAAGGACTTTGCACAGCACCTTCCAGCCCAATATTTCCCAGGTAAAAGGGAAGACCCATACCCAGTCCTCAAACGCAGCAACAGTCCCTGATGGGTTTGAAACTCTTGAAACATGTCTGAGTACTTTCAGATACACAAGAAACAGAAAGAACCTCAGACTAGCTTCATATAAAAGAAATCTATTGCAAAAATGTTCACGGAGTCTTGGAAAATACTGATGACCTGAGATTCAGAGCAAACTCAAGCCAGGTCTCCCTTTGTCTTTCTTTCTGTTCCTGGTTCTAGTTAATCTCTCTTGCTGCTGTTACCTCTCTCTGAGTCTGAGGGCCGCAGAGAGCTCCTGAGCACTCACTGTCATGTATACCGGGGAACTGGTTGTCTCCCTGTGACCCAGTCGTCTGCCAATGAAGCAGTCAGCTGTAACCAGGAGAGCAGCTGAGCTTGGCCTGGCTTGGGGCAGAGGTGCCATATGAGTGAAGAGAGCGCCAAGGAACCGTGAGCACAGTGCAAAAGCAATAGGTCAAAGGGCACGGTGACGGGGTCAAGTCAGCTCTGAGAAAACGGGGCCCAGATTCCAGAAAAGCAAAGCAAGACACATTAAATGACAAATTAATCCATGTAGAAGCTTGGTACACGTCCAGGCTGAGTCCACAGAGATCTGGGGTAAGGCCAAGAGTGTGGATTTTAATACACACCTTGAAGGTCTCTGATGTAAGTAGGTAGGAATTCACACTTTAACAATTATTAATTTACTAGATTCAAATATCATCAATACCTGCTATAAGACTATAGATATTCAGAAGTGGCCGTGGCTCATAGGTAATTTTGTCACAGCTTGCTTTTATCCTATGCTACATTTCAATTTCTTCTTACTCGTATTCCTTCTTCTTTCTACTTGAAGTCTATTCATCCTCCTCTCTTTCCTCCTACCCATCAATCATAGATGGAGTCTCAAGAACTGACAGAGTAAGGAAGATTTCTCCCTGAGAAGGTACCAGCCTGCCTCTGTTTCTGTCTGTAGTCTGTGGCTTAATCTTAGAAGACGCCTGGATACTTAGTGTCCTACGGCGTGCCTGATGTATAGTAGAGGCTCGAGCCCAGAGATTAGTTGGAAAAAAGTCAGGATCATAGTAAAATATATTCCCTTTCAAGGGTTCCAGGTAATTCATTTTGATCGTAATGCATTAGGAAGCCAATCCAGTGGTTTCCCTGGCAAACTTCTCAAAGACCAGTCTATGTTTGTCTGAAGGCAGAGTCCATGCAAGATCCAAAAATAAAGTAGAGACTATAAATCGATTTGAATGGTAGGATAGTGGGAGTTTTTTTGTTGTTGGTTTGTTTTTTGTTTTTTTTTTAACTGTCACTCATAACCTATGGAAGAACATTCCAGTGAAGTAGACAGGCGAGTCCCTACTAGTCAAAGATCAGAGCAGGGCCTCCCCAAGATGGCGGCACAAGCGTCAACCCAGAGCCTGCTTCCTCCCATGTGAGCTTCTGCTGGCGTGGTGGCATTGCCTATACAGGGAATCCCTACTTCCTGGAAACCAGTCATCGTTTCAGTGTCTCCTCACAGAACTGTGTAGTTTTTCTTTTAGAAAGCTAATTGCCGTTTTGTTTCTTCTGATTTTTTTTTAACCACTTGAGGTAAGTGTGAAATCTTTTGGGATAGAGACTGTATTGGGTACACAATGTGACAATGGATAGAATGGGGCATGTGGGGGAAGGAACCGATTTTAAATCAGAGGGGGGAGGGACAAAGAGACAGACAGAGAGACAGAGAGAGTTTGTACTAGCAGTTGGGTTAGTACTAGGAATGCCCTCATTGGATTAATGAAGGCAATTTTAGAACATGATACAAATGGATGAGCACATCTCTTAGGTGAGAGTGGAAAGTGGGTGGCCTTAATGACATTGTAGACAAGCTCAACCCTGGCTGGCTCCTTTAGCCATTTGTGGCCTTCCGTGTGGAATAATAAGTCATCATGAAGGAACTGATTTTATAGCTCCGTGGCAGAGGCCCTTCCTAACATGTGGGAAGCCCTGGGGTCTATGTTCAATGCCACCAAGAAAAGGAAAACTGTGGTTTCTCCCATGTGTGACCCCAGCCTTCTTTCTTTTGTATACGGTTTAGGGAAAACTTCAGATGTGGGTGGATGTCTTCCCCAAGAGTTTAGGGCCACCGGGCCCTCCTTTCAACATCACTCCCAGGAAAGCCAAGAAGTGAGTAAACCTGAAATCCTGCTTCCCTGGAACGGGGACTCCTTGGTTCAGGACGAGAAGAAGCACACTTTCAAAATGTTTTTCAGGTACTATCTGCGTGTGATCATCTGGAATACCAAGGACGTTATCTTGGATGAGAAGAGCATCACCGGGGAGGACATGAGCGACATCTATGTCAAAGGGTGAGGATAGGAGACAGGGACTCCCACACGGGGCATGAAGCAGACCCCCTCTTTCTGCAGTTGCCAACGTTTGACAGGCCCACTGCCATGTTCTTGGTTCCTGGAAGCTGCTATTTACAGTGCGATCTGCTTAGGGGGCACCAGGAAAGTTAAATGCCAACAGGGCAGTGGAGAAAAGAGCTAGCTGTCTGATTGTGTTTATTATTATAACTGTTATAAGCAGGGTTTTCTCCAGACTCCTCAGCCACATAATTTCATATTTCTTTATGATATTGCAGACAACTAGCATCAAAAGCCCATTAAAGCTCCCAGACCTTCCTTCCTATACATTTCATCAACACTAGCCAGTGCTTTCAAAAAGTAACAAGGACAGGCTTTAAAAAAAAACCCCACAAATCCCCCCTCCCCAACATCTGCTGAGTGTCGTTCAATTCAATATGAAAAATACCAAGCTTATCATTTTCTTACTTGCATAATTCGGCTTCAGGTGGTCTGTGTAGATGTTAGTTTCTGCTGTGCTGTGATCATAGGTTCATAGATGCTGAGAATGGTCCTACATAGTGGCTAAGCTAACTAGCCAGCCTTTGCAGCTAGACCCCCTGTGTTAGAATCCTGGTACCTTCCCTGCTAGTTAGGGAAAGTCAGACACTGGCTGTTAGTCATCTGTGCAGTGGAGATAATGATGGTACTACTTCCTGGAGAGAGCCAGAAGAGTCCATTACTCCAGGCATGTGGGCCAGCACCTGGCTTCTGGTGTGCATTACACGGGTGTTAGGATTATTGCTATTCCACATGGGCCAAGTTCTTCCTTAATATATAGAAGATAAGACGTGTTGAAATGTAATGTGTTCGTCAGTGAGAACAAAGTCTCCCTCATGATCCCCAGTGAACTTCAATCAAAACGTAGTTACAGACGCGTAATGACTATCATTTAGACTCACTATAGGCTTCATCAAGTTCTTCATTATTATTTGTCATTTCGGGACTTCATTTCCATTCCCCAAGGAAAACTAATCCTAGCTAATTATAACTATGCATATTTATGTGACTATTACAAGATTTTTTTTTTCAAATCAAGGGAACAAACTCAAGCTGCTGGACTGAGAGAAAACTAATACAAGAAGAAAACTCAGCCTAAAGTAACATGTAAAGTCGTAATTACAATCTGAACACCAGGGCTGGGAATCCAGCTCAGAGGCAGAAAGTTTACCTCACTTGAGAATCTGGAGTTTCGTTACTTGCTTATTAGTTTCTCTTTTAGATAGGATTTCATACAGTCTGGGCTAGCCTCAAACCCCCTATGTAGCCAAGGGTGGCTTTGAACTTCTGATCCTCCTGCCTTTACCGCCCAAGTATTGAGATTAAAACTGCAGGCCATCATAACATTCTGGGGCTTTATGTATGCTAGGCGAGTACTCTACCAACTGAACTACATCCTCAACCCCCAAGAATCAAGGTTTGTTCTCCAGAACTGCAGAAAGGAGAGGGGGACAGTTCTCAATAAGACATCTGAAAAGGTGAATGCTGTAAAAATACAGGGTCTAGCATGAAACATGTTAACATTACATATGCAGTGATACATGCTCACACACAAGCACATGTAGCTAAAGGCACTTGCCTAGTTAACGTATCTTAAAATCAAAATGAGAGAAGGTTCAAAAATAAAAAAGAAAAAGCCCAAGGGACAGAGTCAGATGATGGTGAGGTTTTAGGGCTGGGCCAAGAGGTAAAGTTACCCAGTTCATATCCAAGTTTATAATCAGAAAGAAGTGTGGTGGGGAGGATGGGGGAATGGTGGTGGGGAAGGGTGAGTACAGGGGTATGGGTGCATTCCTTAGGGTCTAGCCCTTTGTCACTGAATCACAGACACCCAGCCCCCACGATCTTCCCACTGACTTATTTAGTTAATTAACTAGCAACAGAGAATGCTCTAAGAGTTGACTGAGAATGCTTTTGTCACTAACCACAGGACTTAATGTTAGCACATGGCATTACCTTAGTCTTCTGAGGAGACCAACAATTGAAAATTTTGAATTAGACCAGCCGGAGGGGGGGTGACGGGGGGTTGGGAGTGGAGGTGGGGGTGTAGTACTTCATTCTGTCGATTACTGACCACGTGAGCTGCTATGAGTCTCCTATCAGCTTTGAAGCTCCATTTCCCTATCCATAAGATGGAAATAGCTGTAGGGCTGTTGGGAGAGAGGAAAGGACACTAAGTTCATAGGTAAACATTGTAAGCCTGAGTTGAGGATTGGCTTTCCTGAGTGACAATCTCGAACTCTGTCTTCCTACTGACATAATTATCACCAGCAGAGAGGACAGGTGGGACCAGAGACTCCAAAAGCTTCCCTGTGGATCTAGGAATGGTTACTTTTCAAAGTTCCCCAAGTGATTCAAGCAGCTCTCCCGCCCCCCCCATTACAAAGTATCAATTCTTTTTTTTCTTTTGTTTTGTTCTACTTTGCAACTTTGTTTTCAAGACAAGGTTTCTCTGGCTGTCCTCGAACTCACTTTGTAGACCAGTGTGGCCTCCAACTCAGAGATCCACCTGCCAGTCTCCCAAATGCAGTAATTAACGGTGTGTGTACCACCATGCCAGGCCGAAAAGTGAATTCTTAGTTTTAAACCAGAGGCAGGCAGATATGACAGCAGCTTCCTTCCGCACACCATTCATTCCATCAACAGACAGTTTATCTTATATCCACTCCGCGCCAAGCACAGGCAAAAGAAAAGGTCCCCAACGATATCAGTTAAGATGCTTTTGCTGAGAGGAATGTCCTCAGCTAGGCATCTGGAAATAACAGCTTGCCTCTTCCTTGCCTGTCTCATTAATGAGATCACAGTGACTTTTAAGAATAATAAAAAAGGAAGCTGCAAGATTACTTGCTGGGTGCCTCTTTTTGTTTGCTTAAGTAAAATATGTGGAGAGAAACGCTAAAATTTGGAACTAGCTTGCATTCGTTGAGCCTACCAGCCCTGATGACAGATGCTAATGAGTCATAGTTTCGAAGCCCAAAATCATAGCCAGTAAGCTGCAGCTTACCCAAAATAGAAGCTACGTTGTTGATGATATTTTCCAGAAAATTTCACCTTAGCCCTGCTAACTACAGTCTAAAGGGTTTCCTGCTTTGGTTTTAAAGGAATTCTATTTTATTTGGCTCTAAGCTGGGTTGGAGGCAACCAAGCGCCTTCCTTCCATAAATCACCCCCAACTTGTGGATCACTGGATCCTGCCCAGAGAAAATGCATCACTTTTGCTCTTCCCTGCCCCACCCCCCACCCCTACCCCCCTTAATCACTGCAGTTTTGCCGCTAGATCCCTTGTCAGTCACAGCGAACTGAGTCTGTTTGCCCCCGCTTTACAGCTGGATTTCCGGCAGCGAAGAAAACAAACAGAAAACAGATGTCCACTACAGGTCCTTGGATGGCGAAGGCAATTTTAACTGGAGATTTGTTTTCCCATTTGACTACCTCCCTGCTGAGCAGCTCTGTATAGTCGCTAAAAAAGTAAGCCCTGAAAGATGTGGGCGGGATGTGGGCGGTTCAGGTCTGCTCCGACTCAGAAAGTCAGAGGAGGTCAGGGCTGCTCGGTGACCTGAGAGGTCACCGACTTCAGCTCCCTCTTGGTACAGACAGGGAATCTGAGACCCACAGAGGGGTAAAGCCTTGCCCATGGTCACATAGCTATGACAGGTATTTATTTGCGTATTTAGGGCTATGAGGAATGCAGCTTCCTTTCTGCTAAGCTACTGGTGGCAAGACGAGAGACATTGCAGAACAGAGACTTTTGTATCACTGGACACGTGTTCTTTATGGAATGAATAGATGGCTATTCTCCATCTTAGGCCAAACACAAGCCAAATATTAGAGGTGAAGTGTCCCTTTTCACCTCACTTGTTGAGCCTCAGCATCTGTGTTCCCTCACTCAGAAACACTTCTAGGAGAATTGAGGGCCCCAGTGGACTTAATTAGAAAGACGTTCAGTTACAGAACTTTAGACCAAAAATGTGATTTATTGGTTCCCATTCCTAGCAAGTCCAAGGCTGGCTCATTTTAAGGACGTCTGGAGCCCAGGCAGAAGCAAAGTCTTTGGAAGCCAGTTCCACATCCTCCTCCCTCTGCTCTTCATCCTCCACTCACGTCCATGGACCTCACTTCTGGGCAGGCTCTTCCCTAGGGGAGGGAACATGGCAGCCAGCATCCCACCCTATCGCCTATATTCCCTCGGCACAGACAGAAGCCAGGCAGGATGGTAGCAGCAAGCATTCTAGAACTGGACCTCGGGGTCTCTGCCTATCTAGAGACCAAGCACTGCTGCCCAGGATGCCTTACTCAGGCCAGGCACTGGGACCAGAGATGTAGCTAGTCTTTGTTTGCACTATCCCACCCCCAGCCCCAGCCCTGCCCAGACTGTACCAACTGGGAAAGGAAAAGTTCTCCAAGGAAAGCCTGGGGCCTGCAACCTTGGTAGACAATCCTATGATCCCAATAGGTGTCCTGTCCCATCCTGCCTTCCACACCCCATCAGTCATCCCTATTCCATCCACTCACACCGTCTCCCTACACCCTACAAAAATGCACCCACCCTGAGTCCCAATTGCCCTCTGATATCCGACCTTTCTATGGCTGCAATAGTAAGCACTTGGCCTGTGAAGGGTGGAATGGAGTCTATGGGGGTGGGGGTGGGAGGACTTTCCAGAGGTTCAGAGGTTCAAAATGGTGTCCAATTATGCATCCTTTCAGAGGTGAAGCAGAACAGGACAGAGGTGGGATATCTGGGGTCAGGTAGGACCTGAAAGATGATTACTTTTCCTGTTTACTCACATGTAAGGTTAGACCCCTCCTCAGTCCCTCAGTGGTGCTTAGAGCATGATCCTGTACACAGGACAACCAGGCAAGGACTAGTTGTGTGTGCTTTCCAGAGCCCCAGGAACTCTCAGAAAGAGAACCTTCCAAGAATATGAAAAGTGAGAGCCAACCCCATGATCTTTAGAATTCCCAAATGACTGGTAGAATTCTTGGTCTGCCCAGCCCAGAGGCACTTAGGTGTAACTGGCTGAGGAGGTATATTCTTAATTACTTTCTGGGACGAAGCAGGGACTAGAGGTGGGAACTTGGTCCTCCGTGTATCTACCTTCAATGTGAAGGATCAGAGAGAGGGTCTTAGGTGGCCACAAGACTGTAAAAGTTCATGGTATTTTTTTTTTAAGCTAAAAATTTCGGGACATTTTGGAATCTGTAGTGAAGCAAGAATAGAATCTGAGCCACAGATTAAACCCAATGTAGAATGAAAGACTGTCAATCAAACCTTGGAGAATGGGGCGGGTATTTGCTTAGTAGGTATAAAGACCTAGCGATGACACTGTGGGTTGGCCTAGAAGGCTTTAGCTTTAAGGGAGTCACAGTGGTCTCCAGGGGAAAGGCTAAGCTCTCCCCACCCCACCTGGGTGGCAGCCGGATGTCACACTGATAGGAATGTGGTGAGAAACCTGGTGTTTGGGGACTGCCTGGGACATCCTTTTTGTCACACAGTTGGTGGCCTTGAGACTTCCTGGGGAGCTGGATAACCTTCCAAATACTTAGAGAGGGGGAAACAGACTGTCCCACAGGGTGTGAAGGCAGAGACCTTGGTCTTATTGCTGTGTCTGTGGCTAAAAGTAAGGGTCTGACCATGACCATATGACCTATTCATGTCTATTCTCATTTTAGGAGCATTTCTGGAGTATTGATCAAACAGAATTTCGAGTTCCCCCTCGACTGATCATTCAGATATGGGACAATGACAAGTTTTCCCTGGATGACTACTTGGGTATTGCTTACCTTCCTGTCACCCCTCCAACACTGCACTTGGAGTTAATTGCTGAAACCAATTACGATTTGGAAATAGTTTCCTAACACCTGTAATGGGGGAGGCAGGGGATGTGCCCCTTGATTGGGTATCCTCCAAGCTGTGTGGTCTACTTGTGAATGTCACCCCTCTTCATGGGTCCCTGTTCACTCTTAAGGCCACATTAATAAGCTAGAAAGGCAAGTTTTTTGGCTTGCCTAGCATGTACAAAGCCATGGGCTCAATCCTCAGGACTTCACGAACAGGGAATGGTGCTACGTACGTGCCTATAACCCCAGCACCTGGGAGGTGAAGACAGGAGGCTAAGGAATTCAAGGTTATCCTTGGCCATATAGTGAGTTAGAGGTCAGCCTGGGCACAGAGAGATTGCCACAGCTCTGCCTGCATTTCCGAGCAACTTACTTTCTCTCCCTTCTTGGTACTTTAATTCTCACCAACCTTCTCCTCACTCTCACCAGTTACTAAGGTCACCTACGCCTCTTTGTCAGCTCCTTTCTCACTATTCTTTCCCCTCTTCTCGCCCTGAGACACTCAATGCAGCACCCTACCTAACCCCTCCCCTTCTTGGCTTGCTCTCTCTCCCTTCCACATCTTAAATCCAGTCTTTCTCGGAAAGTCTCCTGGCTCTTCTGCAGCCCTTCGGCCCCAGTGATGCATACACTACACTTGAGCTGAAAGTAAAGTTCAACTTTCACCCACCACCAAACTACGCATGGCTTCTAAACCAGGGAAAATAAGCTGTCCTCTTGAAGCCCTTCACAGAGGTCTATAGGAAACTCTTCAGGAGTTGGAGACTTAATGCCTCCCTCCAAGCCACAACAGAAAGTGTGTCTCTCCAGACACTCTGATCCTGGCTGGGATTTCTCATTTCCTGGTGGGGATTTTCTGTTGAGTTATGTTCTTTAAAGGTCCTGTTTCTGGGGTCACTCCAGGAGGAAACTGTACCAGAATAGTTCTGAGGTACATCCCATGCTTCGAGCACCTAATTGTCCTTCCCCAAAGGCAGTGACCTCCATTCAGAGTAACTCAAAAATCACAACTAGTACCTCTCAAATACAAAGGTCCTGAGTTCAGTGGAAATTTTTGTGTGTAGATGCTTAATAGCTTGGGATTTATAGCAGAACTGTTTATGCTCATGTCTTTGAGAAAGGAAGCATGGAGTCCTCTGTGAGACACTGAACAATGGATAGCTATTTCTTCTGCCATCTCCCATTCTATCTGGGAAGAATTTAAACATCTAGCATGATCCCTTTTGCTAAGTCACCCATCACCTGTTCAAAATCACTGTCTGTTTCCCCTGGACAAGAACATTCTGTTCCCCTAGAAACAATAGCTGAACCACTTGAAGCTTATCTGGACCTCATGTGATGTGTTCTTGGCCAGGTTTTCTGGAACTCGACTTGCATCATGCAATCATCCCAGCCAAGTCATCAGAGAAATGCAGTTTGGACATGATTCCAGACCTCAAAGCCACGGACCCTCTTAAGGCTAAGACTGCCTCACTCTTTGAACAGAAGTCCATGAAAGGATGGTGGCCGTGCTACGCAGACAAAGACGGCTCCCGTGTGATGGCTGTATGAGTATTTCCTAGTTGGGAATCATTTCTGTTCCCTATGGATAAATTTACTCCTAATTGAGACAGTGATAAAGATAGAAGACACTGTGAGCGTGTGCTTGAAGCTGGGGACAGGTGTGGATCGGAATGGTCAAATCCAGGAACCAAGTGGTGGCATTTGTGTTTCCTGAAGGTTCCTTTATAAGGAAACTACTTTATGCTGAGCATTTACAGTAGGAATCAGAACCCCCCCCCCGGGATGAGCTTTTCACACCCTAAAGAGAGGGGAGGGGGTAAGGGTGCAAACAAAATCCACATTCGACAAGCATCTTGGAGAATTCACAGTAAGTTTTGGAAAGAAACAGTGGGGCACGTCACCATGTTACTAACACTACCTCGTACAGAATGGATTGTTACTAGCTAGTATTTGGGAGCCACGTAACAGGTTAACTCTCACGTGTGTGATCTCATTTCTACAGTAGCTTGCCAGTCCACATTAATTGCATATTAGTGGAGTTTGGTATATTGCATATTAGTATGGTAGTTGCCTGTTAGTGTGGTATACTATGTACAGATCAAATTCCACCTCCCTTTCCTACCCTATCCACCACACATCCTTTCTAGTCTTTAGGCTGCATGTGGGGGTGGGGGTTGGGGGTGCTGTGGTGCTTTTACATATGAGATCATATGCTCATGTCTGGCTAAGTCATCCCTGGAAGTTCTTCAGGAAACTGTTGATGGCGACCTGTAACCATAGAGTTTAGTTTCCTCCTTCTTATTGGATTCTGCCAACAGGCCTGTGAGGTAGATTGAAGCCTTGTTTTGTGGATTCGAGCAAACTTGAGAGATGAAGCCCCTTGCAGGGTCAAGCTTCCAGTTTCACCTGGAGTAGAAGCAAAGGCGCTGCCTGGGTCCCTCCAAGTTGCTGGGGACTTAGAGGGCTTTTCTAGGTCCTAGGATGTCAGCTGCAACTTAGTGAAGGCTAGGTATAAAAGTTGGAAAGTTGCCTGGTGTATTGACACACACCTTTAATCCCTGCAAATTTGAGACCAGCCTGGTCTACACAGTGAATTCCAGGCCAGAACTTATATAGTAAGACCTTGTCTCAAAAATAAGAAAGGTTAGAGTGTTAGACCTTTTTGGACCTTAATGTACTCTTCTGTATCTTCTGCAAGTAGAGACAACAGCAAGTCTCTGAAGTAGCGTGAGTGTTCATTCCGCAGGTTATCCACACACAGCACCTCTCTGCAGGGATGCACCACGCAGGGGCCTGTCAGCTGAGGAGCAGCTGACGCAGCCAAGACGCCCTAAGTTCCTACTAAGCACAAGCTGCACACTGTAGGGCTGTGGGATAAGCCAGAAGAAACACGGTCCCGTCTCTCGGAGCCTTCAGAAATGTCCGATGTTGTTCTTAGCAGTAAAGTTACAACGGAAGTGAGGAGAGCAGGGAGATGGATGTGCGAGCGCGAGGCCAGGGGATGCTGAAGAAGGGGAGCCGAGGGCGGGGCGGAGGGGGGAAGCAATTTGTCCTTTCAGTTTCCCACATGGAGTCGGTTTAGAAACACTTGGGAGGGGAAATGTGAAGAAACCTCGGGAGGAAAATTGGAGGCAATCTAAGGATTGTTTTACAAGAATAAAAATCGTGGCTCGGGGAATATTCCTCGGGTTGAAGTAAAAATATTTGTGGAACGTGACGTCATGGGTTTAACCTGTTCTGCTTTACTGAAGGGGAAAGTGGAGATGACACTGGAAGTCCTCAACGAGAGGGAGGCCGACGAGAGGCCAGCGGGGAAAGGGCGGAGTGAACCCAACATGAACCCCAAGCTTGACCCACCGAAGTAAGAGGCCTCCTTTGTTCCCCATGTTGTCTGCTCCCCAAACACCTGCAGCCCGAAAGCCCCCTTCCAATTGGTTTAATGGGCTGGATTATTGGCCCTCTAATTTTGTTCTTCATGGTGGGCTGTGGGGGATGGAGTGGTAGGGGGTTGTGGTCTCGTTTTAACTACTCTCCTTCCCCCATTAAACCAGAGTTTGGCGTCCTTGGCATCTTGGAAACTGGTGCGGGGACCTAAGCTATCCCCAGCCAACTAAGGATGCTAACAAAAGAGGCGTAGCATAGACTGGGAAGGTGTTGGGCACATTAGAAAGGGGAGGCTGAGATTGATAGCTGAATTGTATCTTGTCCCAAATTGATTAACTCACTGTCCCTGAACTGCTACGCGCTGGTAGATAGTCCTTCACGAGTTAAGGAGAGAAACTATTCCTTGCCTTGCAGCCGACCAGAAACCTCCTTCCTCTGGTTCACGAACCCTTGCAAGACCATGCGCTTCATCGTGTGGCGCCGGTTCAAGTGGGTGATCCTCGGCCTGCTGCTGCTGCTCATTCTGCTGCTGTTCGTGGCTGTGCTCCTGTACTCACTGCCGGTACGAGCCCTGGCCCTTGGCTTCTGCAGCCCCGTGGCTCCGTATCCGCTAGGCAGCGACCCTGCCGTGACCCTTCTGCTTTTCAAAAGTTTAACGCAGTGTCCGGTGGTGGAAGTTACATTCTTAGGTTTTTAACTAGTTACTAACAGCTAGTATGTTAAAAATGAAACAAAACAAAAACAAAAACAAAAAAATCCAAAAAACAAAAAACAAAAACACCCACTGACTTTGAGAATTCTAAGAGAAGGTCCCCAAGGCGCTCTCAGTCTCAGTGTTTGTCTAGATCTGGGCAGTGTTTCCAGATGACTTAATGCCTTCGGGGGGGGGGAGGTACATATATGGGCATCTATGTTTGTGGCTGTACTCACCCATGCGTATATGTATGGAGGCCAGAGGTCAATGGCACGTGTCTTCCTCTGTCAGCCTCCACCTTATTTTTGTGATAGGGTTCTCTCACTAACCTGGAGCTTACTGTGTCTGATAAGATGGCTAGGCAGAGAGCACTGAGACCCACTTGTCTCTGCTGTCTCTGCACTGGAACCACCATGCCCTGGTATTATGTGGGCGCTGGGGATCTGAACCCAGATCCTTGTGCTTGTACAATAAGCCCTTTACCCAGAAAGCCATCTCCCCAGGCTCCTGCTTTCTTGTTCCAAACCACCCTGTACTCAGAGTTCTGATGTAGACACTGGGGATCCCCAAGGCCTCAACAAACCTCATACTCACCCCAAAGAGTTACTGCTTTTGCCTTTCTGGGCATTTTCAACCATATTTTGCTTTTTAAAATCTTATTCTTTATGGCCCATATGACAAAAACAAACAAACAAAAAATATACACAATAATTTCTCTCAGATGCCTTAGTTGCAAACTAAGAATCCAAGTTGAAGATTTGGCTGTGTGCATAGACGCTGTACTTTTTTTTAAGATATAACTTATTTTATGTATATGAGTACACTGTAGCTGTCTTCAGACATATCAGAAGAGGACATCGATCCCATTACAGATGTTTGTAAGCCACTATGTGGTTGCTGGGAATTGAACTCAGGACCTCTGGAAGAGCAGTCAGTGCTCTTAACTGCTGAGCCGTCTCTCCAGCTCCGATGCTGTACTTTTATTCTCCCATTCAGGGAGAATCTAACTTAATACAGAAATGAGAAGAAACAGCCCAAGGGAAGGCAGCATAGAAACATACTGAGAGTGTGGGCTGGAAGGTCTTAGAGAACTAGGAATGGTTTACTCTAATAGCCCATTGCTAAGAACAGTTTTACTGAGGAAGCACCTACATGAAGTTTAGTCACTGGAGACAAGATAGTCCAGGCAGGGGAAGCCATGAACAGCTGCAAAGTTCATGACCCTGGATGCAGCAGTAGCCTGCGTCCCAAAGACTTTTCCCCAAGTCACTTCCATTATCCTATTGACCCTATACATTCTGAGTTTGGAGGCATGGTCATGCAGCCACGGTAGCATCTGTACGCGTGTCTTCTATTTTTCTCCTGTGTGATATTTTCAAAATTAACATTGATTATATACATGCACACTATTTTACAATTTTATTGACTATTTAAAGAATCCATATAGTTGTTTCTTCATGACTCAGATTCCACCCATGTGAACCACTGTCCTTCACTTGAGAACATGATGTCACCCAGAGGATGCTTATCAGTGTTTAGAGACACCTGGGACTCTCTGGGCACTCAAGTGGAGGCCAGGAGTGGCTTTGACTGTCCGGCGGTTCACAGGCTAAATGGCCACACGGCCGACTAAGAAGTCATGTCCATGTATTGACGCCATTTCCGTTTCCCTTTCAGAACTATTTATCAATGAAGATTGTGAGGCCAAATGCTTAAGGAAAGCAAAGCCTTCAGTCACCCAGCAGTGAAGAACCCCTGCCTCACACACTTATGTGTGATTTCAAGTTCAAGACCGTCTCAGGCAGCTTCACCAAGGCACACCAGCTCCTAGACAGGCTGAATCCTAGAAAGTCAGACAACAGGCAACATTTTTATCATGTCATCTTTTAAAGTATTTTTTTTAAAAAAAAAACCCTTTATTTTCTAAATTTTAAGCATATTTTCAGAGTATTTCTAAGGTGGCTGGTTCCATTTAAAAATCTTCTTTTAATGTTCTCTGCATTCTATGACTCAAGTTTGGGCAGTTGGTGAAATGAATTTGAAATGCCTTGTATCTTAACATCATTTATCCTATTTGTAATCAAAAGGAAAGACTGCATTAAAAAGATAGGGTGCACGGTTAGAGTAGTTCTTATTGGTGCCAGCAACCATTGTGGTATTTTGTACGGACAAATGTCATGAGACTCTTTGCAACTTGAGTGTAAATAAAACTATCTCACTTGTATACACGGCTGCTTGTCCTCTGTTCTGAGTAAGTTGGGAAGGAGGCAAATTCCATTTCTCTGGTCCTAATGGACAGAATGCTACAGCATTCCAGTTAACCACAAGCCCTACACAAGTGTGCTGCCAACTTGAGCCCATGGGTCCAGTAATAAAGCTAACACCTATGAATAGCATTATAACAGCCAGCTGCCTTTTACATCTTCATGTGTGTTACTCAGTGAATCTGCAATACATCCCATAACTTTAGTACCACAATGCTATTAGTCCTATTTTATAGAAGAAGAAATTGAGGGTCAAAGGCGTCGAGTAGCTTTTCCAAGGTCATACAACCAATAAATGATAGAGACAGGATTTACACCCAGGAATTACAGATCTGCCACCCTGATGTATGTGGTATTTCATGGGTACTAGGCATGTACTCTACCAACTGAGGCATATACCCAGCCTCTCTTAAGGTCTTTTACACTGCAGAGCTGTGGTGACATATGCCTTTAATCACAACACTTGGGAGGCAGAGGCAGGTGGACCTCTATGAGTTCAAGGCCAGCCTTTTCTACAGAGCGAGTTCCAGGAACAGCCAAGGCTACACAAATAAACCCTGCCTCTAAACAAAACAAAACAAGCCTCTTAAACCAATACTATAGAAAAGAAAGATAAGTACATCACAATGTGACTCCATTCCAATACCAAGAACAAGTGTGTTCATACACACACACACACATATTTTAGAGGAGGTTTAAGGTCACCAACAGCTAAACCACAGACAAACTACAGCTAAAGACTAAGGGGCAAGAAATTGTACAATGATTCCATGTACCTAGAAGTTTAACCAGTTTGCACAACAAAGGTGACTGTCACCTTCACTGCTGAGGTGTTTCATGGTTTTGATATTTTAATTCCCTCCAGGGTCTTGCCAAAGTTCCTAGCAGTCCGAGTGTACAGAATCACAACAAGCTGTTAAGAAACGACAGCTCTGACTGAATTGGCTTCTCAGCCCCATGTCACCTGAACCCTCCCCTGGTGAGGCTGCATGTGGCAGTCACCCTTTCAAAAGGCCACCCCTCCTATTCACCCGTAAAACTCCTGACCACCACTTTGTCCTTGATGCCTAGACTTCAACCGATTCTTCAGTCTCAGATGTGAGCTGGATACTTCAACCTTTCTAGAGAAATATGGACAATGAAAACCCTAGACTCAGGTGTGAGGATGCATCTGCCTTCCCAAGTCACAGCTGCAAGACAGGGAATTTCAAACTCACGGGGTAGGAAGAGAGTTCAGCAGTAGCAGGAACACTTAACATCACTCAAGGAACAGAGGTACATGTCCTGTTTTCTGCCTCTGGCTGTACCAATAGACCCCTATGTGGAGCTCACTGGTGTTATCAACATTTTAATTAAGAGCAGCCACAGAAGGGCCTTAAGTATACTTTGCCTTCCAACCTCCCAAGTCATACTGAACTCACATCCAGATAATCGCATCCTAACACCATGTGGCAGTCACCCATAGTCTTGCTTAGATCTAGATGCAGGTCCACACCTATCATCTAATCTCAAGGCAGTTTTTTTAAGGTGATATGTTCTTAGAGGAAAGAAAAGTTAATTCACAAAAGAGTTTTCATTGTTCCCAACATGGGATGTTATTTGAAGATTTTCACAATTAGTATAGTACTGGCATGAGCCAGTCAGAAAGGATATCTTAACCCATCATGATGAATACAGGGTATTTAACAAACTAGAGCAGCCAGTAATGGGGACTCATGCCACCATATTCTCCACAGCTCCTCACTGGAAGAACACTTGCCAACTAAACAAGGGAATGGCTGGCAGGAGAGTCTCTTCCTTGTCCTCGCGTGGTTACCTGGAGTCTCTAGCATCCTTCCTTGTCCTCGCGTGGTTACCTGGATCTCTAGCATCCTCCTTAGGAGCAAATGGCAGCAGGGCTCTGCTGGAGTGAAATGATTCATGGGGAGGCTTTCTGGATAGAAGATCTCTTCTTACTCTCCCTTAGGAAAAAAGCTTCACCTTGCCAAAAGAAAATGGTCCCTCGCCGGGCGGTGGTGGCACACGCCTTTAATCCTAGCACTTGGGAGGCAGAGGCAGGCGGATTTCTGAGTTGGAGGCCAGCCTGGTCTACAGAGTGAGTTCCAGGATAGCCAGGGCTACACAGAGAAACCCTGTCTCGAAAAAAACCAAAAAAAAAAAAAAAGAAAAGAAAAGAAAATGGTCCCTTAACTGAGGTTGCTAATGGCCTGGTGACCTGTAAATGATAGCTAAAAGGTGGAACTAATCCCCATCCAGTCAGATTGTCCCTTCACTGTGAACTAAATAACACTCAGTCCTAACTGACTAAAGCAAGTGCCACCATTAAGGCTGGAGCCTTCATTAGGAAAATAAATCTCAGTGCAGGAGGGGAGAGGGGACTGGAGATCCTGAGAGGCTAACGCTTGGTTTGGTTTTATCTTTCTCTTTGTTATTTTAAGGTTAGAAAATAAAATGGCACCTTTAGGCCTTCCTGTTAGTTAAAGAGCTATGTAAGAGGTGGACAAAGTTCTGAAACCCATTGTGGGGCAGAAAGGAGCTGGTCTGCCTGGTTTTCCAGTTGCAGGCCATGTCACAGCCCTGTATCCCTCCCAAGTCCCATGCTGGCTCTAAGGTCATTTGCCCAAGGACTGAAGCTGTCTCATTTGACCGAGGAACAAAAGATTTCACTAAAGCTAAAAAAAAAAAGTTCTAGAAATTTCCCTTTCAGTCCAGAGAGAAGAGAAGCAGCAGAAAATACAAACTGCCGATCATATGAGAAAAGAACCCAATTTCAGAGTTTTAAACCCCCTACAGCAAAAAAACATTTTGTACTAAAGAGCTTCTTTGGCGGGGCCAAGTCAGAGCGCACTCAGGGACATAAGCACACAGTTTCTGCAGGCAGATGGGAATTCCACTCAGAGGGATGCTTTGTAAAGTCTGCTTATGTGGAATGAGTTCATAATGAGTCAACGTTGTAAAGAGATTAAGCGCCCACCGTCTTCGAAGCTGAGTGCTGTGTTTGTTCAGCATTGACTGAGAACTCCCTAATCTTCCTTCAGTTAAACATGATGAGGTCCCAAGGAAGATGAAAGGGAGGGCCACTTTCCCCCTGGATATACATCCTCGAAGTGAGCTGCAGAGTTCATGCCGTTCAAGAAAAACACAAGAGAGGCATGTAGCTGGGACTAACTTTGAGGCCCAGAGAATGTGGGAACATAATGGGAAATACAGGCCCATGTGTGCGGGGTGCTCTGATGACTGGGGTGCACATTTCCAAGAGAGGCTTAGCCCCAGGTTTTAATGATCTGAATAAACTGAATAAGGGGTGTGTGTGTGTGTGTGTGTGTGTGTGTGTGTGTGTGTGTAACTTTTGCATTTTATCTTAAACAAAAGACTGAGAAGCAATGAAAAGAAAAAAAAATCATAATTTCAGAGCAACTCCTTCCTAGCGTACAAAATGTTTCTAAGGGCAACCCAATTTTGCCAAAATTCATCTCAGCTTCTCACAAAGGCTCTTTCAGCCTCTGACTAGTATTAATGTACCACTGCCATGTATTTTCACAAAGTCCTAGAGCCAAACCTGTAATCCTCTCCCCTCATATTTCAGTGAAGTCCTGCCTGGGTAATTACCAGGAGGAGGACCAGGGATATCCAGCTGGATCCAGATGTGGCACGGCAGCCTCGCAGACAAGGTTTCACCTGGGTCAACGGGATAAACAAAATAAATGATGGAATCCTGCCTTAGAGCGGCAAGGACAGGGGGCCAGGGGATTCCAGACGTCTGCAAGCCTGTGAGCTCAGCACAGCCCGGTCATAACATAACCCCAAGAACTGGAGCATCTCCCCCAGGGGTCCACAGCTCCCTCCCTGAGAAAGTGAGTCCAGAGGTCAATGCTCTTGTCTGTCCCCACATCAGTTCAGGCTTCTGATTCTTTGTGGCACAGTTGTCTTGTATGTAAAACAGGGACAATAGTTTTCACAGATTGTGAAGATAGAATGATTTAACATACAGAGGTGTTTGGGACAGAGTCAGCCCTCGGTGTCCTTTGGACATCATCCTGGACAGAACCTTCATCATGAGAAAACAGAGCTGCCTGACAGATATAAGTCAGAGGTGATACATGTGACAAATGTCGCCATAGAAAGTGACACAAAGATAGGCCCATAACTCCCACACTCAAGAGGCAAAAGCAAGAGGTACAAGGGTTGAGGAGGCCAGCCTAGGCTACTTAGTAAGATTCCGCCTCTAAGGAACAAGTCATACAAAAATCATTGCTCTTTCAAGTGAGGGCACCCCAAGTTCTGACTGCACAATCCTGATTAAAAAAAAAAAGCAGGTAGGGGCAGGGTGTAGCTCAGTGGTGGAGTGTATTCTTAGCAAGCGCAAAGCCCTGGGTTCAAACCCCAGCACTGAGTGAAAGGGTAGAAGGAGGAATGAAAGAAAGGCGAGTGTAGAGAGTAGGGTGTCACTATCCCAAAACATTAACTATAGATGTACAATTCTACTTCTGGATGTGTGCCCAAAGGAAGGAAAATAAGGACTCTAAGCCACATCTGCAGTCGAATCATCAAAGGTAGGAGTAAGCTATTATACAATGAATATTTGTGCTGCCCCACAAAAATTTACAGTGGAATGCTAATTCCCCAGGTAATGAATTTTAGGAAGTTGGGATCTTCAAGAGGTGATTAGGTTGCAAAGGCAAAGCACTCATAATTGGGCAATCAGTGTCCTTATAAAAGAAGTCCAGGGCTGGACAGATAGCTCAGCTCACTGACTGCTCTTCCAGAGGTCCTGAGTTCAATTCCCAGCAACCACATGGTAGCTCATAACCATCTATCATCAGATCTGATGCCTTCTTCTGACATTTGGGTGTACATGCAGATAGAGCACTCATATACATAAAATAAATAAATAAATCTTAAAATAAGTCCAGTGTAGGTTCCTTTCCCTTCCTCTTGTGAGGACACAGTAGACAGATGGCCAGTTGTGGACAGAAAGCAGGACCTTGCCAGATATAGAATCTGCTGGCGCCCTGAGCAGAGATTTCCCAACCTCCATCACTGTAAGAAAAATTTATCGGTTAGAAGCTTCCAAGTCAATGGTGCTCTGATATAAAAAGACAATGGACTGCACTATCTGCTGGTGGATGAAATGACAAATGAAATGCGGCATACACATGCAATGGAATATGGCTCAGCCTTCAAAAGCAAGGATATGGTGACAACCTACAATACAAGCAAAACTTGAGAGGACTAAGTCAATAAACCATTCACGGAAGGACAAATATTCATATATAAAATATCTGGTGGGCTAATAGAGAAATGTATAAAATAGAGGGGTGGTTACCTGAAGCTGGGGAAGTGGGGGAAGTGGAATGAGGGAACTGGGTGATACAGCTTCAGTTTTATAAGAGTCAGAGTTCTGTGCTAGGACGTGATGGTATACACCATTGAGTGTGCTTAATGCCATTGAACGATGCTCTGAAAACAGTAAATCTTATGCTATGTGCATTTTTCCCCTAAAACATTACGAGTAATGAAAGTTCTTCTTCATACCCCTCTGTGGATCCAGGAATCTACTCTCTCATCTCCTACAGAAAATCTCATGCTCAGGCTCCCAGGGTCAGGTGGAACTTGTTGATTGACTTGTTTCAACACACAGGTCTTCGTTGTCTTTTGGTGGCTAAATCCATTGCCCACAGATACTCTTTGTTTGACTCAAACTGTTCCTCTCCTCCCCCTTTAAAGATAGCTGCTGGTGTTTAAGAATTGGGAAAAGTCACGTTTATAAAATCATTTACTAGACTTTTTAAATTTTTTGACATAGTAAAAGATCTGCCGGAACTCCACAGCACAAAATGGGTTAGAGACATGTGTCCCCAGGTCAACACAGACCTTTGTGCCAGGGACCCTTGATACGCAAGCCCTGGGGACTCTGGGTGTGGGACTCAGTCATAGTTTGCTCACAGCGTCACAGAACAGTGGTCTCCATCCAAGACAGGAGGAACTGGAAACTCCCAGGTTAGGCAGCTCTCTGCCTGTCTCTGCTGATGCAGCTCCTGTGTCAATCCACTCTAGAATTTGGACAAGTGTCTCCCTTCCTGTTAGATGCTCAGTATATTTATTCCCAGGCGCCCCAGTTGAACCCCGACCTCAAGGTTCCAGGGAAATGCAATTAACTGAGTCTGCAGGGTGTCTCAGCATGCAAATTCATATGGTCAATATGATCAGATGCCCAATCTTGTTAATGGGGAGAAAAATGTAAGTGAAGAGGAGCTATCACACAAATTAGCAAACTGCACACATACAAAGAATGAACCTGGGGAAGCAACGTCAAGGTCTTGTACATATGAGGCAAGCATTCTACTACGAGCCACAGCCACAGGCCTGGGGTGCTTTGGTACAAAGTTTCCCTATGTAGCTCAGCCGGACTTTAAATCCTCAATCCTTCTGCCTCTGCCTCCTGAGTGTGGGATCACAGGTACCCATCACCTTGAGTAGCTCCTGGGTCGTGATGTCTTATAAATCCTGCAGCTCTTTGTATCTGCTTTTCAGCTTTGAGAAGATTAGAGTTGCTTCCCTTCCTAAAACATCTGGGTCTCTGAACGGTACATTAAGGTTGAAAATAAAGACCTTGCAAGACGTGGGGATATGCACTTTTAGTCACAGAACTCAAAGGCAGAGGTGGGCAGATTTCTGAGTTTAGGTTCTGATCTATATAGCAACTTCCAGGCTAGCTGGAAGTGAAGCCCTGTCTCTAAATAAATAAATGCCTTATTTTTAGGTACACAAATGCATTGCATAGGCGATCTAAGAATTAAACAAACCACAAGATGAAAGATCAGAGTGTCAGCTCTAGCCAGGAAACAGAGGTCCTGTGAGGGACTTCAACAGAGGTAACTGATTACAAAAGGCACCTCCCCCATGCAGAGAAAGAGACAAACAGAAGTATACTGCCCGGAAGGAACAGGGACTTCAGATGGCTTGCAAATACTGCTAGATACATCACCCACAGCAGAGGAAGAGGATGGAAATGTCCTGTGTTCCCTTCCACCTGCCCCACCCCCGTCCAGTCAAACCAAGCCTGAGAACATTTTCCCTGGGGTAGCTCTTTGCCAGAGAGAAGACAGAGAGTAAGGATAGCCCCAGCACACACAGGCAAGGAGGGTACCTGAGCAACTACAGAACCCAGCCACTTGGTGTACATGGTATCATTACAACCCTCCATTTCTCCTTCTTACATATGAAGAAAGTTCAGAGGAATCACACAAGAGGTCACAAGTTTCATAACAACTTACTTGTGAAACTAGGATTTGGGCCTGAACAATCTGGCCCCCCAAGCCTCTCTGATCTACTAACACCACTTTGAAATTATAGTCAAGCCGGATGAACTATTAACAGAATCAAACAAGAGGAAAAAAAAATCTAAAGATTAAATTAAGTTACTTAACAACTACCTTGGTTTGTTTTCTGTGGCTGGGATAGACACTGTGACCAAAAACAACCTGAGGAAGAAAGGGTTTGTTGGGGTTGTAGGTCACGGTTTATTGTCGATGCAGACCATGACAGGAGCTCAAGGCAGAACCTGGAAGCAGAAGCTAGAGCAGAGACTCTGAGGAACACTGCTTAGTGAATCACTCTCACTTGACTTGCTCAGTTTGCCACAACTAAAAGCTTTCTTGGACAATGCTCCAAAACACTATCCTTTCAAGTTTCATTGTAATTTGTATTCAGTCATGGTCGTGAGCTCTGCTCACACTAATCTCCGTGTAGGGGCAGGACTTCCACAGCAGAGCCAATGGCTGGGACCTGTCAGTTCTTACCTAGCTTTTTGTTCAGTTTCCACACTTGGCACCTGTGATGGTTTGTATACGTTTGGTCCAGGGAGTGGCACTATTAGAAGGTGTGGCCCTGTTGGAGTAGGTGTGACCTTGTTGGAGTAAGTGTGTCTCTGTGGGTATGCGCTTTACGGCCCTCATTCTAGCTGCCTGGAAGTCAGTGTTCTGCTAGCAGCCTTCAGATGAAGATGTAGAACTCTCAGCTCTGCCTGCATCATGGCTGCCTGGATGCTGCCATGTTCCTGCCTTGAGGATACTGGACTGAACCTCTGATTCTGTAAGACAGCCCTAATTAAAGGTTGTCATTTATAAGACTTGCCTTGGTCATGGTGTCTGTTCACAGCACACAGTGGCTAAGACAGTGAATAACGTGTAGCTCTGATGTGCACATGGTCAGTCCTGCAGGGAAATTCCGGAAGGCATGTTGCAGCAGGGTAAACCAAACCATCACCCTTTCTATACCACACTGTGGAAGGCTGAAAACAGTTCCTATAAATTTTATTTTACTTTTTAGTGATCTTTTTAGGATTTTAAAATGAGGCCAGGGTGATGATCCAAAGCTTACTTAGGACCACCTACTGCTCTTAGAGAGGACCAAAGCTCTGATCCTAGCACTCAGTGTTGGGCAGCTTATAATCACATGTACGTCCAGCTCCAGGAAATCCAATAGCCTCTGACCTCTGTGGGTACCCACACTCTGGTACACATTCACATATCCACATTCTCTCTCTCTCTCTCTCTCTCTCTCTCTCTCTCTCTCTCTCACACACACACACACACACACACACACACACACACACATACACACACACACACACACACACTACACACACCACAATTTAAAATAAAATAATTTTTAAAAATTAATGTAATTATATTCATTGAAGAAATTTTAAATGAGACACCAAAAAAAGAAAAATAGTTTAAGAAAATTAAGATGCCCATAATGTCATTATCATAAGATGATCACATTAATATTTTATAGTACTTCCTTCTATTCTGTTATTCTATTTTTCAAGACATAAAATTAGAGTCTTATGCTAGGACTTTATAGGATTTGTTTTTATAATACTTTAATTTTATATCTTGCTTTTCTTCTCCCTCTTAAAATCACATTTCATAAGCGTTTGTCCACAGCATGAGGAATAGTAGTTTAATAGTCCATCTTATTTATCCCTAGCACTACAAAAAATAATAATAATAATTCTCTCATCTGGTCTGCTCTAGGTTAACTTTCTCTATTGTTAGATATACTTCGTTTCCAATTAATTGCTATTTACAGTTAGTCCTTCTTTAAATTTCCGTAGCCAAAGATCACTGCTTACATTTGAGGGCTTTGGATCTCTTAACTCATTAATATCACAAGGGCAGAGATGATGTTTGATTGGTTCACCCAAATTTATATCTGAGATGGAGTAGCCGTTGTTGAGTGAATGAATGACTTTCTCATTCATTCTTTAAGATATTAAATCTCCAGAAAGGAAATGCTCAAACCAATGGGCAGGAGCATACTGAAAGCCCTAAACACAAGTTGCCAGTTGCTTTCTGGCAATTGTGTGCACACAGCTCCCAGCAGAGTCTGAAACCCTCCCTCCAGACCTGGTGCTCTTCCCTTAGCCTCCTCCATCCCTGTGAGTTCTTCCTTCCCCCAAATCCTGACTGTCGGACCTCAAGAGCATCTTAGAAAGCAGAGAAACCGGCAGGTCTGCTTTGAGGGTCTTCCACGGCATCTGGAGTCTCCCTTCATCTGGAAAAGCAAAGCAATCCTTTAACATCTTTCAAAAAAAAAGCACATAGCCTTCTTTCACTTAAAAAGAAAGAAATGTGATTCCTCAACAACACCGACCACAGAGAACACTTCAGTGTACTTTAAATGCCCTAAAGGTGTCTCTAGCCACTATACTAAGATTTGCACACTCATATTATTGCCTCACCAATTATTAAAATAATACATTTTATCTTTAAAATAGAAATTAAATTGAGCATTCCTTTTAAAGGGGGAGGGCTTTCTTTTGCTTAGCTGGCACAGAGGAAGGGCAGAATTAACAGTAAAATAGGCAAGAGAAGTGACTGTGGGTGCGATCTGATGTAACTCTTCAGATTTAGGTCTTTAGAGTGACTTAAAACATCTAGTGAGAGAAGTGGTCTCAAAATCTAAATTGGAGAGTGATGGGATAGGATGTCTAACTCTGTCCTCCACATTTGAGCACACACCCCTCCCCCATCCATACACACACTATAGGTAAAAAAAAAATTTTTTCTCAAAATTTCCATATAGTTCCTACAGTTGCTGAGTCCAAGGCTGGCTGTTTTGTTTAGTACAGTACAGAAGGACTTCTTATTAACAAAGGGCATAATCTTAGCAAATAATCCCTCAAAGGGTTTTACTGATCCAGTTGCGGTGTGTTCCTACGACGAAGAGCCTAGATTCTTCCTGAGGTGCTGTTAATTTCCACCAGGCTTTTTCAGGGTAAGGAGGGTACAGAAGAGAATGTAGCCTCACTCTCCAGGAAAGTCTAGCCTCAAGGTCAAGTTGCTGGTGATTGCAGAAGTCTCCATGAGGCTTGTGTGCAGATTGGGATGTGATCTGGGGTTGGCCTCTGAGGGGACCCAGCCTCCTCTGCACAGAGACTAGTCTCACTAGAGACAGCACCCCACATGGTCTCTTTGGAAATGGTTTCTCCAAATGCACTAACACATAGGGACACAGTTATACCCACAAAGTATGTACCTGCAGGTCTAAAGCTTTTCAATGTCTTTCTTTTATAAATGTATTCTAAATTTTGTATTGCACCATAAAGGCATTTAAAAAGTTAACTTTGACTCCATTTAGTACAATTTAAGAAAAAACTGCTCAAAAGTCTTCATCAAACACAGAGATGGCACTCGAGTAGTTCAGCTCAAAATACAGACTCTGTGGTATATGTGAGACTGGCTGTGTGGCTCCATCTATGGGCTGCTGCTCCTCCCTCCTACCGCCAGGTACATTCAAATGGCTTCTCACATGAGCAACCGTGTGTCAAGACTTCCAAAAGAGATATGAATTTAATAATGGTCACAGCTTGTCCTGGAGAGATGGCTCAGTGGTTAAGCACAATATTACTCTTCCAGAGGACCCGAGTTTGACTCCTAGTCCTCACATTACCTGACTCATGTCCAATTGTGATTCTAGCTCCAGGAACATCCACCCCTGGGTTCTTGGACAAAGTGCCTTGACCCACATAGAGACATATACATGTAATTAAAAATAATAAAGCAACAGTTTCAATAATGATTACAGCTCACCTGGGCAGTCCTGGAGACATCCATTCCTATAAAAATGAGCTTACAAGTATCTAATGGGGTTGCTAAGCACCCCACTAAAAATCTATATCAATCTCCAATTAGAATATATTTTGGAAGGACTGGATATGGTGGCCTATTCCTTTAACCCAATAAAAGGAAAGGCAGCAGATCTTTGTGAGTTTGAGACCAACCTGGTCTACAAATCGATTTCCAGACCAGACAGAGCTATATAGTGAGACCCTGTCTCAAAACAAAATCCATAGAGTATATTCTGGGAATATACTGCATACCTCTCCTGTGGATTTGTATACACACACACACACACTGGGCATTTCCAAACCCCAATTTAACAGATTTAACTGGTCACAGAGGTCCAAAAATATATCTGTTCTCAGAGGCCAAAGATGTAGCTCAATTGTTGAATGTGTGTATGCTTTGCAAGTGTGAAGTCCTAGGTTCACACAGCACCACAAAACATAAATGAATGATTTAATTTTAAAATATGTACCCCAAAACTTTGACCAGTTCTCAGATCCCTGTCATTGGGGAAGCAAATCACTGAGACACAATGTGATCATGGATGCAAATTCACCGCCACACCAGCTGGGCCATGACAGAGGAAGAAGAAAAAGAAGCAGAAAGAAAAAGTGTAACATAAATAAATGGCTAAGAGTTAGGTCAAAGCAGATAGGTTGGGAGTCAGATCTTGGTCTTATTAAACTTTTTAAAAAACCAATAAATATGATATTTATTGATATCGCGATCATTTTTATTACTTCCACAGGAGAACAGAAATAAGTTAAGAATGACTCTGGAAGCATGACCTAATGCTTTCCAAAGGAAAATATTCCATTGTAGAATGGGCCAGAGTCTTGGGAAGACAGAACTGTATTTCAAATACTGTCCACAAGATGGCAGCAGCATCCTCGGGTTCTCAATTGGCACAAAAGGCATTCCATTCAGTCTGCATTCCCCGGAACCCCACCCAAGACAGGCATCTCAGGGACATATTTTAAGTGGAAGGTGACCAGCACCACCGCATCTAAAGGATGCCCTTTCTTCTGGAATACTCTGGAAGTTTACGACTAGACAGACAAAAATGCTTCGGTCTTGAGAAAAAAAAAACAAAAAAACGGGAAACCACCCATTCATTCAAGCATTCCCTCGTTAAGGAACTGAGATCCTACTGAATTCTACGCTGCCTGCACAGAGGTGCAGCAGGGATCTGTTCCCGCGGCGGCCTCGCAGTCAGTTTACACACAGTCTACCAATTCAGAAGGGTCTTCCATCCAATTAAAAATCGCCGTCCTGCAGACTGCATATTGCAGGCAGAGCACAATGAAGGCTAGAAACCTACCCGGGGATGGAATGATGTCAAGAACAGCAGAGAGTTCAAAGGGAGAGAACCTGTGGAGTTAAATCAAGACTGCGGGTTTGCCCACCTGTAAAACGACTTAAGTTCTTTTTCCTTTTTTCTTTTTTTTTTCTATAGCCTACTTGAAGTTAAAAATCTGGGCCGGCTAATGGAAGTTGCCACCTGGAATGTCTGGGGCAGTACTGCAAGGTTACATTCCAGGCTCCTAGCAGAAAAATGTCAGCAATTTGCCTTTTGTCAACTGCAAATTAAAGTAATTTCCACGCAGAAGGTTTCTCCTGCTGGCAGTGAGCACCCAAAACACTAGGGCATTTGCAACAAGTCGTGACCTGTCTCCTATCCCCAGGGCCACCACACCTGAGGCTGGATGCACCTTGGAGCTGCAAAGAATGGCTGTCTTCCCTCTGAAGTGCCAACCAGATGGGCATTAGTGGGGTAGAGAGGGAAGCGAATCTTCTTGGTCCCTCACCTGTCTTGGTAGCACTTTCTAGAGCGTGGGGGGAGGAGGGCAGAATGGCGCTCAAAGGCCCCATAGAGAGGTTCGTCTGTGTACGCTGTGCTGTCATACATGGCCTGTGATAACAGTGTTGGACAGACTGGTACTGATGTAGACACAGCATCCAATCCTCTGTGGTGAAAGAGACACTACAGTCAGCATACATGAGGGATCTTTGGAAAAGAGTGGCGTTTGAACCTCATTTCTCAACCTCCTGGCTTCCTCTGCCCCATATAGGCAACCAACTACAGAGGTGAATAGTGAGACTCGTCCTCACACAGACTTAACTCTGAGCTTAGAGGCTGGAATCTACTTTGACTCTGTACTTCCCGTGCACCAGGGAGGGAAGCCAGTCTCTAGTGTTCAGATGAACTGCAAATGAATGGTCAGTATCTTCACAGGCAGACTTAGCTGCTTAGCTGGCCAGTCAGGTCACTAAAAATACTAACACACATGCACGCATGCACATACGCACACACGCGCGCGCGCGCACACAAACACCATTCTGTATCCAATGCCAGCCTGACTGGGGACCTCGAAGATTCCAGAATCAAGAACCTCCCAATCCTGCATTGTACACGCATGTCCCTTCGATCAGAGTCCCAAACTTCATGACCAGCACTGGGACTCTATCATTTGTCCTAACCTGTGACCTT
Source organism: Tokudaia tokunoshimensis (assembly GCA_036184795.1). Lineage (NCBI taxonomy): Eukaryota > Metazoa > Chordata > Mammalia > Rodentia > Muridae > Tokudaia > Tokudaia tokunoshimensis. Next base: position 156,665,597 of record BTHU01000001.1, on the reverse strand, counting down.
TCTGAGTCTCCTTTCCTGGTCTATCAGGTCAGATGACCTGAGACCTCTTTCAGCTGAGACCCCTCTCAGGGCTACAATTTATGACCCATGCACTGCACACTGGGGTTGGGGGTGGGAGGGTTCAGGTTTTCAAAATCTTTGCCTCTCTCCCTTTTCCCATACACACAGCGAGGGCTTTGTAGATAAGGAAAACAAGATTTAGAGATAAGAATCCAGGATTTCTCCAGAAGCGCACAAAGCCATCAATCGGAACTAAGTGGAATGACACTTTTGAGCCTTTCGGGGTTAGTGAACAAAATACCCAAAACTGAGTGGCTTATAAGCAACAGAAATTTATATCTCACAGTTCTGGGAGCTGGGAGGTCCAAGGTTGGGGGAAGGGGGCGTTTCTTTTCTGTGTCTGGTGAGAGTTTGTTGATAGAGTATTTGAGCAAAACTTCAGGAGTCCTGAGGACTCAGCTAGGTTCTGTCCCAATTCCAATATCTCAATTAAAGGGATAGGAAATGTCAAAAAGCAGAGAAAGGAGATTTGATCAATGTATCAGAGAGGGACAAGAAACAGATAGAGGGTACAGTGACCCCATGCCTGTCTTTTGGATATCAACATGAGATTTAGGTTTAAATGGTACAATCCTGCTTCGGGTCAAATACCATGGGAAATTAAGCAGCCCTAGTCACAGTATGGTCTGGTGGGTCACTGGCATCTCTGCTCCTGCAATGTGGTCTGAGGCAGCCCTTGTTACTTGACAGATCCCTGTCCTTCTTTGGGAGATGATTAGCCCTGCTCCAAAGCCCAGCCTTGCTTTCAAAGATAATCACCCTCCTCTGGGGCAGTGTGTCCTGCAAGCCTCTGCTGTTTCTGGAATCTACGGTGATTGCAGGGTTAGGATTTGGACTGGAGACCTTCAGGCACCTTTTGGAGGTCTGGAACAGGGCATTGTAAGATTCCTCTGTTACTCTTATCTTTGAGCTTTCAACCCGGAGGGGATCAGATAGGCTAGGTATCACGGGTTCCTAGATAGATGCTCTGTGAGTGATTAGCGTGCGGATGCGCCGAGGTAAGCGAGTGACCCAGGGCAGAGGAGTCAGATGTGAAATGAAGACAAAACTGGCTTTGCTCCTTCCTGCTCAGTTACCTTGTGAGCCCAGTTGAGGGGTCAGAATCTTTCTGCAAACTCGACTTGTGAGTAAGAGCCCTTACAAACCAGCTTCCTGGTTCAAAGGCTGCATTTTACTACTAACCCCAATTTTGCCACTAACCCCAATCATGAGGGGAAGAGCCCCTCCCCCTCTGGCCTTACTTGCAGATACCCTTGTGTCAGGAGTTGGGTTTCAACATGTAGATTTTTGGGGGACTTGAACGCTCAGTAACACCCACTATCAAAGCTCCAGTGTTTCTCAGCCTTCCCTAAAATGAGCCATTTGTAAAGGCTTCCTCTCTGTCCTGCACAGCTCTTTCATCTGAAGACCTTGTTGCCACTTACTGGTCTCCCATCTCACACACCCCCACCCCCCATCATGCTCTCCACTGTCCAAGCCTTTGCTTCTAGAAAAATTCAGAACCTAACTAATGTCGATGATCTCTGGCCCTCTAAGGTCCTGTAATTTTGAATGGTGCCTCTCCCCTCCAGCCCAGACACCACTCACGTCCTATGAAGAAACTCTACCTCCAAGACTTAGATGGTTGACAGCCTCAGTGTGGGTGCTGGGCATCAAACCTGGATTTTCCTAAGAGCAGCCAGTGCTCTCTCTTCCCACACCCACACCCACACCCACCCACACCCCTGACAGGGTTTCTCTATATAGTCCTGACTGTCCTGGAACTCACTCTGTAGAACAGGCTGGCCTCGAACTCAGAAATCCGCCTGCCTCTGCTTCCCAAGTGCTGGGGTTAAAGGTGTGTGCCACCACTGCCTGGCTTGGCTTGGGTTTCTTTTAAGACAAGATCTCACTATGCAGCCCAGAGTAGCCTCGACTTCACTGTATAGCCCAAGTTTAGCCTTGGATTTCTGGCAATCCTACTGCCTGCTGCCTGCTGAGTCCTGGGGTTACAGGCACACACCACCTTACCCAGTTTGGAAGACTGTTCTCCAGTCCTGACTTCCCAGAAATCAAGTGGCCTTCTCACTTCTTCCAAGTCACCTAAAAGGTGGAAGAAATGGCATCCAGAGGGACCAAGGAGAATGTGAAAGCCTGGCCTTGCTGGGTGCCGCCTTTCATGTGGTCTGCTCCCTTACATCATATCCTTCCTCCTTTCCTCTCCATTCCTTCCTTCTTTCTCCCCTTCCTTCCCTACCCCTCTTATAGCCCAGGCTAGCAAAAATTCACCTCCTGACTTCACTTGAGTGCTAAGATTACACACCCCCACAGATCTGCCCAACCACATTTCAATATGGCTGCCCATTCCTCATCAAATTCAAGCACAAGAGGAGAGTTTTCCCTGATCTCTGGGTCTCCATAGCCAAAGCGCTTGTGTCCTATGAGTTTTTCCCAAAGTCTGTTTTGCATCCCTGTTGACCTGTCTTAGGCCTGGGGCCCTAATGATGCGCATGAAACCACCACACAGTTGTCGCCGTGTGCCCAGTGCCACCGCACACTATTGTTAGCGATACTTTTCTCTCCCATTCTGAATTTCTCCTGACCATGCAAGCCTCTTTGGTGTACAGACCCTTATGTACCCCAGAAAACCTAGGAGCTTTCTGTGCACACAGTAGGTATGGAATAAGTGCCGCAAAGACTGCTTTGTAACCTTCAGTCGTTTCCTGTAGTTTAATTTCAATAAACCGCAAATGTTTTTTCCACCCTGGACTTGGCTGCCTAACGGTTTCAATCCTTTGAAAAAGGAAAATGACTCCCTTATTTTTTACTTAGTCTCTGCAGAGTGAGGGGCCTTTGATGTTCCAAAGGCCTTTCAAGAAAGCCTCCTTAGAAATAGGAGCTTGGCTTTTGCCACAGGGAAGTGAACTTGAACCCCAAAGGTTGTGCTGGGACCCCAGAGTCCCAGGCAGGCGCTCACTTACGAGCTCCAAGCCTGACCCCCAACTCGGGGTTCCAAGAAAATGTCATTTGCAGGCTCCTCGGCCTTCTCAAAGCTGTCATTTTGGTCAGCCCCACCGGGCATTTTGACAAATGCCTTTGCTAATTACTTAATTATTTTGGCCTGTACAAGTGTGGGCGCTGTTTGCTTAAAGAAAAGAGGGCTTAGCTAGTCCATTCTTACCCGAGCAAGGCTCCAGAGTAGCCAACCTCAATCCTATTAAAGTGTTTGGGTAACTAAGCACCCCCACCAGTCAAATTAACTCAAATGCATTATGATGCAAGTTCCCAAAGCCAGCTTGGGCCAGCCCTTGCTTTCTTTCGCCTTCAGTCTGTTTCTTCTGGTTAAAGCTTCTTTTGCATGGGAAAGAACTCAGTGCTTATCTGCTGGCTTTCAATTAGAGAAACAATTAGACTAAACCGTAAATGTGTCTCTGCTGGAATTAGCCGGGAGTGTGAGCCTGTCACCCAGCCATCAACACGGTGGGGTGCAGTGGTGGGCCGCAGGAAAGCAAGGAAGAGATTCGCTCTGGGTAGGAGGTTGAACTGGTGACCTGGCCAGCTGGCCGACCAACATTCTTAATTTCTCCGAGAAATACTCTCTCTCAAGGCATCTCCCATGTCTACTAAAGGGCAGCATCTCACTGAATCCAGTCTGTGTCTTCTTCCTGAAACAAAACAAAACAAAACAAAACAAACAAAAACCAAACACCTCAAAGATTCTTTTATTTGGGTCTTAAGAAAAAAAAAACAAAAGCAATCTCAAACCAATCCTCAAACACAAATTGAACTTGGAGGTCCAAGTGATGGAGCCGTTCGTCGTGCTAAACCACCCATGGGCCCACCCAGAGGCTGGCTTGGTACCTGACGGATGGTGGATGCAGGAGAAGCTGTTGACCATCCTGCTGGGGTGCCCCTGAGGGAGAGTTTGGGCACAGTCCCCGAAACTGACTCACAGAGGGCTCCAATTAAGGTTGACCTAGGTATTTGTTTGCACAGCTGGGAGCAGAGACACTGAGCTGACCCAGGGTCTTTCTCATGAAAATGCAATGAGAGCCAAGCTATCCCTAAAAAAATCCCAACAGGGGGACCACCTCAGAGCTCCGGGCTGGGTAGCTTCAGGGGAAGTTGAAGAGCATCCCTCAGGGATAAGTTCATAAATGTGCATATTTATGTGTATGTGAACGCACACATGCACACACACACACACACACTCACAAAATGGCAAGTATCCATGGAGGCCAGGCAAGCAGTTGCAAGCCACCTGACTGGGATGCTGAGAACCAAACAGCACCTGTTCTTAACCTCTAAGCCCAGCTCCCTTCCTTACAAGTGAGAAAACCTGAGGCCTGGAGAAGGTAAGTGATCTGTTGTTTAAAGTCATCCCTGTCAGAAGATGAGAGAAGCCTGACTGAGGGCCCATCTCAGACAGGGCCCTCAAATGCTGTGCGAGAGGCTGTGGTTCAGATCTCTGGCACTGCACAAAAGACACGAAGTAAAACACGGCAAGTTTTGTATTTCATTTGTTGAAGGAGCTAAGAAGATAAAGGGTTCCAGGGGTGCCTCTCCTAAGGCGTGTTCAGGAGCTGGGGGCAGGGGTGGGGTGCACTTTAAAAGGTCCAATGAGGCCGGGCGGTGGTGGCGCACGCCTTTAATCCCAGCACTTGGGAGGCGGAGGCAGGAGGATTTCTGAGTTCGAGGCCAGCCTGGTCTACAAAGTGAGTTCCAGGACAGCCAGGGCTACACAGAGAAACCCTGTCTCGAAAAACCAAAAAAAAAAAAAAAAAAGAAAAAAAGGTCCAATGAGCTATAAAAAAAAGAAAAAACGGTAGTGGTTGGGAAAGCAGTCCCTTTTCAGATCACACTTCCTGAATTAACCTGCAACTCATCTCTCTTCCAGTTAAATATCAAGAGAACCGAAGTCTTGATAAAAGGATGTTAAATTTAACTGGAAAATGAACATGTATGGAATGGTTAGAAAAAGTTCAGAGATAGTGAGTAAACAGTCTTCCTACTAAATATTAAAATAGTATATGGAACAGGAAATGTAGAAGCCGTTGGGCATCACGGTGCCCTGTGGAGACAGAAGCAGGGAGGGAGGGGGTGAGAGTTCCAGGCTTGTTTAAGCTGCATAGCAAGACCCTGCCTGAAGAGTGGATGAGAAGAGAGTGCAGTCTCATAAAATAGAAGGGGCCGGAGGAGAGTAAACATATCCAGAACTTTTACTTGTGATGAAAGGGCCATTTAGTGAAGATATTTAGTGAGGACTTATTTGAGGCTCATTGACAATCTCAGGGAACAAAAAGAAATTACACTTTTCAGTCTTTAAGATCAACTTAAACTTCAGGTGGATTAAAGTTTAAATCTTAAAAATGAAAATAAAGTGTGCCCATAAATATATGTCAAATTGATCGATTCAGTGTAGAGAGGAGCTGTCTACACCGATCACAAGAAAACAAACCCAAAAGAATTCATGCTCTGTCTTTCTTTTCTTCCTTCCTTCTTTCTTTCTTTCTTTCTTTCTTTCTTTCTTTCTTTCTTTCTTTCTTTCTTTCTTTCTTTCTTTCTCCTCCTCCTCTCTCTCTCTCTCTCTCTTTCTTTCTTTCAGACTCACTATGTAACCCAGGCTAGCCTAGAACCCACTGAAAGTTCTCTTGCCTCAGCTATCATTTTCCAGCTTCACACACACACACACACACACACACACACACACACACACACACAAAGTGTAATGTGTAATGTCTATATGGTAACAATGTATGCAATTAACAAAATGATATAAATAAAACTGGGGAACCTATTTATAATCTGCAGCTGGTGAGAAGATTGTTGTCTTCCATGAGCAGTTAAGACTTATCAGGAAATCCCAGCACTTGGGAGGCTGGGGACCAGAGAGGCTCAGTTGGAGTCTTCAGAGAAAAGGGCTTCCTGGTTTACAAAGAACTCACACCAATCAGCAAGATCTATGTATACAGCTCAACAGCAAAAGTTAGTGTGTGATCAGGCTGCTCACAAAACAAAGGAACCAGGGGCGCAGGGCAGAATTTTCAAAGGTACCACTTCAGCACATTAGGCAATGATGTCCCCTGTGACTGGTGTTTTGGTGGATCGTTTAACTGTATATTTGCTTAGGGCGCTCATTGCTGGTTTTGCACTCCCTGAACCAGCTCTTCATGAAGAGTTCCAGGCATTTCCTGAGAAAGAGAAGCCTGCCTAGAAATCCACAGCTAGGCCTAAAGGAGGTGGTCAGATGCACAGCCCATAGATTTCTGGCCCAGCCCATACGAACTGGAGGAGGAAAAGACCTTAGCTGTCTATCCACATTTGAAAAAGGAGAACCCATCCTTTATTGGGTCCTTCCCCGGTCCTGTTACCGCCCTAGGGCTCCTGACATCATGAACATGGGTGATTTTCACATTCTGCATGGGTTGAGCTACCATGAACCCAGAGAACCCAGGATTGTGGTGACAGGAAGCCTCCTCCCAAAAGGTGGTCCTCATTACTTAGCAGAATTGATCTGATGCTCCTGGGTCCTGCCTGATTCTCTATAAGCTTCCATCAGCACTGTGTCAGCAGCACATTAAAGATTGCAGACAAGGTCGGATCTGCCCCAGGGAACTGACTGATTGCAGGTCTGTCCAAGACCCAAACCACAGGCATATTTTACCCTGAAAAAAATCAGCTCTAGTGACAGTGTGTGTGTGTGTGTGTGTGTGTGTGTGTGTTGTCACTGTCACTATTTTGCAGATCAACCACAGCAATCCTCTTGCTGATGTTTCAGCTATACTACTACTAATAATAATAATTACTATCTACACCACAGACTGTCTAGGGGCTGGGTGCCACACTTGGCCCAGCCTGCTTTGGGAGCAGAGCTGAGGGCTCCAGGTGACAGAAGTCAGGCTATCTCTAGAATAGACTTCGTTTTCAGAAACTCTGGGATTTGGAAAGAAAAGTCAGTATTTTGGGGATCCTCTGCTCCCCAGTTTCTCCTGCACCAGGCTTGGAAGTAGAATGTCCTGAGTGGAAGTGGGGTGGAGAGGTAGGGGGGACCCCCTCCTTTCTTCACCAGACTTCAGTGCCTGCCTTTCCTTTCAGGGAGATAAAGACTCGAATTCCGCAATTAGCAGCCAGGCTTTCAAATGCAAATGCCTGGAGGAGTTTAACCCTTCTCTAGAAGTATTTCCACTTAGGTGTTAATTACGATCACCTCCTTCCTGGGAAGGACTCCGGAGGAACAAAGCCTGGTAGGACCCTTGGCCAGAGGTGAGAGGAAGGGTAGCGGTGAGGGCGTTTCCCAATCGATTCTCCCCTGCTCTAAACTGGGTTTGCCTGAGGCTGCGCTGGCGGCTCCCTCCCGGCAACTTAGTCACTGTAAACAAGTTCCTAGGCAAAGAAAGTTGGGCCAGGGGGCAAAAGAAGCCTAAAAGTCCCCCTCTCCGCCAGTCCCCTTCCCCCAGCCCGGTCTTCTGCTTCTCAAACATGGCCACACCTAGAGGACGTACAAGCTTCAGAAGGGAAGACCCAAAGGGCGGAAGACAGTCTAATCCAGTCAAAGGATCTTGTTCCCAGTGGCCTCAGAGGACAAAGGCTGGAAACCCGTGGAAGCCTCAAAGAGGAGAAAGCGCAGGGACTTAATTCAGCCCTTGACATAACAAATGCCAAGAAGGACTCCTGAAGACAAAATGGGTGGTGGGGGTTGTGTCTTAAAATTCACAAGAATCGCACATGTTTCAGAGGGAGGAGAGAGCAGAACTCTACCCCGGAGTTCAGGGCAGGCGCTTTTCTTACAGTAATGAGATGGTGCTGTGTGCCTTGTGTGGTTCACTACAGTTCCTCACCCAGGGATACGCTGTAGACATCTCTCTATGGCCATGTATTTGGCAGTAACTTAAATGCTCTATAAAAATAAGTTCTGTTTTGTTTTACTGATTTCAAAAGCAATGAATAGCTAAAAGGTTCTGTAGAAAACGCTACAAAAAATATAGAGAATCCCAAGGCATCCACAATCCCATCACTTTGATTTGTCGGTGGACCACGAATGTAAGGAGGAAGGGAACTCTCACCAGTGGCTTAGCACTGAGACAGACATTACCTCCAGTCCAGAACCTTGCTGCCGTTCCAGAACGGATAGGGAGGTTGATGTGACGTGGAGGTTCACCTGTCCCTGAAACTCCAGGCCAGATGCATTATGTTCTGCTTTTTCAGAAGACTGACAGCTGGAAGTCCCTGTCCTTAACATCTGCCAGACCCTTTTGCTGATCTTCTTCCCCAGGAAAATATGAAGAAGTATTCAACAGCTTGTCATGGAATTCTCATGGATAGCCTGGTCTCCTATGCCCTTACCAGCCACCAGGATAATGAACAGACCATCCAGGATGCAGGCCTAGTAAAAGCCTGGCCTCTACCGACCTGTGTGTGCCTCCCTCCCTTGGCTCTTAGTATTTCCCCCAGTCTGAAGCACACTTCTGTTTCTTCCGTTAGAGAGAAACATGGTGTGTTCCCTCTAAAATGCATGTTGATGCTCAGTCTGCAGCATAGTGACCTTGAGAGGTAGTGGGAACTGTGAGGGGTGTTCAGGCCATGAAAGACCTCCACACAAATTAATGTCCTCTTATTTGCTTACATGGATTGATTATCTTTATGGGAGGACTGAAATAATTGCTACAAGAAAAAGTTGAAGAGAGAGAGAGAGAGCAAACAAGCTTATCCATTGTGTTTTGCCTTACACACACACACACACACACACACACACATACCCCTATTTGGCCTTTCTGTCATGAGTTGAAGCATCACAAAGTTCTTGCCAGAAGCCAAGATGTCAGTACCATGATTTTGTAATTCACCATCCTCCAGAAACGTAAGCCAAAATAAACTTCTCTTCTTTATAAATTACTGTCTTGGGTACTTTATCATAGCAATGGGAGACAACAAATGAGCCCAAGCTCATGTGATCTCAGATGCTAAGTAGGGTCTGGCCAGGTTAGTATTTGGATGGGATAAATAGGACACAGCACGCTTGGACATTCATCTCTAAAGCTTTCCCGACAGGCTTGTGTTCTTGTTCTCTGACTTCCCTGAAAAAGACTAAGTGTCCAAACATACTTATACATCATCTGTGTTGTATTTGGAAGTTTTGTTTGTCTTTGTTTTCTTCATGTCTGCTATGGTTTTTCCATACATTGGCCTTTCTAATATGTCCAAGTTAGGAATTTGCACAATAAAGAAACATTTTTTATAGCCCATCTTTGCTAATATCAAAAATAGAGGCTGTTTCTCTGTCTCTGTCTCTGTCTTTGTCTGTTTCTGTCTCTCTCTCTTTCTCTGTCTCTCTCTGTCTCTGTCTCTCTGTCTGCCTCTCTCTCTCTCTCTCTCTCTCTCTCTCTCTCTCTCTCTCTCTCTCTCTCACACACACACACACACACACACACACACACACACACCTGGACCTATGCTAGGCAAAACTACACCACTGAATTTTAGCCCAGCTTCTTGTGTTATTCCCCTTTTAGCTCCATTACATTTTTTTGCCCTGCTCACAATCTTAAATCACACAAAATGCTTTCAAATGACTCTCAGAAACAAAACTCTCTCATCATTCTTAAGTCTCGACCATTCAGTCATCTTGAAGTGGGTTAAAAAAAAATCTTCGAAAATGTACGTATCAGACCCCAGAATAATCTATCAAACTCTGTTGTCGTTCAACCTGATGCTTTAATCTCATCTCTGTGCAGCTCACTTGAGGTCCTCACTCTTTCATCCTGAGCCATAATTTACTTGCTGCCCTCAGGCTTACACGTTGACTGTATGTAAGATCTATAAAGTTGTCAAATCCATTACTGATGCCATTCCCCCTATTGCCTACCTGTTGCCAAACAAGGAAGCCTCCACACTGAGGGCAAAGCCTACACACCCAGGGCATGTCTTGCCCCGAGTCAGAGGGGGTCAAGGGTGGAGGCAGGGACGCCAGTCCAGTGAGTTCCTCCTTTGCCCCAGGCACCTCCCTGGTTTGGTGTCTAGTGGATCCCCAATGCTCATGATTACAGGAAACTGAATTCCCAAATCATGGCACTTCTGGGCACTGGGCTGGAAAATGTGCTATGATGGAAGGAGCCACCTTGCCTTAGACAGGCTGAAATGGTTTGCGAATCAGAGCTCAATTCTTTCTAAATGAAACCAGGGTTCTCAGAGTCCTGGAAGCCAGAAACTCCTGTGATTTCTCCTGTGTCCCCCAACTGAGGCAAGGACAATCATCCAGGAAAGATGGGAGGAAGGGGGAGGGACAGACCTCATTAACAGGAGCCTGGGTCTATTGGGTTCAGACCTATTGGGGTTAAAAGCCTGTAGAGAAATGTCACACCTACTTGTAGAACTCTTTACAGCAGGAAGTTAGAGAGACAGGGGCCTCTGAGGTGAAGTCCTAGAAAATGCTGGCAATAGCCAGAAAATTGACATTTTGGTACCCTCCCCCAGGAGGCACCAGGTAGGAGATAGTAAAGGCCTTTTCGAAGATGTCCTGTTCCCTTTGTCAGACTCCCTGCTGCTGGCATGGATGGACTCAGAGAGAGAGTGGGCCAAGTGTTTAATTTTTCAGTGAAGAAGTCTGATGCGGATGTGTTTAATAAAGATTATTTTTATAACTATGAGAACCGAGGACCCAGTGACCACAAAGATGGTAGATCTGGTTTATGGGGCAGCTCTCCCACACAAGGACAAGGACTGGCAGGGGAACCTCAGGAAACTTGTTTCTTGGTTCCTAAAATAAAGATAGAGCAATGCCCCTGTTGTAGTATGGTATTAAAGGAATGGAATAACTCCATATCCCTGTAAATGTATGGCACACAGCTCGTGATGCTGCCCAGCATTTGGGAAATACAATCAAAGTCCAGTACAATGTCATGATGAAGCCCTGTGCTCATGTTCATTTCTCATGGATTGGGTGTCTTCATCTTCAGAAGGACTACGAAATGCATACTGTCAATATTTTCTCTGAAACCCTCAGAGCCAGGTCGCAAGCCTGCAGAAGGGCCAGGGCAAGACCCAAGGATTGATTCCATCGACATTTCTTTGAGAAAATATGCGGCAGTTACATGAAGCAGTGGGGGATAAGGGTGTGTAGTGTGGTGAGAAGTGTAGTTCAGATAGACTTCACAGCAGGGACAGTGACAATTTTAGACCTGGGTAGAGTGGCACACATCTGTACACCCAGCACTTTGGGGGTGGAGGCAGGAGGATCAAGAATTCAAGGTCATTCTCAGCTCCATAATAAGTTGAAATTGGGATCAATGTAAGCTACATGAGACTGCTCCCCTTCCTGGTGTGTGTGTGTGTGTGTGTGTGTAGTTTCAAATTTTTAGGCTATAGATCTATAAAACTACCTCCCAAAGCTCCAAATGACATGGAATTTTCTGGGAGTAGGTGGTTCACACCCTTGACCCCAGCTACCAGAAATGTTGAGGATCACAAGTCAGAGGATAGCCCAGGTGATTTGGCAAGACTCTGTCTCCAGATAAAGTTCTAGGGGATAGAGGTGTAGCTCAGTGGTAGAGTGCTTGCCCAACATACAAAAAGCCCTGGGTTCCATTTCTAGAGTCTTGCCACACACAAACACGCACAAAAGTCTTCATTCAGTCATTAAGCATTGAGAGGCTGGGTGGATCTCTATATTCAAGTTACTATTGGCTGTTACTATTGACTAGTCCACTGCTGGCCCACAACCTCAGAAGCTGTCACGTCATGGAGAGTATCTCACAGGTGGGTTGACCTTAGCATGCCCCAGGAAGAAGCTTTTCCCAATCTTGTGCCTTGTCTGAGTGTACAATGCACTCCTTCACCCCCTTCATGGAGACCAGAAGAGTTAGGGTAATGTGAAGATACCCCACATTAGCAGGTTGAACCATGAAGCTCTGAGACTCCCCCATTAGGTGGTCCTGGTTCTGGGGCTTCTGGAATCTGTGTCAAAGGTTATTTCAACTAGGAAACAAGAAGATGATGCTCTCATTGCACAGCAAAACCCCGAGGGCCAGGCCCGTAATGCAGAGGAACAAAGGGACTTAGGTGTGGTTGGCAGCAAATAGAGCAGGGCCTGCCCATCCCAGATGCCACCCACTTAGACTTGTTAGCTGTCGACCATAACTGGGCCTGGGATCCCCCCAGCCTTTTCCTTTTTAAAGAGATCTTGAATTTCAAGATCTATGAAATGCCCTCCCTTTACCTATTAGCCACTCATATCTTTTGACACCACAGAACTCTATCCATGCACCTGTGGGCCTCCTATCTAAATGCTACAGCGACTGTCATTTGATTGAGAGCTTTGTGTGTAGCAGTGCCCCAACAGGTGTTCTACGTGCTACACTCAATCTTATAGCAACCTTGGAAGAGAGAAGCCATTTTATTTGTTTTTTTTTTAAGAGATGGAGAAACGGCTTACCATGCAGACCAGGCTGACCTCAGGAAATCTTGAGCCTCTCCAGTATCTGGGACTACAAACCATTGTGCCCAGTCCGGCGAGACTGTCAATGGCATTTCACAAAGCAGAAAAACAGACTTAGATTACGAAGTTCGATATACTGGTTAATGTTCTACTTGTCAATCAAAGTGACCTTAGGGCTGGAGAGATGATTCATCTGTTAAAGATTAGGCTCATAACCAAAACATCAAGAGTGACCTTGGAGGCTCTCGTTTTACAAACAGAAACAATTTATGTCTTTACTGGAACAGCTCACAAACAACTTATCAATCTTCAACAAGTTAATATCCAAAGCGCTCTAACCAAACCTTAAGCAATAGCGCACTATCAACACAAGCTGTTAAGACCAAGTCCCAAGGCTGGGTGACTTCTCACAGAAAAGAATCCTCTCACAGTTTCAGAATTCCAAGATCAAGGATTTGGTGACTGTTTCCAGTGAGGACTCTCTGCCTTTCAGATGTCTGCTTTTTGGCAGCATCCTCACCTGGCCTTTCTTCAGTCTGTATAACCTGGAGTCTTTTATATGAATGGAGTCCTACTAGATCAGGGCCCTCCTCTTTCAGCTGTACGTAACCTAGTTTGCTTCCTTAGAGTCACATACCTCCTGTGCTGGTTAGTTTTTTTTGTCAACTTGACACAAACCTGAGTCAGTTGAGAAGAGGGAAACTCAATTGAGAATTTGTCCTGTAAGCAAGTCTTTGGGGTCGATTTTCTTGATTAATGATTGATGTGGGAAGGCCCAGGCCACTGTGGGCAGTGCCATCCCTAGGTAGGTGGTCATGGATTGCATCAGAAGCCAGCTGAGTGAGCCACGAAGAGCAAGCCAGAAAGCTGTGTTCCTCTATGGTCTCTGCTTCAGTTCCTGCCTTGAGTTCCAGCCCTAATTTCCTGTCATGATGGACTATAAGTTGTAAGAAGAAATAAACCCTTTATTCCCCCGAGTTGCTTACGGTCATGGTGTTTAACAGAGCAATAGAGAATAAACCATGATACTCCCAGGTGCAATTACACTGGGAGTTAAGGCTTCAGCATGTGAATTTGGAGAGAAATACAAATATCCAAACCTGAGCAGAGAATAAGAAGTAAGCTAAACAAAATGATAATTCCTGTAGCATCAAAAGGTCTACAGGTGAGTTGGTCAGATAGTTCTCCAGGGTCATCTGAAAAAGGGCATGGAATAACTTCTCTGGTTATTCCCAAGTTTGGGATAAATTCTCTTAATGACAACTCTGGGTATCAATCCCAGGCCTCACCTATGATAAGCTATACTCAGCCCCGAAAGTATAATGACTCATCATTTATTACTCAGGAAAACTGTTTTAGTCACATGACATCAGTTAGCGCTGAAAATTACCAAAGACACAGACAAAATTTATCCATTTATTTCCCTTTTTAACTCCTCCCCCTCCTCTTCCTCCTCCTCCTCTTCTTCATTTTCAAGACAGGGTTTCTCTGTGTAGCCCTGGCTTTTTAAATTCACTCTGTAGATCAGGTTAGTCTCAGACTCAGAGATTCTGCTTACATCTGCCTCCTGAGTGCTGGGATTATAGATGTGAGCCTCCACTGCCCTGCACAATACTCTTCCTCAATCGTGAGATGTCTTTGTCATTCAGAACAAGCTGAAACTTTTGAAATTTTAGCTCTTTTTTCAGTGTGTGTGTGTGTGTGTGTGTGTGTGTGTGTGTGTGTGGTGTGTTTTAAGACAGGGCTTTGGTTTGTAGACCAGGCTGGCCTTAAACTCAGAGATCTGTTTCTTCTGTCACCATATTGCTGGGACTAAAGGCTTGTGTCATGATGCCCAGTGCAGTTAGAACATTCTCACTATTCTTTTTCTGAGGTTTTCGTTTGTTTTCCTGTGCTTAGAATCAAGCCCAAGGCCTTGCTCAAGCTAGGCAAGTGCTCCACCACGGCCCTTGGAGAGTCACTAAGGGTCTCTTCGCAGTCCTTCACTGTTACTCCACACTCCACTCGTACTTGAGTATGAACCACTGCACCAGGCCATGTGCTAGAGCCTTCTACCAGTGCTCTGTGAGCTAGATGCTATCGGTCCCCCTTTTTAATGTGTTCTTTTTTTTTCAAACAATGTTTTGATCATGTTTCCCCCCAACTCCTCCCAGATCCTCTCTAACCCATAACTTCCTGTTCTCTCTCTCTCTCTCTCTCTCTCTCTCTCTCTCTCTCTCTCTCTCTCTCTCTCTCGACAGTCTTAAAAGAAAATCAAAATAGAAAATGACAATAAAACAACAACAACAAAATGCCAAAATGAAAACAACAACAACGAAAAGTTGGTTTTGGGCTGTGGCCAACAACTACTAGGCATGAAGCCTACACTGAAATATACTTGACACACCCACTGACAATCCACTGGCGAAAACAGACTTTTTTCCTTTGTCAGCAGATATCAAATATAGGTAATTTCTTGTTATAGGTGGGACCTGGCTTCTATTCTCCCCTCTCAGTGCTGGAACTCCATCTGGCTTGAACCTGTGCAGGCCCTGTGCAAGCTGCTATGGTCTCTGTGAGTTCATGTGTGTGTCATTAGGCCTGCCGTGCTGGTTCCTTGGAGTCATCCACCACCTTTGGCTCTTACAATCTTTCAGCCTTCTCTTCCACACAGATCCCTGAGCTGTGAGGAACAGGGTTTGACGAAGACATCCCATTTAGGACTCAGTGTTCTCTGAGTCTACACATCATCCAGTTGTGGGTCTCTGTGTTAATTACATCTACTGCAGGAGGAGACTTCTCTGATAAAGATTGATCATGGAATCTGATAGTTGATTCTTTATGGGGTGAATAATTTGTAAACGTTTTTCTCTCATTCTATGGACTGCCACTTTTCATGAATAGTAGTGTCCTTTGTCGAACAGAAGCTTTTTAGCTTTATGAGGTCCCATTTATTGATTGTTGGTCTTAGAGCCTGTGCTATTGGGGTCCTGTTTAGAAAGTCCTCTCATGTGTCAATGAGTTCAAGACTACTTCCCATTTTCTCTTCTATCGGATTCAAGGTGTTTGGTTTTATGCTGAGGCACTTGAACTATGGAGTTGAGTTTTGTGCAGAGTGATAAACAGGAATCTATATTGGTCTCATTTTAAGGACATGAAAGCTGATGTTCACAGCTAACATCTAGTGAACAGGAATGCCAGAAATCAGACTTCAGATTTCTTACTTTAAAACAGATATGCTCTCTATGGCTTGGCTGTTTGGGTGCTAGAAATATTTCACAGGTAGACTGCAAAAGCTATTATCAATTAAACAAAATGTTTGAGCTTTATTGTAAATAACACAGGGAGTCCATGGCCTCACAGTGGCTGGGGTCTGAGGGTCAGGTTATCCACTTGTCATTTCGTCCAACCTCTGCCAACCTGGCACCACTTCTTCAGGCATCTTGACAGCTTTCTGCAGGGGAAATGCTTTCACAGCCAGTGTAATCCTCACACTTGAACTTTTATGCTACAGGAACAAACTTATTCTTTCTTGTCAAAGTATGCTGATTGTGCTAGTTTCTCTTTCTATTAATGAGTTTGTATTGTATCCTAATTATGATTATTTAAAATTCAAGGTGCACAAGTGCAACTTTTCTTGGCATAAAGATTAGCTTCAAAGGAAAGCAGTAAACTCCAGGGCAGGACAGAGCTTTCAGGATAGAAGCTCAACAATAGATGACAGAAGAAAGAAATAGGGGTCAAACTCGGCTCTTTCTTCCTTCCTTCCTTCCTTCTTTTCTTTCTCTCTTTCCTCTTCCTCCTCCTCCGCCTCTTCTTCTTCTTCTTCTTCTTCTTCTTCTTCTTCTTCTTCTTCTTCTTCTTCTTCTTCTTCTTCTTCTTCTTCTTCTTCTTCTTTTTCTTCTTGGACAGAATCTTATGTATCATTATAAAATCAAAGATGGCCTCGAACCTTTGATCCTTCTTCTTCTTCTAAATTCTGGGTTTGCAGGCATGTACCACTAGACCTGCTTTTTTTATGTGGTGCTGGGAATGGAACTCAGTGGTTTATGAAGAACTCAAACTAGGTTAGCATTCCATCAATTAAGTTACATCCTGAGCCCTCAGAATGGCTCCTGACTCAGTTTCCCTCTACTACACAGCAAGAATTTTTTTTTCTATTTATCCAAACATGGCTTAGACAGTCCTGGGAACTTGGAAGCATCCAATGGTTTGCCAATGCCCTCCATGGGGCAGAAGTAGAGGTTTTGCAAGTGGCCATATCACTGGGCTGAAGACAAGTGTGCTTGACCCATGCCCATGCAGTCATGGTCCTTTGAACTATTTGTATTCTTTATTTCATATCCATGGTACTGTTCTACAGTCCTGGATAACTGGGCTTACCTGAGGATATTTAGCATCTCACTTCTCTAAAGGTTTTATTACTTTATTATTTTTCTTACATCATGTTGATGTCACAGAGTGAAATGATTCATTCTGAAAGCGATAGTGGGGCTGGAGAGATGACTCAGCAGTTAAGAGCACTGACAGCTCTTCCAAAGGTCCTGAGTTCAATTTCCAGCAACCACATGGTGGCTCACAACCATCTGTAATGGGATCTTCCGGTGTGTCTGAAGACAGCAACAGCGTACTCACATACATTAAATAAATAAATAAATAAATAAATAAATAAGAAAGCGATAGTGTGTTTTTTGCAGGAGGCAAAGAAAGTCATAATTGGTTTTGATTGATTTTGGTTGATTTAGAATGGGCTCTGTTATCTCTATTTAAACTCAGTGAAATGAAAAATCGTTGTTGCCCTTCTGAATGAAGGCTCTATATTGCTTAAGAGGTGTGATTGTAAAGGGAAAAGTGTAGAGATACAAAACACACAGGCCACAGGCAGGCCATAATGCTGCCCAACTGCTGGGGAGAACTCTGGTCTCCATGATGCAGCCAGCTGCTCAGTTCTTCATCTTTATCTTTATCTTCATCTTCATCTTAGAGATGGGACCGAGAGACTCTTCCTGCTTCCTTACTCTTCTATCCAGAACCTTGCTGCTTACTTGAGTCATGGGGATTCCAAAGTGAAACACTGACAAGACAAGAACAACAACAAAACAAAGACAACACAACCCCTGGCTTTATTAACCCTCTTCCTTCTACTCTTTCTTCCTTCTGCCAAACTCAGACAATGATTCTGGTTTTGTCCAATGTGATTATCTTGCTGATGTCAACATCACCTTCTCTTCCTCTTGGTAACTCTCATGGGCATCCTTGTTGCTTACTGCTCATCAATCTCTGGAAAAAGAAAAAAAAATGGAAATGAAAATTTATAGAAGTCATGAACGCTCACGTTGAGTCCCAGTAGATAATATACCCATGGAAAAGGCCCCTGTGGTAGCAATACCTGATTCTCCTAACCCAGGTTTCACATGAATGTGTTTGGATTCATGTGAAACAGAATGTTCACAAGGCTCCTTTCATCCTTCTGAGAATTTACTTGTAGCAAGTGAGCAAGGCTCTAGGCTTAGGGCTGCCATTGGCAGCATTGGTGGGAGTCATCAAACGGCAAGGGGCTGGGTCTTTGCCACAGTGACACAGATCACAGGACATCTAGACTAAAGGCTGTCCATATGTACTCTGAGATAATTCAGGAGCTCAGTTATTTTTGAGAATTGATTCCAGGACATTGAACAACTTGGATACCTTCTTCAAAATCCCTTAAAGATTCCAAAAAAATAAGACCAGTAAGATGGTTTGGTAGGTAGTCCACTGTCTCCAAGCCCAGTGACCTAAGTTTGATTCCCAGGTGGTGGAAAGAGAGAACCAAGTCACACAAGTTCTCAGGCCTCCATACACATGCTATAGCATGCCATCAGATAACATCTGAAGTCTACAGGAAAGCTTCCCCCATCTTGCTGTAAGTGTGTCTCTGATGTATCTACCAGTGCATTTTAACTTGTCTCAACGTGTGAGTTTCTTTGTTCTATAAAACTATAAAACTTCATAAAACTGCTTCCATATTGGAACATGGAATTTGGAGTGACCTGAATCTGTGTTCCTGAGTCATGCTCACTCAAAATGGTCCAAAAACCTCATTCTTATTCTCATTAAGGTGAGAGGTGTGTGTGTGTGTGTGTGTGTGTGTGTGTGTGTGTGTATGTGTGTGTGTGTGTGTGTATGTGTGTGTGTGTGTGTGTTTGTATTGACAGGTTATATGTCTATCTGCTATCTTAACCATTTTAAAGTATATAGTTTGATGGCATTTAGTATATTTAGAAGCTGTGCAATGACCATGCCACTACTGTCTAGTTCTAGAACATTCTTATCACCTCCACAAGAAATTCTGGGCAGTAACTCATTATTGTTTTCATCTCCCAGAACCTGGCAACAATAATATGCTTTTGGTCTCTATGGATTTGTCTATGCTGGACAAAGACTTATGTACCTATTGTGTATTATTCATGACTGAATTGTTCACTTAGCATGTTTTCAAAGTTAATTTGTCTTGTGTAAAGTGTCAGTATTTTATTCCTTTTTACGAAGGAATATTATTCCACATCATGCATATATTACACTTTTGGTTTCCGTTCTTCTCTAGATTCTCTTGTTACTTCTACAACTCTTGTTACTCTTTATTGTTTGTGTGTGTGAGTGTGTGTGCGTGTGTGTGTGTGTGTGTGTGTACCCATGTCATAAGAGTGAAGGTCAGCTCTACTACCATAGAGAGTATGGTATACTGCCTGCCATACCTGCTGCTGAGCATCAAGTCATGAAGACAATGGACTAAACCTCTGAAACCATAATCAAGCTCTCAATTAAATTCTTTTACAAGAGTTGTCTTGAGTGGAGCAGCTGGGACGGAAGTCTTCCCGCCATTTGCACCAGAGAGCCAGGCAGCTCCACAGCCTTCTCTGCACAGCCCACCAGGAGAGAGTGATCTCCCAGCAGTGCTTTCACTTCTGAGCATAGAGGTGAGATCTCCACCTTCTCTCAGGAGGGGATCAGCTAGAAGCGCACAGGGCATACGATCAGTGGAGCAGCTGGGACAGAAATCTTCTTGCTGTCATTTGCACCAGGGAGCCAGGCAGCTCCACAGCCTTCTGTGCACAAACCCTGCCAGAAGAGAGTTGGTCTCTTAGGAGTACAGATACAGGCTTACAGGCCAACAGGAGGGACAAGCTCCAGCCAGAGACAGCAAGACCAACTAACACTAGAGATAACCAGATGGCAAAAGGCAAGCACAAGAACCCTACCAACAGAAACCAAGGCTACATCAGAACCCAGTTCTCCCACCAGAGCAAGTCCCGGACACTCCAACACGTTAGAAAAGCAAGAGTCGGATTTAAAATCTTATCTCATAATGCTGATAGAGGGCTTCAAGAAAGACTTAAATAACTTCCTTAAAGAAATACAGGAGAACATGGGTCAATAGGTAAAAGCCCTTAAAGAGGAAACACAAAAATCCCTTAATGAATTACAGGAAAACATAAACAATCAAGTGAAGGAACTGAAAAAAACCATCCAGGATCTAAAAGTGGAAGTAGAAACAATAAAGAAATCACAAAGTAAGACATCTCTCGATATAGAAAACCTTGGAAAGAATTCAGGAGTCATAGATGCAAGCATCAACAACAGAATACAAGAGATAGAAGAAAGAATCTCAGGTGCTGAAGATACCATAGAAAACATTGACTCAACAGTCAAAGAAAATGCAAAATGCATAAAGCTTGTAACCCAGAACATCCAGGAAATCCAGGACACAATGAGAAGACCAAACCTAAGGATTATAGGTATAGAAGAGAGTGAAGATTTCCAACTTAAAGGGCCAGTAAATATCTTCAACAAAATTATAAAAGAAAATTTCCTTAACCTAAAGAAAGAGATGCCCATGAACATACAAGAAGCCTACAGAACTCCAAACAGACTGGACCAGAACAGAAAGTCCTCCTGGCACATAATAATCAAAACACCAAATGTACTAAACAAAGAAAGAATATTAAAAGCAATAAGGGGGAAAGGGCAAGTAACTTATAAAGACAGACTTATCAGAATTACACCAGACTTCTCACCAGAGACAATGAAAGCTAGAAGATCCTGGGTAGATCTTATACAGACCCTAAGAGAACACAAATGCCAGCCCAGACTACTATACCCAGCAAAACTCTCAATCACCATAGATGGAGAAGCCAAGATATACCATGATAAAAACAAATTTACACAATATCTTCCCACAAATCCAGTCCTACGAAGGATAATAGATGAAAAACGCCAACACAAGGAGGGAAACTACACCCTAGAAAAAGCAAGAAAGTAATCTTCTTCCAACAAACCCAAGAGAAAATATCCACACAAACATAAAAATAACACCAAAAATAACAAGAAGCAACAATCATTATTCCTTAATATCTCTTAACACCAATGGACTCAATTCACCAATAAAAAGACATAAAATAAAAGAAATATTTTTCATGTAAATCTTCAATTCTATCAGAAAATGTTTGTAATTCTTCTTTCAATTAATTTAGTAATGTTTTTATGTCTACCATTTTATCTGCATTATTTTTCATGATAATCTTCAATTTTAACATGTTTTTCTATATATTTCTTCTATGTTATCAGAAATGTTTTCCATGTAAATCTCTGATTTTATCACAAAATGTTTTTACTTCTTTTTTCAATAAAACATGCTTTTTAAAAAAAAAAAGAGTGGAGATCAAAGAACAAACCCATGGATGTAGGTTTCCTTCTACCACATGAATTCTGGGATCTGATTCAGTTTGTCAGGCTTAGTGATCCAGGACATTGAACAACTTAGATACATTCTTCAAAATCCCTTAAAGATTCCAAAAAAATAAGGCCTTTACCCACTGCACCATCCTACCAGTCATGTTTTCGTATGTTGGCCATTGTGAATGGAGTGACTATTGACAAGTGAACAGGTTCTGTTATTGACTGTTCTGGAAGTCAAGCTTCCAGACCTTGCCCATGCCAGACAACTATTCAACCACTGAATTCATTCTTGTTTGATTATCTATTCTTTTGGCTACATTCCTGGGAATAGCACTGTTATAGAATTGCTAATACATATTGCATCTCCATATTTTTCTTATATTGGAGAAAAGCGTACATATTTACTATCTCATAATATTATATAACAATTAGGAATTATTGTTAATTTTGTTGACACTGATAATGATGGTGTCACACACCTGGTGGTCCTTACGTCTTATTGAGAGATCTGTTCAATTACTAAAATAATAATAATAATAATTAAAATGGTTGGAAATTCAGTGAAGTTAGAAGTTTTCTTCACAGAATTTTCACTCAGGTTCCACCAACTAAGCAGGCAGCAATCTTGTCCTTTCTCCGTTGGAAATAGGCTCCAGTCAGCAATTCTTTGTGACTGCCACCTGGAAGAAAACTCCACTGTCTCTGAAGCACTGGTCATGTCAGCATCCACAATGGCAGCTAAAGAAATGAGACTTCTGTGGAGCACACATTGGCAATTGTATGCACTTGCTCACACTGCCCTGGTTCTGATAATCCAGGAAACAGCAGACCAGCCGGTCAGTTACCCCCAGGAGCCAATGGACGGTCTCCTGGTTGACTTTGGCCTTGCCTTATAGTTAGGTATGAAGTTTACCAACGGGCTTTGGATCAGCGCAGAGACATCGGCCACTTTGCACAGCTGACTATATTTTGCCATTTGACTTTTGGAAGACATTTTCTTTTTGCCTGAGGGAAGTTTAAGGGGAAAGTTATCTTAGAATGAAGAGAGATGGCCTTTGGGACCATCTCTTTGGGCTTCCTGATCAAATTCCATCATTTAAGGCAGCAGCCTGTTGACCTTTGTTAACCTATCTACTACCCAGTGATAAAAGACTAAGGACCATGGAGAGGGCCCAGTAGATGAAACCACTGTGTACTCAAGCCTAATGACTAGAGTTTGATCCCGGGAACTCCTGAACAAGCCCCATGTAGTAGCACAGCTGTCACCACAGCTCTCCTAACCTGAGATGGGAGGTAGAGATGAGAAAATCGTCAGGAAGCTATGGGACATCTAGCCTGGAGAATGAAGAAGAGACCCCGCCCCAACATGGAGGCAGGCAGAACCAATTCCTGAAAGTTGTCTTCTAACCTTCACATAAGTCCACACTTATACATACACACACACACACACACACACACACACACACACACACACAAATAAACAAACAATAAATCTTAACAAGTTTAGTACCTTGGTAACCACAATCTTACTAAGAAGCATTTATGTATGTATATGTATATGTATATATATGTATGTGTGTGTGTGTGTGTGTGTATTACTGTGTCCCGTACTCACAAATGGAAAGGAGTTTCTCTAGATTTCTGATGATAGATAGATAGATAGATAGATAGATAGATAGATAGATAGATAGATAGATAGATAGATAGACGGATGGATGGATGGATGGATGGATGGATGGATGGATGGATAGATAGATAGATAGATAGATAGACAGACAGACAGACTAGACAGATAGACAAGGTAAGGATCAGCTCCAAACATGTTTGTTTGTATATGTATGTTTGCTAGTGTTTTTGTGTATATCCATGTATGTATAGTGATACCTCCGATCAAACCCAGCACCTCACACATGCTAGGCATGTGCTCCATCACTGAGCTACATCCTCAGCCCATTTTCCACACTTTCTATGGGAATCATGCTTTATTATTGAATCCCACTCTGAAGATAAAGTTGTTGCAAATGAGACCAAAAAGAAAAATAATTCAAGGCATTCTCTTGTAGCTCATGCTAGCCTGAAACCTGCTAAGTAGCCGAGGTTGACTTTAAATCTGATCCTCCCTGCTTTTCCTCTCCAGCGCTGGGATTATTGGCTTGGGTCATCATGCCTCCATAGTACGGTGAACTCAGGGCTTTGTATATCTGAGGTAAGCACTCTACCAACTGAGCTACATCCCTAGACTTAATGATGCAGTTTCAATGCTGATAGCTGATTTGAGTCTTGCCCTTTCTCATCTCCCATCTGCTTATCAAATTAGGCCTTACTTGGCTTTCACTCTCTCAACACTTGTTTTTAAAGATTCCCCGGGGAGTCCAGTTTTTGCATATACAGCATTGTGTTCTATTCATGGTCTTTTCTCTCTGAGGTGCTATGTTCAGTCCCCACTATACCATGGCTATCCCTAGAGAGTCTACTGGTACTCTCTCTATGGGCAGAATGCAAGGGCTATGTATAAAAAAGGCCAGCCCTTCTTCAATAGCAACAAAAACAACAGAAAGCCCACATACACATGGAAGTTAAACAATGTTCTACTCAATGATAACTTGGTCAAAGAAGAAATAAAGAAAGAAATTAAAGGTCTTTTTAGAATTTAATGAAAATGAAGGCACAACATACCCACACTTACGGCACACAATGAAAGCAGGGCTAAGAGGAAAACTCATAGCTCTGGTTGCCTCCAAAAAGAAACTGGAGAGAGCATACACTAGCAGCTTAACAGCACACCTGAAAGCTCTAGGACAGAAAGAAGT
The DNA here is from genome assembly GCA_036184795.1 of Tokudaia tokunoshimensis. Classification (NCBI taxonomy): domain Eukaryota; kingdom Metazoa; phylum Chordata; class Mammalia; order Rodentia; family Muridae; genus Tokudaia; species Tokudaia tokunoshimensis. The sequence continues at coordinate 156,641,624 of BTHU01000001.1, read as the reverse complement.
AAATACACCCAAGAGGAGTAGAAGGCAGGAAATAATCAAACTCAGGGATGAAATCAACCAAATAGAAAGAAAAAGAACTATACAAAGAATCAATAAAACCAGGAGCTGGTTCTTTGAGAAAAATCAACAAGATAGATAAACCCTTAGCCAGACTAACCAGAGGACATAGAGACAGTATCCAAATTAACAAAATCAGAAATGAAAAGGGAGTTATAACAACAGAAACTGAGGAAATTAAAAAAAATCATCAGATCCTACTACAAAAGCCTATATTCAAGAAAACTGGAAAATCTGGATGAAATGGACAATATTTTAGGCAGATACCAAATGCCAAAGTTAAATCATGATCAGATAAACAATCTAAATAGTCCCATAACCCCTAAAGAAATAGAAGCAGTCATTAATAGTCTCCCAACCAAAAAAAGCCCAGGACCAGATGGGTTTAGTGCAGAATTCTATCAGACCTTCAAAGAAGACCTAATACCAATACTCTTTAAACTATTCCAAAAAATAGAAACAGAAGGAACACTACCCAATTCTTTCTATGAAGTCACAGTTATGCTGTGTATTCTCCCTTGGAGATGAACCAGTTTCTGTCTAATCAGGAACCTGTCACAATTTCCTTCCATAGAGGACTTTTTTTTTTCATACAGGACTTCATAAAAGATTTTTTTCTACTTTTATCATGTTTAATGTTCCAGATAGATTTTGAAAACTGGTTGAGTGCATATTACTTTTAGCTTCAGAAGATATCATGTACATTTAAAAGGCAGTGAACTATTATAAATTATTTTGATGACTTAAAAAATGCCAATACTGAGTTGTATATTTTAAAATAAATCTTATTAGTTTAATAAAAAAAGAAAAAATAAAAAGGCCAGCCTTCTCTCTGTTCAGTGTGACATTTTGTCCCCCTGGTCCTGTATTTGACAGAGTCTCAAAAAGCCTCTTACAAACATGTCTGTCCCTGATGCAAAGATGGTAGCTTCATTCCTCCCTTCTCTCCTCCTTCTCCAAGCATTCTGAGAAAGAAGTGTCCTTCCTCCAGGAGTCCAAGTGAGGTTTGTGCATCAACTCATGGAAACAGCCTGGGGTGAGGAGGCCAGAGAGGCCCAGCTGTTTCTTAGTCCCAGCTCATCCTGGACAGCGGCTCTCATAAACACCACCTCAGTTTGACAGATGCTATTGGCCTTTCATAGACAGTGAAGAAGTATTGCAATGTGAGATGTTCCGTGTTAAAAGGAGCAGACCAGAACTCTCCAGAAGCAGCTAATGTCTGAGTATTCAGACAGAGGTTTCGTTATCTTCCAGGGGGCAAGGAGCATAGCCAGCATGCCTGGCCACCTACAAATTCACTTCCTTTGCGACTCCTTTCTCCAGCTCATTGTTTAAGATTCTCCCTGCTGATCCCCTATCTTGAGTAGCCATGGTCTTTTATGGCCCTTGATAGGAAACCAGGCGCCTCCTCCTCCCAGTATGTAAAACTTTCAGACTATTTACTGTGACAGCAAGATGCCAAAAGACTGAGCTGTCAGGAACAGCCTGGGTCTGGCCTCCTTGCTTTGTTTACCCCCAGAAGGCAGGAAGAAACAAGGTTCTGGGAAACAGGAGTGTGAAAAGCCTTCTATTCTGCTATGTTAGGTGGGGTTGGTGATTTAGATAAACCTGGGCCACAGAGCTACTGTCTTCCAAGCTCTGTGGCTACATCACACCATGACTCCAAGCTTGCTGCCATCGCAAGGGTTCTGGGGGAAATTTTCCTAAGGATCCTAGCTTAATGTTTTCATCTTAACCCATTCTTTTCTTTGTATGTCCACCTGATGCTGGAGACTGAACCCAGACCAGTCTTGAACTCATTATGGTTTCCCTCAGCCTCCCCAGTGATGAGATTACAGGTGTAGGACACAGTACCCACCTCTTCAAGCCTAAAAAAGAACGGCATTCTGACCTGTGCTGCAGTATGGATGACTCTTAAGGTTCTTATGCAAAAGTGTCATCTGTTGCTGTCCTCACCAGCCATCCTGTCCCTGATCCTCCTCACAGACTCTTCTGTGTGAAATTCATCTTCTTTCAGCCCCAGGACTGTTTTTCCCTGCACCCTTCTCAAGCCACAAGGCTGTCTTCAGAGTCAGATACGATTCCACTTTGGTTACCAATCTTTTGCCCATACATGTACACCCCAGTCAACCAATAATCAAGAATAGGACTTTGGAGTTAGCTTGACTCTGGGTACTGATCGTGACCTTGGCACAACCCAAAGTTGTATGTTCTCAGTGGCGAGACATCTCTCAACACTCCCTAAATCGTCTCATTATAATTGTAACAATTGGTTTGGATCATAAGCATATCTAGTTATTTAGCCCAGAACAGTAGAAATGTAATAAGCAACAACTCATACTCATGTGTTTATAAAAAGAGAAAAAGAAAGAATATGTTCTATGAGGTATGGTCAGGTATGGTGGAAGGGGGTACCTCAGTGGGCCATGTTAAGGCATCCCTTTCCCCTGAGTGACCAGCTACACAACAGTAAAAAAAATAGAATAGAGTTTATTCAGGTCATGGGGAGGGGAGTTTAGAGAGTAGTAGAGGCAGAGAAAGGCAGAGAGAGGGAGAGAGTAGAGAAGTAGCCATGAACACATGGAGAGAGGGGGAAGGGAATGGGGAAAGGAGTGGGGAAGGGAAGAGCCCAAGAGAACAAGAGAGAGAGGAGGGAGCAAGCAGCCCCTTTTACAGAGAGTTAGGCCTACCTGGCTGTTGCCAGGTAACTGTGAGGTAGAGTTTAGACAGAATGCTAAGACATACTGCTACTGGTCTTAGACAATAAATACTTTCGAACCATGGGTAGAGAATTTGTATCTCCACAGATCTCTAGACATGGTGGATGAAGTTGAGAGATACAACTGTTTTGCCGAAGCAGTGTGAGATTAGGGGCTGGAAGATCCCTAAGCATCCTGCTCAGGGCTCTGCCTCTCTGAGTAAGAGACTTAGTTTTCTTTTTTTTTTTTTTAATTTAATTTTATTTTATTTTTTTAATTTACATTCCAAATCACTTCCCCTTTCCCGTTTCCTCCCTCCCCGAAAGTCCCATAAGCCCCCTTCCCTCCCTCTTTTCTCCGTTCAACCCCCTCTCATTACTCTGTCCTGGCGTTCCCCTACATCCAGTCTTTCCAGGACCAGGGGTCTCTCCTTCCATCTTTTTAGAAATCTATTGATATGCTGATTGTGTCTAGGGTATTCTGAGATTCTGGGTCAATATCCCCTTATCAGTGACTTCATACCATGTGTGATCTTTTGTGATTGGGTTACCTCACTAAGGATGATATCATCCTTAGTGAGGTAACCCAATCACAAAAGAGACTTAGTTTTCTAATCTCTGAGTTACCACCTGGGGAATGAAAAGAGAACGTGAATGCTTCCTACCACCCAGCAAACCTTCCCTGCCAGATCCAATTAACACCTGAGAAGCTCTCAGTTCTGTCTGGGTCTCCCTCAGGCTGGGGCTCAGTCTCTTTAACAGTAGATCTCTGATACAAAAAGTTGACCCAGGATCTGCCCAGTGGGGCAAGGACAGGCACTTCTTTAATCTCTAAGAACCACACCCCTACACCCCTACATGCCTCCACACCCCCACAACCATACTCCCAACAAGAACCTGAAACCCTAGCTATGAAGGTCATTTCCAGACTCCTAACTCGCACTAGACTCCCAAGGCCCCAGGAACAACCCCTGCAGGAACCCGGGCTCATTTGGCCTCCATTTATCTAGACTGCCTGATGGGCTCTTTGTACTGGGGAGTTGGAGCTACTTCAAGAGGCCCCGGGCCCAGCTCTGCACCTGAGCCATCCTGTGACCCAAGTCCCCCTCCCACCAGGCAACTATCACCTGAACTCTTCTGCTCCTACAAGTACTGCTATGTGTTTGTCCCATGAATGCTCTCCATTTTTTTTCCAGCTTGTACTGAGCTTGCAAAAATGATAGTACTGATAACGGATGAAGATAATTAGCTTTTCCTGGTCAAGGGCCTGTGCTATGTACGCTAAGCATCCAGTTGCCTCTTGTCAGTTAACTCTATAAAGTGTTAGTCTTGTTGCTGCAGTCGTTGTTACTCCAGCAATGAAAGATGGAGAAGGAGGTGCGCCAGGATTTGAGTAGTATTATGGTTTAAATGTGAAAGGTCTCCCACAGGCTAGTGCATTCAATTCTTGGATCCCAGCAGAGGGCGCTTTGGAGAAGCTTTGGAAACTTTAGAAGGTAGGACCTAGTTGGAGGAGGTGGGTAAACAAGATGGACCATTGTGTAGGTGATGCCTGGCTCTCACTCTTTTCCTCACTGTCTGCTTCCTGCCCACTGTGTAGTTAACTGCCTCCTTTTCCACGTGCTCCACAAACCACCATGGCACCCTTCCTCATCGTGAGGCTACAATAACAACACCAAGGACCAGGGTCTGAAATCTCTGAAACCCTGAGCAAAAATAAATAATACTTTCCTTGCATAAATGTGTTCAACGGTGTTTTTCTCACAGCTACGTAAGAGTAGCTAATACACATACTCAGTAAAGCAGCATCAGAACCCCAAGAATTCTGTTCTGGAAGACACCTCTGAACCCTCCCTATTCCACGCCACTTCTTAAATGGGCGTAAATAATCCACAGGGAACGTGGGAATTGGACATATCATAAAAGCGACAGGAGCCAGGATGTAGTGGTGCACACCTTTAATTCCAGCACTCGGAGGCAGAGGTAGTCCGAACTCTGTGAGTTCAAGGCCAGCCCGGTCTACAGAGTGAGTTCCAGGACATCAAGGGCACAGAGAAACCTTGTCTCAACACCCAGAAAAGCAATGTGAAATAAAACCATAAAGCCCTCCCTTGATCATATTCACCCTACTTCAAAGAACACAACCCAGCAAAAAGCACAGGCTTTCTCAGCCTCAGTTTCTCCATCTTTTTCTCTTTTTTGAGACAGAATCTTATGTAGCCTAGGCTGGCCTCAAATTAGCTATGTAACTATGGATGACCTACTTCCTGAGTGCTGAACTTCTGACCTACTTCCTGAGGACTGCCATTGGAGGCATATACCACCTTGCTAAGTTTATTCAGCACTGGGGACCTTGGTCTTTGCATATACTAGGCAAGTGCTTCACCAGCTGAGGTACATCCCCAGCCTCTCATGTTCCTCGTTTGTGACAGAAATAACCTTGCAGGTTTATTGTCAGGGTTAAGTACAATAAGAAGACAATGTGCTTGACCCAGTTAAGTATGTTATAAACCATAGCTGCCTCTCTCACTCTTAAATTAGAACCTATTGGTCTTGGCAATAACAGTAAGGAATTTGATCTTGCAGTGAATGACGCAGATTCCCATATGATTTAATACTGATGTCTGTGCAGAAAGCTGATGACAGAAGGACGGAGGAGAGTATCAGCCTGTGCTGGCTTGGTCTGGTGGTCACTCTTGGGTGCTGTGGAATTGGATGGGTCAGACGCTGGGTACCATGAAATGAATATGTGGTGATTTGAATGAGAATGGCCCCCATCCACTCATATATCTGAATACTTGGTTCCCAGCTGATGGAACTGGTTGGGAAGGATTAGGAGGTGTGGCCCTGTAAGAGGAGGTGTGTCACTGTGGATGGACTTGGAAGTGCCATTCCCAGTAGCTAACTCATTGCCTCCTACTTTTGGATTAATACGCAAACTTTCATCTGTTTCTGCTACCATGCCTTAGTTCAGGCATCATGGATTCTGTACTGGCTAGTCTATGTCAATTTGACACACACCTAGAGCTATCTGAAAGGAAGGAACCGTAGTTAAGAAAATGCCTCCATAGGATCCATCTGTAAGGTGTTTTCTTAATTAGTTATTGATGGGGGAGGGCCCAGCACACTGTGTTTGGTTCTATTCCTGGGCTGGTAGTCCTGAGTTCTATTAGAAAGCAGACTGAGCAAGCTATCTATGAAGAGCAAGCCAGTAAGCAGCACCCCTCCATGGCCTCTACACCTGTTCCTATCTCCAGGTTCCTGCCCTGCTTGTGTTTCTGTCCTGATTTCCTTTGATGATGAACAGAGACACAGAAGTGTAAGCCAAATAAATCCTTTCCCTCCCAACTTGCTTTTTGGTTTTTCGTCACAGCACAGAAACCCTCACTAAGACAGACTCCACCCCTCTGAAACGGTAACCCCAATTCAATGCCTTCTTTTATAAATTGCCTTGGTCATGGTGTTTCATCTTGGCCTCCTAACATGTTGTTTTTCCAATTATTCATGTTCATACACACAGGTTTGAGGATGATATGATAATCTTTTGGCAGACATATGCTCTCTGCCAAAAGATGTGGGTACAGGGAAGGAAGGTGGAAGGGATGCTGAGGTCCCTGGGAAACTAAAACAGAGCAAGGTCTCAGTGTGTGACCTGGATCGATCTGTGCAGCAATGTGACATCTTCAGGCGGCTCTGCTTTTATCTAGGTCTCCACACCCACATAGTGCCCATGAAACCATCAGCACTACCAGTGCAGAGTCAAGCCTCCCCAGTACCCCACCACACCCAGCTCCACATTCTACATGTCAAGGACAGCTAGCCCTTTCAGTGGATAGCTCGGGCTGCTCTCTCCCTCACCTCATGATGAATAATGATCGATTTCAGGAGGCCCAGATATCCCTGAAGAGTAAAGATGCATCGCACACAGCTTGCCACAGACCATTTTTAAAGCCAACTTTAGCATCTTAGCACTTAGGAGGCTGACACAGGATTGTCAGTTTGGACCAGCCTGAGCTACATCGTGAGATCATATCCTAAACAAGCAAGCAAGCAAACATACATTCTGTAGAACAGACTCCATAGTGTATATCTTTTCAAGTCTATCTGTCTGTCTGTCTGTCTGTCTGTCTATCTATCTATCTATTGGTGAACAAGACATGTCTGGTCTGTGTAGAGGTCAGAGGACAGCTTTGTTGAGTCTGTTATCTTCTATGTGAGATCCAGTGATCAAATTCAAAGTAGGCAGGCTTACAGGGCAAGTGCCTTTACCCACTGAACCATCTCATCAGCCCCACATACTAGTTTGGGTTAGTTTGCTCTAGATTTGTCTTTTTAACAAACTGAACATTTCCAGTTCCAAACTAGGACATTAAGTTCCAGACTCCACACCGAAGGTGGCCCATACCTCCCACACTGCATGAGCCCCCACCTGGTGCCCTCCATCACACCCGATTCCCTATTCATTTCTCTGCTGCCTTTTCACATCTAACCTGATTAGCATGTATGCCTCACACTGAGCTGAGCATTTTAGGAATGAGACCTAGAAATGAGACATTTCCAGGGGGAAGAAACAAACCCCAAACACTCTGTAATTATACTTTTTTTTTTAACAAGGGGGAATACACACATACACATACACACACACACACACACACACACACACACACACACACACACACACACACACGGTATAAAAGAGTCCTTTCATCTCAACTCTATAAATGTTTAAAATAGGATTGGTGATAATTAATGTTTCTATAAGTATATGCTTAAGCAGTTGCTACAATCAGCCTTTGTGTGCTCAAGTTGGCAGCCTGGACCACAGCATTTCAAAAGGGAATGTTCGGGGGTCATTTCGCATTGCCTCACTCCTGGCAATCCGTGAGCTGCTATAATTCAGCCAAAGAACATAGAGGGTTTCCCAGTCAAGTTCCATCCTGATTTTGATTATTGTTTATCTCCAGTCCCTGTCTGAATAGTCGTAGTAAAATAGAGGAAGTTTTAGTCCTGAATCCGAGGTCAGCTTGTAATGAACCATGGTTTCAATTGCAGGAACAGCTGCTCTTTTATAAGCAGGGCGAGTTCACCTACAGTTCAAGGGAACACAGAACTAACTTAAAGAACAAGACCGCCTCTATTCGTTTCTTTATTTTTTTTAATATATTTTTTTGAAACATTTTGACATTGGAGTGGCTACAGAATGTGGATTATTGACTAGACTCAACAGGAAAAAAATCCAATAAAGTAAAAAATAAGAGAGAGAAAGAAATACAGTATTCCTTGACTCACCTTCCACCCCAAACATTATATAAAAGTTTAATTTGTTTAGGGAAAGCTCAAATAATAGACCCCACTTTCTTTTTAAAGGCATGTTGGATATTTTCATATCTTTTTTTTTTTGTAAAACAAATAACCTCAGAAGTGTCCAAAAAAATAAGGCTTAAAAAAATTGAAAATAGTACAGGTCAGAATAGGAATGAGCTTAAGTTAAAAGATTCTGTCTTCTCCTAATTGCAAGTTGGACAGAAAATATAGTAGGCTTGCATTTTGTACAAATATATCTAGAACTCAGTCAATGGTAGAATGGTAGCAGGGACCATTCCTTCATATCTGGATCTGGGGTAGCAGGGACCATTCCTTTACACCTGGATGTGAAGGAGTCTTGGTGCATACACAGTCCAGCCTAGACCTACAGAGGAAATTATTCCCACAGCCCAGAGACCTAGTCACATAGCCTAGTGACCAAATATGTCTCCTGTCAAGTAGAACTTTCCAAATCTGGGTCTTTTCATTGTTTACCTTATCTTTTCAACTGTCTACTCTTCTTCTCTGCATGGTGTTGTTTTGAGACAAGTTTTTACAAAGCCTGGGCTGGTCTGAACCTGGTTATATAAGGGAATATGACCTTGAACTTAGGATCTTCTTGCCTCTGTTTTCCAAGTGCTGAGACCACAGACTGGGACCTCCACATTCTCAGGCTTTATCTTTTAAAACTGAATGTCTGTGCTCCTCTGGCCCTAGCTACTTCATTTCAAGAAATGTATTCAACAACTAAAACTGTCCATATGCAAGGTGGCATTATACACAAATATCTGAACTGCAGTCCCCAATATAAACAATCTATCCAAAAGGCCAGTTAAAGAGCCCAAGGCACCCCTGTCCTCTGACAGCAAAATATCACACATAGTGCACGTGACTGTGTGCCAGGCCCTGTTCTAAATGTTTTCAGTGTCCAAATGTACTTGGTATTTGTGTCTAGAATACTATTCTACATATACGTGATGAAGGGACTTGTTATAGAGCTTGCTGAGCAAACATCGACCTGTGTGGCAGGTTATGCCAGGACGAAACAACGCTGGCTTGGGGGAGAGAATGATGGAAGGCGCTACTATGGTTCAGGTAGAATTATTGTCTCCTCAATATGAATGGAGTAAACAGGTGAGCTGTGGGGTTGACCAAGGCAGACTGACTCTAGACCAGACATTCTTCCTCAACAGTAAGAGTCCTGGCCATCAACATGGCAGAGGCTACTCTGCCCAGCTTTTGAAAGCTCTACAAAGCCTATGAGAAGCAAGCAGTGGGAATGGTGGACTGCAGAGAATGCAGCCACTTTTAGAAATGTACACTTTTTGTGTGTGTTCGTGGAACACACCGACACTCCTGAAGATCATGATGAAAACTAAGAACAGTCACTGGGCAAGCTTGAAGGAGACTCGCTTTTCTATTCCTTCCTCATGTTGCAATAGAATTTTATTTTGGACTACTTAACAGCATCACATGTTACACCTATATGTGTTTACACATGCAACATATGTGTGAGTTATGTGGTATACTCATAAAAAAAAATCAAGAAGACCAGCGTCTTCTCCTAATGCATGTGTAGGGTAGATGCCCTATCTGCCACCTCTCCTCATCTTGTCTCATCTTTGCATGTGGCCTGTCCCCACAATAATCTTGTCACTATCCCCTTTCTGTATTTCCTGTCCAAGAGTCTCTTGCTATTCTTTAGAAATTTACTGAGATATAAACCAGCTGTATAATCTTCCCATTTGAAATGCATAGTTCAATGGTCTTTAGAATGTTTGTACAGTTGTATAATTGTTACCACAATCAAATTTAGACCCTTTCATCCCCATTCCAAGAAATGCTATGCCCAACAGTAATTACCTTTATATCCTCCCAATCAGTCTTCCACCCATCAAGACAGCCATGAACTTATTTTTCTCTTTCTTAATCAGAAATCCCATGTGCTAGGTGTGTTCAGCCTCTTGACATTGTGAAATAAAATTGTCATCTACAAAGTTTACACTTGAGAATGTTACATATGATTAATCTGACACATAACCCCAACTGCCGAAATACCTCACAATATTTTGAGTAACTTTCTGGCTTTGTGTTGGGCTCCATTTATAGCTATCTTCAGTAGAATGTTGGCAATATAGGTAATGATAGTTCATGGTCCTTTGTCACTAGCTAGTTTGTTTCATGTCAAGTGTAATGTTTTGAACATTCATCTACATTGTAGTATGCTCCATTTGTGACTAGATCATACTTTATTAATCCATCCAACAATTAAAAAGTAGTTTTTAATTTGGGGCTATTACTATTACAGGGAGCCTACCAGAGACAACTACCTAGCCAGCTAGAACTACACTGAGGACTTCAGGGACCAAAGTGTAGTCCCAAGCATTTAGAGCAAAACACTTTGAAAGACAGGCCACATCTGTTATTTAACTCAGCAGCCACACAGGTTTTGCACAAGACAGCAGTTTAACAGTAGCTAAGATAAGCTGTTAGTTGGAGGGGGAGTTTCCAAACAAGCAGTCAGTTTTAATAGAAGCTAAGACAAGTTAGCTGGGGCATCTTGACCTTAGGACCTAGAATAGAATTTGGTAATATTCCATGGGATTCTCCATCAAGGAGATCAAATCTAATTAAACCAGAAATGGCTTCAGCAAGAATACAAGATGGAAGAAACTTTGCACTGCCTTGTTCAGTCACATTACAAATAACATTACTTCTTATTGTCTTTTAAACATAATTTTTATTATATCAACATCCTTATGTAATATATTGCTTCATCTGGCTTGATTTTGGATAAATAAAAACTGTCATCCAGGCTTTGTGGCATACATCTGTAATGTATCATTGTTGTGTTAGCAATGTAATCATTGTTGTGTTAAGAAATACAGTTCTGAATGGGAAAGCCACTCAGGTGGAGTCAGGAGGTTCAAGATCATCCTTTGCTACCTGGTGGGTTTGAGACCAGACTGGGTTATAGGAAACCCTATCTCAAAAAGCAGAATAAACCTAACCTATATGATGGGGTGATGATGTAGTTTAGTGGCAGAGGGCTTGCCCCATGTGTTCAGGCCCTGAGTTTGACATCTAAAACTGCAAACAAAGAGAAAACTGTATAGGTTATCTGTAGGTTGCTCTAATTTATCTCTTAGCAACCCTGTTTCCATGTTGCCTGTGTCTAGTGTTTTCATTCTCATCACTATATACCATTATATTCTACACAAATACTATAATTTACTTACCTATTCTCCCACTAGAAGACATCTGGTGCTTACTGCTTTTCCCAGAGCATTCTAGTGCACATATGATACAGACACAGAAGAATTTCTCTGGGTTATTAGCCTAGAGATGGCTGAGTTGTGGAATATATTGCATTCAAATGTGCCTATTTTACTAGCCATTTAGAAATGCATCATGAACCCTGTCTTATGTAATGATAACGCCTGTTAAATTTTGTATCGTGTGTTTTATATTTTTTTTAAAAAAGCAATAAATGGCATCTACTTCCCTAAATCTGACCAATGGCCTTCACTGGATTTTTGATGCTGCGTGAAGCAGGCAGAAATACTGCACTCTGACATGAGTTTGAAGGCAGTTAGCTTACTTACCCAATGCCCTTCAAGAAGATGAAATAGAGAGAGAATTTGGCTTGGGTGTATTTCCCTCCCTTAATCAGATGTGGAGCTGAACTTCCTTCAGGAGGTGAGAGGACTGATGGGTAACAGTGCTTCTGTGGACAGCATGCCCGGACATCTAAGGTGAAACACCAAGAGGTCTTTCTTATCTGCAGACTTTCTCAGAAGTGACCCTGCAGCAGCCCACACTGTGGACTTCTGAGAGAGGTCACAACTTCAACGAGTACTTTTTAAGAAATGTGAAGGCCAAGTTGTCTCAAGAGAAGATGAGGACTTGGGCTCCAGTTTGTATCTTTGTTCACTGTTGCTTCCTTGAATCTGTTTTCCTCCTACTACTCCATGTTCTTACTATGAGAAAAATGTCTCAAAATGGTTTTTATTAGTCACTTAGAATTGCAGTGTGTCTGTTAATCCAAGTCTTGCCTTTCCCAGAGGTTTCAGCCCTCAACTCCAGAATAAAGCTTGGAGCCCAGATTAAAGAGGATTCTACAAAGAAGAGGTAACCTCAAAGGAAGCAATAAGAATGTTTTCCTTCCCTTTTGATTTTTGTTCATTGTTGTGTCAAGAACTACAGATCTGAATGGCCAAAGCCAAGGGAAATACTACCAGATGATGTGTTTTGTTGAAGACCAAGGGCAAATATTCTGAAGGCTGCAGTTGGTTGAGTAATAGCTAAGATCTCAGCTTGACAGATGACATCATGTTTAACCCTTCACACAACTCTAACAAGTGGATATCTTCTCTGCCTTTCCAGAAATGGAGTCTAAGTCCTATCTGACCCTCAGCTATATAAACTCTGACTGACCCAGAATTAGCAGTCAGCTTGGCTCTGCATCCCCCAGGGTTTGTGTAGGTCTTGATCACCAGCTCTTCAAAGCCTGCTGTCTGTCACCTTCCCTCAAGGGACACACTACAGTCCTCCTGTCATCTCTCCTCTTTTTCTTGGATCACTTGGGTTTCTGGGATGAAATACTCAGCTATTTTCTCTCCACCAAGAATATTCAGAGCTTAATTTTTGGTCTTTTATACTTTGCCAAGGCCCACCATCCCCTCTAGGTTGATTATACTACGATCTTGTAAACTATACTTATCTCATTCCTTGGTCCCATTTCTAAGCAGAAATCTATTAGTAGAAATGTCAGTGTTAACAACCCTGACCATCATTTCACCATGATCTCAGCTTAAAAATTACTGAATGAAGTACTTTTTTTTTAAAACCTCAACAAGGGTTCACCCTGGCCCAACCTTACTCTGAATAAAATGTTTGAGATTATCTGTGAATTCCAAAATGATTGAAGTAGCTGAAGAGATAGCTCAATGGATAGGAGCATGTATTTATTCTACAGAGCGCCTGAATTCAGTTCCAAGCCCTCACGTTGAGTAGCTCATAATTACTCAAGCTCCAGGGGAACCAATGCCTTCTTATGAACTCCATGGGCACCTGCACACACACACACACATACATGCATACACATACATACACACATGCACACATACAAACAATTGTAAGTGAAATAAATATTTAAAAAACAAAAGCAATTGAGGATGCTAGGTAATACCAACCAGGCAGCTTCTTTCTTCCTAGTTTGCTTTCATATGTGCCCAACAAACCCATGGTTTGTCAGTGAGTCACACACAAAGGGCATGAAAGAATCAGAAGGACGTTTTTAAATGAGAAGGGAGATGGGGTTCCTGGCCCTATTTCTGGTTTCTCTTGGGGAGGGGGACCCCATCTCCTAATTTTGTACTCTCACACACATAGTTAAACATCCTGGGATTCAGGAGCGAGCATAGTCAGCCCTGAAGGTCCCGATTCAATAATCAATGCCAATACAATATTAACCCACTTTCAATTTATTGTTACTTTTAAAACCCTATCATCAAAATATTGGACAGAGAAACACCCAAGGGAGGAAAGAGTTATTTTAGCTCATGGATTTGGGGTATTTCAGTCCATCCTGACTGGGAAGACATGGAAAAGTAGCTCCGTCTATAGTAACAAGAGCATGAGATGGGGCTGATTACATTACACTGGACCAGAGATTGGAGGGAACCAGGGGAAGAGCTACATCAGGAAAAACCTATTCCTCCCTAGTGACCTACTTCTGCAACCAGGTCCACTTCTGGGTCTACTAAGGGCTCCATCACCTTACCAGCCAGGGAACTAAGACTCAAAACATGAGTGTGTTGGGGACATTTCCAACCACAACATTTTGCCCCTGTCTCCCAAAGGCTCATGTTTTGAGCACTTGTTTCCCAGCTGGTCGTGCTGTCCTGGGAATTCATGGAGCCTTTAGGAAGTGAGCTTAGCTGGCAGAAGTAGGTCACTAGGGTGGGCCTCCTGGTTCCCCCATTCTCGGTTTCCTGGTCTACCGCCATATGAACAGCAGCTGTCTCACATCCTGCTGCCACAGATAGAACTCTTCTTTTGTGCCTTCTCTGCCGAGAGGCACTGAAAACCACACAAAACCGTGAGCCAAACTAAAATCATTGCCCTCTGAAGTTCTTTCTGTCAGGTGTTTGGTCAAAGTGGCACAATAGTAGCTATCATAATAATAATGTCCCTAAACACTGCCTTGTGGGGGAATCACCCTCTTTCATGGTGGCTGCTGTCCTTAGTGAGCATTCTGTACCACCTGCCTCTGACCACAGTTAATGGAACAAGAAGTGATGTGGAACCCAAAGGGAGGCCACTCATGTATAAGTCAGACAGAAACCTCTGTCTTAGATGTCTGAGCTGGATTGAATGAGACAGAGCATTTCTCTACCGAGAAGTTAAAACAAGACTTTCCAAAAAATAAATAAAATAAAAAATAAAGGAAATTATCAAGATCAGGTGAAGGCGTCCTTGTCACTGAAAATCCGGGCAGAGCTCAGGGTGGGTGGCCATTGTGAGACTGTGGGAGAACAGAATTGAAAACACAGACAAAGCCAAGGAGGAGTGGAGAGAGGAAGTGACATGCTGCAGGAAGCCGAGAGGCCAAGAGGGGTCAAGGAAGAGCCCCATGCTGGACCCCAGACCACAGATGTCTCAGTATTTTCTTTTGGGCTGTGAAGGCAGGGTCTCCTTTCTTAAGTATACTCAAGTGGGTCTCTGTTCTCGGTAAACAGATGGATGCTGACTAGAATCTTCTAAGCTCTAAGGACAAGTGTCTTTTTCCTCAGAAGACACAGACCAAAGCACCCACTATCAATCCCTTTAAATCCCACAAGTCTCATTAAGGGAAATTATATTTCCAGGAGTCCAAGAACTCCACAGTTTTGCTTCTGTTTGCTGTGTTATTTTAAAAGGAAAAGAGTGTTTAAATATATTCAACAGGTTGATCTAGCATCTTACAAGTCCATTGCTTTGTTTCAGAACAAGAAAGGAGGCTGGAGAGAAGGGTCAGCAGCTAAGAGCATGTCCTGCTCTTGCAGAGGACTCCACACACACACAGAGAAACATAACCAAAAATAAGGGGCTAGAAAGCGTGCTCGGCAGCACATGGTTTCCACACTGCGTTACGTGTTCGACGGCTAACATGTAAAGTTGTGTTTATTTAGACAATAACTACAAATTGTTAAATGTATTCATACCTAGAATTTTTTTTTAGTGGATTTTAGTGTCTAAAAGTGAAAGCCTTTCAGATTTTTTAGGTTTTAGGGCTGTTTGTTTCTTTTTACCTTCTGTATCCTCAGTACTTGAAATAATACTGAAAACACAATTATTTGATTAATTATTTTTCAATGCACTTTAATGAACAATTTAAGAAGATTTCATACATGATGGTGACTTTGGGATCTCTCTCTCTCTCTCTCTCTCTCTCTCTCTCTCTCTCTCTCTCTCTCTCTCTCTCTCTCTCTTTCCCCCTCTCAGACAGGGTCTCACTATACCTCCCTGGATGGCTTAGAATTTTTTATGTAGAACAGGCTAGCCTCAAACTCCCAGAGATCCCTCTGCTTCTCCTTTTGCCACCTGAGTGCCAGGACTAAAGGCGTGTGTTACCATATCCACTGCTGTTTAATTTTTAATTCATCCCTATCAGGAAAAACCTGATAACACAAGTAAACCTTTTCACTATCACAAAGATATAAATATTGCTGTCTTGTGAGGACAAGCAGACGTTCAAAACATTGACCTTGGGACAAGACTAGCAGAAGAAGTAGAGAGAGGAGAAAATCCCAAAACCTACTAAAGCATGTTTTTGCTGTAGGACCGTGGTCCCTTTGCCTTGGCATAAGCTCTCTCGGCATTTTCCACTCAGCCAACGCTTCACTGTTATTTTATATCCCCAACACGAGGCACGCTTGCACCAGAGATGAAGTATGAGGCACACTGGTCATGACTCGACCCAATTTTAATGTGTTCCACATATGTAATGAAGCTTTCTGGATCTCACAGCCCCTGCTTCTTAAGCAGTGAGGAAAGCGAGGCCGTCACTAGTCTGGATTGAGTTCTAATAGCCTCTCATTCCAGACTCCTTGTGTCCACAGATGGATCCAGTGCTTTGAGGTGTTTTTAGACTTAAATGGTTTCCTTCCCTCCAAGAAGCCCGGGGAGAGAGGTGCTGGGCCATTGCTGAGAACCTGCCAACCTGGCAGACTCTCCTGGAAGGCTCCCAGACCACACTCCTGATCAAACACCCAGTGTCTGCGACATGAAAGTACCTTTCCAACCTCAAGTCCCAAGCTGAGGCTTGACTATTTAACCTACTCAGAAGCGTTAAGTATTGCTTTACACAGCTGCCTTAATTGTAGGCAGAAGATATTTGTCTTTGTGTGGCTACAGTGAGCCAGGCCCATTTCTTCTAGGTGTGTGTGTGTGTGTGTGTCTGTGTGTATGTATGTCTCTGTGTATCTGTGTGTGTGTATGTATGTGTGTTTGTGTGTCTGTGAGTATGGTGTCATGCTTTAAGCATGTGTATGTGCATGTTCACAAGTATGTAATTACATGTATGTGTACATGTACATGGAGGTATATTGTTGATGTTCTGTATCTTCCTTAGGCTCTCTTCTTGCTTCTTATGTGTATCTTTATCTTATTTCCTATTTTTCATTTAAATTATGGTTTATAATTCATTTGTTACTATTTTATATAATTCTACTTTTTTAATTAAAAATTTTCTTTACAATTGAGAATTCCATACATGAATACAATGAAATATGGTCATACTATTCCCTATTTCCCCCTTTTTAACTATTTTTAAGTTATATCCAACAAAAGGCAGCTCCTACAAGGTCCTATGTCCTGTGGTTTCCATACTCCATTACCAAGTTCAGCGGACCGGGACATTTCATTCATTATGTGACTTCTGGGACCCACTTCAGAATGACTGAAAGAGAAACGTGGGGAGTAGAACACAGTGGTGTGTGGATGCCGTAAGAGCACTGTACGTGATTCTGAGAACAACTGGGATAAAGACACTTTGCCATTGCTGTCATCTTGAAATTATGGGAATATTCCTAGAAGATAGTTTCAGCATTCTGCAGTAGAGATAAGAGAGAAACCCACTTGTGACGTGGCACATGGGGATGCGCCAGGAGTCCCCGTGCTGGGAAAGAAGGAGGCACACTCACCAAGGATGGGCTCTGTACTTTCCAGATCTGGGTTGAAGGGGGTCAGCCAGAGGAGCTCCAGCCTGGGGGCTTATCCATGGGAAGATTTGATCTTTCATCTGTTCTCAGATAGTATGCCTGTGGCACTGCCTACCCTTGCCAGCCTTGTACCAAGATAAACTATCATGTGCAGAATAAGCTACTCTATGGTCTTATAGCCCTAATCACACTTTCCCAGAAACTCATCATTCCATGCCTCTCCCCCAATCCCATCACCATGCTGGTGATTGAATCCATGTCCGAACACTTTTCAGGCTAGTGCTCTAACATAAGCTACGTTGCTAATTGACTTTTGATTTTAAAGGTTATGAAGCCTGTTGGTTGTTCTCCACAAACTGATGCCAAGGCCCTACTGCTGAAGACAACATTTATCTATCTCATCAAACAAAGAGAAGTTGAACTAGGGCCTAACTAGAGGCTTTGTCCCTCCTGATGAGCATTCATGGTACTTCACAATATCAAAGAAGAAGGGTAATCATCAGCTCAGCTACAAACTCTGTGACCTACCCATGAGATATGCTGGTGGCCCAATAGAGGGACAAACACTGTCAGTGTCACCAACCACTCTCTGGTTGAATTTAAGGCTCACTCCATGAGATGGAACACATTCCCAATGCTGCTCCAGTGGCCAAGAATCTGAGACTAGATAGGCTATGGACCTAAGGGGAAATCAAACACTGTTGCTCTACTAAAGGATTGTAGCAGTAAAATGACTCCAAATGACATTCCGCTATACCCATACAACAGTACCTCTCTCAGCCTTCATCAGAGAGTCTTCTTTTTACAGCAGATGGGAGCTGACACAGGATCCCACAACTGGACAACGGACAGAATGAGAGTCTTTGGATTAATCGGCCCTAAATGGAATGTCTTCATCAAAGATCAGGGATCTATATGGAAGGGGAGGAGGCAGAAAGATTTTAGAAGCCAGAGGTGATGAACAACTCCAAGGAATCAGCATCTTCCAAACACAAGATTGGTGCCCATATGAACTCCCAGAGACTGTGGCAGCACGCACAGACAGGGCTGACACAGCTTCAAGCCAGACTGGGTCCCAGCAATGAGAAGGGAAAATGGAAATGGGCCTCCACCCCTGACCAAGATGTTACCTGATGCCTACTTGCAAAGGAAAACTTAGTTTTTAACCCATGGGGTCTCACTGGATATATTAACCACATCTCAAAGTAGGTCCCATGCCCAAGAGTAGATGACCAACACAAAGTGGCCACAATAGTATTTTTGTAAACCTTTTCTCTCTCTCTTTTCAGACTTGTCTCTTCTCTTGTAGACTTTTTTGCTTGGTCTAGCATTTTTTTCATCTTTTTGGTCTTTTGCTTATATATTTTGGTTTCTGGAGTTTTTGTGTGAGCCTTTCTTATTTTTATTTGTTTTTTTTTAAGAGAAAGAATGAGAAAAGGAAAGAAAGAAAAAGGAAGGTGCATAACGTTAGGTGGGTAAGAGGTGGGGAGGAGCTGGGAGAGATGAAATATATTGTTTGAAAGAAACAGTATATATTGTATGTCCAGAATATATTGTATGAAAGAAACAGTAATGTTATGGAGCCTACAGAAAAGTTGTATGTCAGAAAAGTGTGAGCCACACTGCATTCTCTTCACCTAGAAATCTTACCATTTTAGCATACTTGTCCTGAGAAATTTACTTTCTATTCTCTTTCAATAAATGCATCTTCTCCCCTCAGTCATTGGAAAATAAGTAGCCAACCCCAGGCACTCTCCTAATGACTTAGGCATTTCTTTCCAAAAGACAAGAACGTTTTGCTTCTAAGTATAACTTGCACACTTAAGAAAAATAAAAAAAGGATTTCTTTTGAAACAGTCTTATTTTATAACTCTGTCTGGCCTAGAGCTCATTATATAGATCTAGCTGGCCTCAAACTCATAGATATCTGCCTGCCTCTGCCTCCCCAGTGCCTGGATAAAAGGTGTGTGCTACCACATAGAGCTAAGAAATTTCCTATCAGACCAGAGATGCAGAATGATCAGCAGTCAAACATCAAACACTGCTTGCACAGGCTTCCATCATCCCTGCCAAAAAGGAATAACGTAGACCATTTTTCTATAATGTGGGTTCCTATTCAAATCTGTATTGTTTCCACAATGTTCTCTCTCTCTGTGTCTCTCTTGCCCTCTCTCTCTGTCTCTCTGTCTCTGTCTCTGTCTCTCTCTCTCTCTCTCTCTCTCTCTCTCTCTCTCTGTGTGTGTGTGTGTGCGTGTGTGTGTGTGTGCGTGTGTGTGCGTGTGTGTGTGTGCGCGTGTGTGTGTGTGCGCGTGTGTGCGTGCGTGCGTGTGCGTGCGTGTGTGTGTGTGTGTGTGTGTGTGTGCGTGTGTGTGTGTGTGTGTGTGTGTGTGTGTGTGTATATACAAATGTATGTAAATATAAGAAACTCAGTCAGGCCAGGTGTTGTGGTTCACGCCTTTATTTCCAGCACTCAGGAGGCAGAAGCCAATGAATCTCTGTGAGTTCAAGGTTAGCCTGATCTATGTAGTGAGTCCACTGTCTCAAAATCAAATAAATAACAAGACTTGGAAGCACACTTCACATTTAATTATTATAAAAGCCTTTATCCTTCTGTTCTTTTTTGTGATTTTTTTTTTAAAGCCACACAAACAATTTATTTTGTAAAATATGCCTGCCTCAATTTTGGGCTTGTCTGATTACTTCTTTGTGACGAGGATCACGGAGAACGCTTTGGCAAGGACATGAGAGGGGTGGCCTTGTGTCTTTCACAATGCCTTTCCATCAGGAGGCGTATGTGGTCAGTTTGTCTCATTGTAGGTGACATGTGAGTTTGATCATTTGACACAATATTATTTTTCCGTTTTAATATGGACTTCAGCAGGATGCTATTTTGAGGCTGTTTAACAATCCTGTTCCCTCATGGTTTTCGCCAGTGCCTTCACCTGACAGCTTTACTTATACTGTTGAAATGGTCGGAAAAGAACTATTTTCTAATGGCAGTTATTTTTTTCAACTATTTGATAGTGCTCTTCCGTTGAGAAGGGATTTCACACCTCACTCCGTATCTGATTAGTGCCATTTGGGAATCTTATTAAACTTTTAAAGCATTCTGCTTCCCACCCCCCACCCCCATATCATCATTTCTCTCAGTATTCTTCCTTCTTTGGAAACAGGCTCTCATATATCCCTGTCTGGTCTGAAACTCTCAATCCCCCTGCCTTAGTGCTGAGATTACAGTTATGCCCTGCTGCATACGGTGCTGGATATAGAACTCGGTGATTCTGACTCACGAGGCGAGCAGTCTAGCACCCGAGCTTCACTCGGAGCCTTTGCCATCCTTAGTGCTTTCAGGGTTAACTGGTGTGAGTGCTTTGAGGTGGCTTCTGTGTCTTTTGACATCTTATCAGGTTTGAGTGCTGCTTACTTTGAATACAGCAACATCACAGCCTTGCCTTGCGTTTTCCCTTTCTCAGCCCCAGACTTAGTTCTCCAGAGGCCTCCAGTTCTGCCTAAGGCTTATCATCACTGGCCTGTCATTGCCTTTGATGTGAGCAGAACTGGGAAATACAAGTCTATCTTTAAAGGGTGCATTTCCACTCGTATTGCTAATTCCTGTCAAAGCTTCCAGTTCTCCTCTCTTCCCATTCCATCCCCATACCTTCTCCCACAGTAAAACCCTAGTTTCTCCAGGCACCGATCTGTGTACTCATTGGCTATGATATACACAAACTCACTTGGGAAGAACTTCATCACGATCACCTTCTACCAGAAACTTAAAAAAAGTAAAGATTCCTGCAGTTTGACCGCACTGCTCCCACAGGGCGGCCAGTTAGTAACTGTCTTCAGGACCTTTGGAGATTAATTCATTCTTCTCTGCATTCACATAATAACTTCAATCTACTGTTGTGTTTGATTATTTTTATTACTGAGGACAATCTCAAGGTCATAATCAATCTCTCAGAACCTGGAGGATAAAAACGTGTGTGGTTAATTCAATGTGAACCCATGCGTTTGGTCACTGATGGAGCTGTGGAGCC
Organism: Tokudaia tokunoshimensis; assembly: GCA_036184795.1. Lineage (NCBI taxonomy): Eukaryota > Metazoa > Chordata > Mammalia > Rodentia > Muridae > Tokudaia > Tokudaia tokunoshimensis. The sequence goes on along the minus strand of BTHU01000001.1, from coordinate 156,620,322 downwards.
CACTGGGGAGATGAACCAGACCCTGTCCTCTGTCACATGATGTGGAAATGTGAGAAAATATCGGAAAATGAACATACATGTCACACTCCTACAGAGCCTAAGTCAAGCAAAGGGTTCAGCTCCAACCTTCAGATATCAAAGTTTATCTCATTATTTTAGAGCTTCCAACAGAGAAGAAAGGGGGGATGACAAGAGAGAGGCTGCTGTGAAGGAGAGAAGGGAAAGGCAGCTGGAGAGAATAGCATCTGACATACAGGCTTGTGGTGCCCTGTGAAGCCCAATACTGCCTCAGCCCGGTCTAACCTCTCTCTCAGTCCTCTTTGCAAAGTAGGCAAGTTGGAGTGGAAGATTAAGTTCTCCGGTCTAGGCTAGTTAAACAGCTGGGAACTGCTTAGAAACTTCAGGTACTCTACCATACCCAACACTGACCAGGCCTCTCTTCCAACCAGCCCTGGCCAGATATCTTGGCAGCCCCTCCCTTGTGGGCACTGGGTGGATTCCCTGTTACCAAGGTGCCACAGGGTGGTGCTGGAGTCCTTGTGTCCGCAGGATAAGAGTGAAGGTAAGATTCTCCTGGATGAGAGGCAGTTCTACTTAGGGGTCTTCACTGTCACCACCCTGCCTTGGGCAGGAGCTAAGAGTCAAGTCTCTTCACTCTGAGATCTGGTTGTTTTTGTTTGTTTGTTTGTTTGTTTTTTCTGCTATGGCATAGAAAGAAGCCAGACAATCCCAAAGGTGGGCTGGTTAGGAGAAAGCCTGGGCGAGGATGAGGAGGCATAGAGAGACTACCTCATCGGGGAGATGGATCCAGAGGTACCAGTCCCATCTTGGTACCACTTTCCCACAGATAAGCCTGCCAATGGAAGCCCTGTTGCCCCTCCGTGTGAGCTGAGGGACTGACTGCTGAGGTAGCTCTCCCCTCTGCCTCCCACACCCACACCCTGCTCTACCGAAAGCAGTTAACACACATTCCCCTAAAGCAAAGTCTCAAATGCAATTTAAAGTGTGATGTCTCTAGATTTGGAGCTGATGGGTTATTAAATTGAAACTAACAACAACAAAAAAGGACATGAAGTTGGGGGTGGGTAGGGGAGTGGTGGGTGGAGGAGTTCAGGAGGTTAATATGATTAAAGTACATTTGTATGGAATTTTCTAGAGATTACTAACAATGCGTATTTGTAAATAAATTTTAAAAATTAAAAAGAAATGGTAAGGTATGACCCCTCCAAAAGAAATGTTAAATTCCTGTAATAAATCTCCAGGTCTAATCATTAGCCCAGGAACAGACTCAGGCAGCCTTTCCCTGACTTTATATTCGGGGTCAGGGGGCTTCAGGACTGCCTTTGGTACTAACGACGGCACAGAAGCCTGGCTCAGAATGAGAAGCAAGGGTTGAGAGATGAAGGGTTCTCTCCTCCTAATTAATTTGCTCTTTTGAGCTATCGTAGAGCCTGAATAAAATCAGATACACCATAGTATTTCTTTCAATAACAACCTGGCCAAAAATCTCTCAGAATTCAGCCTAAACCACCTCAGGCAACAACAGTGTCAAAGGCCAAACATGGCCAGGGTCCAGGCAAAGTTAACGGTAACACACCTCCTCCTCCACTCACCTTTTGCTCTGTCTTTCATTATCAGCAAGATCCTCTTAAGGAAACGTGGGAGAAGGTGACTGAACAGAGGCATGGAAACCAAAGACTCAGGCCAGAATGGAACAATCACTAGCTTCTACATCAGTGTTTCTCAACCTGTGGGTCTCAACCTTTTCATAGGTGCTCACCCAAGGGTGTTGGCAAACAGATATTTACATTACGATTCATGACAGTAGCAAAATTACTGTCATGAAGTAGCTACAAAAATAATTTTATGGCTGGGGCATCACCACAACATGAAGAACTGTATTAAAGGGTCGCATCATTAGGAAGGCTGAGGGCCACCGTTAGGTTGCTTTAGTTATCTTAATGGTGACCAAGAGCCCTAGAGAGCCACAGGTACTGTAGAGTATGAAAGGAAGGGTGGCTTTAGAAGTGCTATCTTTTGGAATATGTCAAACTGAGAGGCTAAACAGACAGGTTTACTAATGGGGAAACTAGCCCTGAGGTGGGGGTGGGGGAACTGTATTAAAGGATGTAGGGAGAGTCACTCAAAAGTTCAAAGAAATCCAAGCAAAGGAAAGAAAAAAGAAAAACCCAACAATAACTAGTTCCAGGAAACTGAAAATTAATACAAGAAAATAAATATCATGATAGTGCACCATTTGGCACAACATAAGACAAAATTAACTGTGTTTTGATTTTTTAATACTATAAACTTGTTAGCATTATTTAACTTAACTGCGTTCAATTAATATTTTGATAGAAAGTTGCTTTGAAAGCCTTTAGTGACTTTAGAACTTCTCCAGTCTTTTAAAGTAGCTGGGGTCTGAGTTCAGAGTGGCATTTGGCAGCTACATCCCGATGTCCTGTGATTCGTTCTCCAAGCTTCTTTCTTCAAAAGCTTCCTATTCAAAGGGTAGGCAGTGGAAACACCTCAGGTCACCACCCTTCAGGGTTCAAGCACATCAGGAACATTGGCAGGCTGCGTTGTCATCTCTCAAGGCAACCTAGATTAGTGGACAGGGTTTTAGTCCTGGCTACGCCATCTTCGAGTTGAGAGTCTGCAGGTCTTCTCAGCTGAGTTGGTGATCAAACCCCTTTCAGTTTAAGATGACTTGTCATCCTGAATTGGAAGGATCAGGGCCCTTAGGGCCTGAGCAGTGACCAATGGACATTTCCTAGAGGATCAGCCCTAGACAGACTGCGTATGTCTATTACTACTACTGTTATTATATTTTACATGCATTGATGTTCCGCCTACATGTATGTCTGTGTGAAGGTGTCAGATCCCCTGGAACGGAGAGTTACAGACAGGTGTGAGCTGCCACGTGGGTGCTAGGAGTTGAACCTGGGTTCTAATGCTGTGACTCTTTATGCCTCATGCTGTGGTGACCCCCAACCATAAAATTATTTTTGTTGCTACTTCATTAACTGTAACTTTGCTACTGTTATAAATCATAATGCAAATATCTGTTTTCAGGTGGCGACTTGATCTCTTTTTTTTTTTTGGCAACCCCTGAGAAAGGATCATTCACCTCCCACAGGTTGAGAACCCCTATTCTAACTGCCTTCAGAAGTGGCGCAGTCTTCAGGTAAGAAAAACACTGCTTTGAAGCTGGAGCAGATCACCACAGGCTCTGAAGCAGCGCTGGGTTGCGGCTACCTGGGAGTCTGTGACTGATTCATCTGTGAGTGGCAGAGCCACAGTGCCCAGGATGCAGGATATCCTGGGAGGGGATGCTCACGGGCCTCTGGCTGGGGAATATCTGTCTTTTATGGGAAAGGAATTAGCAACATTTTGAAAAACAGATTTCCTTCCCAGAAAACTAAAGTTTAATATGGACTGGGAGAAATTCCCTGGTTGCTGACCTGCCCAAACCTCTCTCCTCCATCTTGCTGGGCGTGTGCCAACCCCCACCTGCTACCCAACTCCAACCCACTGCCAAACTCTGTCCCTTTCCTCTTGCAAGATCTGGAATCTCCAGTAATTCCATAGTGGTCTATGGGAGGAGAGGAGGAGGGGTGGCCAGAGGAGTGGGAGAAGGAATTATCTAGGCATTGCAAATATTCATAACTGTTTAGAGTGTTCCCTGAGAACCATTGCAGTCAGGCCAGGGAATAGAACTGTAGAGAGTTGTCTCAGCAGTTAAGAGCACTGGCTGCCCTTCCAGAGATCCTGAGTTCAATTCCCAGCAACCACATGGTAGCTCACAACCATCTGTAATGGGATCCAATGTCCTATTTTGGTGTGTCTGAAGACAGCAACAGTGTACTAATGTATATAACATAAAACAAATAAATCTTTTAAAAAAAATACAGAGTTGAGCAGAGAAGGTTGGAAGAGCCAGGGCTGCCAACAGTTTCCAGAGTAAGAGTCCAAATGGAGATCTAGTCTATAGGATATGCAGAAGGCATCAAATAAGTTGTCCCCTTCTTTCCTTTTGTGAAATGCTTTCATACCTGGGGTTCATTTCACCCAGATATCAGCTCTGTGCAGTGACTGAGAAGATGTTCTATCTATTTGAAAACCCAAGACCTGTAGAAACACAGAATGTCCCAGAATTAGCTATAGGGTTAGGAGCGTTAGAGATCTTCCAGTGTCCTCTGTGGTACTCGGTCTCAAGAACAAGTACTATGTACCCACAAATAGCTGTCTGTAGAGCCTGTGGGACCATGGTACCAGACAGACATAAGAACTGGCAAGGTCAAGTGAGCTCAAACCTTGAAAATCTCATAGATTCCTGACCTAGAACATGTACTCATGACACCCCACTGAGGTCCATGGGTACTCAGTCACATAGTGTAACACCTTGAATTTTCCATGCTAATATCTAGATATTAGCCCTAGTATTTAGATAGCCCTGAGCCTTCAGCCAATGAGCTTCCCTTCCTGGGTATTCCTTTTTGCAAAAGTCCTTGGTTCATCCTCAATAAAGTGTATGCATTTACACCCACCATCAAATAAACCAGTATGAACAAGCATGGATCATCTCAGAGAGTTGTTTTATTAATGATTGTGCCCAGGAAGGCCTTTGACTAAAGAGCCACGCCTAGGACTTCCAAGGAAGGCTTTCTCCCCTCCAGCCCCTCCGGTACACTCCTGGCTCTCAATCAGACTGTATTCTGCTTGTTCCAGGCTCCTCTTCCCCTTCCTTCCTGGTGTGTGGACACACTGAGGGGAAGCTTTGACCTTGGACTCTGTTCCTGACTTCCTCTCTCTACTGCCTCTCTGACATCCCCACCCCCCATACCCAGAGAAGAGAAGAGGAACCACTGTGCCCCATCCCCATTCCATCGTCGCTCTACCTCCTCCCAGTGGTGCCCAGGCACCCCCCTCAGAGAGACAGACATACAGTATGGCAGCTGTCCAGTTTGTTTATCATTAGTACTAATTAGTATCATTTACTAATTGCATCAATAATTTACCATTAAGGTAAAATGAGATCCTAGATGTGACTCTTAACCCAACAGAACTAATTTTTAAAATTAGATGTATTCATTTTATTCTATATAGGAATGTTTTGCCTGCATGAATGTAATGTAACATGCATGCTTGGTGCACTTGGAGGCCAGAAGAGGGCATCGAATCCCCTTTCTGATGGTTTATATATGCTTGACCCAGGAAGTGGCACTGTTGGGATGTGTAGCCTTGTTTGGAGTAGGTATGTCACTGTGGATGTGGGCTTAAGATCTTCATCCTAGCTTCCTGGAAGTCAGTCTTCCACTAGCAGCCTTCAGATGAAGATGATGAACTCTCAACTCTGCCTGCACCATGCCTGCCTGGATGCTGCCATGTTCCCACCTTGATGATGATGGACTGAACCTCTGAACCTGCAAGCCAACCCCAATTAAGTGTTGTCCTTTATTTGTTTTTGTTTGTTTTTGTTTTGTTTTGTTTTTTGAGACAGGGTTTCTCTGTGTAGCCCTGGCTGTCCTGGAACTCACTCTGTAGACCAGGCTGGCCTCGAACTCAGAAATCCTCCTTCCTCTGCCTCCCAAGTGCTGGGATTAAAGGCGTGCGCCACCACCGCCCGGCTAAGTGTTGTCCTTTATAAGACTTGCCTTCATCATGGTGTCTGTTCACAGCAGTAAAACCCTAGCTAGACACCCTGGAACTGGAGTTACGGATGGTTATGAGCACCACGTGAGTATTGGGAATTGAACCTGGGTCTTCTGCAAGAGCAACAAGTACTCTTAGCTGTGAGACATCTCTCCAGCCCCTGATGTCTGTATAAGAAGAGAGATTTAGGCACCCAAAGAGTTGGGCATAAAAACTGAAGGTCAAGGCATCGGGTTCCCACAGGGAAAGGTAGAACTCCCCTTTCTATCCACAGCTATTTGTGAGCTCTTTGCAGCTGAGCTGGTTAAGGCTGGAGTTTGGGATGATGGTGCACAGTGCACACAGGCTGAGAGAGCGGCCATAGCCAAGGTTCAGCAGGCCATGTGGCAGTTACCACCTGGTTCCAAAACAGGTGCCCTTACAATTTGTTTCCAGGGAGCCATCTGGTTATGGACTACACCGCATCCAGAAGCCCAAGAGAATAGAGACCCCATGGTGGGGTCAGTGAGATGGCGCAGCCCTAGAGACATCTGATGATCTGAATTTGATCCTCCGATCCCACATAAAGGTGGAAGGAGGTGACTTTTTCTCTGACTGCGACACATTTGCTGTGGTAAGCATGCGCCTCTTCTACACACAATTATGCACACATTCAACAAGAATAAAGTTGAAAAATTATGCTATGGCCACTGGCACAAAGGGAGAGCAAAGACTCCCCCACCCCCGTCATGTCCTGCGGTCGATCTCTAGGTGTAGGTTATAGGTCTGATCTTGCACTCATGTGCATACACAAGCAGCCAGGGGTCTCAGGCCCAAGCTTCAGAGACAGGCTCAGTAGGAGACATCCAAACCTTGGCCTGTGAGTCAGCCCAGGCCAAACATGGCAGTTGATCGTGATTTGAGATGTCACAGAGTGAACTTGGCATCACTCGAGTCTGGTCCTTATGCCAGGAGACTAGACAGCAGCAAGGATAGAGGTCACTGGTCACAAGTCACCTGACTGTACAGCTACCCCTGCTTCCATAAAACATGACCCACAGAGACATGTTTCTCCAGCCCTTTCCCGCACTCTCCTTCGGAGATAGGAATGGAGCCACAACAAACTGGACTTAGAGAGGGGATAAAATCCTAACCCTTCCAGTCAGGGCTCAGTAAGACCCAGCACCTCATGGAGAAGCCATACAGTGGAGGACAGCCACCAGGATGCTCTGAGAGGTTTGTTTCTTAGGGAGAAGGCAAGTGAAAAATCTTAAGATCATACTTGGGTTGTCAAGAGTTCTGAGATCCTGAAATGAAACCTAAAAAAAGGAGGAGCAAAGAAAAAAGGAACAGAAAGAAGGAGTGGGGAGGAGAGAGGGAGGATTAGCAGGTGCTAATGACCTCACTCTGGGGTCTTGTAATACATTGGTTTCAGGGGTAAATGTCCTGAGTTTTAAAATTAAGAGTCCTCTACACCACAAGAACACATGGCATTCAGACACATGACCAGAATGATCAGAGTCATCTCTACCAGGGCAGACCCTCACCTCACATGACAGTCTCAAGGTTCCAGGGGTCTGTAGGACTGTTTCAGGTCACCTTTGACTCCAGCTGCCTCCCACTGTTGATGTAAAACATAGCTCTGCCCTCATAGAGAAAGAGGAAATCACTTGTTCTGAGTCAAGTATGTGTGACCATATGGATTCAGGTTATCCCAAAGAGTGTGTAGATGTGGTTATGTGTTCTATTTGTATCACAAAATAAATTCATAAATCAAGACACTGTCCAAATGTACTGTTGGAGACATCAGGTAGTTGGAATATTTTTTTTTAATTTAATTTTATTTTATTTTTTTAATTTACATTCCAAATCACTTCCCCTTTCCCGTTTCCTCCCTCCCCGAAAGTCCCATAAGCCCCCTTCCCTCCCTCTTTTCTCCGTTCAACCCCCTCTCATTACTCTGTCCTGGCGTTCCCCTACATCCAGTCTTTCCAGGACCAGGGGTGGAATATTTTTAACAAAGCAAGGAAACTTATATTCTTGGTCTCAGTCTGTCTGCTGACATTCTTGGCTCTTGGGTTGGTGAAAACTACTGGTCTGTTAAGTTGATACATTCCGAGGGATTTTGCCTAATAGTAGGCAATGAACAGCCACTGAGAGGACTAAAGATAGCCCAAGACAATTTGTCTCTGGATCTGTAACATTCCAACATTCTACTTCCAAGAAGTTCTAATCAGCTAATCAGTCCTTGTAGATTCTTTGCTATAGGTGTGGTTACTTCCTGGGAACTTTAGTTCACAGCACTCACCCTGACACATGACCACCTCCACCTTGATGGGTCTCAGCCACTAGCAGGGCATCCTCAAATTGTACTTCTTCATTTAACTGGGCCCAGAAGTAGGCTAGGTACACAGTTCAATGTATAAACGAGGTAAAATTAAAGAGAGAGAGAGAGAGAAACCTCTGACAATAAACTCCAGAGCCCAAGTGTCAAGTAGTGGAAACCAGGGTCTGTGTCACTGAGATTCACAAATCTCCATGCGAATCCTTCTGCTAATCCTCCCTCTCTCCTCCCCACTCCTTCTTTCTGTTCCTTTTTTCTTTGCTCCTCCTTTTCTAGGTTTCATTTCATCATTTCAGAACTCCTGGCAATCCAGGTACTATCCTGAGATTTTTCACTTGCCTTCTCCCTCAGAAACAAACCCCTCAGAGCAGCCTGGTGGCTGTCCTCCACCATATGGCTTCTCCATGAAAGTGGCTTCACACAGATGCTGGATCTTACTGAGTGCTGACTGGAAGGGCTAGGATTTGTCCCCTCCCTAAGTCCTGTTTGTTGTGGCTCCACTCCTATCTCAGAAGGAGAGTGTTGGAAAGGGCTGGGGGTACCATGCTTCTGTGGGTCATTTTTACAAGAACAGGGGCAGCCGTACAGTCAGGTGACTTGTTCGCAGTGGTCTCTCTATCCCTGCTGGTATCTATTTTCCTGGCAGAAGCATCAGATTCCAGTGATGCCAAATCTAGTCTATGGCATCTTCTCCTGCTACTATCTAGGCCAGGGAAGGGACAATCTCTTGTGAACTGTGTGGAAGCATCACCTGTCGATAAAAAGCTGATGTCAATGAGCTGAGCCAGGATTAGAAAGTGGGTTGTCTGGGAAAGAGAGAGAGAGAGAGAGAGAGAGAGAGAGAGAGAGAGAGAGAGAGAGAGAGAGAGAGAAACTCTGGGAAATAGGTACAGGAGACTCACCACCCAGGGACAGAGGAAGTCGAACATATGAAACTGAGGAGAAGTAACCAGCTGTGTGGCAGGCATAAAATAATATAAACAGTTTGATTGAATTATGAGTTAGTTGGGGAACAAGCTTAACTTAAGGCTTAGGCATTTATTAATGAATAATAAGCCTCCAAGTTCTTATTTGGGAACTGGGACACAGGTGGAAAAGCCCAAGTTTATAGGACAGAGCTGCCCAAATTTCAAATCTTCCAGTCACTACATTAAGAAAAATGAAAAAAGAAATAGGCAACGATAATTTGATAATTTGAGTCTATTTTATTTAACCCTTAATGCACACCTTTTTAGCATCTCAACTAGTAATCAATGTTTGAGAAGTTATAGCTATCTTACGTTCTTTTCTGAAGCGAGTAGTCAATGCTGAGAGTGTACGTCAATCTCTGTGATAAAATTCCACTGGAAATTCTTGACCTGCCTTTAGACTTTCTACACCTCAGTGGTGAAAGTGAAAGTCTTAGCCAATCACGAACCCACTTTAAATTAAAATTAAATACGTGTAACTTAATGAGGGAGGCACATTTCGAGAAGTGTGCTGTTAGATTTCACAGTTGCGGGACCCCTCTGAATGAATACCCATGCTCAAAGGTGAATGGCCTACTACCCACACTTAGGTTGTTTGGCACATTTGGAAACACAAATGTACAGGACTGCTATCAATGTAACAGCCCACTCTTTTACAGCAAATGAGTTTCTTACATGGATTTATTTTGGAGAGAATGGCAGGTGTGCCATGGTGCATGTGCAGAACTCAGGGGATAGCTCACTGGGGTTGATTCTCTCCATCTACCATGTGGATTCTGGGGATCAAACTCATGTCAACAGCCTTGGTGGCAAGTAGCATTACCCACTGAGCCATATTGCTAGCACCAGTAAACATTTTTTTTAATAAGCTAAAGGAGTAAACTCTAAAATAATTGTTATAACGATAGCATAGTAGATACATAAGGCAAGAACTGAGCTGTTTATTGTCAAGCCTTATATACTATGTAGGTATATACTGGACTTTTCTACAATTGGCCAGCTTGTTATTTTATGCTATAATGTCACAGCAACACTAGGCTGTAGGAAATGTTCAGCGGCATGGGAATCTTATGGGACTACCTGCATATATGTAGTCTGTCATTGATGGAAATATTGTTTGAGACAGAACCTCTCTCTGTAGTCTAGGCTTGCCTGGAATACACTATGCAGCTAAGGTTGGCCTTGAACTCCTAATTCTCCTGTTTCTATCTCCCTAGTTATGGAATTACTGGTGTTCTTCACCTGACCCAGTCAGCCCAAAACATCTCTGTGAAGTGGATGTGTGACTTTAAGTGCAATATGGGCCATACTTTAGGAGCCCTATCGTAGGGTGTGGCTACCATTTTGGACATTAATTGGAGAATGGCAGAGAGTGTGGGACCCAGGGCCCTTACTCTCCTCCCCTCTGTGTGGGCATTCCATCTCGCCGGTCCAACGCTAGTGAGAGTCAGATGAAGCTGGAAAGATTCCGTGGGCAAGGTCATCCCCGGAAACACCTGCTGCATCACCTCACTGTTGGCACGTCAAGGAGAAGCCAGACGAGACCCGCTCACCGCGCCCACGGAAACACTCTCCAGCTCCTTTCCATCGCAGGCTGCCAACGTTTCCGCAGGTGGAGGCCATGTTTCCAGATCAGACACAAGGCCACGGGGCAGACGCAGGGCAGACGCAGGGCAGGCGGTGGCGCTTCCTCTCAAAGGAATGCCAATCCGGCAACCAGCCCGCTGCATCGCAGACTCTACGTGTCACTTTTGGGATTTGGACTTTATTGGGAGCCAGATGCAAAGTCATGGGAGCCAGGTGTAAAGGTGTGAGGGGCACAGAATCAGGGGACACTGGGCAGGCACTAGCGCCAGCTGCAGGTCAAGTGGAGGGCACATCTGCCCCAGGTGTCTTACTATTTCACAGCTACAGGGTGTTTCTAGACTCCGGAATTCTACCTGGAACCTCAGAGCTGGCACTGACGGGAAATTCTCAAAGACAACCCTATGACCCTTTTATGCTTCCTGGGGGTGGGGGTGGGGCAGGAAAGGGCACAGCAAGGCCAGCACGGGGTGTTATTTTCTTCCTGGAAAAAAGGAATTCAAACAAACAACTTGCCCAACATCATTCAGCTACAAAACTGAACTGAAATTTAAGGCTTGCCTAGTGTGGCAAGCGCTTGCCCGTAATCCCGGGATGCAGGCGAAAGCCTGAGAATCAGGAGTTCAAGTTCTGCCTCGGCTACATAACTTATTAGGCCAAACTTGGAGTGCATAGAGACCCTGTCTGTTAAAAAGAAAAAAACAACGTTGACTACACATTTTCTGTTTAAAAATCAAGCAGAGTCGGCTCGAAAGCTGGCGCTGTTTCTATCATAACGTATAATAACATCAGGCTGTGGCTACTGAACAGAGAACTTGGTGCAGCCAGGCATCCTGGTACGTTCCTTTAATCCTAGCAGGCAGTGGGCAGAGGCAAGTGTAGCTCTGTGAATTCAAGACCAGCCTGGTCTACAAAGCAAGTCGCAACCTCACAAGAGCCTGATCAAATGCACCCAGTCCCAGTGTTGGCTTTTCTTATTTCTCTGTGTCAATCACTTTCCCTAATTCCTTCATCCTTAGGACCATCTCCCACGGAAACTGCTTTCTCTAGGTTTTCTTTTCTCTTTGATGATGAGGATCCAAATGTGTGGCTCCTTTTAGGTTACAGATGGAAAGGAAACAATCTCAGGCCTTAAGTCTGTTCTCAGGCCTCCCCATTTCAGGCATCCAGTAGATTTTGATCTTTGATGGATAACCTGATGGGCACTTTCCCTCCTGTGATATAGGTGGATTGTTGGAGGCCCACGGACACCTTGCATTTGACCTGTTAGAGATGGCTGGGCTTGGGAGAAGGGAGCTCTGCCTTAAAACTGATGTGTGGGATAGTTTTGCTGTTGTTTTTTTTAATCAGTGTTGAGGGTTTGGATTATTAGTCTTGATTAGTCATCCCAGAGAAGTGTTTCACAACCTGACACAAGGTATCAGGTTTTGTGCTTGTAATCTCAACATGCAGGAGGCTATGGTAGGAGTCCTATGAACAAGGCCAGTTTGAGTTACATAGCAATTTGGAGACAGTTTGAGATGCATAATGAGACTTGTCTCGAAAAGCAGGAGAAAAGGAGAATGAAGGTAGGTAGGAAGACAGAATGGGGCTAGAAAGGTGTTTCTGTGAGGGCAGTTTCTCAGGACTCTCAGTTGTTATTCCGACTACCCCGTTGGTTTTGGCTTATAACAGATTCACTTGTTACCTACTTTGATATTTCTTTCTTTCTAACTATTTTTATATTGATTTGTTTTATTCATACGAGTATTTTGCCTGCAAGTATGTATGCACACCATGTGTGTGCCTGGTGCCTGCAGGAGTCTCAGATCCCTTGGAACTGGAGTTATAGAGGGTTGCAACCTACCATGTGGGTGCTGGGAATTGAATCTGTATATTCTCCAAAAACAACAAGTGCTCTTAACTACTGACCCATCTCCACACCTCCAAATATTTCTTAAAATATACCCTACAACAAGTTTCTAAGGAAAGACCAAGTTTCTCTCCAGTCAGATGGATGAATGTATATTAACTACTCTTTGCTCTCTTTTGAGAATACATATTAAAAGTTTTAAAATAAAATCAAGCTTAATACTGCTTCCAGTTTACCCTGTCATGGGACTCTTTTGTTATGGACAGCTCACAGAATTGCTACTGTACAGGGTCCACTTTGGGAAACCCCAGCGTGGGTGTAAAGGTGTTTTCCCATGGGGGCAGAAAAAAGACTCAAGAGCACTGGATGCTCTTCTAGAGGACCTGGTTCACTTCCCAGCACCCATGTCAGGGAGGTCACAATGGCCTGCAACACTTGCTCCCATACACAGGCACCTGAACACACATGGTGTATACATATACCACACACACACACACACACACACACACACACACAAAACGTCAGGCACATACATAGAAAATTTTAAATCAAATAATTTTTTATTTAACTTTTTATGGGTTCTTTGTAAATTTCACAACGTGCACCCCAATCCCACTCACCCCAATCCCACTCACCCCAATCCCACTCACCCCAATCCCACTCACCCCAATCCCACTCACCCCAATCCCACTCACCTCCCTATCCCTTCGTCCCTTACCACCCTCCACCCTCGCAACCCCCCCCAAAAGAAAGCCATAGTGTCACAATATGTCACACAATACACCTGTTGTCCACACATCTTTACTTGCAAATGAGTCATTGATCTGATTTGAGGCCTCTGGCTTCTGTTACACTAATCTATACAGGATCCTCTTTGGGACCTCTCAGATATCCTGTTGTTGCCCTGTGTTGTGGGGATCCTGACGCTTTGGAGTTGTAGGACACGCCCCTTCGTATACTCCAGCAGATCTTCGGTGGAGTAGATGTTGGGGTGGGCCATATCAAAGTCCTGGATCTGGGCCTGGGGTAACTAAGCTGGTCAGCCTGCCAGTTCTCCAGCATCCACATCAACAAGATGAGCTCTCCAGCATCCACATCAACAAGATGATGAGCTCTCCAGCATCCACATCAACAAGATGAGCTCTCCAACATCCACATCAACAAGATGAGCTCTCCAGCATCCACATCAACAAGATGAGCTCTCCAGCATCCACATCAACAAGATGAGCTCTCCAGCATCCACATCAACAAGATGAGCTCTCCAGCATCCACATCAACAAGATGAGCTCTCCAGCATCCATATCAACAAGATGAGCTCTCCAGCACTGCCCTACCTAGCTCCCAATGCCGCAGCCAGCAAGGGTCTAGGGCAGCTCTCTGCTCTCATGCCCTCAAGACTGGCTTGCCCCAAAATACCCCAACCCCATCCCCATCCCCTCCAAACCAGAACCAGCTATACTGTGCTGCCCAGGCAAGGTGCAGGGCCCTCTTCCCAGTGTTGCAGCCATTGAGGGACAGGGACAGCTCTCTGACTCTCTTACCTTGAGGCCAGGTCTCCCACCTGCCGTAGGTGGTGGGATGGGGTGGGGGTGACCTCTCTCTCTCTCTCTCTCTTTCTCTCTCCTATGCCACTGCATGGCAGGGCCAGCTCCCCCATGCTCACATTCTCAGGGTTGCCTCATCTGCAACTCCCAAAACCAGAGACAGTTGTACTGTGTTTCCTGCGCAAGGTATGGGGGCCACTCTCCCGAGTGCTGCAGCTGATCAGGGGCAGGGCCAACTCTCCTGCTCTCATGCCTTTGGGCCCAGCTCTCCCATGTTCTCCCAGTGAGGAATGAAGCTAGCTCTGCACAGCCCTCAAAAAATCAACATGGCCCCAGAACAGCAGCCCAGACTAGGGATGTCTGCCTGGCCTTTGGTGGTAACAGACACGTACTATGGCCCTAGGTGGCAACAAGGGCCAGGACCTCACCATGGCCTTAGGTGACATCACCAGCTTCTCACATCAGGCTGTTCCAACACTACCCTCAAGTCCCCAGTTCTATCTCTCTTCATTGTGCCTGTCTTAGGGTTTTACTGCTATGAACAGACACCATGACCAATGCAAGTTTTATAAAAGACAACATTTAATTGGGGCTGACTTACAGGTTCAGTCCATTGTCATCAAGGTAGAAGCATGGCAGCATCCAGGCAGGCATGGTGCAGGAGGAGCTGAAGGTTCTACATCTTTATGCAAAGGAAGCCAGGAACAGACTGCTCATGCTCAGGCATCTAGGAGGAAGATCTCCAAGCCCATCCCCACAGTGACACACTTCCTCCAACAAGACCACACCTTCTAATAGTGCTACTCCCTGGGATGAGTATATATAAACCGTCACAGTGCCTACATCCTTCTGGTTTTTTGTTCTTGTTTTTTGTTTTGTTTTTGTTTTTGTCTTCCATTCTCCACCACTTACTTGCTCACCTTAGTGCAGCCCAGGGTCTATGAGTGTCTGGAGTCATCTCAGGAGTGGTCTCAGAAGTGTTCCACCTGTGCTGTGTGACACCAAGCTGGGATCATCATGAGTATAGTCTGCCCTCCTGGGCCTGTGAGCCACTGGGCTCGGGGGTTCTGTTGAGACTGGACTCCATGGTGCTGGACTTGGGGTTCTCTCAGGCTTGTTCCCTGTCTGGCTGTGTGGTCCTAGGCTGGGGATCATTTGGGGTATGGTTTGCCTAGGGGCTTGTGGCACCGGACTGGGATTTCGAATCAAATAATTTTTAATAGTGTATTTCCAACCTGCAAGACTTCCATCCCATAGTATGATATGATGAGGCACAACTCTCATTCTTGTTTCTGCCTTGCTGTCTATCCCAATATTTAATTTTCCTTCTTCCTTTTATCCTCCTCTCCACTTTGGTTTAGGTCACCTGGATTCTTGGCAGTAATTTAAATCTTCCACCTCTATAGATGGCTGAGAGTCCTCTTATCTAAATCCCCCTTGGCAATTCTAAGTTCTTTCATCCCTATCGCCAGGTTCACAAAGGTTTGTGATCCTGTCCAGTCAGCAGTAAGCAGAACTCTGCACAGGGATGTGCCTGTCACCGGTGAGCATCCTTCAGCATCCTGCCTGGTTCAGACCCTCCCTCCTGCCTAGCAACTTAGAAACCCCTTTCCGCCCATTGAGTCTGTCATAGATTGAATTCTGAGCCTTTAGAATTTATATGCTGAAGTCCTAAACCCCATACCTCAGAATATGACCTTATTTGGGAAAAAGGTTGTTGCAGATGTAAGTAATTAAGTAAAGATGAGATCATATTGGAGTAGGGAGGGCCCCTAACCCAACATGACTAGTGGTTCTTATAAAAAGGGGAAATTTGGAGACAGACACGCACAGAGGGAGAACATCATGTGAAGATTGGAGAAACCCTGACACAAGCCAAGGATCTACCAGAAGCCAGGAGTGAGGTTTTTTTCCTCAGTGTTTTCCAAGGGAACGTGGCCCCTCAGAGACCTTGATCTCAGACTTCCTGCCTCCAGAAAGTGAGAAAAGATGTCTGTTGGGTAAGCCTCTCAGCTTGTAGGGCTTCGCTACAGAAGCTCTGGCAGATGAGCTCATGGGTGCAGTCTCTATTTACCGCCCCATTCCAGTCTCGCTAGTGGATCTGTTCTTGAAGCAGCTCCCTCAGGATGGAAGGAGGTGAAAAACAGTAGGAAGTGAGCCTCTGAGCAGTCCCAGTGTCAAAGCCTCTCCTGGTTGGGATCCCACCAGTTCCTGTGATACCTCAGTAGCAGCTGTATGAATACACTTGTGTGTTTCTGCCCCGGTCTGAATTTCCATTCTGTCTGCCCACTGGTTTATCACCCCAGGCTCTCCTCGTGGCCTGTGGGAGTGGCACTGTGGCTTTTCTCCCAGGCCTCTGGGCTTACTCCCGATTTCTGACAAAGCAGTGGACGGTGTCTCACCAGGAAAGCATTTGTGCTATGCCACACCAAACACCTACCAGATGCAGAAATGGGATTCTGGCTTCATAGGAGGCGAGGCCAAAACTTCAGGCTCTCTTACAACATAATCAGGCCGAACGCTCTACTTTTTTCTCCCTATGGAGATACATAGACTTCAGGTTGCCTGTATTCAACACTGACAAAACCACTACACCTAAGGGTATCAGATTAACACAGGTTTCCAAATCTCAGCACTACTGAATGAGGGCTAGATAATTCTCTGTTGTAGGCACTGTCCTATATATAGCAAGATACCCAGAAGCATGCCAGGCCTCTCTACATTAAATGTGAGCAACAACCTCCCTCTTCCAAGTTATGACAACCAAAAATGTGTTTAGATATTGCTAAATGTTCTCTGGGGGACAAGATCAAACACGGTAGAGGTCCACTGAGCTAAATCAACCTCAAAGAACACCGACTCTTTTATATTGAGATCTTAAAATGCAGATTCATTTTATTTTATTACTTCAATGATTTTAAGAAATCATAGGCTATTTGCTGACATCAGTTATATAAGAAAAACCTTCAAAAGGGAGAAAAAAGACTAGAAGAATGTGGTAATTTTGGTTGTCTTGAGTTTTGGGTAGTTGATTTTTAAGTGAATTGTGTTTGCTATCTACTTTTCTGGATTCTTTTTCTCTTTCTTTCTTTCTTTCTTTCTTTCTTTCTTTCTTTCTTTCTTTCTTCCTTCCTTCCTTCCTTCCTTCCTTCCTTCCTTCCTTCCTTCCTTCCTTCTTTTCTTTGGTTTTCCAAGACAGGGTTTCTCTGTGTAGCCCTGGTCATCCTGAAACTTACTCTGTAGACCTTGCTGGCCTTGAACACCGATTCACTTGCCTCTGCCTCCCAAGTGTGTGATTAAAAGTGTAAACAGCCACCACTCAGCCTGGATTATTCTTTTATTTGCCATATTGAGTATATATTAGTTTATAATTAGAAAAAAATCTATGTGATCACTGACTTTGGCATCTTTTTGTTGTTGGTGGTGGTAATGAGACCCTGCTGTACACAGGATACAAATCCTAGGGAAGAACAGTAGGAAGAAGACAAAACAGAGAGCATGGTTTGAATCCCAGGAACTGTTAATGTGTACCCTGCCCGATGGAGCCAAAGCTAAATGTGGGGATAATTATAAATCATACCGAATAGTGAGGGTTTCATCACCGTGGTTGTGCAAATTACTGGAGTCTGGGCTGGCCCGAGATTCATTCTCATGCCTGTCGATGACGATCTAGTCACCAGCCTGCCCTTGGAGGACCACTAGGTCTTTTTCTTAGTTCCTCCAGACTAGGACCCTTCTAAGCAGAAGATGGTGACAGACACCATTCGTCATTATTACTGTGTCCCACATCTGTCACAAGTGCCCTTTCTTCTTTTCAACCACCTATGGAGCCAGGACAGTAATTCCTTTTTTAAAGACAAAGACCCAAACTCCATGAGGTTACATGGCTTCACCAAGGCTACATAGCCTTTTAAGGATCAGCATCAAAGAGCCCAACCGCATCACCAAATAATCCACTCACTTCACTGTCCAATTTTACAGGTGATTAAAAATGATACCTAAGGTCACACAACAAACAGAGCTGTGCTAACCCCCAGTCTCTTAGTGTCTCAGTGATGTCTTCAGCACACACACAAGTAGCTTCCATCTGAGAGGAGGGAAGGGAATTTCAGTAAAGGATTGCTGAAGTCAGAATAAGGTTGTGGGCTTTTTGTTTATTTATTTATAATTATTACTGTGTGTGTGGTATGCGACATGCATGTGTGAAGGTCAGAGGACAATTGTGTGGAGCTGATTCTCTCATTCTACCTTTATGTTGGTTCTGGGGTCCATATTCAGATCACTGGGCTTCCAGGACAGATATTCTTATCTAGAGCTGATCGGCTGAGGTCCTAGTCTGCCCCTCCAGTTCAACGAGGTGACCCATGGTGCTTACCAACGAGCTTGATAGCCTGAGTTTGAACTCCTGAACCCACATAGTGAAAGGAGAGGATTGATTCCTGGAAAGAGTCCCCTGAATTCTCCATATAAGCTGTGGTACAAACACGTCCTTTCCAGCTGCTGCACCTTACAAATAAATACATGTTAAAAACAAGTCTGCCTTTATCCCCTGCTCTGGCTGTTATTTTTATTCTCTGGCCTTCTGTGTCCTTGTCCCTTAAAAAAAGTGAAGGCAAGATTTGCCTGCCTCTGCCTCCCAAGTGCTAGAATTAAAGGCAGGTGTAATGACAACCCAGCCCGGATTTTTCTTTTATTTATCATATTGAGTATGTATTAGTTTATAATTGGAAAAAATCTATCTGACCATTGACTTTGGCATTCTCCCATTAGTAAGACCCTGTTGCACACAGGATACAAATCCTAGGCAAGCACAGAGAAGAAAGATAAAAGAGAAAGCATGATTTGAATCCCAGGAACTGTTAATATCTCCCCTGCCTTTCCTTTATTTTCTTTAAGGAAAAAAGTGAGACTGTATTTAAGAAGAAATAAGCTCATTTACAAAGACACTTAGAATACCCCTACAAACTGAGCACTCCGGAAACATTAGGTGAGCTAAATTTGACACAATGAACTACCGAGAAATTAGGCAATGATTTGCAGGAAGCAATTTTTTTCTCCTTATCAGCATGAAAAATCTGGGAAAGACAAGTAAGTCCAAAGGAACAAGAACAGTCACCTATGGTGGTAACTAAGTTAAACTGATTTATTACTGTATAAATATCTCTGTATTGGCTACTATTCTATTGCTGTGACAAAACACCATGACTAGGGCAACTTACAGATGAAAGAATTGGGGTGGGGGGAGGTTAGGGTCCCAAAAGATTAGAGTCCATAATGGCGGGAATAGTGGGCAGCAGATGTGGTGGCCGGAGCTGGAAGCTGAGAGCTCAAAGCTTACATCTCCAACCACTAACAGAAATGCAGACCAGGCAAACTCAAAACAGCCCAAGCCTTAAAACTCTTAAAACCACTCTCAAGGACATACTTCCTCCAACAAGGCCACACCCTCTAAGCCTCCCCAAACAGGTCCACCAACTAGGGACCAAGCAGTCAGATGCCAGAGACTATAGGTCACTTCAAACCAACACAGCCTTGGGGATTGTTGGGGGTGCCGGGAGGGTTGTTGTTGTTGTTTTGGGGGTTTTTTTGTTCTTGTTTTTGTTTTTTGTTTTTTTGGTTTTTCGAGACAGGTTTCTCCTATATAGCCCTGGCTGTCCTGAAACTCATTCTGTAGACCAGGCTGACCTCGAACTCAGAAATCTGCCTGCCTTTACCTTCCAAGTACCTGCGGGGGTGGTGGTGGTTACATATGCCACAGCATATACATGGAAGTCAAGGGACAAATCTGTGGAACCCATTCCTCTCCTTTCACCTTTACATCAGTTATAGAACTCAAACTTTAGGTCATCAGGCTTGCATCTGCTAGCCCCAGTAGTAGCTGTTAAATAAAACAAAAGCACTTTTTATTTTGAAAACATTCAGACATATAGAAGGCTGGGAAGGTCAGAATGGGAGAATCCTGGTGTCCTGAGACTCCTTAACTACTAAGCTTTGGGCAATCCTTCTCAGTAACAGCCTCAGCTGAAGCTCCTTTACTCTCACCTTAAAACTTTTGGAGCAAATTCCAGCCCCCACATGATTTTATTTCTCTATGTTTGGTGGGTACCTCCAAAATCTGTGCCTCGTCCTTTTAGAAGTTATAATATCAATACTACACCTTTAGAAATTAATAATGCATTGATAGCATATTGCCAGTACCTATGCTTTCCTTGCTGTCCCGGAGACATTCATTTGTTTGAGTCAGGATCCAAATCGCACCCACATGTTGGCCTGCCTAATATTTCTTAAACTTCTTTCCATCCATGGGTCTCCTCTCTGTCTCCTCTTTCTCCTGGCAGTGTGTTTGTTTAGGACACAGAGTCCTTTGTCCTAGAAATGTTTCATCTCTAGGTCTTGTTGAGAGCATCCCTATGGTTTTCCCAGTATGCTCTGCTGAGCGGCATGCTTCTTGTAAGTTTGTAGTCTTGCAGGCATAGTCCAGCTCGGATTTGATTTGGGACCCAAACTGCACTACGAATAGTATGATGGATTTCCATTTGGGAGACATGTGTCTGCATCTTGATCTCTCCTTCTGAGAAGCACAGCTCAGATCCTTGTAGTTTGTCAGGAGCTACACAGACTGATGATATAAATTTATCAGGACTTTCCATTTATTAGCTGGGATTTCCTGTAAAGAAAAATGTACCTTCATCACAAGATACAATTCACATAGGAAAAACAAGATAAACGTGTAAGGCTCTTCCTCTTTTCTTTTCTTTTCTTTTCTTTTCTTTTCTTTTCTTTTCTTTTCTTTTCTTTCCTTTCCTTTCCTTTCCTTTCCTTTTCTTTTCTTTTCTTTCTTTCTTCCTTCCTTCCTTCCTTCCTCTCCTTCTTTCTTTTTCCTTTATGGCCAACTTTCAAAATGAGGAGCTGGATCTGGGCTTAGCTCAGGGATAGATCAGTTGCCTCACAAGTTGCCAGCTTGACCTTTCACACCACAAAAAACAAACAAACAAATAAATCCCTGGCATAATTCAAAGGTGACTAGTGAATTTTGTTGCTTTGTTCTGTAATACTATCAGTATTTAACATACTATCTATATATTAAACAGTGTATAATTTTATATATATATAATATCTGTATATTAAACTGTGTATAAATTTACTTCATCTAATTGGTAACTTTATTTATGCTCAAATGGCTCTTAGAGCAGCACTGTATCACTTAATCCCTAAAGGCTTGCTAGACTTTGCCTGTAAAACTATTTGAGCCGAGGAGCTTTCTTGTGGGGAACTCTATTTTCTCCCACTAATTGGTCTGTCGTTTTAGGTAGGCTGTATTATTCTAGAAAATTATCCGTTTCATCTAAATTTTCAAATATTTTGTGTAGCGCTGAGAAAAACAGTTTCTTGTGTTTGCTCTTCACATTTCCTCTGCTTTGATAGTTACTGCTGCATACCAAGTGGCCAGGGTTTTAACTTTAGGTTTGTATTCTCTCCTCCTTCTTGTGACCATTTTTAGCAGCGGTTTGTATATTTTATTCATTATTTCGGCCTTGGGTTTATTCATTCATCCTATCTGTCAGTTCATTCACTTCTATTTTCATCCTCATTAATCCCTTCCTTCTAGACTATTTTGCATTGCTCTGCTGTTCTTGTATCTTGAATGAGATGTTCGATTCGTTTAATTTTATATTTAGCGATACTGCTCTCTTTTAATGTTAATCACTGTCCTCTATTAACTACTTTAGCTGAATATATAGACTTAATTATTTGTGTTTCTATTATCCTCCCTCCCCAAAAAACCCCTCTATATTTCCAACTTGTATATCTAGCAGCTGCTTAACATTAAAATAATTTTTTCATGGCTAGGAAGATGCCTCAGTGGGTAACCCAGGTTGCTCTAGCAACATGAGAATCTGAGTTCAAATCCCCAGCATCCACAAAGCCAGGCATGGCTGTGTTTGCCTGTATCCTAGCATTGGGGCACTGACATACATTGATCCGAGAGCTCACTGGCACGCCAGCGTAGTTGGAAAAAAGTGAGCTTTGGGTTCAGTGACAGACCCCCTCTCAGGGCAGGGAGAAATGCTCCAGCTTCTGCATACATGTGCACAGGTGTCTCTCCGGCCTCTGCATGTGTGGGTGCACTGGTGTCTCTCTGACCTCCACATGTGTGGGTACACAGGTATGTTCACCCACACTTGAGTGGTCACACAACCCTGTCTTGTCAGAAATTAAGTGTGGCTAAAAGCCACACTTTTGAACTTTAATTTGTGGTAAGATCTTTGCCTGTTGTCTCTTTTTACCCTCTCAGGAACTCTGCCTTCAGAGTAGCCTCTTGGGTAGACAGTTGAATTTTGCTCTCAGTCAGACTGGAAATATTTTTTCTGCAACACTTTTTTTTTTAAAGAAATGCATGTAAATTAAGACCATTTACATTTACTGAGCTGACTGATATGTTTGACCCCAGCTCTGACATCCTATTTTATCTTATGATTAACTTTTAATATCATTTTTATCCCTGAAGCTTCCCTTGCAGCCGTGTAATCCCTTTCCCTGGGCAGAGTTCCACATGGGTCTCTCCGGTTTTCACCATCCTTCATGCTGGTGTTGGTGCTAGTTTCGGAGTTCTCACCGATCATGTATCCTAAAGCCTGGGAGCCTTGGGCTGTTAAATCACTTAAGAGTCTGAAGCTCCTCGGCCAGCGGCCTCAGGCAATCATCAGGAATGAAGAGGCTGTTTAGAGAGACCCAGCCAGGCCTGTTTGACATAGGAATGAACTCAGAGTTTGAAAATTAGGAGACAAAGGGTGTTAGAAGAGGGGGCTGTTTCTGGGAGCATTTCCCCTTACTTAATGAATTACTAGATTTGTGGCTGCCCGGTCTGGCGGGTACATCTTTCAGCCTGAGGACCCAGAGGTGTCACTGACTCTCTCTGCTGGATCCCTGCTGCCCTTTCCGTGAACTGTGACACTTCCTGTCACCCGTTTATTTTGACTTTTCCCCTGGCAGCTGTCCACAGCAATTGGCATGCATTCGAAATCATTTGCTACTTACTTGAGAATTCACACGATGGGGGGAAAGGAGAGGAAAACAACCATTCCTGGGGACACCGTATCACCGTGAATTTAAAAGGAAAGTCAACACTGCAGAAAATTCATTCACCTCTCTCTCTCTTTCTCTCTCTCTCTCTCTCTCTCTCTCTCTCTCTCTCTCTCTCTCCTTCCCTCCCTCCCCCCCCCCTTTCTTCACCTAAAAGAGATTAAGGATTAAGGGAGAATGCTAAACAAACTATAGAAGGAAAAGAAAAGGAAAGTTAGTGTCTGTGGGGGGTGGGGGTGGCATGTGCCAGCTGTAGTCCCTCTACACCCTTAGACCCCTGCGAAGTAGTTGGATGTATAAAGGAATTGAGCCTCAGCTCATTGTCACCCTGCCTGTTACATCTGTTCTGCAATTCAGCCCCTGATTCACGGGCCACAGACAGAAAGTCACTTGCTTGGAGGCGGGGGTGGGGGTGGGGGGGTCTCTGGGGAACTTTGATTTTCTCTTAGGTGTATGGATCTTGTAGCTGGTAAACTAGAAATACGGATGTTGAATAATGAGGGGGGGGACCCTCAGAGGAAGACAATATGGTCCTAGTGGAGACTTTGATTCACACCATTTTGCTTTCAAATGGTTAGCGCTGACACCCTGTGGACTCTTTAAGCCCTGGTTTCCCCACCTGACCACTTGGAAATAGAATATCACACAGGGATTTAAAGTCAGTGGTCTTCAAACTGTGGGTACACTGCCAGCATCACCACTGGTTGGGATGTCATTACTGTACAGCATCAGGCCTATACATACATGCTGCTAAGATTTGAAATGAGCTGTTTCTTCTGAGACTCATGTTGTTCTTGTTTGTTTCATTCTTTTTTTTCCCTTCCTTCTCTGCTGTCTTCTCTCCTGTCTCCCTTTACTTCCTCCTTCTTTCCTTCCTTCCCTTCCTCTTTTCTCTGTGTGGTGTAGGATCAAAAGCAGGCCCTTGTATATACCAGGCAACTGTTCTGCCATGAACCTCATCCCCATCCCATCCCTTCATACTGACACTTTGCATTGTGACACATTGCATTGTGGGAGTATTCAAATGTGAGGGCCTTTAAGACAGTCCTTTATGCCCTTCTTGCCAGACTGGGCTAGTTCTCTCAGAAGTCTCCCTCTACACTGGGGACACTCTTTTATGTGTAACCCTGCTGAGAATAATTAGTGTTCTTTGCATGAACATGGGTGGGAGATTGTTTACAGGAGTAAGGGTGACTTGTCACTGACTGAGGCACTGAAGGAATGGACAGCCTTTCTTCCAGCTAGGAAGGTTCCCAGCCCTGGGTGAAGCTGGCTCACATATTAAAAATTCCTTGACAAGTCAAAAACAAATTACCTACCTTCGCTTAGTTTGAAGTACTGGCCACGAGTATAGCGGAGGCGTATAGTGCTCCCACCTAAAGACATGTAATTAAACAAAATTCCCAGAGCCTGGTGCAGGATACAGCTTTATAAATTGTTGGTCACAGGTGTCCTAGAGACCCTTTAAACAATACAAGCTATTGTCATAGCTCTTGGTGGCCCACCGACACTCAGAAGTAAGATCCTATTTCTGACGAGGAATATACTTTGGTCACAGGGCATGGAGAAATCTAGCTGGAACCAAGCTAGAAGCATCGTCTCGCTGGCAAACTTTCATGTGCCAGAAGGTGCAACATAGGCCGCCGAGGGAGAAAAGTCATCAACAGTCTCACAGAGCTGCCAACCTTGCAAATTACAATAGTTTTTGGTCCAGCAAGATTTGCCCGTTGGTGGAATAGCAGCTAATGTGTTTTGACTGGATTTCAGGACTACCCCACAGACCTTGTGCCTGGTACTGCAAATCTGATCAAGAACTGATGTCTGAGGAGACTGGAGGCACAAGAAGGGAATCTATTATGAACACTTTGCAAAATGGTTGCATGGATGTAATGGCATCTCATTATACATATTTAGATCTATCCACACCCGCTGCTCTCAGCCACCATCTGAGAAGCTTCCTATAGCACACAGCAGGTAGCCAGCTGTTAGTGCAAGAGACTCACAAGTCGTCAAAGGGCCAAGGATAAGGGACAGTGGAGTATTTGGTCCTAAATGGACTGTGTATATTACACCTTGCAAGGGCCAAGGAACATCAAGGAAGAAAAACCAGAAAGAACAAAAGAATAGGAGAGAAAAGGACACTTGTGTGAAGAGACGTACGTCTTCTGAGCATAACACGGATATTGCATGGGCACAGGCTTGGGCCCATCAACATTTCATCAGGGGAAGAGGAAGCTCGTGAGGCCCTACGCCTCCCGAGGGACTGTTGACAGGTATCTTGGGGAAAGAGGATCCATTTCTTCCTGCTGCAGCCACCAACAAATTACCCCTGTTCCAGTAACTAACCTCTGACCCATACTCAGGGAAGCAGACCTGATTAAACTCAATGGGAAACATACAAATAAAGACACAAAAGTAGGAAGGAGACTTGCTGGAAAGAAGGGCTCAGGGGGGAAAGAGAGGAAACGAGAAAGGGCAAAATGACTTAAACATTTCATTGTAGAAAATGTATGGAATAGCCAAAGATTTTTAAAAAACGTAATTACAAAAATACAAATTCAAATGGGGGTAGGGACAATGGCTCCGGCCTTAAAATGCCTGTTGTGGAATCAAGAGAAGTTGAGGTGGGCTTCTAGGCACCCACTTGAGAAGCCGGGTACAGCAATACACGCCGTAGCCCCAGTGTTGGCGGGTGTGGAGACAGGAGGAGCTCTAGAGTTCACTGGCCAGAGGGCCTAGCTAAACCAACAAGCTCCAGGTTCATTGAGAGACTCTATCTCAAAACGTAAGGGGGATGGGGACTAGAGAGTGTCCGCTGCTATTCCAGAGCTCCTGAGTTACATTCCCAGCACCCACACCGGGGAGCTCACACCCACCTGTCAATTCCAGCTCCAGAAGGGTCAGAGGTCTCTGGTCTTGGTGGACACCTGCATATCCAAACGCAATGAGGACATCTTTATCAGCTTACAAAAACTAGACTGGATATCTGAGGAAAAACCAACAGATACACAAGAGGAAGAAGCACCTGTCATGTGCCTTCTACCACCACTAGATCACAGGAACTGCACAGACTCAAAACTTCTCATTTTGGCTCCAACACATCTACCCTACTTTACTCTAACCCATATTCCCACCTGGTAAGTCTCATGGTAGCTCCTTCACCTGCTCCTGAAATAGCTTCTCCTCCCAAGTACCGTCTGGAGAGCCTAGTCACCCATCTCTTACTGTGTGTGCTTCTGTTTTCCATTGTAATTATTCAGTAGACTTCACCTGGGTGAAAGGGGATAAATCCGTTTTCCCACCAGCCTCTCCCCTACAGGGGTTCATGACCTGGAGCTGTGTTGTATATGAACACTCGTTTGTTAGTACTCCTTAAGAGGCAAATACATTTGTACTCCCTGTGTGTGGGTAGGTGTGCACGTGCTACAGAGGTCAGAGCCATATCTGGTAGCATCCTTGATCACTTTCTACTTTAATTAATTATTAATTCATTCATTCATTCATTTTTCAGACAAGGTCACACTATGTAGCCCCTGGCTGGCCTGGAATTTACTATGTAGACTAGGCTGGTCTTGAAATTGTAGTAATCCTCCTACCTCTGCCTCCTGGGTGCTGCGATTAAATGCACACACCCTGATGCCTCAAATCCATCCTTTTGCTTGTTTGTTTGTTTTTAGTGATTGTTATTTTGAATTATGAGATTTGCAGGAGGGGGCGCAGCTCAGTAAGCCATTCTGACTTGGGGTCTTTCATAAAGTCACAGTCAAGTGCTATCTGGGGCTGTGTCCTCTGAAGTTTTGACAGGCTGGTGGATCTGATGCCACAGTAGCTCAGTCACATGGTTAGTTGTTGACAGAAACCTCAGTTCCTCTCCTCACGGATGTCACAAGGCTGCTTTAGTGTTCTCAGGACACGGCAGATGGCCCTTCCCAGAGTAAGAATTTCAGAAATGAGAAAGCCAGGTAGAAGCTATATTCTTCCTCAACCTGTGGGTCATGACCTTTGGGTCACCTATCAGATATTTACATTATGACTCATAACAGTAGCAAAACTATGGTTATGAAGGGGCAACAAAATAATTTTATGGTTGGGGGTCACCACGACATAAGGAACTGTATTAAAGTCACAGCATTAAGAAGCATTAGGAAGGTGGAGACACTGGTCTAAGAAGTCACATACCATGACTTCTGCCACATTGTGCTTGTTAGAAATGACTCATCTGTGGCCAGCATTCAAGCTGGGGAAATGAACTCCACCTTTTCAAAGAAAGCATGTCAAAATATTTGAAAGCACATTTTAAAATCAGCAACAGCAGGTAATGTATCTGTTTCATTGGCAGCAGAAGGAAGATGACTACGGTTCTTTCTTCTCTGGTCAATGTTTGCATATCTACAGTCAGGAAGGGCTAGTTGGATTCAGATCCCATATCCCAGGGCCACGGTATTGCGAAGGACTCTGAGTCATATCCAAGATCAGCAGGGGAAAGTGCTATGGTTGATTAGTGATATCTGCCATAAATACCAAAGGAGGTGAGGCCAGCAGAGAAGGCAAGAGGTTGTTATTTCTGCGGCAGGTGATTAGGCCTGGGATAGGAGCAAACAGGACCCAGGCATTGCTCTCTTACAGCTTACAGGTACTTAATGATGACTGTTAAGAACACAATGAGCGTCCACTAAAGTCCAGTCAAAGTTCTCTCTTGTTACTAAAGACTCTAACTGCCCACCACACAGCCTTCTTTGAAGTTAGATATGCCCAGATGTCAAATTTTCTGAAGTAAGAAGGGACTGAGAGGCCAAACCTACATCATCTTGGGACTGGCCTCCATCTTAAAGAAAAGGGAAAAAGGCCTGAGAATTTGACCTGCAGCAGAACTCAAGCTGCAATCACATACCAGAAAGGACCTCACGGCTTGTCCTTGGCCAGAGTTACTCCCTAGCTACTTCCTAGCAACAATTAATCAAAGACTAGTCCGATTGTTTCAGATGTACTTTTCAGACCATTTGTGATTGTATATGGTCTTGCTCCAGAGCACCTACCTGTTGGCTTATAGTCATTCTATTAGGTGCTTGCCAGACTGCACACCCCCTCCCTCATCCTTTCACTTGCTCCTATTTTCCTATAAAAACTTGTCCTGCTGAGGGTTCGAGGTGGCTCTGCCTTCCCTTCCTGTCCTGCTGTGTCAGGGCTGAGCTGGAGGAGAGCCCAAGCCCAAACTTGTAATAAAGAGACCCTAATGCTATTACATCAGAGACGACTCCTTGGTGGTCTTTTGGGGTTCTCAAACGCTTCTTGACACAACGGGATACATGCTACTTCTGGTCTGATAACATTAATCCTACTAGGAGATGGTGAAGGAAAGATACAGAGAGTGGCCATGTAGAGGGTAGCCAGTGGCCAAACTGTCACCTACTTCAGGATTTTTACAGGGGAAAAGAAGCCATACTTCTGTGCTTGAAGTTGCTCGTCCTGAAGCTCCCTTTTTCTTTAGCAACTAATACAGGAAACACAGTTATGACATGCAGAAACACACCATAAACTCCTCACACAATAGGAAATAACACTGAAGCCACCAAAACCCCACATAAGGACCAGACTGTGCAGGCAGTCCACATTCAACAGCAATATAATCTAGATGTACATAGTAAGTGCCCTTAGACTTAACATGAGGATAACATGAGATGTAGCTATGAAATGCTGTTTATGAGAGGACATAGGAAAGTATGAATGTTAAACAAATGTCAAGACTGTTCTCAAGATTCATTTATACGTACTGTTGTCCTGTTTTGGCGAAAGCCTGTATATTACTTACTTTTTTATTGTTATGACCAAACACTGTGACCAAGGCAACTTATAAAAGAAACATTCAATTGAGCTTACAGTTTCAGGGGTTGGAGTCCATGATGACAGAGCAAGCAGCAGGAACGGGTGAGAGTTTACTGGGTTTTCTCATTTGTTTGTTGTTTGTTTGTTTGTTTGGTTGGTTGGTTGGTTGGTTTTGGTTTTTTGAGACAGGGTTTCTCTGTGAAGCCTTGGCTGTCCTGGAACTCCCTCTGTAGACCCTGTAGACCAGGCTGGTCTTAAACTCAGAGATCCATCTGCCTCTGCTTCCTAAGTGCTGGGATTAAAGACATGTGCCACCACAGTTCAGCTGAGGGCTTACATTTGGGTCTGAAAGCAGGAGGCAGAGAGAACATAGTCTCTGGACTGGGCTTTTGAAACCTTAAAGCTCATTCCCAGTGACACATCTCCTTCAATATGGCTGTGCCTCCTAACCTTTCCCCAACATCCCAAGTACTCAAACACACGAGCCTGTAGGGGCCGTTCTCATTCAAACCACCACAGCATGGACACAAATCTGATCCCCCATTTTATTAGTTTCCATGGTCAGGTCTATTTCTTGCCCATTAATCCATTATACAATGTGCAACCAGGATGATGCCTGGAACATGGGAACCTAATGAATGCTGTACAAAGTGCTTTGGTCTCCGAAGAGTTAACTTAGTCACAGGAGGAAAGAGTGGAACATGTCCTCGATCCTGAAAAGCTAAAACTGGTGGCAACATTAGAAGTGTTTCAAGCTTTAGAAGCAAAATCAGGAACTATAGTCTGAAACAAGGCAATGAAAGTTTTGGATGTGTATAAGCACTCACATGAAGACCTGCTTACCTTTTGCCATGAAGAGAGGAGGTTGGTGGAGAATCAGAGTACATAAGTACTCTGGCACAGAGAAGGGCCCCTCCCAGTTTCTCAAAGGTATCTTGTTAAGGATGATAACATTGCAACTATCAGGGAGCCTGCGTATGTTTTCTGCAGCATCCAGAAAGACAGACGTCTCTCTATTCCTGCGCATGCTCTTTGGAGAACAGAAGGTTGACTGGAAATCACAGCCAGGAAAAAAATGAGGCAAAATGTATGATTGATTCAATGAGTAGAACTCATACTCTTAAGGCAAAGATAGGCGCTCCCAGGAAAAAGACAGCAAAATCAAATAAAAACTGTGAGTCTACGGCTAAAGGCAGATGAAAGTCTCACAGCTCAGAGCTGTACACATGAGGCAAAGATTCTCCGCTTGTGAGTCCCGTTGGCCCCACTAAAACCAGAGCTAGAAGGCACCAGTGGCCTGGCCTTGGTTTTCTATTTGTGGTTGGTAATTGCTTATGAGTCTTGATTCCTATGTGTGCTTTGTAACAATGTACATTCCAGAGTTAGGTAGAGAAGAAAAGTCACCACATTTGGACAATAAGAGGAGTGTGTGTGTGTGTGTGTGTGTGTGTGTGTGTGTGTGGTGTGTGTTCTTTAATTTTGCTTTTAAAGAAAGAAAATAGTAAGAAGAGGAAAGAGAAAGTTTAAAAAGAGAGAACTTTGGTGTCCTGCCAAGTTCAAACTCTCCTCCCTGCTCAGACCTCCAGTCTTGCATTGATTTTATTCTAAACTCTGTTCTAGAATGTATTAGATTCTAAGGGAACCAAACAGAGGCATTCACTGTGTGGTACCCAGTCTCCCATACATCTGTCCTCACTTGTCTATGAGTCTTCATGGGATTCCTCATTGAGATCTGAAGCTTTCGAGACTCCCCTCTACACCTGAGTAACTTTGTCTGAGCCCTTTCACCTGCCTCTGAGAGGTGAGAGTTGAGTTGAGGTTTTAAAAAAAAATGGAGCTTGAATAAAATGTCTCAGACATTTTTTTTTTTTTTTGCTAAGCCATAAATCAACAGTGGTTGAATTAAAACAGACTGAGCCTGGCTTGGGTTTAGACCTCCGTGAGGTCTCTGGCTAGGCTTGAAGGGAAAAAAAATTAATACTAAAAAAGAAAAAAGGAAAAGAAAAAAAAGTCAGCTCCCGTGCATGTCCAGTTGAAAGAGAGAGAATTCTGCCTAGAGTCGGCCCTTCTAATCCCTGCTCCATTTGAGCCCACACTGCACTTTTCCCCACATTGACCTCAATATTAGTTCCCTGTTCTTTCACTTATATTTACACCAAGACTGACAAAGACGATCGGAATCTGTTTAGACAATCCAGAGCCCACCTGTCAGAATCCTCTCGGGATCCACAGAGTTAGTGTCTAATCTTTAATCTTAACCTTCATGAGAACATATCCATTGCCTCCCTGGTCCCTAGTTTGGAACAAAGAACTCCCCATGGTGCCCAGTGATTCAAGGCAGAACGCCTGGCCCAGAGGGTGGGAGGAGGCTTGACAGGTGGCTGACCATTTATCTCTTCTCAGAGGTGAGTCAGATTAAATGGAAACATCTCTGTTTTCAGAGGCAAAAGCAAAGCTGAAGGTCACTTGAAAGTCACTTGCATTTTGTTGTTGTTGTTTTTCAGAGATGATGTCTGCAAAGAACTGTGACTGTTTTAATCACAAATCTTTTGGGCATTTTCGAAAGAAGCATCGTAAAGTTTCCAGAAAAAAAGATTAAAAAAAAATCTTTTTAAAAAAAATCTTTTTTAAAAAATCTTTTTAAAAAATCTTTTAAAAAAAAGATTTTTTTTTAAAGATTTATTTAATTATTATATGTAAGTACACTGTCTTCAGACACTCCAGAAGGGGGCATCAGATCTCATTACAGGTGGTTGTGAGCCACCATGTGGTTGCTGGGATTTGAACTCAGAACCTCTGGAAGAGCAGTCAGTGCTCTTAACTGCTGAGCCATCTCTCCAGCCCCCGAATCAGTGGATTTTTAAGAACACGTTGCATTTCATTCTGTGGCCCCCACAGCTTGGAATCTGCACTATTTGGGAGCTGTAGGTATTTCAGAATTATATGTGGGTTTCCCCAACTTGTTTTCTTTCTATTTTTTGGAATGTTTATTCTCTGCCTTTAATGCTTGGGGACAGATCTCAAAAAGAAGGCTACTCTGAAGCTGTAACCATCCGGGATCCGCTTTCCTTTCCTTTTGGCTAACATGATGACCAAAATGGTTATTTTAAGGGCAATTTAAGTCCTGGAAAGCTAAAGCACACAGAGATATTTTACCAATATTTACATAAGGCAGACAAACATCCAAAAGACTTTAAAACTCTCTACTTAATTCATTTAAACAGCATAACTTGAACAGCATCACATGAAAGAAACGAGAGAGTCTAAGTACCAAGAAGGTATATTTGGTCTCTGATCTTGTCTGTGAATATATTTCTATGCCTTTATTTATGTTTGATTTTATACATTTATTCAGTTGTTTGTGGGGGTGGGAGCATTCTCATGCCATAGCAACATTGATGAAAGTCAGGTGACAGCCTAGGGGACTTGATTTTCTCCATCCATTCTTTGAGTTCCGGGAACAACTCAAGGCAATAGTCTTGACAGTAAGCTACCTGCTGAGTCATTTTTCCTGCCTCTTATTTGTTTGTTTGTTTATGTGAGACAAGGCCTCACATTGTAGCTAGGGCTGGTCTATGTAGCCCAAGCTGGTCTCAAACTTGCAACAACCTTTCTGCTTCAGGCCCCTGCCCCCCAAAGGCTAGGATTAACATTATAACTGTGAACCATCACACTAAGCTACCTTTGTCTCTTTATGCAAAATTTGAAGAAGCATTTTACAAGAATGTTGACACTTTAACTGGAAAAAGACAGCTGAAATCCACCTTGCTGTAGGGGTTCATCCTATTTCTTTTCAGGTCCTCACAGTGAGTCTATGCTAGCTTTCTTATTTTGAAATGAGATTGGTATTAGTTTGTTCTGAATGTCCCAAAGCAATCCACCCCTCCCCTTCTCCTCCCCCACCTTTTCTGTTTCCTCTCTGCTCTTTGGGGTGGACTCAGACAAGGACTCTTCATTTCTAGAGTTTTCGATTCTTTTCCTGTAGATGTATTCTAATGTATTATCACTGAGGAAGGAGAAGAAGGTAGAAAGGAGATGGGGAGGAGGGGCAGAAGGAGAAGAATGAAGGAATATTTAAACGAGCTCATGATTCTTTTAATGTGACACAGAGTGGATGACAGGCAGCTGTGGGGTTCATCATTTGACCCTTGACCCCCTCTAATGTGGTTCTTGTTGGAGGGAGGTCTTCTAAATCTAATCTCTCCCATCCCTTCTATAGGAAATCTTTCAGATAGGTGCCCCCCAGGACACCTGCACTGTCTGCAGTGGAAACTTTTATTAGCTAGCTACCAAACACAGGCAGGTTTCCCTGGGTGAAAGCTAACACAGTGCCTGTGTTTCAGAAGAGGCTTTGGTAAGCCACAATCTCACCTCTGCTGCCTCTGACTTGCAGCCACAGGCCAGTCAACACTAGGCCCTCAGTCAGCATCCGGAGCTAGGACACCGGAAGTTGTTAGTGTCTTTGGTCAAACAAGTTTGGCTTTCTTAAAACGAAAGCAAAATTATGAGATGGACACTTTGGATGGTGGTTGAAAGTATTTAAGGCAATATGAACTTTGCCTAAAAGATTCCTATGTGAGGACTGCTTTAAAAGTAACTTGAGGGCTGGTGAGATGGCTCAGTGGTTAAGAGAACAGTCTGCTCTTCGAGAGGGCCCAGGTTCAATTCTCAGTACCCACATGGCAGCTCACAGCTGTCTGTAATGCCAGTTCCAGGGGATCTAACACCCTCATGCATACAAAACTCAAATGCACGTGAAATAAAGATAAATAAATAAACAAACAAACAAACCCAAAACCCTAACTTGAAGATTCTATGTAGGGTTGGATGTGGTAGCCCAGGCTAGAGTACTCAGGAGGCTGAGGTGTATTTATCACCAGCCTGGGACGTACAGCAAAATCCTGTCTCAGAACAAAATGAAACTGTAAGATAGTGTTTTCCAGTCTGCAGAGTGTATGCATAGTTTGCAATCTATCCAGCAGGACTCAGCGGTATCTTTGAAACACACAAATTGGACAAAATACCATAGGAAAGGACAATAGGAGATAGAACAGAGAACACCCACCTAAGGTAATGCTGAGTTTTGTTTTATCAAACAGAGCTGAGACAGAAAACACTTTTAAAAAATTGTATGCTAAGTGAAAAGTAAAACCCCTTGGGACAGTATTAGAGAGGTCTTTGTCCTTTCTTAAATATGATCTCCATTCACCAAGAGCAATTTTTATTTTTGCAAGGTCTCCACAAAACCGAGTCCAACTCCTGAAATAGAAAGAGAGCCTCCAACAAGGCAGATGTGAAGCCAGAAAAAAAGCATACAACAAGCAAAACCAGTGCACTGTGTTAGGTGCAGAGGGGATCCGGGACTCTGTTGTCAAGTTAAACAAAATGGAGATATAACAAATAAGAAAATAAAGCAAGTCAACAACTAAGGCAAGAAAACAAGCAGATGTGGTTCTATAACACCGGCCCAAGTGGAGGGGATTGTTTAGAATCTCATTGAGAATTAAGAGGTAAGCTCTCCCCTACTGTGGCTGGAGAGTAGAAAGGATCTTCCGATATGTTCTAAGTACCAAGTAAGTATTCTGGAAGACATCAAAGAGATGCTGTTACAAGCATGACTGGTCACGATTTGCAAAAAGAATCCAAATTTTAAGGTGGGAACACCCTCATTTCTTGGGCTGTTCTGACTGGTAACTGGCATTTCCTGAGAGTGGTAGAAATGGTAATCCATCCATCCCACAATGGTGGTCCCTGTCCTTGTTCTACTGCAGCACCTAGACCCTGGTCAAGGCTGTAGCTTTTTGACATAATGGCTCCTACCAGCTCCTCCACACCTCAGCCTTCCCTTCAGACCAAAGTACACCAAATGTCTCCATTTCCCTTGCAGGTTCTCTTAACCCTGATCATAAGTGATCATTTCACATAAATATATACACACACACACACA
Organism: Tokudaia tokunoshimensis; assembly: GCA_036184795.1. Taxonomy (NCBI): domain Eukaryota; kingdom Metazoa; phylum Chordata; class Mammalia; order Rodentia; family Muridae; genus Tokudaia; species Tokudaia tokunoshimensis. The sequence goes on along the minus strand of BTHU01000001.1, from coordinate 156,585,542 downwards.
CACACACACACACACACACACACGCACATCTCTTAGTTTGAAATACCTGAGATACTGTTTCCTCTGTGGGCCCTTATACATGGGTTAGTTTTTCTTTTTAAAGTAAAAACTAACATTAAGCATGTAAGCTAAGAACTTTTCAAAGCACTATTTTTGTGCTCAATAAGTTTAAAATGTATTTTAAGTTCTTGAGACACACTGAAATCATTTTAAATAGTATTTACTATTGTGAGCACCGCAATGGTTAGGTTCAGGTTGCTTGGTTTCTGGATAAAGAAATGGCCAGGGGCAGGAAGAGATGGGATGGTATGGGATGACATGGGGTGGGGGGTGGGGATGGGATGGGGGGGTGGGGGTAGGGTAGGGTGGGCTGGGGTAGGGTGGGGTGGGCTGGGGTAGGGTGGGGTGGGGGGGTAGGGTGGGATGGGATGGGGTTGGGGTAGGGTGGGATGGGATAGGATGGGTTGGCATGGAGTGGGGTGGGTGGGGCGGGATGGGTGGGGTGGGGTGAGATGGTATCTTAGGGTCACTATTGCTATAATAAAACACCAAGACCAAAAAGCAAGGTGGGGAAGAAAGACTTTATTTGGCTTATAATTTCACATTGTAGTCCATCACTGAAGAAAGCCAGAACAGGAACCCATAAAAGGCAGGAGCTAATACAGAGCACATGGAGGGGTGCTTCTTATTGGCTTGCTCCACATGGCCTGCTCAGTCTGCTTTCTTATAGAACCCAGGACCACCAGTGCAAGGATGGCACTATACACCATAGGTTGGGCCCTCCCCCCATCAATTACTGATCAAGAAAAGGTTCTATGAGCTGTCTCATAGACCAGTCTTATGGATGTGATTTCTCAAATGAAGTTTCCTTCTCCCGCACATGACTGTAGTTTATGTCATGTTGAGATAAACAGAGGCAGCATAGATAGGGGGGGACAGGTTGGGGTGGGGTTGGGTGGGGTGAGATAAGGGGGGATAAAATGGAATGGGATGATGGGAAGGCCCATTTGGCTATCTAGAAAAGTTCAAGAGAAGGAATATGCAAGTCTTTCAGGACAAGGAAGTGTCTTACCAAGGGAGTTTGGTGGTCACTAAAGAAAGGGGCACATTCCTTTCTCCAGTAAGGAATGGAGAATGAGAGGGGATGTCCAAGAACAGAGCAGTGGACAGAGACACAGCTCAGAGACAGAATGTGGCTTGTGCTTAACCTTCACCAAAGTCTATCACTATGCTGGTCCCTTTCTCTCTGATTTCTTTCCCTCACTGCTGTGGGCATTTCAGCTTCTGAATGCACTCCGTCACCCTTCCCCAGTACATCTTTTCTTTTAGTATCACTAGGCTTGTAAATGTGGTTATTTCTCAATGTTTCATTTCTAAGCCATCAGGTCTGAGGTACTGGAGTACTAGAACACTCAGAGACCAGGTATGAATCAAACTGTAAATAATTAGTGAAAGCAGGCAGTCAACTTGTCTCCTAAAAGTTCTTTATGGGCTATGGGCAGGGTCAGATCATTCTTACTCATTGCTGTTCCCCAGTGCAGGGAACATAATAGATGTTCAATAAATATTCATATAGTATATTTTAGCATCAGATATTGATTGATAGCTTTAATTTTTTTAAAGTCTTCAGGATGAGTTTTGAGCCTAAAGGCCAGGTGAAAAAATTAATAGAAAGCATATTCTCCTAAAGTTAGGGGCATTATGATTCCAATCCTAACCTGAAACACTTCACCTAAAATTAGAGCCGCCATTGAGGAAGTTCCTTGGACTTACAGAGGCTCGGGTATCCCCTCCTGCCTCCCTCAGCAGATGAAAGGAAGCCCATCTGGTACAGGCTGGAAACCAGATGTGCACCAGCAGCCAACATAAAGGTCCCCTGTGCTCACTAGTCCCGCCTAGGAAGTCGGAGAGCTTTTGGGAAACGCAGAGAAATGGCCAAATTGGTTTGCCGTGGAATGCAGAAACCCAACTGACCCTGTGATTGGATTTCATCCTCTGACCACAAGAGTGCCAGGCAAGGGAAATGACTGAAGTTTCCCTCATCTAAAGCCCATTAGGGCGGACTGATTGAGTTCAACCTTTCAGGCTTCAATTTGCCTTCTACCCAGAAGGTCCCTAGGGAATCCTGGGGGGCAGCCCTTCCACCTAAAACTGACTTAACTTTTTTACACTTTGATTTCTTTGAAGACAGCATTATGAGGAATTTTTTTTAAAAGCAATTATCACCAACTTTTTTTTAATTGTAAAAAGAAGTACCATATTTACTGTAGAAAGTGCTAGAAATCCTAAGAGAGAATTAAAACATTAAAAAATAACTGCAAGCCCTCCACCCAAAACTAACATCATCATTGATATTTTGGTATATTTCTTATTATGTTTTATGAGAATATAAGTAGTTGTGGATGTATATTTTAAAAATCAGGACTAATATTTTTCTAGTATATATTACTGTTATAATAAACATCTTAGAACATCAACTCTTTTTGCATCTCTCACTACTTTCCTTGTGCTTGATTCTTTTTCTTTAAATTAGTTACCTTTCTTTCTTTCTTTCTTTCTTTCTTTGGATGTTATAATTTAATTATAACATTTCTCCCTTTTCTTTCTTCCCTCCATACATCTCTTCACTCTCTCTCTCTCCCTCTCTCTCTCTCTCTCTCTCTCTCTCTCTCTATATATATATATATATATATATATATGGCATGTTTGATCCACACAGTGCCACTTGTGTGCATGTTTTCAGGGCTGAGTGTTTGATACCAGACAACAGATTGGTGTGTTTGTCCCTGAGGAAGGGCACTTCTGTCACTTCCAGTTTTCCTCAGTTACCTATAATATGCTTGATTTTTAATAGGGATTAGTTAGCAAGGCTTGGTCACACATGCTTGGAATCTCAAGCAGAGGCAAGATTATGAGTTCAAGGTCAACCTGGACCACATGAGAGTTGGAGGTTGGTCTGGGTCACATAGTTGAGACTTTGTTTCAAAGCATACTTTAAAAAAAAATTGGAGAACAGAAATGGCATTAGTGAATCAAAGAGGTAAACAATGTTGAGAATCATAATAGACATTGTCAAACTGCTCTGGAAAGGTTGTATTGACTTTTGCTTGCTTGGCTGGTTTGATTTCATTTTTTAAAGGAGTTTGCTTCCTTCTTTTGGAGAGTCTTACAAGCAGAGACTCTAGCTTTGCAGCTGCACAGTAAACTTAATGGAAAGATCTGCCTAGGTCATTGATGGAGTCTTACACACATTCTTGTCTCCAGAGGTGAAGAGCTAGGTGGGGCTAGCTCAAGTATTCTTTCCACCCAAATATTCCATGATACTATTGAGTCAAAGACTGCCCTCTCTGGGATCCCTAGCCTCCAGTCTTCTTTACCTACTATCAAGGAGGCTGGTGCTGGATTATATTGACATGCATTTTTGTTATTTATAATTTCAGATATGGAGATAAAGCCAAGTAAATACCTGCTGAGGGAAGGAGTTTGATCTGGTGACAGTGACATAGCCAAGGGGGACAAGGCAGGCAGGATTTTGTATAACTTATGAACGGTCTCAGGAGGAAAGATCAGCTATGTCTGAGGTAGACGACCAATTCAGAATTCTCACTGTAGTAGACATTTGATAGCTTCTGGATACTCTATGATGTTATTTTCTTCTACTTTTGGGAATTTCTTCTTTCCCATGTAAGCCTTGAAACACAAGGTATTTATTCCTTTTCTCTCAAAAGCCAAATAATTTCCCACCATCTTTTGTAGTAGTACAGGGCATATGACCCAAATTGAGGCAAGTAGTTATCACACTCAGACCATGGACTAGGAGCTGGAAACTTACCCAGCAAGATAAGGAGAGAATTCCTTCTGAAGTGTTGGCATAGTGGCAACATTTAGTCTCCAAATGGTATCGGCAGGATCCAGGGCTAGCAGCGCTGTTGTGCAGCTCCACAGTGTGCATTTGTCTTCGGAGAACGTCTTAGCTAGGGTTTTATTGCTGTGAAGAGATGCCATGACCAAAGCCACTCTTATAAAACATTCCACTGGAGCTAACTTACAGTTTCAGAGGCTCAGTCCATTATCATCATGGCGGGAAGCATGGCAGCCTCCAGGCAGACATAGTGCTGGAGTAGAAACTAAGAATTCTACATCTTGATCTGAAGGCAGCCAGAAGGAGACTGGGATTCCACACTGGGTGGAGCCTGAGCATAGGCGACTTTAAAGCCCACCTACAGTGTGACACACCTCCTCCAACAAGACCACACCTCCTAATAGTGCCACTCCCTGTGGCCAAGTCTTCAAACACATGAATCTATGGGGGCCAAACCTACTCAAACCACAACAGGGAATTTCTTCAAAGACCATCTCTGCCCTGTTGTCAAGAGTAAAGGAACTAAGTCATTTTGCTACAAGCTGTTAAGGTTATCATGGTTTAACAGTCATTGATGGACAGTGCGCTTGGAGACACACACATATCCTGTCTTTCAGTCCTCACAGCCCAGTTCTTCAAGGCATGTGTCCTTCCTATTCCTCAGACAAAGAACCTGACATCCCAAATGGTTAGCATTTGACCTAAAATGCTGAAATGGTTAGAGATTGCAGAATCAAAACCTGGATCTGGAACCCTGGAAGTTTTAGTCAAAAGGGGTCAAATCATGTACTTTTTTTAAGACTTTGGGTGTGATAGGCACACGATGGGTATATATCATGCTCATCTTAAAAATCCCTTTGTTACACACATAGAAAGGGGGCCTGAGTGGTAGCTGGTGATACAGACAGATCCCGAGACCAGTCTCAGGAACTCTGCAAATTGGGGAAACACAAGACTTTTTTTTTTTAATAAGACTAGTAGTTCATCTTTACTGTCTGTAGGTATTAGGAGGGGAAAAAATTCAAAGGTCAAAAATATAAATTCTAGTTCTTCCCCATGCAGCTGGAATGACATTGAAGTGACTGGAAAATGTGAGCTATGTGAGGGAGGGAGGGCGAGGCAGACGCGCAGGCGCACACTCACAAGCTCCTCTCCAAGCTGGAACCCGGAGCTCTGGGCATCTAGAAGGTGTGTCCTCAGCACCCAGGAAGGCCTGTGTCTGTTTGCACGTCTTAAAGGCCAGTCTGTACTTGGCTTCTAAAATGAAACTCTGCACCAACACAAAAGCCTGATTTTCATTAAGCATCCTCAAAAGGAGTCTTTCATTAATTTTAAGGGAAGGTGTTTTGTTTGAGTGTTTTCCCGCTTTGGCAAATGGGATTCAGAGAGGTCAGGCAGTGGCTAAGCCAAGCTCCGAAACCATGGGAAGAGAGGGGAGGGGAGTTCCTTGAACCCATATGGGGAAGCCAAAATAAATGGCTACTCTTGTTCTCTTGAGAAAACATTATGATAATTTTTTTCTTTTTACAAAAAAAAGATCTCTGATGAAATTGACCAGAGAAAGTAGGAAGAGGCAGCTTGGTTTGGGATCCAGAGGCTGGGTCCACTCCTGGGGCCTGTGAACCCTCCATGTGGCTGGAGCAGGGGAAAGGGCGGAAGTGGCTTTGGACAGGTGCCACCCTGGGCAGCTCGTGAACAGACCTGAGTTTTGACAGATTAGAGATGGCTCCACCAGATAAGGCAGGAGCTGTGCTGTCTGGGCATTCGCCCAATGCTCTCGTCAACAGCGGCAAAGTGAAAACGCACATGGACGATCCTGGATCAGCGGTGAAGACTTTGGAAGGAAATCTTAGTTAAAAGCCAGAGCTAGAGACGGGAGTGATAAATCAGGCCGGGGGATGTCTGGGTTGAAGGATGCTGCTGCCTGGTGCTCGCTCTGGGCCAACAGGAAACACACATGGGGCCCAACCGGCGTCGACGCCTGCACCCTCCCAGCTTATTCTAGCTCTGAGAAAAATGAGAATATCTTGGCTAGAGATGTTAGGGCAATGTGGGATTTTCAATTTAAAAAAAAAAAAGTTCTCCAAAAGGAGACCAAAAAGCCGGCCTCTTACATCAGAACTTAAAGGTGTTGCCTCCAACATGGCGGCTGGGAACTAGGAATCACTAGGGCACCATTTTCACTACCTGAAAGCTGACAGAAACAAGGAACAGTGGTAAAGGGAAAAGCCAATCATTATCTTTCATAAATGCTTCTTTTGGGTATCATGTCACCTGTGTTGACAGGAGGAGTGGTTTGCCTTAATGATGAAATAAATGCTAACAAAAACGAAAATTCTCAGTTGATACAGGATCGCAAGCAAAGGCCTGGTATTCAGATTCAGCCCACAGGTCATCAGTCTCTCCATCCATACTGAGTGTAACTCACAACCAGGGCTCAGCAGCCCGTTAAAGGCTTCTCTAGAAACGATGGTACTTCAAGGCAAAGATGCTCTCTTCTCTGAAGCTCTTAACTGAATGGACCAGGGAAAACAGAGGATAAAAAATGCCAATTGTGTGTTGGTAGAAATAGATCCTCATTAAAAATACATATATTGTGATCTAGCAAGAGGACTCAGAAGGTAAAGGAGCTTCATGCACAAGTGTGGTACCTGGAGCTCACAGAAAGGTGGAAGGAGTTGTCCTCTGACCTCCACACACATGTTGTGGCACATGTGCCCTTCCCCACCACACATAATAATAATAATAATAATAATAATACTTAAAATCAAACTTTCCTTTGCATTCTTACCTACTGCGTCTTCCAACCTATTCTACCTCTCCACCCCTGCTCTAAGTCAGGTGTTCTTTGGAGAACTCTGAAGGACAGTTAGCAAAAAGCAGACGTTTCTTTGGAGGTAATTTTTCATTACTAAGACATAGGCTAGCTTGTAAGACTTCTCTGGGTGGACTGGCAGCATAACTTTCTGTGCCATTTTGACCAAGTCTTTCCCTTGTCTAGAATTTTGATTACTTCTTTGAAAACAAAGGAAAAGGTTTTATATAATATGGCTCCAGCCTCCACTTGACCCTCGAACCCTGCCAAAATAACCCATGCAGGTATAAAGTAGCCTTCCCCCTCTTCCCCCACATCCCTGCCCAACTCTGGAGAAGGAGGCTTTGGGAAGATTTAGAAGTCACTGTTGGTCACTACCCAGTGTCAGCAAGAGAAAGGCTGTAACTCACATGTGTGCAGTATGATGGGAATGGGTAGTCTCCTATGACCACCTTGTCTAAAATGCCAAAAGCCACCTGCTACTTAAGCCTCTCCAACCTAAAGGCCAGCCACGGCCCCTGTCCGGAATGTTTACATGGCATGCCATTCCACCCGCCTTCTCTTCCTCAAAGACCTAGCTCAGAGTTTATCTCTCCAGGACAGAACGAATGGCTCTCTCGTTAAACACTCCCTTGAACTGGCTGACCTCATGGGAATCCTCTTCACACATCTGTTGACCCACCAGTACCTGACTGAGAAGTGGGTCACACTTTGACATTCTTGGGGTCCGTCATGTGATCACCACAACGTTAAATTCAGTGATGGAGAAAGCATGATTTTAGCCCCTCGTCTCATCTACGACTATGTGTGAGTCAACCATCGGGGAAGGAGTCTATCTTCCAGATGAATTGCACAATGGCCTTCAAAGGAGCCCTGTGAAATCCCGTTGTTACTCACATGCCCAAACCTCTTCATTGGGATATGTTCCTAAAATGTCTACTCTCCTCTTTTTCCCCCTTTCCCCTTCAGTGACTCCAATGATTTTTTTCTGGGTTATTAAAAGTTGTTTGATTTGGTGAATACCTTATTTATTTAATAGCGGATTCCACCCTGGAAGCTAAGCTCAAGAGTGAGGAAGCTGGGTTGCTATTTCTTTGATAGAGATCTCCTTGGCTCCAGCAATCTTAGTCCAGGCATGCTCAGACCCAAACTGAACATTTGGATTCCTTGGGGGAAGTACGATAGGGGTAGAGACAGACACAAATAGCCATGTGTAAAGCAGAACGTTAATAGTGCTAAACAGAGGGAAGGGCGCCCTGCTGGAGGAAGAGGTGCTAAATAATATGTGGTGAATGAGTAGAACCCAGCAATCAGTTTGAGGCTAGAGGAGACGGCAGAGGCACAAGTTACTCAGATAATAACCATCTTCATGTTAACTTAGATGCTAGTCCAAACTGTGATTGTCACATTCAGTTGTCGTCTGGCATTACTTACTTACCAGATTTGTGTCCTTCAGCCCATTCTCTGCTCTACTATGGGACTAAAATTCTGGAAACAGACTTCATGTTTGCTTCCCTCGTATTATGGGAACTTTCACTAGCTTCCCGTAATCTACACACCAAACTCCAGTGTGATGTATAACTCAGTGGTGGGGTACTTGCCTAGCATTCAGGAAGTCCTAGGTTTAATTCCTAGGACCCAAATAAACTGAATATGGTGATATACACCTCTAGATCCAGATTTTGGAAAGATCTTAAGTTCAAGGTCATCCTTGGTAGTGTAGTGATTTTGAGGCTAGCCTGGGCTACTTGAGCTCCTGTCTTTAAATAAATGAATAAATACATATATACTAAACTCTTGGGACTTGGCATCTGAGGATTCCCCTAAACTCCACTATGGACCTAACCACGCTTCTGCCTGTCTCCTGTGCCCATGCTACATCTGTCCGCCATTCTGGAAGAAATGATTGGCTGGCTGAACATGAAGAAGCCCTGTTGCCTTGCAAAATCGATCAGCCCTTTGTTTTCTCTGTTCTAGATTCCTTTGCTCCCCTTTCAAAACTCTTGATTTCTCCTGACAAAAACTCACCCGCTTTCCCAATCCAACCTTCCCAGGGTCTCAGTTAGTTCTGAGACATCAGGTGTCAGCTGCACATCCCATGAGCCCTGATCTCTTCACTGACAGGTTCCTGCAAACTCCCCTGAACTTAATTTAAGAGGCAATTTTAAAAAGTGTTTTACTGGTTTTCATAGTGTTTAGTTCAAAGATTCAAAGCCTTGTCCTGTGATGGCTATAGAAGGGATGCTGACAATGTTACCCAGCACAGCCCAAGACTTCTCAAACCCACCCACGGCATGGAAGTACAAACCTGAGTCTGGAGTCATTCACAAGGGCAGCCATTTATATGCACCCCACCCCAGGAGTCAGATGAGGTTTCTTTCCCCTCATGGTGAACTTGGGCTAACCTCAATGGAACTAACCTCTTCAGCCATAAACTCCACATATCTTGCAGTACTCTTCAAAAACTAGAGCTGGATGATAGATAGATAGATAGATAGATAGATAGATAGATAGATAGATAGATAGATAGATGATAAAACACAGAGAACAGGACTAGTAACTGCTGATGATGGTGACCTCTAGACTGTTGTTAAGGTTCCTAATAGCTAATCAGAACACCTTAGAAGCAGGAAGCTATAGGGACACAACATAACTCCACAGGATCAGGAAAAAAACAGGCTTTATTTGCATTTAGAATGTTATCTTCTATTCTTCTCTACCATTCACTATGACACAAACCTGCTCTAATCCTGCAAAGCTCTCAGCTTGACCCTGTGGAAGTCAAGACTCTGATCTGATTTCTTACACACATCTTACATTCTTTTCCAGGATCACACGCAAATCATCACACACGCTAAGCACATGTCCTACTCCACACCTCCGGTGTATGCTGTAGTTATCACAATGTGATAATGTGTGTTTAATTTCTTCATACTTCACATGCCCTTCTAACTATTCTGGGGGACCAAAGGGTGCAGCAACCTCGGTAGGCAGTACTGGTGTCCCTCTTCAGCCTTATACAAATCTCTTTCCCTTCTCCGACCTCCTGACCGATCAGTCCCTAGCCATGGCTCCCCTGAGGTGGGTCCTTCGTAAATACCTTCTGAATGAACAAAAACTGTCACTATTCACTCTCTTGTAAGCCCTTTAAAAGAATGCCACCAACTCAGCTCTTGTCCTGGCCTCCTCGGGAGCCACGCAGCCCCTCTGTGCAGCGCAGGTCAACCAGAAACAGAGCTGTAAAACCGGAGCAGCCCAGTTCATGGAGCTGCAAAAGCAGCAAACCTTGTTTGTCCTTCCAGGCTCATAACCTCACCAGAAAGACGGACCACCTTTAACTAGGTCAACCCAATTTCACGGTCTTCCCTCGGCGCTCGCCCTTTTATTATCGCACTTTTCAGTCAGAGGCACAGCATTTACTGTGATGATTTATGTCTGGAAAAAGTGAAGGATCCATCCACTCTTGACTGAATTGAACAAGACCTTCCTGCATGGAAAAATACACCGTGTTGAACAATAGGATAGCACTGGCCCATCTCCGCAGGAGGATTGCTGTAAAAGGAATCCTAGGCTGTCTAGAGCTAAAGTCTTGGCAACTCGGAAATAAAATTCAGGAAGAAAGGAGAAGCCCTTTAGTGAAACTCATCCTTTTTGACTCACAAAGAACCATCCTTCACAGGACTTGACCTTCTCACCCCATCCTTTCCTCTCACTTCCAGAATGCCCAAGCATATCTTTCCCCCTCGTGACCCTGCAAACCAACCCTTTGCTAAACACAAGGAAAGAAGCGCCGGCTATATAAGAACCCCTCACTCGTATGGCCCTTCTTACCCCAGATTGAGGGCTGTGAGTTTTTCCATGTCATTATATGTTGCAGCACAAGAGGCTCAGGTGAAACATAAAAAGAATGCCCATGCAAATGCTTTCGAGATGAAGGGTTCTTGAACTCTGTGTGCACACGTGCATATTTATTAATGTGAACTCTGTGTGCATGCATGCATATTTATTAATGTGAACTCTGTGCATGCGTGCATATTTATTAATGGCCAAGCCAAAAAAAAATGCTTGCATTACTCTCATTCCTGTGAAAACTTCACTCCACCTACCCTTGTGTAACCAGGTCAGATCAAGCCTGAGTTGTATGAGAACGTGGATTTTAGCTTTAACAAATACACGAAGTCATGACCCCTTTGTTTTGATGGGCTGCCTGTTCCAGACAGGCAGAAAAGCCACCGATAAAACCAAGAGGTATACAAGACTTCACAATTTATTAAGAAGATTAGCTGGCTTTAGTTTGTCCCCGGACAATTAGTCACCCAGTGTGCATTCCCTGGGAAGCCTCAGAGGTCAGGTAACTCAAGGAATAGCTTGCTTTAATTCTGTTTCCTTTTCCTTTTTTGATAAGTCGCTGTGCTCTGGAAATGAAGCATTATTCTCCACACACCTTTTCTGACTGTATTATACACAATGTGACAAGCCCACCTGAAATATCGCAAGCTTTCTCACGTCTAGTGTATTTGTAGAACTGCCTTCTGTGAAATCACAAAGTTCATGGTTCAGCTGAACTTTTGAACTCTCGTGAGGATTTGACACAGCAAAACAATCTAAATGAACCCAACTCAAAGTTTTCATAGTCTAAACGGCTTTTCAACCCATTGTCCGGGGTAATTGGGTAGGAAAGTTCTTTATTGATGTTGTAAAAACTACCAGTTTAACAACAGGCAGGAGAGAAGAGGTGAGTAGATACACCTTGGAGAATCTAAATCCTGCTTCTTTGCCAGTTCACTGAACTCTACCTGACCCCACTGGGAAGGTCTCCCCAGGACAAACCACCAGCTCCAGGATGTGTGAGCCAGTGCCTGAAGCCAGACAGTTCCTGATGCTGCTAAGCAAGGGGACTTTTCTACCCCTATGTAAAATAGAGCAGTATTCAGTTCAAGGCTAGTAGCTGTTCTCATGCCTCTAACAGCTACCAAATGCATCTTCTCAAAGCTACACAAGGGAGGTAGAACCGACATCAGGGAGAATAAGCAGTTCGCATCAAATCACAAGCGAGAGTTTGGCTTTTCTGAACTTCAAAACGAAATTACGCCACTGAGCCATCAATCTCAGGCTTGGGATGTTTAAGCTCTAACGTGCCACGGTTAGAGAGGGAACATTCCATAAAGAGAATTTATTTTGTTGTTTTTTTTTCTTCAGAGTGTTTATGGTAAAGATAAAATCTTTGCCACTTGGACTTGGGGATGGCTGTAGCCTAAAAAGTCCTCCTGGGATGAGGTGCTAGCTTCCATTGTTTCTGTGTTCATCCTCCTTCCTCTTGGTATCTGAGATGGAGAAAGCCATCATCACACTACTAAGGGATATTAAGTAAGCCTGCTGCTTGACTAGTTCCTTGGTAAAGGCATGGCAAAACCACCCAGCTGTCCAGTGAGACTCTAGGCATCTACTTCCTATCACAAGTCTCCACTTCCTGTCATGCCATCTCTGAAATCACAGTGCACCCGGCGCCTGGAACTTTACGTGGGGGATTGAACTTCATGCTTGCAGGCTAACACTTTACTGGCTTCGCCATCTCCCCAGCCACGTTTCTGCCTTTTAGTTGGATTCTTCCTCCGTTTACGTCTGTGCAGTTACTAACTTTAAAGCTGCCACCTTACGGTTTGTTTTCTGGGTTGTCCTACTTGATTTGTATTCCTCTCGTCTCCTTTCTTGTCTTCTTTTTGATTAACCATATGTTGTTTTATTATGTCACCTGTTCCATTATCAGTTTAGAAGAAACATACATGTTTATTGATTTGGGGGGCTGCCATGGTATCTTGGTATAATCAAGATACCGTAACAAACATCGCAGATGGGCATTATAAGCAGATTTGCTTCTCATGTCCTGGAGGCTGAAGCCAAGGTCAAGGTGACAGTAGATCATTTCTTCTTTGGCTTTGCTTCCTAATTTGTAGCACCTTCTCCTTATGTCCTCATGTGACAGAAGGGACGGGAGTCCTTTTCAAGCCACTTCTGTAAGAACAATGGTCCCATCCAGGCAGTTCTGTCTTCACAACTGCTCCCAAAGGCCCTGCTTCCTAACTGAATCAGTATATGAATTTGGAGGAGGAGGACATTGCTTCAAGATGACAACATCTAGAGATTTAACAGGCATCCTTCACTGATCAAGGGATAGTATAGTCTCACATTTTCACCGAGTTAAGTTCTTCTTAACCCTTCCTCCATATTACTATGTCATGATCATGTATTTGTAACTATATTTTAAGCTTCCCTTAATACACTCATTTTATATAGAAACTACTAAAATTTACCATATATTTGTCCTTTTTGCTGTCTATATTTCTTTCTACACCTTGGTATTTATGTCAAGACTACCTTTGAGGTCTGGGGAGATGGTTCAGCAGCTCAACCCTGCCAATGACCCAGGTTCAATCCCCAGCACCAGTATGATGGGAGGAGAGAACCAATCCCTGAAAACTGTTCCCTGATCTCCACACATGTGCCATGTGCCTACCTCTGAATAAGTAAATAAGTGGAGGGAAGCTTTTTTAAGAATCCATTTTGCCTGAATAACTCTTTGTGATTTCTTCTTGGAAGGGTGGTGATTCGTTTTTTAAAAGTTTTTGGTCTCATTATTTTCTTTTCTTTTTCTTTCTTTCTTTCTTTCTTTCTTTCTTTTCTTTTCTTTTCTTTTCTTTTCTTCTCTTTCCTTTCTTTCTTTCTTCCTTCCTTTTATTGAGAGACAGAGGATTTCTCTGTGTAGGTCTGACTGTCCTGGAACTTGCTCTGTAGACCAGGCTCAGCTTGAACTCATAGATCCACTTGCCTCTGTCTCCCACTTACATCTGCTTCTAGAAGTTCTGGGATCAACGGTGTGTGGCATTGATCTCATTCCTAAATGATACCTTCCAGGGTTTATTATAGCATGTGCCAACTATTTTCTCTCAGCGTCTTAAAGGTACCGTTCCTGTGTCTTCTTCCTTCAGTTGCTCCTGTTTGGAAATCCCTCATCACCTCTTCTGAGAAGTGGCGGTATGGGTGTTCCTTTGATGAGAACCGACAATGCTTCTGTAACTGATTGAAGGATGTTTTTCGTCTTTGATTTCTAGCAGGTTCATGTGAAATATCCCAGGTACGTTATCTGTTTGATGTTGAATCTATGTTTTGATGATTTTACCAGCTTAGAAAAATCCTTCATCCTCACCTCTTAACACCCACTTCTGCTCCACCCTCTCTCCTTCTAACTTCTGGAATTCCAAATACTTGTGTCATTAGATCTATTCACCATTTTCTCTGGGGTTTTTTTTTTCTCTTCATGGTTTTCTGTCTTTTCAGTTTCCCTACTCATCATTCTAGAGATTTTCCATTTGCGTATCTTTCATTTCACTCATTATCTTCTCAACCATGTCTAATCTTTTACAAAGCCTATCAAATACATTATTTTTAAGTTCTAGATTCACTATTTGATTCTTCTTCAAATATGCCATGTCCTTTACTGTAGTTCCTATATGTATTGGTTTAGATTTAGAGTATCCTCCAAAAGGCTTATATATTGAAAGCAAAGCCTGGTCCCCAGCTGGTGGCACTATTGAGAAATGACTGGATCTGAGGGTTCAAAAGTAATCTATGAATCAGTCCATTGGCGGACTCTTAATTTGAAACATGATTGGGAGGTCATGGAAACTGGTCATGGAGCCTGGCTGAAGGAAGTAGGTTTCGTGAAGTTTGCCCTTAAAGAGAATACCTTATCCTGATCCTTCTCTTCCCTCCTTTCCCTCTCTCCCTCATGCCCATCATGAGGAGAGACCCTTTACTTTTCTACCACATCTTTCCTGCCATGAGGTTTTGCTTCATAATGTATGAGCCTTGGAGCAGTGGAGTCAGGAGACCACGGACTGAAACCTGGAAATGGAACTAAACAAACCTTTCTTCCCTTAAGTAGTCAGTCAGGTATTTTGTCCCAGGAATGAAAAGTGACTGAGACACTAGATCACTACAAAAAGTCTCAGGAGTTTCCTTCAGACACCACACCTAGGCACTTAAGGAATATGTTCAAGACTTCCAGTATATAGGGCATAGAGATGTAGGTCCTTGGCATAGCACTTGCATAGCAAACACAAGCTCCTGAATTTGTTTTCCACCAATGGCAAAATAAACCAGAATTCCAGTTTCTAGAGCAGGGGTTCTCAACCTGTGGGTCATAACCCCCTTGAACATTGAATGAACCTTTCACAGGGTGTGATGGTTTTTATATGCTTGTCCCAGGGAGTGGCACTACTAGAAGGTGTGGCCTTGTTGGAGGAAGTGTGTCACTGTAGGGTTGGGCTTAGAGATGTTCCTCTTAGATGCCTGAAGATGCCCAGTCTGTTCCTGGTTTCCTTTGGATAAAGGTGTAGAACCCTCAGCTCCTCCTGCACCATGCCTGCTTGGATGTTGCCATGCTTCTGCCTTGATGACAATGGACTAAACCTCTGAACCTGTAAGCCAGCCCCAAGTAAATGTCTTTTATAAAACTTGCATTGGTCATTGGTGTCTGTTCACAGCAGTAAAACCCAAACTAATACACAGGGGTTGGTAGCCTGAGACAACCCGAGAACACATTTACATTATGATTCATACCAGGAGCAAAATTATAATTTTGAAGTAGCAATGAAAATAATTTTATGGTAGGGTATCACCACAACATGAGGAACCATAATAAAAGGTCTTGGCATTAGGAAGGTTGACAACCACTGTTCTAGAGAGTCCACACTGAACTGTTCGATTTTTCATTGTCTTTTCTGATTTAGTTCATTTCAGATATGACTAGTACACATCCTCTGTACCTGGGTATGCACATCATGTTGTATTTTGTAAAATTATTTGTAGAATTATTTTGAGGCATAGGGTGTTGGAAATGGTTCACATATATTTATTCCAAGTTTGTTAGGGCACACTAGAAACCCAGGCTTATCTTAATCCAGTTTCTTCCACTGATACTGTTTAAAGTTTGGCCAGAAAGTTCAGACTTCACTTTTACTTGTAGGTGTAGCCTTTAAGACTCATAGCCCAAAGATGTAGTAGTGGAAGGAATCAAACAACTTCTTTTATCGTCTTAAATTCCAACTTTTATTCCCTGAGTCCCACAAGCCTGTCGAAGCCATTGGTCAGACTCTTGGCTAGCATGTCCAGACTCTGTAAACATTCTGAAGTCCAAGATCGACTTTTGTGGATTTCCTCTTTATTTTGGAACTAGTATCAGTAGATTGTCAATATCTTTCTCTTTTTGATGTCTTTGCAGACTTCTAAAAAATCATTATTATTTGATTTTTGTTTTTTAAATTTTATACACCTGGGTGTTTTGCCTGCATGTATGCACCACCTGCATGCCTGGTATCCAGAGAGGCCAGAAGAGGGCATTGGATCCTCTTGGGGCAGAAGTTGCATGTGGTTGTGAACCAGCATATGGGTCGTTTAGCTTTTAAGTTCTCCTCACCAGGGAAGATAACTTAGTCTGTGATTGTTAACAACATTCCTTTCTAATGTTCTTCATTTTAAAATCATTCTTTTTTATTCCCTTTTCTATCAAATGTTGTTTTCTGTTAGGCAGTAGTGACGGAAATGGGTACATATTTTGTTTTAGTATGTTGTGTTTTAATGTTTCATTTAATCAAAGATAATATTAAATATCATTCACCAAAGTTCTTCTAAACATTGAATGGCTTATAAAATATATAGCTCTATAAATGCCTGCACACTTGCAGTTATCACACCATCATGTAGTATGTAGAGAGGGAACACTCTACTCTCATTTTTCAGTGAGGAGACTGGGCCACAGATGTCTACACAGCTTACACAAGATCATGCAGAAGCACGTGCTGTGTCAGAGTCCATGCCCAGCTTCAACTTCCTGTAGAAACCAAGGTTTAATTTTTTTATTGTGGTTGCATTTATATCATATAAAGTCTACTCTTTCAACTATCCTTAAATGTAGGTTTTAGTGGTATGTCGCACAGTTCCGTTGTACAACTATCATGCTCTCTCTCTCTCTCTCTCTCTCTCTCTCTCTCTCTCTCTCTCTCTCTCTCTCCATGACATTTTCCTCTTCTCCAACTGACATTCCGTGCCCATGAAACATTAACTTCCCATTTTCCCACCTCGCAACCAATGCAAACACCAACCAACATCTCATCTCATAAATTTTTCCTATAGGCAGGAATCGCATCCATCTTTTTGAGATAGCTCATTTACCAGGCCCAATGCTTTGGGTTGCTTCCATCTTTTACTTGCAGCTAATTATACTCACATATTTTAGTGTGTTTATTCATTCATCTACTCATTTATTCAACAAATATTCATAAGTTCCTATTGCTAACTCAAGGGCTTATAGCTGTGACCATTCAAACAAGCTATTTGTTCTTATGAACATTTTATATTAGTGGGAAAACAAATGACAGACAAGCAAATTACATTAAAAAAAAGTCATGTCATGAAGTAGAGCCAAGTGTGGTGGCTCATGTCTGTAATCTTGACACTCAAGAGGTTGAGGTAGGATGAGCTTGATGAGTTTAAGGCTAGCCAGGGCTACCCAGGGGCATTTCAGCCCAGCTTGAGGCTATAATATCAGAGTCTGTCCAAGAAAACAAAATAGCAGATAGTATGATAAATGATATACATGGAACTAAACTAGGGAGATGGGATTAGCAGAGATCTAGAAGCTACTTTAGACATGGTGCTAAGCAAAAAGGTTGTTGAAGAGAGAACACACGGGCAAAATTTTGAATGTAGAGCAGAATCCAATCATGTGAACAGCATTCAAAGCAGAGAGACGGTAACTGTACAAGCTCAGCAGAGGGAACAAGTTAGGAATGAGTTAGGGTGCTCAAGGGAAAGAAGGGAGGGAGGGACAGATGGACAGACAGATAGAAAGACCAAAGCCAATCTTGGTCCTAACTAGTGAAGGTGGGAATGAGGAGAGATTGAGAAGGAATTTTCGCATGCTTTTTAAGACAGCATAAGTTTTGTTTTTGTTTTCATTTTGTTTTCCTGGTAGGATAGGGCAGCAGATGTGAAGAGGTCTCACAGTCTCTCAATATTCATATTCTAAATTCATATTCTAAATGCCAGTGGAGCTTATGAAAAATTCCGATGATTGTCTGCCTGAAAATTGCATGCAAATAAGTGAAAGTTTAGGCAATAATTCCTCTCAAATTCTACTCTCGTGAAGTACAATGCAGGGAATTGAATTAGTAGATTCTCTACTCTGAAACTGGTTGGGATAACTCTGAGACACAGCTCTCTGCCTCTTAAGAGTCTTCAACAGGGCTGAGCTCCACAATAGCTCATAACTTAACATACCTGCTGCTGGCCTCCTGCCTCTTCTTAACTTTCTTGAAGGGATTTTCTGAGATCACCCTCCAAATGAACTAAACTGCACTAAAAAGCCTGGCTCCAAACCAGCGTCTGAGAGGACTCAAATATGGAGAGATGGGGATAGCCGAGGAAACACAGCTGTGGTTTGGAAGGCTCAGTCAAAAACTTCTGGTTTCTAAAATGATGAGCTCCTTTATATTAAACTAACCTCCCTATCAATAATTATAAGCACTGTCTAAAGTAAAATGACAGTTCAAATAACTCAAGTAAGCAACCAAAAACCAACAGATGCTAGAGGAGATGAACTTAAAAATGTAAAACCAGGACTGGGAGGATGATCCAGTAGGCAAAGGGTTACTGTGCAAGCATGAGAACCTGAGTTCAAATCTCAAGAACACATATAAAGTTGGATTCATTAGAGCATGTCTATAAACCCAGTGCTTCTACAGTGAGCGGGAAAGAGGAGGCAGGAGGATCCCTGGAAGCTTTATAGGTCAGCAATTCTGACCTAAGCAGTGCTGGGTAACAAAGAGACTCTGTTTCAAACAGGGTGAGAGATGAAGACCAAAATCTGAGGTTGTCTATGATATCCAGAGACATGCTGTGGCATACACACACACACACACACACACACACACACACACACACACACACACAAATGCACGCACTGAAACTAGAATGGATGAAATAAATACGATTTCGTACAGATTTTACCTGAGGGTATCCCTCAGGGTGCACATCAGATGAACCTTAAGCAGAAATGAGTTATCAAGCTGAGAAGGCAAAGTCTTGTAATAAAGAACATTATGGAAGCTGACAACTGGAGAAGTTCTAGAAACAGTGAGTAGCAGAAAGGGAGTCTCACATTTTCCATAGAATCTTTTCAAATAGTCGCTAAGTCCTAAGCTGTGACTAAATGTGTAAAATTCCTCACAGGGGGTATGTGGAGATGTGGGAACCAGGCAGGAGCCAACAGAAACGTATACACAGATTGGAATGAACAGACAGCTTTTGGAAACTAAATGCAGAAGATTTATAAGAAAAGATTAATATAATGAGTAAAGAGATGGGGAATTTCATAAAAGACATGCAACCTAAAAAAAAAAAGACTCAAATACTACTACTTACAGAACTGGAAAGTGTAGCATGTGAAATAAGTCATTGAAGAGTCCCAACAGACTTAATAAGGTAGGAAGAAAAGACTTGTAACCTTTAGGACAGATTAGTAGAAACTATTCAAACTAAATAATGGGGGCGGTGAGTGGGGAGGAGAGCACAATATCTCACAAGAAAGTATCAACCAACTTCACATACAGGTAATGAAAAGTGAGAAAGACAGAAGACAAGAGGGCACTGTGTGTGTGTGTGTGTTGAGATAGTACCCAGTTTTCCTTTGTTTAACTGGCCTCTGGACTCAAGATATTAATTAAGTTGCTCTAAAATCAAAGAAAATTGGCCTGAAGGAAATGACTTAGTGAGAAAAATGCTTGCTAAGCAATCGGGAGTCCCTGGAACATAACACATCTGTAATCCCAGACTACAGATTATTACTATTATACTCCAGCAAGGTGTGAGGGAGACAGGGATGGGATAATCCCCAGAAGGCAGCAGGTCAATTAGAGTTCCATACACAGCACAACAGAGAGTCTGCGTCAAACAAAATGGAAGGCAAAGACTAACACCTGAGGATCCTGTGACCTCTCCATGCACAATGTGACATGTGAACATCTGCATGCACACACACACACACACACACACACACACACACACACACACACGGACTGTGTATAAAAGAAAGAAAGAAAGAAAGAAAGAAAGAAAGAAAGAAAGAAAGAAAGAAAGAAAGAAAGAAAGAAAGAAAGAAAGAAGGAAGGAAAGAAGGAAGGAAGGAAGGAAAGAGAGAGAGAGAAAAGAAGAGAAAAGAAAAGAAAAGAAAAGAAAAGAAAAGAAAAGAAAAGAAAAGAAAAACTACAGCTGGTCATAGGGTAGTAAAGCTTCTGAGAACAGAAGCTACTGACAATACCTGAAAAGTCGCCAGAGAAGAAGGCTGCCTGACAAAGAGAGGGACTCTGTGAGTGACAGCTGGCTGCTCCTGGAAATAATAGTTTTGGGAGACAGGGTCAGAAATGATAGTACACCATTTTTAAAGTGCCGGGGAAAATGAGACAAAACCTGACAACCTAAAATTCCTTATCTGCAGAACATTTCCTTTAGACTTAGAGTAAAAAATCACGACATTTCAGTCAAAAGTAATTTGCAGATTAAAAGCGGAACTGCAGTAAAAAAAATTACTAAGGGAATTTTTAGTGGTACAGGGAAGTTATACAAGATAGAGATCCAGGTGCACGTGACACTAAAAACCGTAGAAACAGTGGATTTCTGGTGAAAATAAGAAACTGTCTCTGTTCCATTCCTTAAAGATAAGTGGATTATTTAAAACAGTCCTGTAGTCACATGGTTACAAGGCTCATAAAAAGAAATAGCTGAAAATGACTGGTCAAGGATGGGGGTTCAGTTAAATCGGAGTCTGTAGCAAGTTTCTTCCATACAAGTGACAGAATATTAACTTAAGGTAGACTTTATTTTTTAATTAATGATGCAGGTATATGCCTGGAACAGCCAGTGAAGCAGGTGTAACTAAAATGTCGAGAAAGAAAATGGAACGTTAAATTAACCTTGTTAACCCAAAAGAAAGCAGAAAATTAAGAACAGGAAAACAAAGGACAGGGGTGACAAACAGAAAACGAACAGCAAGACTGAAGACTGGACCCAGGACGTAGTCATCAGGACCTCAACTATAAATAAACACTCAACAGGAAGTCAGAGACTGTCAGGCCATAGTATGCGTAGTATGCGCTATTTACACGAAACACATTAAATTTAAAGGCAGAGGTAGGTTGAAAGGGGATAAAAAACAGATAAATCTTGAAACGGTCAGTATGTTGTCACATTAAAGATATTTTAAAATAAGGAAAATGAACAGAACTAGAAAGAGAGATTTTTATTTGATCAATAAAGAAACTGTAACAATCCTAAAGTGATGTACACATGGAAACAGGACCTCAAAACACACAACAGGAAAACTAGAAAGAGAGAAACAGACTGTGATCGTTACTACTGTCAACTTGACAGAATCTACACTCACCTGGGAGCCCGACCTCCGGCCTGTCTGTGAAGGGCCATCTCGATTGTGTTCACTGTGGGCAGCACCATTCCCTGGCGGGAATCCTGAACTAGAAGAAATGAAGAAATGGAAGAGAGCCACAGGTACACGTATCACTCTCTTATTCACCGTGAGTGCCGTGTGACCAACTGCCCCTAGCCCCCACCACTGTGATTCTCCTGCAATGATGGAGTAACAAACACCAGAAACTGTGAGCCAAATAAGCCCTTCCTGCCTTAAGCTGCTTTCGTCAGGGTGTTTTATTGCAGCAACAAAAAGTACCTAAGACATAGGTCAATGTGTAATTATTTGAGAGACTACAGTAGTGTTCTTAGTAATCGATAGATATAAGATAATGTCAATGAGGGGATTGTTTAAACAACACT
This sequence comes from Tokudaia tokunoshimensis, assembly GCA_036184795.1. NCBI lineage: Eukaryota > Metazoa > Chordata > Mammalia > Rodentia > Muridae > Tokudaia > Tokudaia tokunoshimensis. The sequence continues at coordinate 156,563,964 of BTHU01000001.1, read as the reverse complement.
GGCTTAAGCGATATCTGTTCAGCCTGAATGACAACAGAGGACATATTCTTTCCAACTGCACATTAAAGGTTCTCTAAGACAGACCAATTATACGATTCAAATACAAAATTTGATAGTGGACATTGCAGCTCTTAATGTCTCCGGACACCCTGCCCTGCTGTTTCTTGAATTTACGCTGCAGTTTCCATGCTGACCCTTCTAACCTACCTCTCACCCATCCCCCTCCTCCCTACCCCCACCCCTTAACAACGAAGATCAAATTTGGTTGTCATATTTGTTCTTCTGGGTTCACTCACTCATGATCTCCAGGTATTGTCCTCACCTAGAAAAGACAACTTGGGGTAGGGTCATCTGAAGCACTTTCTTCTCTGGGAAGTCTTAGACTCTGTTGCTATGTTGCTATTTTTTTTTTTGGCACCCAACTGTCAACTGAAGTGACTATTAGATGCAAACTACTCGCCCATGGCAAGAGTTCGGTCCCACAGTGGCTCTGTGGGGGTCTTTTGCATAAGATGATAGTCTTTTTACTCTCTGCCCACATGTAGGCATCATCCACTATGGTGGAGCTGGGCTGACACACTCAATAGAATTACCAGACTGCTTCGGCTTGTAGTCTGTTCTCTCACATTGCTGTCTTGAAAGCTATCGCTTCATTCCAGGCAAGGCTGGGTTTCCCAGCAGTTGTCATTCATACTGTGACGATATGCTGCCCCGAAAGAGGGAAGTGGCTGATTCCCAGGAACCAGCAATAGCAGACAGGCTTGGCTTGAAGAACAGACAGTGGGGCTCCTTGTAGGCAGAATGGGAAGCAGAGAGGCCAAGCCACAGACAAGAGCAGCCTCAACAGACACTGGGCCTACGTGAAAACAGCCGCACCGTGTGTGGAGGCCTCCAAGCACAGCCAGTGTGGGAAGTGGAGTCACGGGAATGTCCTTAGCAGACAAGATGTGGCAAGATGCATGGCCCATCCTCTGTAGGAAGCTCGGGGTTGGGGAAGGGATAGCTCATCTTAAGTGAACTACTCGCCGAGAATGCTTTGTCTTAGGAAAGTCAAATGGCTAAAAGACAGGCCAAGAGTAATTCTTATGGTTAGGTGATTTTTTTTAGTATTCCCTGATACTATACTAGATGTTTATACATATATTACCCCCTTTCTCACACTATTCCTACCTGGGAGATGTTGTCAGCCTCATTTCATGGAGGAAGAAGCTGGAGAAGTTAAGAAACTCATTGGGAAAACAGTGGAGCCACAGTGGAGAGAGGGCGGAGACCGAGGATCATTTGTTCCAAAGGCCATAGCATTAGGAAATTTCAAACATTCCCTCAAGAACGAGAAAGAACTTCCTTAAACAGTCCCCTTCTATAGCCAGAAAGAAACTGCTTTGGCAGCAGGTGAAGCCTTCTAGATTTGCAGACACTCATACAGTCCTGCCTTCCCCATCTCTCTTGCCTCTGGGCCAGATGGCTTCTGGCCCTAACCTTGTCTTTCTGCCCCTCATCTTGTCCAGGCTAATACTTCCTGCTGAAAAACTTGAAATCTATTATTCTAGGCTCAAACGTTGGACCTCCGCTAACATCTTTTTTTCTTTCTGATTTCTGCTCACACGAATATGCCTGGATCCAGTATGCTTTAGGATCTTGTGACAACTGACAGTTACAATGGCCAGAGAAAAATTGAGCCCGTTCCACCTCCGGATCCCCTACAAAGGGAACCCCAGTGTACTGATATGGGCATGTGCTTAAACAAGTTTGCTAAAATGACTTTAATGATGCTGGTCACTCTGGATGGCATCAGTGGTAAACTGTACCATGTGCTTACTTCCTGAGGATTGTGCAGCCACCACCACTGTCTATCCAGAGCCTGCCCATCCCCCTAAAAGCAAGCCCTCTGCCCATTAAGACCTCCCTCTCTGTTTTTCCCTAACCTGCGCCCCTATGAGCCATTAATCTGCTTAGGTCTCTGTGGGTTTTCATACTGTGGAAGTAGAACCCTACCATGTGTGGCCTTTGGCACCTGCCATCTTTTTTCCCTTAGCATAATGTGCTGAGGATTCAGTCAGGCGGTAGCATATATTATCTCTACTCTACTCCTTGATGCATGGTATCCCGTGATCTAAACACACCACACGTGTTTATTTGTCTCCCGGTAGGCACGGGGCTGTTTCTGTTTTTTAGCCACTATGAACAGGGCTGCAGCAAAGGTCAGTGTCCAAGCTTTTGTTTGAACATCCTTTTTACTTACATTAGCTCTATGCCAGGAATGTGTTCCCTGGATCCAATAGCAATTCTACATTTGATTTATTGGGAACTGTCAAACTATTTTACATATTATCTGCATCATTTCACATTCACACTGACAATGTACAAGAGTTTCAGTTTCTTCATGTATTGGCAAATTCTGGGTTTTTATTGTATCTGTCCTAAGGCTCACGGCAATGGTATTATGTAGGGTTGGGGTTTTTCCCACTCTCTTTCTCTTCCTTCCTTCCTTCCTTCTTTCCTTCTTTCCTTCTTTCCTTCCTTCCTTCCCTCCCTTCTTCCTTTCCTTCCTTTCTTCTTTTCCTCCCTCCCTCCTTCCTTTCTTCCTTCTTTCCTTTCTTCCTTCCCTCCCTCCTTCCTTCCTTTCTTCTTTTCCTCCCTCCCTCCTTCCTTTCTTCCTTCTTTCCTTCCTTCCTTCCTTTATTCACACATGGTTGGTCTCATTTGTAGTTCAAGTTGGTCTTGAACTCAAATTTTTAACAAGCCTCATTGCCTCAGTTTCCCAAGTGTTGTGACTGAAAAAGGGACATGCCACCATGCCTTCATGACTAACAGTACTGATGGTCATCTTATAAATGTGAGTCATCTGTATATCTCCTTTGTGTCTAGTTAACACTCATTTTTGTGTTTGTTTTTTAAGATCATTATTATTAATTATTATGATTGAGAGAAAGGAGTGTGGGATGTGGGGTGAACACATGTATAGGTTAGAGGACAGTTTACAGAAGTAAGCTCTCTCCTTCCATCGTGGGTTCCATCCAGTTTCTTTCCAGGAAGTGAAGTCAAGTCATCAGGCTTATGCAGCAAGAACTTTAACCCACACATATATCTTTCTGGTCCCTTGCATTTACTTTTTGTTGTCCCATTTCAAGAGTTATTCATGTATACTGGATACTAGAATCTTGTCAGATAGATTATTTGCAAGTATTATCTCCCATTCTATGGGCTGTCTTTCTGCTCTCAGTCCAAGCTGGTCTTGAACTCATATTTTTAACATGCCTCATGCTTCTCTTTCTTCCTTTGCTACTTAAATTTTTGGAGTCATAGCCAAACAATTGCTGTCGAATATAAAACCATGGAGTATTACTCCTGTTTGCCTAGCATGTTTTATGTCTTTCATTCTTTTTGTTGTTTTTGTTGAAGAATTTTGTGTGATGTGTTTTAATCATATTCATTCTCTCCCCAACGTCTCCCAGACCCACCCTCCCTCTCTAATCACCCAATGGCATGTACTTGTTTTATAGTTTTAAACCTATCCTGACCAATTTGTGTCACTCACAAAGTCTTGGATGTATGGCTCCACCGGAGCATGGTCAGCTTATCAGGGACAATCTTCTTTACAGAAAACTGGCTCTCCCTGTGGCTAACAGTTGTCAGTAATTCCTTGGCAAGGGGTGGGACTCCTCTCCATATTGAGGTTTGGCTTGAGCTTGTGCATACATGTCATAGTGCTGTGAGTTCATATGTACATCTGCCCTGCTGGGTACAGAGACACTGGTTCTTCATAGTCATCTGCCCCTCTTCCAAAGTGATCCCTGGACCTTACAGGAAGAGGTCATGATGCCTTTATGCCTTCTGGGCTGGTCATTCTGTAGTTTCTTGTTCTCTGCTCCTTGGCCAGTTATGGGTCTCTGTGTTAGCCACCATTTACTCAAAATAGAAGCTTCTCTGATGAGGACTGAAAGGGTAGTATTAATCTACAGGTATAATGATAAGCTACTAGGAGTCAGCTTAAGACTATGTTCATTTAAGCTGGACATGGTGGTGCGTGCCTTTAATCCCACCACTCATGAGGCAGAGGCAGGAGGATCTCTATAAGTTTGAGTCCAATCTGGCCCACATATCAAATTACAGGCAAGTAAAGGCTACCTGGTGAGACTCTGTTTCAAAAGCAGACAAACACAATGTCCTAGCAGAATAATAGCAGTAGACTTTCCCCCGTAACCTGTGGCTTACTTTCCCAAGGGTTTTGGCTAGATAATGGTGCTAGGTATGGTTTTTATCTTGAGCACCATTAGTCAAACTCAATCAGTAGTTGGTTACTCCCATGATGCTTATGCTGCTGTTGCATTCCTGGGCACTTTGTTCCAGGCCAGTCCTATCAAAATCCATAGGGTTCACAGCTGGGTAAGATTAGTGCATGATTTTCTCCTCTGGTAGTTTGTATAGCACCATCCAGCACTACAAAAGCTATTATAGAGGAAGGTCAGAGAGAGCTTGGTTTTTTCCCATGTTCTGCAACTCAAAATTATAGTTTCTTCAAGAAATATGGTCTAACATCAAGTTCTATAGGGTGGCTAATAGCATCAGCAATAATAGCCTGCAATGTATAGGGGTTGTCCCCTGGAACCCCACTGGACAGCAACTCCAAAAGAGGTAACCCATTCTTAATATTGAGTCTCTCTGTTAGCCTGTGATGTCTAGTAGGGCACTGTCACCCTGTTACAGAGTAACTATTTTAACTCTTTTGAAGTGTTCCTGTGTGTATTAGGAAGTTTCCATATGACTTTTTTTTAAAGGTCTTTCTTTTTCCATTATTTCCTTTTAATTCTTTTTACCAATACATTCTATCTCCCCTCCCTTTAAGACTTCTTTCTCTATAGTTCCTTTATGGTTTTCCTGACCTCTATGGGTATTCTGAATGAACATACATATCTGAATATTTAAAGCTAACATCCACAAATGAGAGAAAATACACAACATTTGCTTTTCTGGGTTACGCCTTTTGTTCTTATATTTCAGTATTTGATCAGTTTTGTGTATAGCCTGAATCTTTTTAAATTGTTCCAATACCACTTGTCTGAAACGTGACTTTTCCCACAGAATGGTCTTGGCCACTTTTCCCAAAATGAGTTGGCCACAGGTGATGGATTTATAACATGACTAGAAGTTTATGAGCAGCCCTCCTATCACATATTAAGGCCCGAATCATCAATGTGATGGCGTTTAATGGGATTTGGTGCAGTGATTAGTGTTGGACTAGACCATAAGCCCAAGGCCCTTGTAATGGAATGTGTCAGTTTAATATAATGAAGCAGAGCCTCCTCAACCCCCAAGCCAGGTGATGAGACTCCACCAGGAACAGCAGGGGGCAACACTTTGATTCTGGACTTCTAGCCCCAGAACTTTCAGAAATACGTTTCTGCTGTTCCTGCTACCTACTTTTTGATATACTCTGTCATGTCAGCTGAAGATGACAAAAGTAACTCTCAATTCTTTTTCTCACTCTGAACCTCTGCCCTTATCCCAGGAGCACACTGCTTTGGTCACGGTAGACTTACAGTATGTTTTGAAGCTGAGATTGCAGCTTAAACTGTTCATCTTCCAAGTTGTCTTAACTATTCAGAGTCCCTTGAAATTTCACATAAATTTTAGGATCCACTTTCTCAATGCTGGAAAGAAAAAAAAAGAAGTTGAAATTGGGGTTTTGATAATGATGGTGCTGAAACCAACGCTCTTCTGGGATAGAGCTACCACTTGTATAATATTCAGTCTTCTAACCCATGAACACAGAGTGCTTTTCCAGTTATTTAGTTTTTCTTTAATTTCTTTTAATGATATTTTATAGTTTACACTGTACAGGCCCAGCAACTTTTAAATAAAGTAATTCATAATCTTATCTTTAATGACAGACAGGCAAAGCATGTTAATTTTATTAAATTAATCCCTCCATCTGTAAGCCTATGTATTTTCCCTTTAATTTGTAAAGATGCTGAGTTACAATAATGAATCATCCTGTATTCCTGGTATGGTCATGATGCATTGTGCTTTGTATACATTGCTGGGTAGCGATGAGAAGAGATCAAATGAAAAAAAGAGAAATGAAAGCACAGGCTTGGTAAGTGATCAGCTGTGAAGGCTAAGGAATAAGGAAGGATCGTGTACGTATCCTTGATTGGCATTGCTAGACAGTCAATGAAGGCATTCACTAGGACATAAAGTACACAGAAGGAGTGGATTTGGGGAAAAGACAAGTTCTACAAAATATATACCCAATACCTTTGGGACACACAAATGTGTTGAAAGGATAAACAGAAAAGAGTTTAGTGCATTGGACCAAGGTTAGTTGAAATCACAGTCCATGAACCGAATTACATAAGACAGTGAGAACTGGACTGGGGTGCAGTAGACAGTATTGGCTACCTACTCCGTACCCATCATCGCCCGCTTCCTAAGAAGATGGTGATTTTGTTGGGAAAGCTATGCTTAAAAAAACAAACAAAGCAAACTTTATTTCCCAGCCTTCTTTGCAGCTAAGGGTGGGCAGTCATTTGATATGGCTCTGGCTAAAGAGACAAAAGCAGCAGATACTGGGTGTAGCTTCCAGGAATGCTTTTAAAAAACACTATGTGGAGGGTCTAAGCCCCTCTCCCAGAAAAGCATATTGAAGTACAACCAGCTTTCACAGTGACTCACTTTGGGGCAACGAAGGTTGCCTGGCTGGCCAACACATCTGAAAGGGATTTGAGAGAAAGAATCCATTTTCTACTTAACTCTTGGGTAAGGAACCTAATAAATGGGGTGACTAAACACCATCGGAATCCAAAGTTCTGAAGAAACACTCTCGCTTGCCAGACCCATCCCTATTCTGTGCCCTCAGTTCTGAGTAGGAGACCCTTCTTTCTCTTGCTGTGATGGAACAGATAAAATAAGGCCATGATATAGAGCATGGGTTCTATTTGGGTTCGAGTCTCAGCTCCGTGCATTACTGAACTCTGAGCCTCAATTTCCTCAACAGAGAAATAGAGATTATGATAGTCTCTGCCTTGTAGGGTCATTGAGGGAGGAAGAGTGAAGTAAACTAGCTCTTGTAAAATGAATGACACACTATTCAAATATTAGCTGCTATTCTTACTACTGTCTTCATGTCAGTTCAAGAATAATGGAAAGATTATTACATATTTTAAAAAGTGAAGTGGTTTGGAAAGTCTTCGTTGGAATTACTCAAAGGGGCAGCATCCCTTGTGAATACCCAAGAAAGTGACTGTGGCACCTACGTAGGTATGTCAAATGTACAACCTGCAACTGAGAAGAGCTATGAAAGTGACCAGACACGTCAAATATTATAAGATTTTTTTCAATTCACTTTGTAACTCAATAGCACAGTTCTCCACCATACACTTTGTAGATGACATCACGGGACAGTGTTAAGAAGTTGGACACTTCCATGTGTAGAGTATCAGGGGAAAAGAGCTAAAGGCTTTGTGTGAACCTCAGATGCAGACCAGCCTCTATTGAATGTCAGGAATGTCAAGAGTAAAGTCAAACTCTAGAGAGTGGGTTGAGAGGAGACAATACAGGGTGGTTGGGCAAGGACAAATGTGCTCAGGAGCCCTGACATCCCTTGGAGACAGGTATACACACCATCCTTGGGTAATAAAGTGACTCTAAAAGGAACTGGGTTTCTCCCTTCCGAATTCCAAAGTTGATAACCTTTGAAGCACACCATGGCCAGCAGCCTCTACAGATGTCTTCCCTTGAAAGTCAGCTTCCTTCACAGGCCAGGTATGTATGGTACAGGGCTCTGATGGAGAATGAAGCTAACAGGGACAGACTTGAGTGGGGATGGTTATGTCACACAAGGAGAGGAAATGCTTGAACACAGGACATTTTGGGGTGTAGTGGAGACCATCAGAGCCCTGTCCAGACCCTCTCAGATTGCTACATAATTTCCTGGCATAATGGCTCCCCATAGCCAGAAGTTCCTACAGTTTTGAGTGGAGGGCTTCCTTCAAATTCTCAGTATCTTCTCTTCTGGGTTCCAGGAGTACCAGATATCACTTGGAATTTATGTTTTCTTAGGGCAGTCCTTATGCAATGACTGTTGATCCTGATCAAGACGATGTAAGATATGACCTACATTCTCAGAGTCCCCCTGGAGGACTGATTCAATGTTACCCATTGGGACTGCACTTGATAGATCTTCCTTAATTACAGTCCTCCTTCCTCATTCCATTCTGTATCCCTTCAAGTTTTTCCTAAGAATACCTACAAATAAATCACTTTTCAAGGATCTTCTGTGTCTCAATGTTTCTGTCTGAGGAACTTTCCAAGCAAAGGTGTCCACTATTGTATCTCTCCCAGATACACAATAAGTATCTGGAGATAGCAAGACAGAATCAGAGAGCATTCTAGCATGACCTAGCCACCTTTGTCTACAGATACAAAGCCAGGGTTAGTCAGGACATCTTATGGTCAGAAAAGGATAATTCCCTCAGGGAGGAAAATCATTGTAACCTGGAGGCAGATAAAGCCAGCACTGTCCTATGGGTAAAATTTTCTCTTTACTTCCTTTTAGCAAATGCCTCCATAAACCACAATGGGTTGGGTATAAAGCCTCTTTGACTCAGATCTGGAGGAAGTTCAATGTCAGGTCAAAACCCAGAGAAAGGGAGGTAAGAGTGCATGCCTAGAGAACAGAGCACAGGGAGGTGGTGGCTCCACAGCATCATGGTCCAGCTGCCCCTGCACAGCCTCCAGCAGAGGTCCTGAGATTAGTACCTTGAGGTTGTCAATGGTCCTCTCCACTCAAATCTTTTCTTGGTATTTTGGTCAAAGGGAATTTTCTGAAGGGTAGTCAAGGAAGATATCACAAAGGAGGCCTCACCGAGTTGAATTACTGTGAAAGGTCAAATAAGGTACCCCAAAAGATGTCTCCATGTTTTGTGGTTTGTTTTATTCTTGAGATAGAGTTTCCTGTATTGCAGGCTGGCCTCAAACTCACTCTAGAGCCAAGTTTGGACTTGAACACTTCATCTTTTTGCCTTCATCTCTCCAGTTCTGAGCTTACGGGTATGATCCCGGTGCCAGTTAAAAACAGATGTTATATCTTAGTCTCTGAAACCTGCAAACAGCTAGTCACCTTGCATGGCAGCAGAGTAACTTACATATAATGAGATTAAATCAGCAGTCTTGAAATGAGCACTGTCCTGGATTATGATGTGAGCCGGGTGTAATCAAAAAGGTTTTCTTTTTTCTTTTTCTTAATTAATTAATTTATTTTTTTTTCTTTTCTAAGTTTTTTTTATTTACATTCCAAATCATTTCCCCTTTCCCGTTTCCTCCCTCCCCGAAAGTCCCATAAGCCCCCTTCCCTCCCTCTTTTCTCCATTCAACCCCCTCTCCTTTCTCTGTCCTGGCATTCCCCTACATCCAGTCTTTCCAGGACCAGGGGTCTCTCCTTCCATCTTCTTAGAAATCTATTGATATGCGAATTGTGTCTAGGGTATTCCGAGATTCTGGGTTAATATCCCCTTATCAGTGACTGCATACCATGTGTGTTCTTTTGTGATTGGGTTGCCTCACTAAGGATGATATTTTCAAGTTCTGACCATTTGCCTAGGAATTTCGTGAATTCATTGTTTTTAATTGCAGAGTAGTATTCCATTGTGTAGATATGCCACAACTTCTGAATCCATTCCTCTATTGAGGGACATCTGGGTTCTTTCCAGCTTCTGGCTATTATAAATTAGGCTGCTATGAACATAGCGGAGCATGTGTCCTTATTGCATGCAGGTAAAGCCTCTGGGTATATGCCCAGGAGTGGTATAGCCGGATCCTCCGGGAGTGTCATGCCCAGTTTTCTGAGGAACCGCCAGACTGCTTTCCAGAGTGGTTGTACCAGCCTGCATTTCCACCAGCAGTGGAGGAGTGTTCCTCTTTCTCCACATCCTCGCCAACAACTGTTGTCTCCTGTGTCTTTGATCTTAGCCATTCTGACTGGTGTGAGCTGGAATCTCAGGGTTGTTTTGATTTGCATTTCCCTAATGACTAAGGATGATGAACATCTCTTTAGGTGCTTCTCAGCCATTAGATATTCTTCAGGTGAGAACTCTTTGTTTGGCTCTGTACCCCATTTTTTAATAGGGTTACTTGCCTCTCTGGAGTTTAACTTCTTGAGTTCTTTGTATATATTGGATATTAGCCCTCTGTCGGATGTAGGGTTGGTAAAGATCATTTCTCAGTTAGTTGGTTGCCGCTTTGTCTTTTTGACAGTGTCTTTTGCCTTGCAAAAACTTTGTAATTTAATGAGGTCCCATTTGTCTATTCTTGATCTTAGAGCATAAGCTATTGGAGTTCTGTTCAGGAAATTCTCCCCTGTGCCCATATGTTCAAGGTTCTTCCCTAGTTTCCTTTCTATTAGTTTCAGTGTGTCTGGTTTTATGTGGAGATCCTTGATCCCCTTGGAATTGAGCTTAGTGCAAGGAGATAAGAATGGGTCGATTTGCATTCTTCTGCATGTTGACCTCCAGTTGAGCCAGCACCATTTGTTGAAAAGGCTATCTTTTTTCCACTGGATGGTTTTAGCTCCTTTGTCAAAGATCAAGTGACCATAGGAGTGTGGATTCATTTCTGGGTATGCCTCCCCATCCACCCTCCGACTGTTCCACATCCCATACCTCCTCCCCACCCCCTTGTCTCCACATGGATGTCCCCACCCACCACCCCACCTGACCTCTAAACTCCCTGGGGCCTCCAGTCTCTTGAAGGTTAGGTGCATCGTCCCTGAATGAACACAGACCCGGCAGTCCTCTACTCTATGTGTGTTGGGGGCCTCAGGTCAGCTAGTGTATGCTGCCTGTTTGGTGGTCCAGTGTTTGAAGGATTTCATGGGTCCAGATTAATGGAGAATGCTGGTCCTCCTACAGGGTCGCCCTTCTCCTCAGCTTCTTTCAGCCTTCCCTAATCCAACAACAGGAGTCAGCTGCTTCTGTCCATTGGTTGGGTGCAAATATCTGCATCTGACTCTTTCAGCTGCTTGTTGAGTTTTCCAGAGTGCGGTCATGCTAGGTCCCTTTTTGTGAGCGCTCCATAGCCTCAGTAATAATGTCGGGTCTTGGGACCTCCCCTTGAGCTGGATCCCACTTTGAGCCTATCGCTGGACCTTCTTTTCCTCAGGATCCTCTCCATTTCCATCCCTGTAATTCTTTCAGACAGGAACAATCATGGATCAGAGTTGTGACTGTGGGATGGTCCCCCTTTCCCTCATTTGATGCCCTGTCTTCCTGTTGGCCAGCAGAAAGAGGGGAAACAGGCAACCTCAGGAGATAGGAGGGGGGGGAACCTCCAGAATGAAACAGAGAGCTGAGAGGTGAGAGACTCTCAGGACTCAAAAGGAGGAACCTTAGATGAATGCCTGACAGTAGGGAGAGGGAACTTATAGAACTCATGAAGGTCTTCTTAAGAGACAGACTGGCAGGTGAAGGCCTTCGTGGCCATGACAGCCATGATAAGAGATGAAAACCGTAACTTGCATTTAGACAAATGGCTATAGGTACAAGGAAGACTGGGGACAGACAGGGTGGATTAAGAAAGAGGACACAGGTTGCCACAATGATCCAAGCAAAGGGTTATCATGAGCTGGCTACAGAAGGAGGTGGGAGAAACAGAGCCAGATTCAAGTGCTGTCAGAGAGCTTGGGTTCTGAGAGAAAGTGAAAGACTGGTAAAACACGTACTCACGATTATAAACACAAGAGTACAGTGCCTTGAACGCCTTTAGATGTCTAACTCTGTGTTAAAGGGATGCCTCACACCTCCTTTTTCTCTACCTTCACCTGCCTGGATTGTGTATTTGGAGCAGTCAGAAGACATCATGATTGATGGTAACACAGATGCCAGTGATAAGATTAACACCCTGAACAACAGCAGGGTCTCCTCACTTCCCCCAGAGAAAAAAAGTGAGAGTGTGTGTGTGTGTGTGGGGGGGGGGGTTATAACGTCTCCTGTCTTTGAAAGTGGAACAGTCTCTCCAGTATTTCTGTTTTCCTGTATATCACTGAGGGACAACCCAGGGCTCAAACTTGACAATGGCATTAACCTCTCTGTAGTAGCCAAACTGGTGTCAAGTTTCAATTTAAAAAACAAGCAACAAAAAAAAAAACACTTTAGGTTTTTGCCTCAGGTCAAAGATTCATCCCCTGTCCCCTGTCCCACCCCCTCCCTTCTGCCCCCAGTGTGAATGTCATCACAAGCTGTGGACAAGAAGACCCAGAACTCAACAAATTCCAAATTGCACTTATCTCCTGACTCTCCACCAGGAAGAATGCATCACAGGCTGTTGAGAAATGACGAGTAGCTCCAAACCGTGACGTGCAGAGTGATCTGGAGGCTGGGAACTGAAGGCTAAGGAGGCTACACTGACCATCACTTAGTTTAACATCATGAAAGATGATGTTGAAAGACGTCTGCTGGAGAACCAGCCGAGCGCTCACCGGGTCCTCGGGTTCGATTCCCTTCAAGCCCTGCATTTGTATATATTAATGCGCTACAGTGTGAGATTTTTCAGGTTATATTTCACAGATGACATTTTTAATCTACCTCAAAAATGTAAACATAGAGAGGGTGTTCTGCAGACAAACCTGCCTGGAGCGACTGTCAGATGGAAAATTCACTGGAAAGTTTAGCCTGTCTGCAGTTTAACTAAGTTGAGGAATGCTGCAAAAACAGGTGTTGTCTGACACAAGTGATAATTATCTTTCAACTTGATGGATGCTAGTTTAATCTATCCTTTACACGGTAGCTCAGTCTCGGCTGACTGATTTTCATACTCCAAAAGCAGCTAAGGGGACAAGTGTGGTTGGTATGTGACGCTATTGAGAAGACAAGGCTTGAGGGTGATTCTGACTGATTTTCATGAGGAGAGTCATTTTTCCTGCTTGCCTAATACATGTTTAAACCTAGATGGATATCATCGTGCTGTGTAAAGCCAGCGAGCATCGTGTTCATAAATGGATCTTAGAAGTGTTTCGTTGGGAGTATGATTCAATTCAATGACTTTAGCAGGAAAGGGGAAATGGATTACCAGGGCCTTTTCGTGAGACAGGAATACAGTGTATGCATCACACTCTGGGATAAGTCGCTTAGCTCGAGGGACTTCAGTGCTGGCTGTGAAAAGTAGAAGAAAATGTTTCCCGGACATTCTTCAAACTTTCAAACCAAAGGGCTCAGAACTTGAGATATGACTTATGTCTGCTGCAATCCCACAGAGCCCTGTCCGTGCTACAGACAACACTGTACAATGCTTTGCTTTCAATCTTCTCTCTCTCTCTCCCTATCTCTCTTTGTCTGTCTGTCTCTGTGTCTGTCTGTCTCTGTGTCTGTCTGTCTCTGTCTGTCTCTGTCTCTGTCTGTCTCTCTCTCTCTCTCTCTCTCTCTCTCTCTCTCTCTCCTGACAAGCAATTCAAGAAGGTGCTGTTTTGGACATGGTGTTTTCAAAATGGGAAGCATTCAGTCACCCCTAAGTGGCAGGAATAAGCATCACAGATAATGTTCAGGACAAGTCAGAAAGCAGACCATATTCAATTTATCAAATATTTAAGTTTCAACAATGAAAGTCCAGCAGAGAGGGTCATGACCCTAAATTACTTGGATCTGAGTACCTCCACCCACCAGCTGTGTCGCCTTGAGCAAAGCACGTAACTAGCTTCCTTGCTTTTTTTTCTACCTTCGTTCCTTCTTCTTTGCTTCCTTCCTTTCGTTTTTTGTTGGTGGTGGTGGCTTTTTGTTTTTGTTCTTGTTTTTGTTTTTTGGGTTTTTTTTTTTTTTTTGGATACGGTTTTCTCTGTGTAGCCCTGGCTGTCCTAGAGCTTGCTCTGTAGATCAGGCTGGCTTTGAACTCAGAGATCTGCCTGCCTCTACCTCTCAGGTGCTGGGATTGGAGGCGTGTGCCACCACCACCCAACTTTAACTTTTTAAGCTTCAGTTTTTCTCAGCTGCAGGATGGGGAAGTAGGACTGCTGGCTTCCAGGACTTCACTTTTGTTTTAGTAAGCATCACATCATGGGGATAAACGGTGAGTGGGGGATATGTGGGAAGAACAAGCTGCGCTCTAAAAGAAGCATAAACACATGAGCTGCTGTCAGTTGTGGATGGGATGCTGACCACACGTAACATGTAAACCTAGAATCAGTCATGGGATGAGTAGGTCATGACTGATAAGGTCACAAGCTTTGAAACCCCACCCAATATCTCAGCAGGAAAGAGGAGACTGCCATGATGGAACTGCAGAGCCTCCACCAAGTGCAGAATGCAGGGCACAGCTGGGGGATTTTTCAGTGATACTCCTTCTGCTTTGCCCCAGAGCTGACTACTTTAATAAGCCAAGAACAAAGCCATCAACTTCGTGTGGAGAGATCTGCTGTGAGCTTCATAAAACTCAAGTGTCTTCTAGGAGTGCAGCCACAGGACCAAAAACCATGGAGACTAGCGAGCTGTCAAGAGAGCTGACTGGGAAACAGATCTTGCTTGCATGTTAAACAGATGCTCCCAGTGAGTACAGTGGACAGACTGACAGCCATACCCCAGACCACCCTGTCTTCCCCTAAGATTTCACTTCCAGCTTTTTCTACCCATAAGTTCCATATTCTGGACTGCTCTGAAATCATGCTGGCTAACATGGAGTGAGTACCTGCTGTGCACTGCCCATTACTCTATGCTCACGGCAGCTTAGCAGGCAGCCCTCTCCGTACAGCATCACGTGGCATGCATCAAGCCCTGTAACTGAGCAGCCTCTCTCTCGGGGCTGAACTGCTTCACTGCCCAGCAATAGTTTTGCTGTCTTTGTTCTGAGCCACAAATCCCAGTCCATCTGTCTCTGGGGATCTTCTTAGGGTTCCCACGGCAAGTATCAGTTCCCATCTGAGAATGCTTCTCAGAAAGCCCCACTTCAACCAGATCTAAGGGTATATTCCCCTCACTCAGCTATCCTCACAAATCCAGGGCCCAGCTTGTTCTCTAGAGTCAAGCCAAGATGGTGCAGTCATAGCAGAAATTTACAATGAACTCACATTTGCTGATGAGTGCATGATCAAATTAAATGCTGAGTGTTCTCAACATAGCAGTATCTATTATTGACAAGGCACTTCCGATACTGGGCATTTTATAGTCTATCCACTAATTCTTTGGCAACAACAGTAGTCTGCAATTAACATCCTATCCATGAGAAAGTCAGGGATTGAACAAATAAAACTGCCTGCTACAAACCATATAAGCGTCTCACCCACAAAGTGAACCTGGGACAGAAACGTGTGTGTGTGTGTGTGTGTGTGTGTGTGTGTGTAGGCCTAGATTTTTCAAAACCTACTTTAAGAAGGATTCTTAAATGCTTTAACTTCCCTTTTAGCCCACCACCCACCAGAGGTAGTGGAAAGGAAAGGTTAATAGGGCAAAGGGGGATGCAGACCTGTTTAGAAATAGTTCTGTTGGGTGGTTCCAATCTTTTTTGTCAGGATCTCAGCAGTTCAGTTCACATGAATCAACAGTGGTAGCTCAGTCCACTTGTAAACACCATTCACAAGTCAGCAATGGCAGTTCAATCCAGAAGAAACTGCAAGGCTCTGCCAATTGGCCCAAGCCTGCGGAAGCAGCATGAAGCCACCAAAGTTCTTTGGTGTGTTTCTCTCTTCTTCATAAAGTCATAACAAACAATGATTAGTGAAGAAAGAAAGGTGAACCAATGCCACAGTGTCATCGCAAAGACCAGAGTCAGCAAAGCCCAATGAAGACCAGCAAAGAGTGGCAAGGTGAACCAATGCTACACAGTGCTATCCACTATTTGTTGGGTTATATATCCAAAGATGATGTGTTCTCTCAAGTGTCCATGCTAGCAAAATACCACATGTCCTTTGTCTAGGCAGCTTCCAGAAAAACACTATATGTTTGTTCTCAGCAAAACATCCTCTCTTGTAAGACAGTTTCCAGAAAAACATTGCATGACACAACTGAGTCTCCAAAGAAACCAGAATTTCCACTTCATATGTGACTGAGCACAAGGATAGCTACATCATGCTCTGCCTGCTCAAAATTGTCCCCCAACAGACATAAGGGTTGATGGTATAGATCTGTTAAGGAATGTCACACTTTGTTTATAAATCAAGGAAAGGCCTTCTTGTCCACCTCAAATGAAAGGATGACATGTGATCTTCCTTCCTTGTTCTTCATCCTTTAGCATCCAACATCTTCAATGCTCCCCTCAGCAGCCCCCTCAAGTACCTTTCCTTTTAGAACACTTAGCACTATAGGGAAATTTATTAGATTCAGATTCCTCCAGTTTCCTTATCCTTGACTCAGGGAATAGTAAAGAGTCTCTAGTTCTCTTTTCTACGTTTATTATTAAGTAAGTTCAAATTCTGGGTTTTATTTCAGTAACATCTGGTGCTTTCTTTTCCTCCTCACCCCCTAGCCACACGGCTGTCTGTTGCATGTTCCATACCTTTGTTCATTCCATGGATATCTGTTCTTGCCTACATCAAAAGTTTAAGCCATGAAGCCAGTAGCTGGCAGAAAATGAATAAGGGCCCCAGATAGCCTAACTGAAAAGCTCACTACCAAAGAGAAATCTGTGGGGAAAGATGGGTCTACTCTCTTTAAATGGAGTCAGCAGAGCTGTGGGTCCTCTACAGGAAGGAAGCAGTCAGCACTCCCAGAGCAGAGTGGAGTTCCATTTCTGGAACCCTCGACCTAGGTCGCTATCCTATTTGCTGATCTAGAATCCAGGCATGGAAATACAAAGGCCCCTACACATATCAAGCTAAACACAGTGATATGAACCCATAGCTGGGGTGAAAGGATGGTTTTAGAGAACCAAAGGCTGAGGAGGAACTACAGGAATGACATGCTAGGTGTCCGTGAAGTGTTGTTCCAAGTCAAACAGGAGGACGGTAGCCCAGCTGTGAGGCCTACAAATGCTTGAGCCACAACCCACCCTTCCCAGACCTTTAAAAAGGCTAACAATCCAATAGCAATGACTCAAAAATCCTTCCCTGTGTCTCGTGGCTTTCTTTCCAATATCCTTACCCCTGAGTCTTTTCTATCCTTTTCTGAGCCTCTTCTCTGAGACTTGTTCCATTTGGAGGAGTAGGGCTGATCTTTCAGGTCAGTCAGACTCCAGTGAGCCCTCATCTTATCCACACTCTATGTCTACAAACAGACAAATCCTTGTCTTGCAGACAGGAGCCATTACTCTGAAGTATTGTCTTCATCAGTTTCTTCACTAAGTGGAGGATGGGTGTAAAGCAAGAGAAAAACTCAGCTATTTATCTTACTATCTGCTCATCATCCTGCTAACTACCTACATGGTAAGAACCTCAATCCTCCCAGAAAAGGGACCCAAGATGGAGCTGACACAGAACATATGGTGGTATGTTTAACTGAATTAAAATTACATGTCCAATTTCTATTTCAAGAGCCCTGGAAGCCTAGGAGTGCCAAGAAAACAAGCACTCCAATGACCACCTGCACATGTACACTTGGAATAATTTATAGTGTCCAATCCAACATGGTATCCCAGAAATAAAAGCAGATTTTCAGAAACATGGCCAAGTTGAGGCTGGAGAGATGGCTCAGTGGTTAAGAGCACTGGCTGTTCTTCCAAAGGACTCAGGTTCAATTCCCAACACCCATGTAGAGGCTCACAACTGTCTGTAAGTCCAGGTCCAGGGGCTCTGAAACCTTCACACACACGTATAAGTAGCCAGAACGCCAATTTACATAAAAAAAAATAAATCATTTTTTTAAAATCCTGTTTTTAAAAATGACAAAGCTCATTTGTATTCTGAAAACTCAATGTTCTTCTCCTTCATGGACTCTTCCACCAAACTATGAACACTGGGCTTTTAACCAATTGCCAAGGAGAAGCCCTACATAGTCTAGAAACTACAGGAAGCAATAGGCTTATGGGAAGAGGAAAAACATAGGCTGGAGAAGGGAGTGAAAATCAAAAGTAAATGGAAACACATGGCTGAAGCAGAAAATGCAAGAAAGTGGGTCAGAGGGAAATTGGGGCAGACAGACCTAGAACTTCTTAATCCGTGTGCAACCTTTGAACGCTCATGAGCAGGAAAACACATCTGAATCCATGAAACAGTTAAGAGTTGACACTGGAGAGGGAAAGAGGGTTGCTGGCCCTTGGCGTTTCTGTGTTTGGTCGAGATGATGGAGGCTGAGATGAATCCTGTTTGGACAGTTCACACTTAGTGTGCTAGAATCACCATTGATGCCCCTGAGGCTGCGCTCTGCTCTAAGTTGCTCCACGCTGTAGGGAATGATGCTTCACCCTGTGTTTCACCCTGAACGACCTGTTTACAAAGCACCTGCCCGTTCCACTTTGAGTACAAACCCTGCACAGACACCACCATCCCTCCCCAGCACCACTCGGGAGGCACAGTCTGATAGCGTAATCATGCCAGTGAAATAGTGGTGGCTACAAACTTACCTAAGCAGATTGGGAACACATGGGCACCAGAACAGTGAAAGGTGCAACAGCTTCTCCTGGACACCATAAAAGGCAAGACCCCTTACACTATGCTGATGAGGGCTCCGCCAGCCCTGGTCATCCTACCACCTACTGGTATGTGTGAGCTGAGGCACTGGCAGAGAGAGAATGTTTTACTCACCACAGGGCCTCAGCTCTGCATGGTCCCTACTGCCCCATACTACCCACTCTAAGTACTGTTCATCCAGACCTAGTCCAGTTCCTCATGTGGGCGGTGCTGTCTCCATGCTTGCCTCTGCACAGGCTCTAGAACCAGGCTCTCCAGGGCTCCAGAAACCCTCCACATGCATCCCTAAAACTCTTACCTAACGATGATGTACGGTAACTCCCCTTGCATCAGCCTGGGTCCTCTGCTTTCAGTAAATGCTCTCTGAACAATCTGAGGACTCTTTAACATTTTTGTGGACATTCTATAACTTACGTTTGTGCGTGTGTGTGTGTGTGTGTGTGAGTGTGTGTGTGTGTGTGAGTGTGTGTGTGTGTGTGAGTGTGTGTGTGTGTGAGTGTGTGTGTGTGTGAGTGTGTGTGTGTGAGTGTGTGTGTGTGTGAGTGTGTGTGTGTCTCACTGGGTGAATTATAATGTGTGATGTGAGATTTCATGTAAGTATTTAAGACTGGAATAAGAGAACCTGTGTTTGCCGTGGCCCCATATGTATGTATGTATATATGTACGTATGTATGTATGTATGTGGTTACTTGGTAAATTACAGTCGGTAAAACTGGAATGTGTGCATTTACTGTTACTCTGTGAATCCTGGCACTGTGGAAAGTCCACCCATGTTTCTGACATAGCTCTTTTAGCATTCCTTACATCACCAGTTCTCAACCTTCCTAATGCCGTGACCCTTTAATACAGTTCCTCATGTTGTGGTGAACCCTAGCCATAAAATTATTTCATCACTGATTCATAACTGTAATCTTGCTATTGTTACAAATCCTAATGTAAATACCTGCTAAGAAGGATATCTGTTATTTGACCTCTGTGGGGATCACGCATTAGGTAGATAAACATTTTAGTCCCTTTCAGAGCCTTGTGAGGAAGGACATGCTTTCCCACTTCCCAAGGCTCAGAGATGTTAGGGAGACTTCCCTAGGTCACAGAATTTATATGTAACTGAGTAAGGATCAGAAGCCAAATTCAGTTCCCAGATGCAGAGAGGTATGCTGCTGGGGTCAGCACAGGTTCAATGGCATTCACACTAAAGTCACGGTCAAATCAGTCCCAGAGCTTTAGCCATCAGAGACCCAGAGACACTTGTGGTCATCTCCCAGCTCAGAATGCCGAGCTCCCTGTATACCAAAAGCTCCTGGAAAATTCTTCTGTCCAAGATATTTGGCCCTGGTTACATACGCAAGGCCTGAGCACAGCAAGGTTAGCCAAAAGAGCTACCTATGATAGTAATATTTAAGTTTTTTTTAAAAAAACCCTAGCAAAGCTGAATAATTCTTTCATTCAAAATACCACTGGATTAGAGAAACTCTTATGAAATCACGTGTTTGCCGTCGTCCTTGGGACACTGTCCAAGACAATTCTGAAGGTGGCAAGGCAACTCTGAAGCTACCTTCTGGCAAGAGAATAAAAGTTCCCCTCTTGTATATGTGAACTTAGAGGTAAGAATTGAAGTTATTTTATGTTCATTTAAAATGCCACATCAGATTCGATAGCACATACTTCACTCAAAAAACAGTCATTCTGAAAAAGAAGAGCTGCCAATAATTGGGCCCTTCTACAGTCTGGCATCTCTTTCTTCCCCACTTGGGAAGGAGCCATCACCTAGAAATGCAGACAGCTTGTCCCCAGACACAAGGAGTAGTCACCAGTCTCTAATAACTGCTTGTCCTGCCAGGAAGACAGGCAAGCTAGGGCAAACTGATAGCCTGCCACATCTGTGTTCTGTGCTCTTGCCTCAGTGAGTGAACTTTCTTTTGCTAAGAGTAGGGGCAGAGCTGTGGCCAAAGCTTAGATCAAGAAGGGTCCTTCTGGGATGTCCTACTCCATGTCCAAGAATCACAGGTTCTAACTATAGAGAAGCATCAGCCCTAGCTCACCCATGGCCCTCTGAGGCACTCACACAAACATTTCCCAGCTGGCCATCCCCCAAACCACATCAGCTGTTCCCTTTCTATATCCAGGCTATTTCAAATTGATGCATCTAGATTTCTGCTTCCACGACTAGAACCACAAGCTTTGAAATCGTGAAGCCTGTGCTCCAAAGTTTGGGGGTTGTTGTTTTTAGTTTTTTGTTAGTTTTGGTATCTTGTTTTGTTTTGTTTTGTTTGAGATACGATCATATGTATCCTGGACTAGCTTTGAACTCGCTGTGTAGCTGAGGATGGTCTTGAACTCCTCCTCACCCTCTTGATGTAATCATTCTGGAAAGAATAAAGATGCTGAAATTCTAAAGAGACACTTATACTTCTCCCTTTGACTATCAGGCTATTGAAACTACAGTTTCCAAGAAATTTCCCAGGAGTTTCATGCTGGGGAAGGCTGAAGTCTGGCACCAGCCAGAGATTTCACACAGTTCTGAAAATCTGTCAGACTACCTTGAAGGGGAAGCTGGAGCTGAAACAATGATTGGTCAGTGATGGTTGGACCCCCATCTTGGTGGGACTCCTCCTTAGCTACACATATCTCTGCCCTCTGTTTAAGCTCAGAAGATGGACTTTGAAGAAGTGGGTGGCATTGGACCTTTTTGTGTTCCTCTTCCCAATGTGGGCTGCATTAAATAAGTCCCCCTTTCTCTACTCTGTGTCTAATACTTTGTCTCTTTAATTATCTTATTAAGAGCAGTAATAGAGCCCCGCTTCTTAGTAGTACCAGAATTCAGAATCTGACCCTAGCAACTCCAGAACTGCTATCTCCACCTCCATGGTGTTGGGATTACATGACTGTACCACCAGACCTAGCTACTTGAGAGTTTATATAGTTTTTCTTTGAGAGAAGAATTAGTGAGTTCCAGGAAAGCCAGGGCTACACAGAGAAATCCTGTCTCGAAAAACCAAAAAAAAAAAAAAAAGAATTAAATGCACATATTCAATAAACAGTGAACTTATGATGTGTGGTATGTGTGTATAGTAGTGTGTGTTGTGCACATTTGTGTGTGTACAGTGTGTGAGAGTATATGCATGAATACAGGCACATATATGCAATGGTCCAAGTTGAGTCAGGAGACAACCTCGGGATCATTCCTTGCCTTCCATCTTTTGTTCACTGATGGGTGCACCAGACTATCTGATCTGTATGTGCTTCCAGGGAGTTTCTGTCTCTCAATCCCATTTTATCAGGATAAACACTCTATTGCTATGAAGATGTACCAAAGCAACTTATAAAAGAAAGCATTTAATTGATGGCTTGCTTAGAGTTTCCAAGGGTGAGTCTATGACCATCATGGCAGGGAGCAAGGAAGCAGGCAGGCGTGATGCTGGAGCAGTAACTGGGAGCTTATATTTTATCCTCAAGTTGGATGCAGCCAGAGAAAGGCTGGGCCTGGTGTGGACTTTTAAAATCTTGAAGTGCACCCCCAGTGACACACCTCCTCCAAAAAGGCCACACCTCCTAATCCTTCGTAAACAGTTCCACCAGCTAGGGACCAAGTATTCAAATATATGGGCCTTTGTCAGACATTCTCATTCAAACCAGCACTAGAGTGGTGGGATTACAGGCACGCAGTGAAGTATTCAGCTTCTCATGAATATGGGGATATGAGCTCCGGCTCTCACGTTTGTACATGAAGTGCTTTAGCATTGACCATCTTCCCAACCCTCCTTTGCTAGTTTCTACTGCTCAAACTGGATTGGATTCTAAAAATATCAGGTTCCTAACACAGAGTGCAATAAAACTTTATGACTGTATACATGAGTCTCTTATGAATGACTAACCACTAAGCAAATGGTCTACCAGATAGTAGCCTCCAATTTAGGAATGAGGCTCCCAAGAGAAAGCTTCAAGCTTCCTTTTCCTGTGTTAGAAAGCAAAATTTGATTGTTAATTTTCATAGCTCACTCAAGCCAGCTTCGGTCCAGCTACAAATGAACAGAAAACACTCCAGCCCTGTTAATATCTGCTAGCCACTTCCACAACCCAAATTCTGCTAAGCCATGGTACCCAAAACTAGAAGTTTAGAATAGAAAGTTGCTAACAGACAAACTTGCCTGCGAGGTCATGTGTCTGATAAGCTTTGAAAGAACAGCTTGACACACAGGTTTTGTCAAGAAAAGACAAATCTAAGTAGCAGAAGGACAGATGAACCATTGACGGCTAGAACAGTGGAGAACAGTGGCTTTCAACCTGTCTGTTGCAGCCTCTTTGGCGGTCACATAGCAGATATTCCGCATAGCAGATATTCCGCATAGCAGATATTCCTTTACATTCCAATCCATAACAGTAGCGAAATGATAGTTGCAAAGTAGCAATAAAATAATTTTATGGTTGGGGGGGGTCACCACAACAGAAGGAATGGCATTAAAGGGTCACAGCACTAGGAAGGTTGAGAACCACTGATTTAGATGATGTACATAATTGTACATGCCTCCTCCCATTACGCAAAAAATGGAGAAGGAGCAAATATCAGGGCTTACAAACTGTTCTCTGCATTTAGTGTGGCTGCCAATCTTGCTAATAATCCTCTGGGTTGATGAGGCCTGACTTTGAGAGGTTGTGAAACCAACTAACTGTGTTGCTCTCAACTCTTGAGTCTCCAGCACTCATTATAAAATAAGGATCAGTTTCCCCCTCCTCCTCCTCTTCCTCCTCTACTTCCTCCTCCTCCTCTACTTCCTCTTCTACTTCCTCCTCCTCTTCCTCCTCTACTTCCTCTTCCTCCTTTACTTCCTCTTCCTCCTCTACTTCCTCTTCCTCCTCTACTTCCTCCTCTTCTTCCTCTTCTACTTCCTCCTCTTCCTACTCCTCTTTCTCCTCCACTCCTTCCTCTTCCTTCTCTTCCTCCTTTACTTCCTCTTCTTCCTCCTCTTCCTCCTCCATTTCCTCTTCTTCCTCCTCCTCCTCTTCTTCCTTTTCTTCCTCTTCCACTTCCTCCTCCTGTTCTTTTGGAGATAGGGTTTCACTGTGTAGTCCTTGAACTTGTGTTCCTCCTGCCTCCACCTCCTCAGCACTGAGATTAAGGCATAAACCACCACACACCCCAACAAACTTCCTTTATTGAAGCTCACTGTGGCTAATAGGAATAACTAGTCTATTCCTACTGTAAGTTAGACCATAAAAATATTCGCTTCAGGAAAACATGGACCCAGATGGACTTGTCAGTATTCTGAAATAAGAACAGGTTTTTTTAATTTTTTAGGGGCTGGAGAAATGGCTCAGGGGTTAGGAGCACTGGTTGTTCTTCCAGAGGATCTAGGTTCAATTCCCAGCACCCACACAACAACTTGTCTGTAACTCCTGTTCCAGGAGATCTGAATCCCTCACACAGACAAACATACGGGGGAAACACCAATGCACACAACATTTAAGGTAATTAAAATTAGAAAAAATACTTTTTCTTTATTACTTATGACATATTGTAAATTCTTGTTCTGACTCATTTTTTGCGTGTGTTCCTAAAGGCAAGGACAGTTTCTCTCAAGTGCTTTAGCATTCAGCAATAGTAACTCTTTGTCTTCAGAAGAGGAAACTGGGTCTCAGATTGAGTCTGCCAGTTGGCATGCCTCAGTGGTGGGAGTCAAAGCCATGCAGGTAATCGGGTCCTGCAGGATCATTCTCTCTGGGAAATGCTCCCATATGTCAAGACTCTCAACTCCGCCCCTCCAGCCCACATCCTATGGACTCCGCCCCTTCAGCCCACATCCTATGGACTCCGCCCCTCCAGCCCACATCCTATGGACTCCACCCCTCCAGCCCACATCCTATGGAGTCTACATGGACTTCAGTCTCATCACCTTCTACCCTCGGACCATGAACCTGAGCAGTATCACCAAGTGCATAGCTCAGAAACCTGAAGTGCTACGGTGAGAGGATAGAGGTTCGGCCCCCCAGTACTGAATCCCTAGTAGTGAATGCATACCCCATTAGCTCACATAGAGAATATGTTGCACAAATGCTCAGTAAACAAAAAATAAAATGAATTCATAAGCAATTTTTAAATCAATTTCTGTATTTATAACAGTGAGAGACACCTCAGATACTGTTCACAAGCTTTATGACCCCGAATAACCTGTCATTTCTGGCCATCAGTCAACACATCTGTAACCAAGAAGCCAATTCAAGGTTCTGGTCCTTCTCAGTACCTGAGAGGTGGAAGCTTGGGCATCAAATACTTCTACCAAGGTTATCCTTGAGTATCTAGTAACTACACGGCCATTCTGGGCTGTATCATACTTTGTTTTGAGGGGGTGCTTTGTTTTGTTTATCTGTTGTTTAAGATAAAACAGAAAGAAACACAGAGACTACAGTGGTAGTTAGTACACTTCTGTGGGGGAGAGGAGCATTCAAGAGACACAGCACAGGAATGTGCAGAGGTCAGAGGTCAGCTTGCAGGAGCCGGCTCTCTCCTTCCACTGTGTGAGCTCTGAGGATAGAACTCAGGTCCTCAAGCTTGGTAGGAAGTGGCTTTTGCCTACAAGAGGAGCTACTGGGGTGTCCTAACCAGCTCTGTTGTTTCTTAGCACAACAGGAAGTACTCTGTCAACGTGCATCAAATGGCTTCAGCCTAAGATGGTTAGACAGTAGTCAGCTAACAGGCTCACATTTCCTAGAAAGCAAGTTTTCATTGAGTGAGTTTCATATCTGGAAACACAAGAGTTCAGGGGCTAAATGCTTAAAAACAAAATCTAGAAAGCCATCTTTAAAGACATGCTTCCAACAAAATAAAGGCATACCAAATATGCTTGTAGACCCCAGCTAGTGCAGGAAACTAGAATAACAGCCAACTCTGTAGTTTAACACTTTTTTTCCATTTTAACTAAGCACTTATTACACAACACAGCCACAGGTTTTGCAGTTTATAGCATGATTTAAAATAACAAGCAAGGGAAGGGGGGGGCTGGAGAGATGGCTCAGCAGTTAAGAGCACTGACTGTTCTTCCTTAAAGGTCCTGAGTTTAAATCCCAGCAACCGCATGGTGGCTCACAACCATCCATAATGAGATCTGACGCCCTCTTCTGGTGTGTCTGAAGACAGCTACAGTGTACTTATATATAATAAATAAATAAATCTTTTTAAAAAATAACAAGCAGAAATGTTTTCCTTTCACAATGTCAGAATCTTGTATACATGCGCGCGTGTGTGTGTGTGTGTGTGTGTGTGTGTGTGTGTGTGTGTGTGTAGAAGTTTGGCCTGGTTCTTCCACCCAGCACCACACTCCCAGAAATAAAACTCAGACTTAAAATATATTTACAAATAATGTGGCCATATAGCTAGGTTCTTCTCTCACTAGAATCACAACTTAAGATAACCCACTTATTCTAATCTACATTCTGCCACACTCTGGTTACCTGTGCTCAGGTACCAGCATCTGCCATATCACACCTTCCCTGGCAAATCTCCTACACCCGGCTCTATGCCAGAATTCTTTCTGCCTCCCTGATTTCCCACCTTCTTTTCTACCCTTTCCTATAGGTCATAGGATTTTTTAATTGACAGGTGATACATCCATACAATGCACAAGATATTCTTTCTTCAATGTGTGTGTGTGTGTGTGTGTGTGTGTGTGTGTGTGTATACCATTAGCATACCAGCACCACAGGTGCATTCTCACTGTAGACCTAGCAATGCCATTGCATGATTCTCTTTCTTTTCCTTCTTAGGAATCACTTTGTGGTTTCTCTATGACAAAGCCCGCATTGCATGTTCCAATGTTCTTACCCTTTGAGCTAACAATAAATAAAATAATTGTCACCTGAACAGCAACACTGTCTTCCATGCTCATTCTAAAGACAGGCAATGACCTTGGGGTAACTGACAAGCAGACTTAGAGTGAATGTCCTGGTGACTGAAGTCCCAGGTAGGATGAGATGGGAGAGCATGACCTTTCACCATGGAATGGCATGAGACCACAAACAGAATTTGCTGGAATTTGCTGCTTCGTATTTTAAACCATTACCGAGCAGGTCTCTGAATTAACCAAGAATGTAAAGTTACAGCTCTGGCCTCTGCTATCACTGAGGCTGAAGCTGCAGTAGACCAAGCCAATGGACACCGTCACAACCAGACAGCCACCAGGGGAGCTGCACACACTGTCTGTAGGATGGAGAGATCCACCACCCTGTATGAAGCCGGGACACAAGCAGAACCTACAGAACAAAGGTGAAAGAACAACAAAGAAAGCCCAGTCCACAGACAACAAAGAAAGTTAGAGGAATAAAATAAACGGAAACAATAGAACTTCCTGAGATTTGGGTTATACAATAGAATACACATACTGTCCCCCTCCAAAGAAATGCAAAGAGGATTTTATTTCAAATACGTTCAGCAGATAAGTTTACAATTTAAAAAAAAATTGCATAAAGTAAAAGGCAGAAATCACCGAGCCTGATAGATTTCAGGTGTTAGCACTAATGAGTTCAAAACACAAAATAAGAAGGTTGATTGCAAGGGTGTTTCATTTTTAAGATTTTCAAATTTATTTTTATCTATATGACTGTTTTGCCTATATGCAACTATGTATGTGCACTGTGTACATGCAGTGCCCAAATTGGCCAAGAGGGCATCAGAGTTTCTGGAACTGGCATGGTGAATGATTCTGCACTTCCCATGTAGGTGCTGAGAACCAGATCCAAGTCCTCTGCAGGAGTAGTAAGCCATCTTTTTAGCTCTGAATGTGGGTTTTAAAAAGTAGTGTTTCAAATATTTAATTTAAGATTAAAAAATCCAGTTAACATTAAAACAGTCGCTGGAATGATTAAACCATGGGGAGAAGAGAGCAAATCACAGCAAAAGAAAGTAAAAATATTTGAAAAAGAAATTACAAAGAAGACAAGACAAAAAGAATTTTTTTTTTTACAGAATATGAAAGAGTGGGTATGAAAGCAAGAGACAGTGAGTGAAGAGTATCCAAAGGCTTCAGGGTGTTATTCCAGAGGCGTTTTCCAGACAAGGGAATGCCGAGAATTTCCAAAATTGGCATATAACCCCAATGCTTTACTAAGGAATTCCAGTAAATTCAAAGCAAGGTAAACTTAGACAAAGAGGAGCTAACAGTAATCCAGTACAGAACACAATAGAGCCCTTCAAGGCGTAGGAATTGGGTTAACCAGAAGCTTCCTAACAGTTCAACCAAGTCTTCAAAAGTGCCGAGAGGAAATAAGTTCTGTCCTAAAAGTCTGTTCTCAGAGAGTCTGTCTTCCAAGGATAGGAATAAAAAGGCTTTCTCTTTTCTTTCTTTCATTGTTGTTTGGTTGTTTTGAGACAGGATCTCTTGTAGCCCGCTAGCCTCAAATGTTCTTTGTAACTAGCATGACCTTGGACATCTGATTTTTCTGCCTTAGCCTTGGAGTGATGAGATTACAAACATGAACCACCATGCCTAGTGTGTGTGGTGCTGGGACTAGAACCCAGAGCTTAGTGCATGGCAGGCACTCTATCAACTAAGCTATCTCTCCAACCCCTAAGAGGACAGACTAGATTTAACCAGAGGGATGCTTGAATTTTTTTTTTAAAGAAACAAAGAAAAGAAAAACCAGCAGCAGATCACTGAGAACAACTCTTTGTGAACTCTGACTGTGCAGGTCAACACTAAGGATATCATAAAAAACAAAAGGAAACAAAAATATGGCAACACTGCACTCTAAAATTCCTATCTTCAAGCTCAAACAAAAATAAAAGTCAAAATATAACTTTCACCAGCACCCCCCCCCCTTTTCCTTAACCCTTCCAGCCTAGACTTTATAAGCTAAAAGCCACCACACCTTCAGGTGTGTGAATAACACAGCCAGCTAACCCTGGTCTAAAGATGGAAGGAGTCACGTGTGTCAATGGCCACAAGGATCAGTCAGAAGATCTCGGGAGACCAGGGTAAGAGCCTCTCAAGGGATGGCCAGGACTAGAAATGAGACTTCAGAAAGATGGGAGACAGAGGTGAGGCAGGGATTGCACCAGAGGACAAGGGACAGAGGAACAGAGAAGAGCTGTCTGTGAGGTGCTGGCAGACAGTTTTAGTATTTCCTATCAGTTAATTAAAAGTATGCTAAGGAAGAAATGTGCCTGTGTTTGCCAGTGTGAGCCCCACTTCAAGCTCAGAAGCAGCATATCCCAGAGGGAATCGGGACCCGCCAAAGGGAGTGACAGACTGAAGAACACACCATGGTAATTCCAACAAACTGGACCTTCCCTTCCAGGGCAGGTTTTTACAAGGTTTATTTTAAGGTTCTATTCAAAGAGCATTGACTCTCTGCATAGATTATTACATTTAATCCTCACATAAAACCTATAAGGGAATTATTATTTTTGTCTCAAGAAAAACCAACATTTAAAGAAGTTAAGTATAGTCATTTGCCCAGGGCCACAGAACTGGCAGGGGGTCAAGTCAGGATTTAAACTCCAGTTGGTGTTAGTCAAAGCGTCAAAGCGTGAGCTCTCGGTCACAGCTCTGTCTGTCTCTCTGCAGCTTCTCTACTGTAGGACCCCGATTTCAAAGTTGGGCTCCAGGGATTATTCAGCTTAAGATGTCAGGCTTCCCTTCCCCATAGAGCCATCTTCCCAGCCCTGTTTACCTGTTCTTTGAAACCGTTTCTATCTCTGGCCCGAGCTGGCCTTGCACTCACAGGGTTCCTCTTGCCTCAGCCTCCTGAATGCTGGCATTGTAGAAAGGAGCTACTATACAGGCTAACATTTTAGACATAACCCATAACACAATAGAAAAAAATGATTATTTTGTGTGTGTGTGTATATATATATATATATATATATATATATATATATATATATATACATGAAGACCTGGGTTCTGTCCCCAGAACCCATGTGGAAGCTGAGCTTGGTGGCATGTCCTTGTCATCCTGGGGCCAGGAAGCAGATACAGGCAAATCCCTGAGACTGGATGCCAGCCTAGCGTTTAGTGAGTCCTAAGTCAGTGAGAAACCGTGTCTCAAGAAAACAAAGTGGAGAGGTTGGAGTCATGACCTTTGCAGACCTGGGTTCGATTCCCAGCCCCTACATGGAGGCTTACAACCACCTGTAAGTCTAGTTCCAAGGGATCTGACACTTTCTTTTGTCATCCTTGGCCTCCTGAGTAGACATGGTATACATAAACTCATACATCCACATTCATACACATACAAATAATAAGTAAAATATTTTTTAAAATAACATGGAGAACTCCCAAGGGATGGCATCTGAGGCTGGCTCTGGCCTCCACAGGCTTGCACATCCACATGTGCACTGGCGTGCATATAAACACACACAAATACACTCACATAAAACATATGTTCATTATTTAATCTGATGTCAGCAACTACTTGTGGAGGAGCACTGTCACCCACGATGCCCGGCACCCCTGTTTGAGGCCACTCTCCATCTTCCTCGTCTGCATCTTCTGGTACCTAGCACATAGCAGGTCTCCAAAAACATTCTTATTGAATGAAGCTCTATGACTCATGGTAGCTTAGAAACACTTTGATCCTTTTGAATTAAGACAAGGGAGGGGGGAGTTAATAGATGTTAGAATAGGAACATAAGGTAAGGACTTTAAAAACAAACTTTCTAAGACAGACAGATAGTGCCGGGGTCGGGGAGGGGATCAATTCCGTGCTCAGTTCAGTCATTGTCTACATAGCTAGATGACCTCTCTGAAGTGATGTGTAAAACCTAACATTGGGCAGAACATAATCCCTGTTTGGAATCTGCTAATTTCAATGATGTAAATACCTACCCACCCCCACACTAGATTCTAAACAAAAGCCAAGGTTTATTCTTCTGTAGCACCTGCATTGTCCTTGCTCTGAGCACGATAGTAACAGCACGCAGAAGCTTATTGTCTCTCAGTATCTCCACTGTACACACACCACAGACACACGTGATCTTTAGAGTTCAAATACTAGGAGTGTGTAGAAAAAATTAGAAAGTAATGGGCTTGTGTTTGTTTGAAATAAGGTCTCGAGTGTAATTCTGTCTGTCTGAGACTTTACTGAGAAGCCTAAGCTAGCCTGGAACTTCTGGCAATCCTCCTGCTTCTGCCTTCTTCCTGCTGGAATTATAGGTGTGCACTAGCATGCTTAACAAGAAGTGCTGGGTTTTGAGTATTTATGACCTTAAATGAATGGCTAACATGCAACTTGTTATTTCATCATAACTGTATGTTATTTGATTTTTAATAATAGGAATGTTCAGCATTTAGGTGGCAGCGTTACTGAAACTTTAACAACCAACTCGCACAAACCATTTGTAACCCAACATTGTCATCTGAAACCACTTCTTTCTCATCTATGAAATTTTAAACATTGTACTAATCCTTAGAAATAACTAAACTGAGGATCAGAGACTAAGCTACTAGGGCATGCAGCCTTGTGTTGCTTATAAAACCCACTTATAAAGTTCCATTGAATAAATATTGCTAATAATAGCCATGCTCTTTGTTGAATGAACACAGCATGAGTGAACATGTGTGTGCTCTGAGCCTATCCAGGGCCTGTGAGTGAACATGTGTGTGCTCTGAGCCCATCTAGGGCCTGTGAGTGAACATGTGTGTGCTCTGAGTCCATCCAGGGCCTGTGAGTGAACATGTGTGTGCTCTGAGCCCATCCAGGGCCTGTGAGTGAACATGTGTGTGCTCTGAGCCCATCCAGGGCCTGTGAGTGAACATGTGTGTGCTCTGAGCCCATCCAGGGCCTGTGAATTTGACCCAGCAGTCGTCTTTTCATAGTCTTCATTTAACATGGCTACTGGCTGACATCCATTCACACAGTCTATAAACTGTTCATCTGGGAGGCCACCAGGAACTGAACACCCTAGCCAAGTTGACCTCACGCAAGGGGACTCACACACCCTGTCATTACAAATGAGCTATGTGCCCTTCATGCGCACAAAGGTGAGCTTGTTCCCAGTGTAGGAGATGGGGTGGGGAGTTGTTAACTTTAAGAAGCTATGTGCTCTGGGATTTCCATTTTCAAGGGACACAATTAACCTAAAACTTTTCCTTTGTCTAAAATTCTACATCTTTGTAGTGCTAGAGATTGAGACCAGAGCTGTGAACACATTCCACTGCTGTCCTACACTTTCAACCCTGAAATTCAAGTATAACTGGGTGTTGCATAGTCTCTCATGACCCTTCTATGTCCTCCTGAGCCAACATCCCTGAAATACCAACTTCAAACACAGGACAGAACTTTGTGATGACAAAAACCTTTGTCTTCCTACAGACCCCACTCAATCAGCAGGAAGAAAAGCTGTCTCCCTCCTTGGGACAAATATCTGAGCCTTTGTGAGGGCCATCCCTAAAAATTTGTCATAGCAACCTGGGGTCTCCTAAGAAGTTCATGATGCTCCTAAGTACTTGAAGGCCGTGAAACTGTGGAAGGTCCGGAGGCTAGCCCTCATTTACTGACATCCATGTCTAGAGCTAGCCTAGGCTCTAAGCAGACTGGGAAAACCAAGCTGCTTTCCTGTGAACTTCTCATAGACTTTTCTGAGGCATTTCTCCCTGTGTAACAATTGATCTCATACTTTCAAACCCCTCAACAATCACTCTTGGAACAATGACCTAAAACTTCAGCTGCACACAGAGGCACATAAATACCCCTCAAATGAGCCCAAGTCTCAGTTAATAGAAAAAAGACTTTCCCCAACCACCTTGCCCGTCCGCCTGTCAGGCAGCAGAAGGTGAGGCAGTGCGTGGAAGTGCTGGAGTGTTGTGGACTTTCCCCTTGTCTCAGGAACTATCTATTTGGATGGCCCATTTGACATCCCCATGAAAGGTTGATGCTGTCTGAGGAAATTGCCTATGATTAGGGGAAAGGGTGGGAGTGTCTGTTTAGAGCACCTCACACACAGCAATAGCTGTCATGAAAGTGACCCCAATTTTGCCTCTTCTGGCTGGGAATGGGGCAGGAATTTAACATCCTAACTAACCTTTGAAGGGGTGTCTTTGGTGCTTGCTTTGGATGTAGGGAACTTCAAACTTTCTGAA